>QRFH01000005.1:1802005-2402673 GCA_025389075.1 Sclerotinia minor
TATGTGACACTTCATGTTACGGTGAACATTAAAATTCGGAAATTTAGAACTATGATGGGCACAATGGTAACTGAGACCGTTCTCTCCTGCGCCGTCTACTTTTACGTGATTATAGCACTGTCACTACGGTGGTCTATCTAGAACCATAAAAAGGAAAACTGACTGCAGTGAGAGATACTACATCAAGTTCAATGCTCTGTAGTTCATTTCCCTAATGAATTCACTCCAAATTTTTAGTTCCTTTTAAGAAACGCAAGTCATAAATATATCCAATAATCTTGAACAGAATGCTGTAAGTAACAACATAGCCAGCGCCACTGTCGTAAAAATGTAGTATCTAGAATACATATCCATGTATTGATGCGAAAAACTTGTGGTTTTTCGATATATTACTCTGATTTTCCTGCAGGGGCTCTCTGGAGTAAGATTCTTTTTTGAGTCCTGTCCAAAATATGTTGCCGTACTCCCATACCTGGGGCATGGCAGCGCAAGGTGACAAGATAAAATTCCCTTAGAAACTATCAAGCCCAACTTGATCAAAAGCGAATCCTGTTGCAGGCCATGATGCACGAAAACGCTGAGACCAGTTTCAATATGGAACTTAGGTATGTAAAGAAACAGGAATATACCATGAGAGGGAAAAGAAATGAAGAAACGCTATGCAAAATATGAGACATAGGAATATGGTAGTTCAATTGTGTAACTGGCGTACTACAGCTACACATCTTCGTCGACATTCATGATGAATTTCGTCCATCACATTTTCACATCCCGTGGCTTACTTGGACAATGCTCGTACCCGAGAATGAATATCAAGTACATTTTCAAATACTCAATAGTCTCTAGAAATTTCTAAAGACTGGTAGATTAGATCGCACCGTATGTTTATACAGAGTTCTGAAATGATATTCTTCGATCTGGCTGTCAATTTGGGGCTTGTTCATCAGATCACCTTGTCAAGCAATTAAGCAAAAACTCAATATAAAATAAACATCGAATTTGAAGCAACTGATCAGCATCGTAGTTTTCTATGATTTTTCTTAAATCGACCATTTACCGGATGACGGGTATCACAAATAACAAAAGCCTTCTAACCCAAGTAACGCCGTAATGTTCCGCTTTGTGGTATCCGTCGTGAGTATAGCAGGCGCCTTTGATCGAGCTAACCTTCTTCTCTCACTCCATACCATCTTCCGATTGTCGCTACCCCTTCTTCACCTCGCCCATCCATTTCCCCATTGCTTTAGACCCCTCATGTGCCGCCTTAAACAGCTGCCGTTCCGCTTCATCCAAACCCCTCAAAAATTCCACTCCCTCACCTCCCCCTCTGCTATTACTCTGTCCTACGCTTCCACTTCCCGCATGATCGCTAATTTCACCAGCTCTTATCCTCCAACTCTCCATTAAAACATCACATACCTCTTCCTCCTCGAACAGCTCCAAAACTCTCACACCCAATCCATAGAAATTCTGCGCTAGATTTCGCAGATCAACACTCTTAGGGTCGGCTTTCAATGCATTGAGAACGCGTGGGGCGAGACAAGCGGGAAGATCGAGGGTTACGAGAGATTTTTGAGAAGAGGGAGAGGAGGAAACAGCGAGAAGTTCAGCGAGCCATAATGGGAGATCGACGCGAGTATGTTTTTTCAGAGGTGTGGTAGCATTATTATCGAGATAACCCAGGGAGGGAACGTCGAGCTCGAATGTGCATGGGATTTTCTAGCATATATTAATACAATGGCTGTGAGTAAAAGGAGGGGTAAATACTTGAGCGTCTGTAAGAATCGCGTCAATATCGTAGTAGGACATTATCAAAAATCATAAGTCTGCGGATTAGCATTCACCTAATCACATCACAGAACAACTCTTCAAAATCCAATGGTATGTTGGGAGAGAAGATGCGGACGACGATGATCTTGTTTGAATCGGCACCGCGCTTTATTGTGTTCTCATGGCTTATGTAATCGATAATGACATAATGCGACAGGAGCTCGAAATATTAACTCCGGTAGCTTCCCCTCTTTCGCAAACGTTCAATTGATATCTGAAAGCCACATCAAGAATTGAAGCAATACCAAAACTTCAAACGCTCGAATATTAATCACAATGTCCACTACACTTCTTCGCACATCTGCTGCGGCTCGTGCTGCTCTTAGAGCTAGCTCTTCCAAACGGGCTGCTTCAATGGCAAGCACAAGCTTCGTCCGTGGAAAGGCTACTCTTCCAGATCTTCCATGTTAGTCCTCTTCATAGCCTTATCTAGCCCGCTAGGTATCATATTACATATGCTAATTTGAGATTACAGACGATTATGGCGCGCTTGAACCTTCCATCTCTGGCAAGATCATGGAGCTTCATCACAAGAAGCACCATCAAACCTATGTCAACAGCTTCAATACCGCGAGCGAGCAACTTGAGGCCGCTGAATCTAAGGGAGATATTGCTGCTGCCATTGTATTGCAGCCACTCATTAACTTTCACGGTGGTGGACATTTGAACCACAGTTTGTTCTGGGAAAATTTGGCACCCAGCAAGAATGGTGGTGGTGGAGAACCTGCAGGTACTTTGAAGGTATGATTAAGATCCTTCTTTTAAGAAATCTATAATGCTTCGGATCCTAAAGTGCAATGGCTAATCATACTACATATAGACTGCAATTGAGAGCAGCTACGGAGACTTCTCATCCTTCAAGACCAAATTCAACGCAGCATTGGCAGGCATTCAAGGTAGTGGATGGGCGTGGTTAGTCAAGGATAACGAGACTGGTCAAGTTCAAATCAAAACATACGCAAACCAAGATCCAGTAGTGGGCAAATTTACTCCCTTATTGGGAGTTGATGCTTGGGAGCATGCATACTACCTGCAATACGAGAACAGAAAGGCAGAGTATTTCAGTGCTATCTGGGATGTGATTAACTGGAAGACTGTTGAGAAGAGATTGAAGTGAATCAGGGATGAAGGAAGCTAAAAAGGAGATACCTAAGCAGTTCATTGAACCGAGAATGAATGTATGATCAGTTGAAGCGATATTGCAGCGTTTTTTGTAACATTCAGATACTCAGGAAGCTATAATCCACAAACACACACCGTTTCTACATACATCAGAATATTTAAATTTGCTAGGCAAAGTGATAATATTGTTTAGTTGAGATAGTATTCCTCTATCCTATTCACACCACAAGGAACCTACTTCCCTCACCACCAACCTCCACCTACGAGTTCCAAGATAGTAAACAATCAGAATGTCCTCCTCATGAATAGTTCTCGAGATATAACCTCTAAACTCAAGATACCAGGAGCATAAGAAATGCCAAGGTTGAGTCTCCATATAACATCTTTCCTCCGTATCCCAGCTCGTTCTCTCTCCCTCTTCCCTTCTAAAAATTTCCTCCAATCCTTAAAGTGGATTAAGCCAATGCCAAAACCGAAAGGCACCTAGTCAAACGAGACACGGAGAAACTCTAGAGAGAGCACATCCCAACTTCTTATTGCGTATAATAACAGGCATGGACGGATTTATTTCGTTATTGGTAATGAAGGCGTGTGTGAATATCGAGGTGATTAACCGAGACGCGACAAATTCCCCTCAGCCAACGTGTCTGTAGTGTAGTCACCTTGGCTTCGACATCGTTTGCGATGGTAGGTGTGTTATTTCTGAGATTTATTCTGCGATTTCATCGATAAGGTAATGAAATTTTTCTACTCTTGTATCTTCTGTTGATGCTTGATTGTTGGATTGAAATTCGAGTCGCTGATGGATGGCAGCCGAACTTTTCCATCCTTAGCTCCATGCTAATGGTGAACCGTATAGTCTACGTGTGTACCGATCGTTCTTGGTACATGTCCAACATTCCAACACTTTTGATAAAAATATTCGTGACTTATCACACGAATGTACAAAGCTCTCAAGCACTCTCGCCTTAAACTGTGATGCGGGGATCGGAATCCCCAGGGACTTGAGTAGTACTTGAAGAGCTGCATGCTGTGTGCACTCTAAGAGATTTACACTCATTGAGAAGTCGATACTTGAAACAGTAGCTTTGGAAGTCTTATGCTGTACGTCGTCTTCCATTTCGAGAAAAGAATTGTTGTAGGTGTTTGTAAAGAGAGACATCCACAAACTTCGTCGAAAGTTGGGCTTGTGGATATCAAAAAACAACCTATTACTTTCTCTGGCGACTTCTTCCACGTCCCTTAGAGCTCTATAGGCTTCCTTTAGTATAGGCGTGCGAGGAACCAGAAGTGAGGGGGATACTTACGTCATGTGATTTGCAGTCATGTGAGTTTTGAGTCACATGTTCTTCTGCCATACATCGGTTTTCCTCATACAACATGTTCAAAGGTTTCCCGTCGAAAGTCAAATCAGAGTCGTTGATACTATAAGGTAGCCTCCATGGTTCGGCTTTAAGATCAAATTCAGTGTTGGCGTTACTGGTCGCCGTGACATTTGTGATCAAAAAGTACTGTCTGCCGTCGGCGGAGGTGTTATTTGTGTGAGTTCTCGACATGATGGGTATGGGAGATAAGAAATTAAGGGATTGATTTTTTGATATTGAATCTGCGATGGATCAGTGCAAGACTAAGTATGTGATCAGAGACGAGGCTGATATGTATTTTGTTTGCTTGTGGATGAGTTGGCAGTGTTAATGTTGAGTTGTTGATTTTCGAATGTGCAACATTAGACTTCAACAACAAGCTGGAACGCGATGATACCCAACACATATATGTAAAAGGGGAAATAGTTATGAGGTTATGTATTTTCAAAAACCACTCATATTAGGCAGTTCACTAGGATTACACTCTCCGGATTGAGAAGGCCAGATGATAATCTTCAAGGTTTTGTGTCTGACGGAATATCTAGGTAATGCTTCGGCCCAACTTTGAATGTGTCAATGCGGGGGTGTGACCTGACTAGGGAATAATCATGGATAGACATTTACTCAAAAATGAAAAGTTTGTGGAATATCGCATTCCTGACTCGTCACGACGTTCTGTCGGCCCAGTCTTGATAGTGGCGTAGTGCTCATATTGTACGATATGACGGAAATGGTATTACCGATATTACCGAAAAGGAAAAGCCATGACCGAAAGCCAAGCTCACAGAAGATGACTCAGCTTAGTAAAGCACCAACAGCTCCAGCGCGCCTCGATCTCTTTCGTAAGATACGAAAGAACAAACAAAGAGAGACACCAAGGTATAATTTGATCGGACAGAAACCTATTTTTTACCGAAACTCTGTCTCTTTATCTTTCAACATGTGATGATAAGGTCCGAGATGCCTAACTCAAGGCATTGATGTTGGATTGTTTCAAGCGACCACCAGTTACTTATCTCAAGACGGGAAAAAAGGGCTTAGCAGAAACAGCTGATATCGTGACGATACATTATGACCTGTAGGCTCCCTTCCCCAATCGCCAAAATAGCCTAGCCGTCGGAACCGATGTAGCAATTTCTGCACTCCGCCATTTCATCTATTTCGGTACCAGATACATCAAAGCCTTCATCTATCAAATCAACTTCCTTGTTACCCCTCCATCCAGGCAATAATACCTCACCGCTTACATCCCGCCTTGCGATAAATTATCTTTCTGGGGAAGTTTCCATCTCAACTGCCAATAAATATATAGCCGCAGTCAAAATTGATATTTGGTGGTAGCCAGCCTCATACCATTGCTCTATTGGAAACTTATTGATATCCTACACGTCGCGAAATCGGGTCAGCATCATATTTTCCACAAACAACCAAAGTTTGGATCATGAAATATTAGATATAGCCTTCTTTCCAAAAGGCGAATCGTTATTGCTCACATGAGCTCTTTTACATCTATATGGCATTTTTGGCGTAGCCTTCTCGTTACATACAATTCTACCGATACTATTCATACTCAAGCATTTCTTCATTTGCTTAGAATCAAATTCTTCCTGGGAAAGTCTCCTTCGGTCCGTCTTATTAAGGGCCGGCCAGCATAAAATGAAGGCGACCAACCAAGAAAAAGTTCTCTCAATCAAAAGCGCCTTTTCATATGCACACACAATCGATTACATTCATTTTTTCTCGTTTCTTTTGACATTCGAACTTGGTATGCTTATCGTCGCATTTGCATTCTCATCTGGATGTACATTATTTTCGTGACAAGACCATGGCAAAGTTTCGCCCGTCTCGGCGATAAGCCGTTGACATCAAAAAGCAGAACCGTAAATGATTTACCATTCACCTTCTGTTCTATGGATTCGTCATCTCTTTGGTGTTTATAGTGCGCAACGTACGTGGTTACGGCTATCGTTTTTAGTCGCTCATGCGATGAGCGAAGGACAATTATTTACCAGCATTATCACGAAACATGCATATAAGGCTGAGCCAAATTGTAGGTTTAGTGACAACTGCATCTGTAATGATTATGGTCTAATGGATTTACTGCGAAATATGATCGGCTTTTCCTTGTTTCATCATTACTCGGATTTATCCAATCAAATGCCATCTTTTCAATTCCGGAGCTTTCCCCGTAACTCAGCGAATAATCACGCCACAATTATCTCACTCATCATCGCAGCTTTTTGTGAAAAAGAGTATTACCTTTTGATTTTTTACTGCAACTTTGCCACAAACCTGTCAGTTACGTCACTGTTTTTCTGTGTGGCTGGATCGGTACTCGCAAGTAGCCAGTGTTTGGACTTTTTATCACAGAAATGGATTTTCTAGATTTGTTGGTCGGGGAACGATTCCTGATTCTATCCTGATGCAAGAAGCTGTGCGTTGTAGTCAATGCTTCTCAAATGCCGTGGTACCACTTACTAATGCTTATTTTATCTGCATCTCAATCAAGCACTTTGATATCATTACAATTCGTGACAAGCATTGACATACTTTGCAAGTTATGTCTCGAACGTAGATTTCTTTCTTGATCATTGATTGGCCTCCGGATCTGCAGTATCTGCTTCCATTGATATGTATGGAAGCATAAGGATTGACTTGACAGAACTCATTTGGGCTGTGCCAGTGTCTTGGTGGTCTTCTTTTTAGCAATACGTTTTCTATGTAATTTACATGGTTTTCAAGTATGGTATGTTTCTTCAACCAGGTATTTGATGTCTTCTATTTGTGATTGTAGAGTATGACGTTCTGGTGGTCATTCAATGACGTTTCTTTCTGTGTGTAAGAAAAAAGAACAGCAAGAGCAAGAAATATAATTTTACACGAGAAAAGCAAGACGAATACGCTACCCAATCATACAAATGGGCGCAAGAAGCATGTAGAACCGGGGCTTGCAAAGAAGATATCCTCCCTGTTCTACTTGTAAACAGGATTACGGCGGGTGCATCGAAAGATACTGGTGAATCTTAAGAATCGTACCATCTGAATGAGAATAGATTTGAACTGTCATTGCTCACTTGTGTATTTACCTTAACTCGATAATCCTGTGTTCAACTCTGGAGTCATAAATCTTTACCTTTCGGGCAAATTGTGGGTAGGAAAAGTCTTGTTGTTTCTTTGTGTAAGATTACCTTCGGAAGAGGTTGAGTTATTGGAGCCTCAATCACTATCATTTATGACATGTTAAACCCGAATTATTTCCATTGCCATCAACTCGATATCCAGCAAGTATAAAAAATCCCGAGATTTAATTAATCTCTCAGTCTAGCCTCTTGTGCCACCTTTGTTTCGGTCTTCACTAGGTTGACTGTGAAGTAGTCTTCTTTATAAGGTGGTTACTTCAGTTGAGGATTCCGCATCTGCCACGAATTGATCTCTGAAATTCTCAAAGATTTATTGTACTTTGATAGGGGAATGAGTTTGATTTGATCTTTTGTGGGTTTGGTGTTGGAGGTGGAGATGGGGATGGAGGTGGATTTTTAGAGCTTTTTGGGTCATAGGAAACTGGAAAATCAATCTTCCATCGTGTCGTGTTCACATGAAATTATTAATCCATTGATTCATTTCTTACTTTTCAAAAGAAAAACGTTCTCCGTAACACGATGATCTGAAGTGGTGCCCTTTATGTCATGATATATATTAATACTCACAGTTATTTTCTCCAACTTTCACGCGCCTACCTCTGCTTTCTGCTTTCTGCCTTCCTATCCTCTTCTGTGAGGATAAATTTGATTGATAACCCTGCTTTTGTTGGTATTATGGTTGATTCATCTCGTATACTTTGAATTTTAGATTATCTGAATTAATTATTTTTGGTTTATATCTTGCGTACTTCGGGTTTATGAACAGAGGATAATCAATCAACACTTAGTCTTGGTGATGAACCATTCTTTTTTTGGGGTAAAATCTCGCATTGCTTTACATATATTTTTTGACTCCTTCACTAGTTCTACGCTAAACCTTTCTTTGCTCCATAGAATATTTGGTTCACTTCATTTGAGAGAAATCGCAACGGCATCTCATTAACTTGCATAATCTCCCCGTCCTTCAGTTGCCCCACTACATTTATGGTATCCACGATGAGTGGCGAATCTATCGCTTCCAAAAAGTCCCAATCTGGAACCATTTTGTTGTAGTCACTGCTCGTGATGCAATTGTCCTTTCTCTTCTCAGCTACCTTGATAAACTCGCCTTTCACCATAAATCCTTTTTCTTCTAGATCCGCCTGAGCTCTTGTAGCTTTCTCAATTATCTCTTTTTGGGCGTGATGAATATTGCTCACATGCTTATCTTCCAACTCGGGATCATTTAAGTCGGACAAAAAGTAAGGACCTTGACCTGCAAAACAATACCCTGGTCTTTGAATCGTGTCATCGTGGCCCAAATTCACGAAATCAGGCTGATCACGTTCGAGCTCAGTTAACCCTTCTTGTAACTTTTTAATCCAGATAAGTAGCCCATGAATGCGAATATCCTCATGGCCTTCTCCTTTTGGTCTAAATCCCCAGCCGCCCAGATGGTTGAAAGCTTTCGAGTAGGCCTCAGCAATCTTTCTTGCTTCTTCAGTAATGGCGTCCTCGATTAAAGTGCTCATGCCATTTATTTCATTTTGAGTGCAATGCGTACATACTCTCAATCGATGCGATACATAGATTTCCACAAGATCGCGGTTTTCAAATATGCGTCGTTCTCCTTTCGAGCATGCACATTTGAAATATATCCAGGTAGAGGGTGATTCTGGATCCGACATTATGAAGGAGTGTTGGCAATTATCTTGCTGCAAGTCCTCGGAGAGATATGTTTTATGGTTTGTCTGTGAATACATGTCAGTCTTTGACGGATCATATGAATGGATAAACTAATACGTACAGTACCGATTTAGAATAACGATATTCAAAAAACGAGGAATAGCGAAGCAACTCCGTACTCGATGAGGTGTGGTTGAATAACTAACTATATTACTTCAGCGACTTTCAATAATCACGGATCCAATAGACTTGGGAACACTTACGATATGGGCTTCTTAGCCTCCTGGTCTGAGAAGTGCTTTGTATTGGTGTATCTGTACGATAAAAAGTGATGGTGAAAATGGATGTTGGATTCCTCTGTTGATAAAAAAAATGAAAGGAAAAGAAAGAAGAGGAAATGAAAATGATGGGCAACTTCAGGGTCTTTTATGTCTTTCAATCCTACGGACAGATGACTCTATGTAAATTACTGGAATCATCAAGTCACAGTCAATGACATTAATTCATTATGACACCAAATTTGAGTCAGTCTTCTCTGCGGAAAGTATAACAAGCACAAAATCCTTGCTCATGAAAGTAAAAAACTTTTTTTAATATCCCCGCTTCATGATTCTTTTCTAATTACCGGATGTGAGACTGATATTAAGTCTCTGACAATTTCCAAATTCATAGAGTATAGATGAGGATGGTCTTCTTCTAATTAGACGATACATATTTCTTACTCTTACTCTTACGCTATGTTCTTCTTCAGCAAGACTGTCGCGTCTCCGTAGGTAATGTAATCTTAGAACATCTATTCTCCTCATCGACATTCCAGGTAGACTCAATCATACGTGTGAAATTGTATTTATCTGTCTAAATGGGTAACTTAATAACATATACTTACCGATGAATTCGCCAGACTTCCACTCATAACATCTTGCATTACGGCCACAGTATCATTTGAGTACCTGCTGAAGCTGGATTAATCAATAGCAAAATTATCAACTTATTGTGTAGCTCTTCTGCGATTTTATAATAATGATGTAGGGATATTGTTGATGCTGTAGAGTCTTAAACTAATTATCTACAAGGGTTAAGGTTGCTAGGTCTTCGTTTCGATCTTCCTTGCGACAGGAATCCTGTTGGGGAAAGAGTAGGAGGCGCTTGCGGTGAATATGGAATAAGTTTCAAGATTAGTTGTCTCGAGAGTATTACTCTATATCAGCTGGGAAAATCACGAATCCAGATAGTAGAGAGAGTGCCAAAGAGACAGCTCAGATTAGAGACAGAAATGAAGCTTCCTTAAATATTTGTTGATGAATAAGGTTATCCCATGGTAAGCTTGTGAGGAAATTGATAACTAACTGACATGTTTCTTCGAGAGACTTGGACATAATTAGTGCTTTGAAGATTAGTAACAATTTTGGAAGGATAATTACTTGTTCGTAATCGTAGAAAATCAGAACTTTTAGATCCTGATTGATGGTTGGAGAGATGAGGAACTTTTATTGGCTTTATAAGGTTGCCCAACGTAAGATCTTACTTCTATTCGCATGCCGCCTGTTTCCAGCCTTATGCTCCCACATAATCCAAAAGCAGACTTTTAATAATTACCAGGACGAGATTTTTGGCTGTCTACATAACATGTTTGAAAGGTATAGTGAATCCAAGATAGCCGGAGGAGTCTTTTTTGAACTTGGGGACGGAAAAATCGCGGTGACACCTAGGATTATCAAAATTATATAATTCGGGGGATGATTATATAATTCTATACTATTACACTTTTTGAGCATGATGAAATATTATACCAAGATTATATAATAATTTTCACAATCAATAGAATTAATAAAATGAATGAAAATCAAATCAATTTTTTTTTAAATAGATTTTAAAAAAAAATTATTTTAAATTATATAATTACTAAAAAATAGAATATTATTATTTATTTATTTAAATTATCATTTTTTATATAAAAAATCTTTTATCAATTAGATCAAATTACATTCTCAAAATAGTATCAAAATTCTCTATTATTATAGTAGTAGCTGACTACAATTATATATTATAGTAGACTAACGAATATATATGATTGTTACGCCCAAGACTCCACAGTGCCTCCAATCAGGAATCACGTGATGGATCTTAGGATCGAATGGAGCGAAGAGTTTAATCGTCGCTCCAATCGATCCAATCGATCCAATACCCACGAAGGTCTATATAATCAAGATGGATTTCCTTTGTATAGAGCTTCGTGCTCAAGATCAATCATTTAGTATACCATACTATTAGTTACGAATTGCATCATATTATTGTCATTACTTTAAGTCCCTGCTTGACGCCTAGTTATAAACCACCTCGAGAGCCTAGAGCACTTCCACGTGATCTAGACGGCAAACCTCGTAACAATGATTGTATCATTACAAAATGGCCAACCCTAGTGACACCAGACTGCAGTGAATTCTAGCGGCGAGAAAGCGGGGTCTATCAAAGGCTCAAAGGTACGCATCCAAGTAGGCTAATTCGTGTCGGAAAACCTTCCCTTCATGGAGTCATATATCATCTCGGACTAGTTGGTGGTTGGCGCAGTAAAGTGGGGGAGCTTGCCGGGGTGAAATCAATGTCTACCGCGTGCAGCAGGGAACTAGATGGAACAACCTTCCTGTATAAGCTTAAATTTGACCTCAAGAGATTATACTTATAACCAATAGAGATGAATATTCCTCAAAAGTCCACTTTATAAGTCAAAAGATTTTCTCAGAAAACAGAATAAGGTATTCGCTTATCTTCAGTTTACTCTAAAGACTCGATTATTTCTAGTATAGATCTACGGACCTATACCCCTTTGATATATTGAATAGCTCTACCGGGCAGATCTAGGCCAGAATTGGAATGTGATGCAGAGAGCTGAGCAAAAGCTGAGAGTTCTTCATGGTAAGCTCATTCGTTTGTGCAGCTTTCATGCGTCGCATCATTCCTTCTGTGGTAAGGTTAGTATCTTCCCATTATATAAAATAACCCACAAAAATACCTCATCCGATGGCGACGTAGTATTCCAAGATCGCGCTTCTGTCATTCATGCTTGATGCTTAAATATCCTACTGGGGTACCCTTTACATTTGGGACGATTCATGATACTTCAGCTCGCGCAAAATGGCGATGAACGTTCAACACAAGACTGCAATTGTCACTGGAGGTGGTTCTGGCATTAATTTTTGTTTTGCAAAATTGCTACTCAGCAGGGGATGTAATGTTATCATTGCAGATTTGGCTCTGCGTCCAGAAGCACAGGAATTGGTTTCGCAATATTCGGCATCCTCGAATGGAGCGAGAGCCGTGTTCCAGCAAACGGATGTGACAGAATGGGCCCAGTTGGAGAAAATATTCGAAGTAGCAAACGAGCATTTTGGTGGTGCAGATATCGTCTGCCCGGGAGCTGGCATATTTGAACCAGTTTGTTTCCACATTTTCAGTTTGAAAATAAATGTTGATCAATAGTGTAGCCATTTTCGAATTTCTGGTTCCCTCCCGGTACCCCTCCGTCATTAGATAAAACCTCGGAGTCGAGATACAAACTATTTGACATCAACATTACACATCCAGTTCGCACGACCCAAATGGCGATAGAGCAGTTTATGAAACGAAGGAAGCCTGGAGTTGTTATTCATATATCCAGTGTCGCCGGCCAGGCTCCGTTCTTTCCTAACCCGATGTATGTCGCCTCAAAACATGCAATATCCGGCTTCGTTCGTTCATTGGCACAATTGGAATTTCCCACTCCAGATATCCCAAAGGTACGTGTCAGTGCAGTTGCACCGGGTCTTATCAAGACTCCACTGTGGACAGAGAATCCCGAAAAAATGGCATTTCTCCGCAAAGAGGACCCGGACAACTCGTATTGGGTAACTCCTGAATTTGTTGCCGAGAGGATGTTAGAACTTATCGAAAGTGAAAAGTATCTAGGAGGAACAGTTTTAGAAGTTGGAAAAGGGGTGAGGAAAGTGGAAGCCTTCAATGATCCAGGGCCTGTAGAGGAAACCAAAGCAGTCAAACATGTACCTCGTGAGATTTTGGAGGCTAACATATGGGCATCTTTGGAGAGACAACACCGAGACTAGACAGTCACAATGAATTTTGGAGGACTACCTAGGAGAAGAACAATAAAATTGATTCAATGAACTTTTCGTTTAATTACCAATTTGAGCGAGGCGTTCTTGTGAGAAGTTTAGGGCTCGCTGCATTGCGAGTGAAAGTGTAAGATCTTACTAGATTGTCTAGGCACTTGTTAAAGGGCTGACACAGGTACCTAGTGTAAGACAACCGCTTTTCTCATGATAATAATCATATTACGCTGTTTGCATGCTGATCCTTCAATGTAAACGTGACGCCGCGCGCCGCCCCGTATGGATAAGCCAAAAAATAGTCAAGAACTATTCTCAAGTCTCTCAAAGTAACATCGATGCCTGCCTGAAAAGTAATATCCCCGGATGCGCTAAGAGACATGATCCCATCTTCTACACCAGTTTTTGGGGAACAGATTTGCCTTCAAAAGCAACGACAAACAGAGGCCCTTTACAATCATGCCTCCTCTTTCCAGCCGTGATGGAATTAATAGACTGCGTCATCTTTGATCATCAGATCCAAAGTTATCCCGCATGTAAACAACTAGCGTGTGACTAATACTTCGTGCTCGTTCGATTACCTGCGGCTCGATCAAGAGTTCTTCGTAATGCCATCGATCTCCCGGGCCATAGGAGAGAAAGTCATCGACGTACGGCGCATCAAAAAGCCCCTCAATGTGAGGAGCTTTCGTCCTCTCGAAGTTCACCCAAACTAGTTTCGCGGACATGATGTTGAGAGGAAAGGAAGTGCCATCCTTTTAACACTTTGGGATATGATTCATAATTAGAATGAAGGACTTACTATGGATATCCATGTGCACAGTTGCAGAGTGAAAAAAACGCAAACAGTGAATACTTGACTGATGATCTATTATTGACCATTGAACTCGTCGATTGCTAGATGAGAGCCGTATGTCACGTTTGTTTTCATGCCGAGGTAAATCACGTGGTTTCGCGTGTCACAACCTTTATGCGCGTGAAATGGGTCAACCGTATAGAACAAGATCCTGCGAAACAACTACTACCTTAAATTGAATCATTCGTGGAACAGTTTTGGGAAAGTGTTTGATGGTCAAAACTTCTACAATTTGCAAGTATTCGCAAGGAATCAAGGTATTCGAATCCCTCTTCAACTTTTAAGGTCTCCTCAAATCGACACTAGCCTTATTAGCATCACAGACCGACCTACGAGTTCGGAATAGCCACACTATTGACTTTACACCCGTTTCCACCAGAAAGCTAACGGTTTTTATGAGTATTTTACAGTTACCATTCCCTTTTGATTCGTGAATCGCGTCGAGCAACTTCGAAAAGATGGTTGTACTCGACAAACTTCCGAACCTGGACGTTACTATCCAAATTAATGGAACAGAAGTTCGGGAATACAATGATGATGAGGAAGTAGAGGTTGGACCGGGATCGGCCGGCGAATATCAAGCCCTCAGAACAGTGTCTAGATATATTGAAGCTATAGATGGTGCTGAGTTTAGCATTAAATGCTCCGCGTCACGCCAATTCAAGATAAACGCGCCAAATCTCCAAATAGACGTTGCAATTGACGGCAACTATTCCCACTCGATGTTGTTTAAAGAAAATCAAATAGGGCGGCCTCTGATTATTGAAGGCCCCACCACTTTCCACCCTGCATCGAACAATGGCCCAGAACGATGGGCATTACGAAAGTTTAGGTTCTCTAAGCTTGATATCTGTACGTTGTATTAATTTCACAAACTTTAATCCTCTTCATACATGCGCTGACGTTGTGAAGCAAGTGAAGAGTCTCGACTCTCAAGCTTGAACGAAGACAAGGCTGAAGCCGAAAAGGTTGGCATAATTGAGGTCAGAATCTGGCGTGTGTCCGCCGCAACACCAGTAGCACCCCGTGCGACTCGGCAGCCAACCATCACCGGCAATAAATTTCATGAAAAGGCGCTTAAAGGTCAAGCTAAGTCCCACAATGTCTCGTAAGTCGGATGATATTATGATGCCCATCATCTGGCTTATAGTTTTAGGTACTCAGGAGAAATCCCTACCCTTTCTCAGTCTGAAGTTGTAGTGGAAAAGATCGATGGCTCCGACTATCCTGTAGCCATATACAAGTTCAAATACCGGTCGAAAGGTGCAATGCAAATTATTTGAGTAGGGATTCATGACTACTAACGTCAATACAGAATCTCTCAAGCAGTTATTGATCATCGAGCGAACCCCCGATTTGGAGGACAGCCCAGTATCAGGCCCAGAATTAGGCCTTCATAACGGGAACTTGCCAAATGATCCACTGGAAGGGATCGAGTTGTGTATGCGCATTGAACAAACTGTTGGTAGCTAAAGATATCACCTCCATAAATAAGCTGACTTTACATTAGAACTATCTATTCAAACATCCCGAGAGAAATATCAAACGCGAGCGAGATAACGGAGAGGGTAGTTCAAACCAAGCCCGAAAAAAGAAGTTCAAAACTACACAGTTCGTTGATCTCGCCGGGGATTCTGACGAAGACAAGTAGAAATGGATCCTTGTTACAGATATCAGAAATTGCTGGATATTTCACTTTAATTTTCCGTATGGCGTTCCGGAGTCAGCCATCCCTCGATCTTTGATGATCAGACATACCCTACTTATTTCCTAGGCACGGGGAGATATTCATTGGATACGATGGTGCGATGGTGCACGGGAGGTAATGTAGGAAATAATTTATTGCTCCATCTAGTCCGGCGGGCTTTCATGCAATCATGTTTAATATCTTAGTATCTTGGTATCATAGATCTCAAGTATCAATTTTATAATTTGCTACATCACAAATGAATGACTAAGTAGTGAAAAACTTCTGTACATGTATCCTAAGTATCATACAAAAGCTACACTCGGTTACTGTATATATATCAAGATGAGCTATGGTAGATTGACTGGGAAGCTCTTGGTAGGTAAATCATTACCTTCTAAACGTCTTCTATACTTCCAGTTAAGCCATGGAAATACTTCAGTTGTATTGAAAATGAAGTAAAAGCACTATATTACAAATTATAAACTATTTAGTGTATATTTTCATTCTAGTCCTCGCGATCAAAGTTTATGCGGGACAAGGAAGCTTCAGATTGTTGTAATGAATAAAGGTCTCGGATACTAATCGTGTTTTCTTTTCTGGATTAGTCTAACGGGTACTTGGCTCTCGAGACTACAATCAAATGATTTTGAATATCTTCGTTAGAAGAATCTAATCGGCCAATTTTTAGATTCATAAAAATATATATAACTTTTATTTCATTTTAAAGTTTTCAATATAGGTTGTGTATTAATTAATCAATTTTATATTTATATGATTTAATTATTATTAGATTAATTAGTAATTAATTGAAAAATTATTAACGTAACTTATTGTCAAGGTACGGGTAAAGACTTATATTGTACCATAAGGGTAGAAGAGCTATGGAAGAGAGAGGCCCTACTTATAAGAATTAGGGCACGCTAATGACCAATGCCTGAGGCACGAAGGCAACTACAGAGCATGTAGTTGGCGCCGTGACACTTATGGTGAACCGGGTCATATGGGGAACCAGGTCAGGTACCTTTACACCAAAATTTTGGTGTAAAGGTACTTATAGCAACTTTTATATCTCTATGAATATTAGAGATATAGCTTAGATATTTTAAATTATAATATAATCAATATAAATATTGATTATGATAAAGTATTATATAAATATACAAATATATAATAAAGATATTAAAGTTTCTTTAAATTTTTCATTTTTGCCTAACAAAATGTTACGAGGTTTGCCGTCTAGATCACGTGGAAGTGCTCTAGGCTCTCGAGGTGGTTTATAACTAGGCGTCAAGCAGGGACTTAAAGTAATGACAATAATATGATGCAATTCGTAACTAATAGTATGGTATACTAAATGATTGATCTTGAGCACGAAGCTCTATACAAAGGAAATCCATCTTGATTATATAGACCTTCGTGGGTATTAGGTCGATTGGATCGATTGGAGCGACGATTAAACTCTTCGCTCCATTCGATCCTAAGATCCATCACGTGATTCCTGATTGGAGGCACTGTGGAGTCTTGGGCGTAACAGTTACGTTATATAAAATATATTTTAATAATAATTATAAATATATAATCTAGAAATTGATTGATTAGATCTTATCAAAGAGTTTGTTTAAAATATTCAATTTAAAAATAATAGAAAATTTTGAAAGGAGATCAATATGAAATTTAAACTATTTTTGGATCTGATGTAATATAATAATACTGTATCCCGGGTTGGGGCTTGATAATACAAATAGTAAATTATATTATAAACTAAACTATTTTATTTTCTATATTGTTTATTTATTTAATTTGAATTATTTAATAATAGTGATTCTGGGATTAATATTAATATATTGTAGATTTTCTTTTATATATTAATGTTTTTTTATAATCACTTTAATCCAAGTTTATAGTATGAAAAGAATTATATATTGTATATTGTATATTGTATATTGTATATTGTATATTAACTTTTGTCTCTAGCATCCGATTAGATATTTCGTCAAGTCTTAACTACCTGTATGTTTATGTCCTGAAAAGTATATTATTGTCATCTCGAGTATCAATTTGTAGATACTTATTTATCACCAATGATATTAGATCAGTATAAATAGTCATAGCAACGCCCTATGCGACTCAGAGTGGCTTAAAAAGAAAAATCGTGAGGATCCGCTCGACTCAGTTGGAATCATCTCTTGTCAGATCAATTTCCACACGGTGACCCTTCCTTGGTGGCTTGCTCGCCTTAGTTCCACTGCTACTTTCCTCTCTTTCCCGCTTGATCTTCCTTTCTTCACTGGGCTGAGTGCTAGTTCCCTGATAAACACTAAGTTATCGGGGGATAAATAATCATTGAGGGTTCATACCATCAAACTTCCCAAAAATTCTTGAAGCTTGGCCTTCTGGGCAGCATCGAAATTATCAAGATTAAAAGATCCCGAAGCTCTATCTAGAATAGGAGGAGGGGAGGGAGAAGGTGCTGGCTCTGGGGTTCTCTCGAGTATCAAGAGAGATTGAAGGGATTCTGCAATTGTTAGCAAAATACGAGGAGGGAAAGCGTGACGCTAACTCTTAGACCTGTACTTGAATCGGTAGACGGCAATCGGGTAGCCTTCTCCGTCCAGAAAACTCGATATACCTCTTGCCTTTTTCTTAACAGCATGAGGAACTCCTAGACTAATGAAAGATTACTCGTTAGACTATTCTTACATAGCCTGTAGTCTTTGTGGTACCAGAAGCTGACTCACGTAGTGGCATGTGAAATAGCTTGTCCCTTGAGCGCCTTTTCGTGCACCGGCGTTGATGCATCAACCTTGAGCTTTATTTGGGAGAGCGGTCTGGCAGGTTCTTGATGTCTCTCACCTTTACGATACACTTTCACCATGGTCTCTCCAACAACGCTCAGTCGATATGAATCCTCTTTTATGGATGCTAACGCTGAATCATCGACGCCTTCAAGAAAATTAATAAAAAGATAACTTATACATATGGCTTATTTGACAATAATTTCCAACTCACTTATAGATATGTTACTGAAAATAAATGGTTTCAAAAGAGTCTGCCCGTTCTCCGAACCAATTAAGACACCTTCCATCTTTGTGGTCCCACCAAAAAAATCAGTCTTTAGAGCTGCAGAACCACAGTTTGGAAATCTGGAAAATTTTCAAAACGCTCCAATCAGTTGATCATGAAGAGCACAGCTCAAATTAAACAATCAATATGGAAACTTACCCATAAACGTTATTCTTTCTGATTATCCTACGAGCTTCCACTCCATCTACAAAAACTATGAAGCCAACGGTCGGGGAGTCAAACTTGTATTCTTTGCTTATTTCGACATTTATGCTGAACTTCTTGCCGGTTTCCGATTCGATATATTTAGCAACCGTCCTAGAAGCTTGATATTTTTCGATCTGACTTTCAGAAGCAGCTTCAAACGCATCATCGTCATACTCTTGAAGAGCTTGCTGATCAACGCACACAGTAACCTCGATTCCAGGAACAGCCTCGAGAATAGTCATGGCTGTGGACCTTTGACATTCCAATTAACGCGACTTGCGATTGATGTTGGTCGAGATTTATTCAGTAATGTTGACAAGACTAATACTGTGAAGACTTGAATTAGTTCCGGTGAAGATTTACCAAACGAAACAAACACACGTAGCCTAGTCACCCTTTGTGATAAAAGGAAGAAACCGAGAAGCTTGTCCGTCTACATAGAAATATCTCGGTGATCAAAGTGAGGGGAAGCCAAGAATTGCTTCCTTTTGGTTCCTTCCGAGTTCGAACTGGAGTTCAAGTGAATGTGAGAGCCGTCGCATGAATCACGTGTCTCATTTATCAATTTACAAACCGGAGAAGCAATTTCATTTCCATCCATATTACCTTTTTAATTCAGCATTCACAAGCCTATCTTTCATAATTCTTATACAGAAATAGCAATTTTATTCGAGGTGTATATGAATTCAGAATTTTATAAACTTATTTCTAAGCATCGGGGAAGAATTTTGTCTTGAAAAGAGGTGAATCTAATAGGTTATTCGACATGTGAGAAAAAGAACCGCATTCTTGTTTAACCCCTATATTGAGGGTTCCATTATGCTTTTGACTAACGGTGCTCACAGGACGTCTGCGATTTTTGGTGTTGATATTCATGGATAATTAAGTGCCAGCAGGTGTAAGCTGTCTCTACACAGTGCTTCCACCACAAACATACCATGCGGATGTCAAAATACCATCTATATTGTTAGTCTGGCTCTATATGGTGGGTTTTGTCTGGATGAGAGGCATAAAATTCTACAGATACTCATACTAGCCCCAGATTTCTTAGAGCTGAAGCCCTCGTTGAGGATTATATTGCGAGAATTTAATTCAAAAACCCGGGGGTAGCGAGATTTGAATTCTACTCTACTCTTAATATCGAGAGTTCCCAACCTGAAATGCAACGTAACCTAAGTCCTACCCTCATGCACAAAACAGTGGTGCACATACCAATAGTACTTTGAGTTGGGGATTTTATCATTTGTCACTTTGTTTCTCCAGTTTCTCAGAGCTCTTTAAAATTCCAGTGGCTGCAAATCCTTTGCACTACTTTTAACCACGCAGAAAAATACATAGCTCTAATTTTGACGGCTACCTTATCTCAATTACATTCCTAGCACAACCAGCTAGTACTACTTCCGAGCATGCGCGCCACAAAGTTTCATATTCGAAGACGATAAGAATTATTCCATAAACCCAGCTTGATAGACTTATTCAACAAACGTGAGTCACGGAACAAACTACTCTTCACTGCAAGACTTAAAGGAAATTCATAAAGCGAACTCGCGCTCGTCTCCTTTCAAAACCCAAGTAATCTTTCTACTCTAATCATAGAGCACATATTGTATCTGTAATTAAGACTCACAATTTCCCCTTTTCTATCCTTCGAGTTCCATTTATCTTTAACACAAAGCCCCCAAACCCTAAACCAAAAATGCACTTTTCATACAACGATCCCCAACTCCATAGCTAGGCTCATGACACTTGTGCACCCTTCGTCATTTATGCGAGTACTTTTAATCCTGATAAAACAAATTACAGTATGGCCATTTCCGGTAGTGTTTGACTCCATCTTTCTTTTTTCTCTCCCTCACCTTTTCGCTTCAACATCTATTAGATCCTCAACCACTCCCCAAAATCCCAGAATTTGACCCCGCAGCCAATCCGTTCAGAATACCCATATACTCTAAATCTTCCGCGCCAAATTCCTCCTCAAAGTTCCCTTCCATTACATCCCCACCCGACCCCTCAAACGCCATCCCGCGTTCTGCAAACACCCCATGAATCGACGTAGTCCCCGCTCCTCCGCCCACTCCCGGTGTACCCCCCCTACTCCTCTCCACACCCAAATTTGCATTTGCAAAAACCCCTCTCGCAATAGTCTTCAATTCTCTTTCTGTCCCATTCGCACCCTCCCAAACACCTGCTAATACTTTAATAACTCCCAATCCCAATCTTATCCTATCTCTCGCCATCTTCCATTCAGCGGATTCTTTTCCTTCATGTTCACTTCTGTTTCTGTCTCCTTTATTATCATATACATATGCGCACGCGCTTAAATTTGCTAGCGTTGCTTTTGTGATTCCACAGATACCTAAGGGCGTGTGCAGTAATATTGGACTTGGGAGTGCATATAAATTTAAAGCAGTTTGGGCGGCTTCAATGGTTTTCTTGGTGTGCAACCAGCGAGTTAGATCTTCGTTGCCAGTTGGGGGAGATGTAGGAGGTGGTCGTGCACAGCGGGAAATCTTCTCGAGAGGTGAATGATAGAGGCGTGAAAGGCGGCGGTGGATGACTACTAGGAGCCTGTGGTTACTCGATTAGCATCGTTTGGCCACATAAAACAAGCGTATAGAAAGAGATTAATGCGAAGCGAGAAAGACGTACGTCTGTAACAAATTTTGTGCTTGGAATAACAACTCATCTACTTCCTCGTTCTTATCCACCACCCCTTGTTTTTCTACCGGTAAATGAAGTTTCCAATTAACAAGCATAGCATCGGCGTTGGTAACAGCGGGTTCAAGATTCTTGCTAGTGATATCGTTGATGCTAAGAATGGTGCCAACGATGCGGACAAGGTCAATGAGATATGTGAACGAAGAGAAGATTGGGATTTCGTCTTCGAAATCACGGGAGTCATATTCAGAAAGGGTTCGAGGTCGTGGAATATTCTATAGAGGATTAGAATTTTCAGCTATGAAGGAGGAGAAGTGTAAGGTAGGTGGTAAGAAGAATTACATACTCCACTTTCATACTCGTGATCTTCACAAGGTAGATCTACGTGTGCTTCAACCGCGGATAAGCTATAATATGTTAACATATAATCCGAGACATTGAAATCGCATAAGGCCACTTACATGAAACTAGAAGCACAAGCAATACCAGAAAATACACCATCGAGAACATACAGTCCCCAATAAGTTCTTCTCCAGCTCTCAGCTAACACAGAATCTCTTTCCACTTCAGCAAAAGTTCGATGATTCATACCAATTTCCAACGCCATACATATGTCCCTGTCCAAAATGGCACGTGCTTTTAATCTTTCATCTTCTGCGTGGATGGCAATGGCAAGGAGAAGCAAGGCTTGAACATTAAAGCCATTTTGTGGTAAAATCGGAAGATCTAGTTGGATTAGAGCTATAGCTCTGAGTTCTGCTGATGGCAGATCAGGTGCATAGAGTGATCCAATATATTGCATGACTGGTAAGAGATTATTCAGTGAGTCTGGATCAGATTTCAGTCTGCCCAGAAAATGAGGTTTTGGAATGACATAAGGATGGGCTTTGTGGAAGAAACTATCGAACCATCAGTGACTATAGGATAATTTTGAGGAGTCTACATTGACAAACTTGTAGTAAAGATCGATTAACCTTCTTGAGTCCGCAGGCTTAACACTGTTTAGTCGTGAAGAAGAGCTATTTGGGCTCGTGGAAGCATCAGAAAGTGCGCCTGTCCATGATTCATTAGATGGATTTCCAACATGACTTCCCTTTGGAGTAGAATATCCTCCTTGTTCTGTTCCAACGGAACGTCCTCGAAACTGTTCTTTTGCCGAGCTTCTTTTTCGAGGTGCATTCTTGTCTCGCATGCCTCTTCGTGACTTCGCATAGAAGCATGGCTTATCATCTTGCTGACAACGACTGCACGAAGGCATTTCTGCTCCACATTTTACATGACGACTCCGACACTATTCAATGATTAGTACCCTGAGGGGTAAAACATAATCTTAACATACCGGCACGCATGCTAACGAGACCCTGATACCACCTCTAGAATCATGACTTTGAGTCGTGTTTTTATAATTATTTTGGGCTTCCTGAATCGGAGTTCCAAAGTCAAAGAACATTGCGAGAGGATCTTCCGGCACTCTTGGGGACGGAAATTGTGATTCAAATCCCACAGAATCCATAATCTTGGTTATGAGGCGAATGCTCGGGGTCTCAGCTTGTAGTCTTTCGACGGAGCTACGCCGTTTCAAAATATAGACTAGATGGAACCTCACAAGTTACACAGGTTGTACTATAGCACGCTGTTTACAAGTTGAGAGTTGATGTGGCAAGCTGGTAACATTGATAAGTAGGCTTTAACATAGTCTTAAAAACAATTCCATGGTTGAAGAAGATTGGCTGCGCGTAATGTGATCCCGCAAGCTTGAGTTGACCCCGGCTCCACTTCCATATCGTTTTTGATGTAAGCAGAGTGAGATCATGTCAGCAAAAAGTTTGAGGCCAGAAAAGGATGAATCGGCTAGATCGAAATAGATCAGAAAGTCGCAAGAAATAAGTGGTTTTGGCCATTCATGCAATGCATTGAGAAACAAGCCACAGTGAGAGATTGCTATAAATCTGCATCCGCTATCGCCCTACAAGCGAATCATTTCGTTTCTTGTCCTGTTACATTGCATCAGACATGGAGTGTACTAAGCCTAAAGGGGGTTGAGAGAAGTAGTGGAAAAGTTCCGGCGATAACTTGGTTATCCCCAGAACCGTGGTCGCCGCTCCTAGTAGTCATGGGGTCATATTTATCATGCGACAATGATACGTATGTACGAATGATGACATGATCTACGAGAATTGGGAATCTGGGGCACAGCCAATGCGAACTTGACAACGTAAACTACTTTTCCGCTAAGGGTGATAGCAGAAACACTGCCGATAACCATTTATTTTCTCCTTCATCGAGACGAGATATCAGCATTGAGATGAACGACATGGGGCTTATTTGGGTGAAGTAGTCGCGGATTAGCATGAAGTCAATGCGCCATCTTCAGCCAACTTTATACAGATCTAATATGATGAGATGCCGATTTATAGGCTAGAGTCAGGCCTATTTCAAGATATTCAACTGTAAATAGTAGCATCTTGTGAGCCTTGCCATGAATAGAATGATATCTAATCTGAGGAGCTTCTTTGAAGTTAGAACTACTTTCGAAACACTCGAAGTCACACTACTTGGTAGACCATTAGCTCAAAGAAAAATAGTATGCCGAAGGATTCGTGAACCTTCAGCCCTGTGGCAAACTCGACGGCGGAGTCGCTGGCGGGAATGTCCGAGGATATTATGCATGACATATAAAGACTAAGCTTAAAATGAGTTCACTAGCCATCCCGCCATATTTATGAGGGGCTCAACGTTGGGGAGGTACAGTATCCAGACCGCAAAAAGGAAAGTCAAAATAATCATCAGGCAGCAGCTTTGTTGGCGGTGAATGTCAGGTCAGCATATTGCAGCTAATGCAGTGGCATTGGTGAGTGTGTAGAGTGAGGATTCGTCAAAGAACGAGAGGTACCTCGAAAAAGCAGAAGACGAGCAACATGGGAAAAAAGGTAGAGCATTGCCAGGGAAGAGAACTCTACAAATGGAAATGTAACGAAATGTGTAAGATCTCATCTCACGAATTGTGGATTCCTTCTTGTGAGCGGGTTGATTTCATAGCGATAGAATGCGTAAATTGGGATATTGATAGTAAGTGGCTGCTTGTACGACGGTCAGCTTACATTCAAGTATTTTAGTAATCACTTTGGTTGTTTGTCATGCAGACCAAAAGACTGCTGATCCATCATGATGATACCTTTGGGTGTTTAGCGAAGTTTGATGAACCAATCCGGTGGTATAGACAAATTAAGCTCCTGAAATTGTGGAGGAAGTCCATGACGGCAGCCCAGGGGTTCCTTGACGCCGGTAAGCTTAAGACAAGTTAGATTCTTCTTTGGACCTAGCGATTAGCAGCTTTAAAAAAGATCTGCAAGACAATGGGATATGATGGCATGTCCAAAACTAAGAGCATGGATGACCGAACTGTAGACACGAAGAGCGGACAGCGAGTATGTATATACTGGCGTACGCGTATTCATATGCAGAAAAAGGGTTGACATAAACTACCTAGTAGTCACACAGCATTACGCTGATTGTAGATCGGAAGAACACATCCAGAGGGAATGAAACCAAAATGAAGATCAATCATACTCGAATACAGAAACACCTTTTGAGCTTTGAGAAACGTGACACGGAATGACTAATTGAGTAGAGTTCTAGAAGCCCACAGGAGCTTCCGCCGCTAATCTACATTAATATTAGCGTAAATCCCCTGGAAACGGAAGGTCGGAAAGTACCTCGGCATTCACATCAGCACAAGCTTCAGTTTATGACCCCTGCATTCTCACTATTTCACACCAAATCATCTTTCGATTCCTACGAACAAACTTCTAGAAAGCATATTGAAGATATACATTCGATGCTCTTTCGATGACATCCAACGATTTTATTGTCGCGCAACAGCGCGTTGCCGCTCGTCGTCAAGCTCGTGAAGCAGCTGCCCAAACTCACCTGAATCGTCGACGCAACACCGCCATCTCCCAGCGCGTTTCCTCCCTTCCTTTCCCCTTCTCACGAATAGGTACTGCAGGTCTCACAACATGGGATATGATATCAGGGCGCGAAGGAACTCGTCCTTCCTTTCGAGTCGGTCAAGTTGATGCTGAATTATTGGATGAGGAGTTGTTGGATTTGTTAAAAGGGCAAGTGGGTGAAGGTCTAAAGTATTTCGGAACTCATATTCAAGATGATTGGTCTGCGGAGATAATGCTAGCGCTGAGAGCTATTCTTTTCAAACTCAGTATTTGGGATCATGATGCTACGTATGGGGCTACATTGCAGAATTTAAAATTCACCGATGCGAGACACTCTAGATCCGTCTTGGTATCTCCATCGAAATGGCAGAAAGGTTTATATGGTCTTTTCACTGTAGGCGGGAAGTATGCCTGGACACGTTGGGAAAATTACTTGGTCGATTCAGATAATGGATATAATACCCCGTCGCCCCTTATTAGTCGACTCTCCCGCATTACAGACCTATTAACAAATGTTCACTCCACCGCCGCCTTTGCATCCTTTCTCGTATTCCTCGTCAATGGCAGATATCGCACGTTACTGGATCGAGTTTTGAGATTGCGACTAGCACCACCCACCAGCCAGGTTAGTCGAGAAGTATCATTCGAATACCTCAATCGCCAACTTGTCTGGCATGCCTTTACGGAATTTCTCCTTTTCGTCCTCCCCCTTGTGGGAATCTCTCGCTGGCGACGCTTTCTATCACGCTTTTGGAGGCGTACAAAATCACTATTCAATACATCATCCTCGGACGAGCTTTCCAGCAGTACAAAGAAAGGTGAACTTGCTTTCCTTCCGGAACGTACATGTGCTATCTGTTACCATGATCAAAATGCGTTACAAGCTACGGAAGAAGGAGTTATGGCCGCAGCAGCTAGTACTGGTGTGATTGGAAGTGCACAAACCGATATCACAAATCCATATGAGACAGTAGAATGTGGCTGTATATACTGCTTTGTATGCATAGCTAGTAAATTGGAAGCAGAAGAAGGAGAAGGCTGGACTTGTTTAAGATGCGGCGAAGAAGTAAAGAGATGTAGAGCCTGGAGCGGAGATGTAATGGTTGAAACACGAGCCATAGAAGATAGGGAGGAGAAACCCAGAGCAAGAAAGAGTGTGGAGTTTCAAGACGATAGGATGAGAATGAATGCGACTTCTGGCTCAGAAGATACAATCATAGATCACGATACTAAGAAACCCGAAGATGGAGATTCATCGGATCATGATTCTCAATTGGGTCAAGAAGAAGCATATGATGAAGATGAAGATCAGGGACTAGAGGAATATGAGGATGAATATGAAGCCGAGTGAGTGAGGGAGTGAGTGATTGGCTTCTAGACGAGCTGGAAGTTATGCTGAAGTTGCGCTTGAAGATGGCATGTTTGAAGTAATGTTTCGAGATTTTTTCGTGATGAAGATTCGCGGTTCACTTGCTCTTGATCTTCATCTTGATACCAGTACCTCCCTACCTAGTGATGAATCGCATGGTGTAATTCTGGCGTTTTGGGAAATTTTATGGGAAAATAATAGGATGGATTGGGTTGGGTTGGCGTGCAATAGCATAGTATGGGATGAAATAGTTAAAGAAATAAAGATGGATGGATGGATGTGTTTAAGATGAAGATGAAGATGCTGCTATATGCCATATGCCTGCCGCAAAGAGATCACACAGATAAAATTTATAGAAATATTATTATGTTTATTTATTAATAATTAAATGAATAAATAAATCGATACCTAGGTTTCTTTATAATTATATGGTTCAATTTATTAGACTATCACCCTCTAGCTATTTAGTATCTACAGTATTTAGATATTTATTTAATATTCTTTTTTAAATCAGTCATTTCTAGTGTAAATATAAATATAAATATAAATATAAATATAAATATAAATATAAATATAAATATAAATATAAATATAAATATAAATATAAATATAAATATAAATATAAATATAAATATAAATATAAATATAAATATAAATATAAATATAAATATAAATATAAATATAAATATAAATATAAATATAAATATAAATATAAATACATATACTACTTATTAATCTATTACTCACTCTCTGGTTTTTCGATTATAATTTTTTTTATTTTTTGATCGGATTAAATAGATATAGTACCTAGGTAATCTAACTTCGCTGGCTCGCTCCCAATCACTCGTGAGATTATCTTTTCTCTTTTTCTCTTTTCTCTTTTCTCTTTTCTTTTCTCTTCTCTTCTCAATGGCTACTGCTAATCTGATGTACTAAATATTGTCTGTCTTCAAACGGAGTACTCGTACTCGTATCCTTATGAAATGGGGATTGGTGAATTCATGCGCTGCGTATGAGTATGTGTATGGTATCGCTATTTCTTTCTCCAAACGCCATGATATGGATTGGGATTTGGTTCATGTCCTTTTCTTTTTCTTATCTTTTCTTCGTTTGTTTTTGTTTTTGATTTCGTTTTTTTGATTTTGTTCTTGGGTTCGTTTCCATCCATCCATCCATCCATGCATATAACATAACATAATATCCATCGTATTATTCCCATCGCCGCGCTTCATAATCATATTCCGTATTTCGTATTTCCCGCCCACGTAATCTTTTCATTCATTCTCCACTTACTTCTTGACGTCACATCATCCTCGCTAGACTTCTCCCTCCGGAATATCCAGCTCAAACCTTCCCCTCAAACCTCTCCTCCAACTGTACATCCCTCATCTCCACATCCCTCACCCGCACACCCCCCTTATAAAACTCTCCCATCCACCCCATCTTAACCTCCGTCGCCCACCTCCTCAGCGCCACCACCCCCCTCACCACACAAAAAACCACACAAATCCCCACCGCAATCCCAAAAACATACGCCGCGACCATGCCATTCTTCGAAACGCGCGGATCCAAAAACGAATAAACATACTGATGTTTCGTCGCGACAGTCACATACGCCAGACCCAAATAACACGCCAGAATGACAATTAACCAGAAGAGATGAATCCAAGGCGGGGGAGCGGTACGTGTGAGTAGGATTTCGATCAGTGCGAAGAGGGAGTTGAGTCCGTGTTCGGAGACGTTGGACCAGGCGTCGAAGCGCGCTGGGAACCAGCCGCTGGGAACGATGCCCCGGAATATTACGCCCCAGTAGACGATGGTTACTAAGGGTGGATAACACATGATGGTGCTGTTGTATAGGGCGTGGAGAGCTTGTAGCGGACGCGGAAATCGTGAGAGCAGGGGGGTTCCGCCCCGCGCGTATGTAAAGGTGTGCAGGGCGGAAATGACAAAATAGAATGCTAGGCCCCAGTAGCAGAGGACTGTGATTGTTTAGTTTATGTATAGATTTATTGGATGGGACGGAGAGGGGTGAATTGTGAATTGCGACTTACTGGTGAAATAGGAAAATTCGAATCGTGCGGCGGCGACGCCATTGGGTTGTCTGGCTATTTGCCAGAAAATCACAAAGAGGAGAACGAAAAATGTATAGAGTGACTATATTGTATTATTATACCATTAGCGATTTATTTCTGATGTGAATATGTATATATATTCATCGGTCCTTTCATTCTTTTCTCTTTCCTCATTTCTCATTTCTCATCTCTCATTTCTTCTTCGTCAGGAAAGAATACATACAATACACGCCCTAACAGCAAAAAGAGCCCATGGAGACAACAACCAAGAAGTTTCGAAGCGATGAGTCGGGTCGAATTCATCGGTGCCGAATTTAAACATCATCTGAAGTTTGTTTGTCATGATTGACTGATTGGTGAAGAGAGAAGAGAGAAAGAGATAGATGATTGGTGAATGGATGGATGTATGATTGTATAATCGTACGTAGGTACGGTATCTAGTGTTGAATAGGCGTAGCTACCTCGGTTGTAATCTATCGATGGCGCTCGTGCAACGAATAATATAATGGAAATCACTCTCTTTTCACAATATATCGATCGCAATTACACCTTCTTTCTTCGAAATTTTTTCGTAAGGTGAAGGGAAGACGCAAACGTCTACTATAGAATAATAGGATAATAATAAGGAGAGAGTGTAAAGAGTAAATCTTCAAGCCTTTCGAATTTTGCTGCTTCGTGCACCCCTGTCGTATACATGAATTTTTGGGGGTTGCGATGTGATGGAGCGTCTGGCTTATCCCTGTATTGTGACGAGATAGGTACTCAATGCCGATGATAGTGCCGATCGAATGTGGAATGAGATTGCATTGAGGATGTTTTTGATATGTTTTTTAATGCTTAGGTACCTTGTAGCCTAGTTGTAGGTAGCTAGATATTGATTGATGCTTAATAGATATTTCACTAGGTAGTTCTAGTTTGTTAGATAGATACTAGGTAATTAGTTATAAGCGTTTACAGATGGAGGTAATGAGGTGGAAAGAAATGTTTTATGCGCGAGAACTGAACTGTTAGAATAGTTAGAATACTAAATAAAGTCTCAAGAGTAGATCGCAAAGTAGATTTAAAGGAGAATAGTCCAATTGCACTACTACTTCCTCTGCCTGCCTCATACTATAACTACGTTACAGAAATACCTAACATCAAATACTTAGGTAGGTAGGTAGGTAGGTAGGTAGGTAGCTAGGTAGCTAATATAAACTTGGCATCTTCTGTCCTTATGACTGACTACAAGATGATATCAGCGAACTTGTGGGGTTCGATATTGGAATGATAACCAACCGATTCTTTTCATCTATCGATTAAAGATTTACCAATAGTTCAGTGGAGATATTGGGAATAGACTCTATTCTGGAGAGTATTCCGATGTCTTCCCTAATCTAAATCATGCAATAAAAATGGCTCTAGAAAAGGTTAAAATGCCATTTACCAGATGAACAAATGACGCAGTCATCGTCAAGATGGGTATATCTTAATGTTGGGGGGGGGGGCTGCTTGGACGATTTGCAATGCTTCACCGACTCAGATCGGACGAGTATCTTTGATACATACGTGCGTCTTATCTCACCCTGATGTTGATGTACGTACAGAGTATGTGCCCAGTTGTGTTAGGGGATCTTCGATTTGAAAAAGCTTTGCTACTTTTGCACTGGTCAAAACGAAGCCAAAGTTTAAGCGCTAAACACAAAGAGCGGAGGATGGTCGAACTGAACGATAGTGCTTTCGGAGGGAAGATGCTTCTTCAGAGCTCAAAAGTTCCCAAAGTCATTCACCATGATCTTATCCTCTTCGTAAAAAGAATTCCGTAATTTTCACCTCATCGACTTGTGCCAATATCGGTAATCCAACCACATACCTCGGTGTGAATTTATTGAAGCTTTCTGAAGTATTTGATAATGTGGATGTTCCTTTTTAATGAGGCAATGGAGCTCCAGATCTTCATATCAACGTGTTTATATTACGCTTGATCGGTATAAGGAGTTGTGGACACTGACAAAATAATATTCGGTCGGCTTTGAATGGCGAGATGTGGTCAATGTTTGGCCCGTGATGCCCATGGTTGAATTGCCTGTCAAATGTGGCCCACCGTCAACCCAATATTATCGGAGAATAAACGTTCGAATGTCTTGGTTCCTGCTGCGCAATATCCAAAGTTCAATTTTTCATTGCCGAGATGAAGGTAGTTTGAAAACGAATATGTATTTCAATATCCGAGATGTAATTGAACCCTCAGAATCAAACGGTAGATGAGATTTTGATAATTCTGTACGAGTACTGTAGGTTATTGATCAACCTTGTAAGTAAGTGAAGACGAATCAGGGGTAGATTACTGTACTTGACTTTTTCACGCCATCTCCGAAAGGTTATAATCGAAAAAGGAGCTTATTGACTGACTATGTGATCTCAGATTCATAGAATGTTAATGAGCACCTTCAACCACGATATCACTTTGGTGGTCCATATAAGATTAATCGTGTAGGATCCAATGAAAATTTCTGTGCCTTTTGTAACTCACATTGATCTGTCCAAGTCCATGGATAGGTAGGCTCAATGACAAAACACCTCGAAACGGATTGGCCCTGACTCCTTCGAGATACGACCTTCCTTTTCATCCTCTTACGACTTACGCTTTGTGTCACCAGCTTTTCACGATTAGACCCCTAGACTCAACCAGAAAGACTCGGTAACGGTTGCAAAATTCTCGAAAAGCCCATTCCAGTGATGATATAGATAGAAATTAGCATGGATCTTCATCCGAATGCAGTAATATATCAAGGATGTATTCCGGGGACTACCCAAATTAAGACGTCTGTGAATGTCTGTGTGTATACACATTTTCCAAGTCAGTGGGTACTCAGTCACAAAAAGCTTATGGTAGAGTAGGATTTCATGCCCCCTTTTTCTTGCCATACCATGGAAACATATGCAAACATACCTCGGCAAGCATTGAATCCTTGAATTGAAAAATGCTACAGGTAGATAAGGTTCCATAAGCGCATGAGATTCGAAATAAATTGTGAATAATGGATGTTTGAGAGTAGGACCACCAGACGCCTTGCTGTGGAAGAAAATCGATCCATTCGGCACGGAGTATCCTCTTCTCTCTTCTCCTCCCCTCCCCTCTCCGCAATTTTCGGCGATCCGCGGAGTGTGCACATTTGCGATGCAGGCTTACGAATTTGTCGCTCCGTGAATGACGGGGGAAGGGTAGGAGAGGAACGATGTGGCTTAACGTGAGCGTTTTCCGTAAAAGCAAGTCCTCTCTGATCATGTCATCCAATAACCTTCTACGTCAATGCTGAATTGAGCACAGTAATCCTTGGATCAGTCCATCAGTTGCTCCACCCACGAAAGTAAGCCAGACCTTTTATGAACTGGCCATGCAGATTTCGCGCGAGTGGACATAATTGTAGCTAGACAATCGAGTGAAAAGTGGGAGACAAGATAGACGGGGCTATGAGCCTTGAGCAATGAACGCTATGAGCAATGAGCCATGAGCAATGATACAGAGTATTTCATTTCTCTCATTTTTCTGCCTCCCTCATGAGCACGCACTCCCTCAAAGTAAGACGTCGACCTGATTCAATAATATAAGGGATACATCGGCTAAGGAAGAAATGTTAAATAAATTGTAAATATCATGGATTGACCAGTTTAAGCAGTTTGATCTAGACAAATGAATGTTATAGGGAAATAGATAGTTTGGGTCCGATCTATTAGAGTAAACACATACGGGTACCTGACCTGGTATCTGAGTAAGTGAGTGATTCGAGCCAATGCCAAGGCGTATAATCCAGGGGAACCGTTGAAATGATAGAAGGATGATTTTAGATGATTTTCTCACTATATGAAAATCATTTATTGATTTTATTGATTTTTATATTATTATTCCCCCATCAAGAAGGTTAATCATTCGAGAATCTTGCATTCAAACGGTTTCTCTCTCTCTCCGTTATGCTTTATTTTTGATTTTATTGATTTATTCAATTGGAAGAGAATAGTAAACAGGAATAAATGGCTGTGTACCTGGGTAATATGTAATAATAAATACTATCTACTCTATCTACTTGAGTACAATATACCACCACTGCTTACTACCCAATCCTCATCCCTCCCTCGTCTTCCCTCTTACCTCTTCCCCTCCAAGATCTACTTGACTGTTATAGTGTAGTATCAAATGAATGCTTCATCGTGCACAGCCAAGTTCATCGAAGCCTTTCTTTTTCTACCTCAAGGTCCTTTGCTTTTCCCAGTCAAGCCCACCCTGTCATTGCCATCATAGTCACCCGCCTCTTGTCCGGTTGTGAAAGGTACACACATACTCATCTACCTACCATCCAGCATCCAGCATCGAGCATCCAGCATCCAGCATTTACCATCCAGCATTTACCATCCAGCATTTACCATCCAGCATTCACCATCTACCATCTACCATCTACTACACAATTCACCATCCCGCCGGTCCTCAAATCTTACATTCCTTGCTCGTCTCCCGTTTCCTTCTAATACTCCCAAATTATTATTTATTTATTTATTTATTTATTTTAGCTCGCGACATCCAAAACTTGAAACGAAACCTCCACATTCGAAAATCGAGAAAAAGTCGATCTTGTCCCGCGCATGGTCCCCTTGACTCAAAAATAAATAATGAAAGGATGAACCTGAATTTAAACTAAAATCTCCTTCGCTTCCCTCAGAGCCTCCTTGTGCGACAACCTTTTCCGCTTCCAACCCGTTTCTTGACGCTACTGCAACAAGTAGACATAGACACCTCCTCTACCGTCTACCCTCTGAAGGGGGAGGGTGGACTAGCTTATTTGTATGATTTGGATTGACACAAAGTGGGAAAGCTTACCGTCTCTGTCTCGCTGCATTGGGTGAACCGGAGGCTTTGATCACTTTGATCATTCGACTTGTGGACTTCTAGAAGCCTGTCGTGTACCTCTGTCGTGCGCACTGCATCGAAAGTATATTACCTCATCTACAATACCAAGAGTCCGGTCAATATTCACATGCAGCTAGGATACGCTCGATTTCACTCAATCCATGTAGCACAATCAATTCTTGCATAACTCTTCAGTAGGCAAGGCAGGCACTAGCAATAATGGCTTTTTACGATTCCTCTTCTGATCAAGATGTCGCCGATGGCTTTCCGATTATTCTCGAACCTGATGATGATTCACTTTTCGACATGCGAGGAGACGATACGAGGCTAAACAACGATACAATGAAAGAGGTGCACCAAGTTAAAGAGATCAAGAAAGTCGACGAAGTTCCCAAAAATGCCATGGTACCCAAGCATCCAATAATTTCCATGCAAGGTGCCTTTGCAGAGTCGATGGAAGAGGCTAGCGACACAACCCGAACAGCACCCAAAATCGGCGACGCAGCCACCCGACGAAAGATTTTAATCGAACAAGATGTGTCCGAAGATACACATTCTCTACGATGGCAGAGGCAGCCAGATCAAAAATATCATGAATTGTGGAAGTTGATGGCACAAATATCCTTTGGAATTTATCTACTCCTCAATGGAATCGCCAGAGATGAAGAGCAAGTTATGTCGATCTTGCAGGGACATGTAAATGAGGTAGATGGATTCTTGGAGATGACGTTGGAGGATTTCGATTTGGCACAAAGCGATATCGAGGAGAGATTGAAGCATTTGAAACTTCCTTTACAGAATATCGCCATTTTCGATGCTATGTTAGAAGACCGAGCTTTTAGGTCGCAAATCGTCAGTGGCAATGAACGCATCGAACATGTCATTACACGTACGGCGGCTTCCATGAAGGACACTCTTCTCGATGCGCAACAAGGAATGGATGCTTGTAAGGAATTCACTATATACTTGGCAGGGCAGAAGGACAATATGACATGGCGACAACAACGACCGAGTATGGAAAGAGTCTTTGATGCGATGTGTGGAAATGTGGAAGGTTGGCACAAGGCTTACGTCTCATTGCAAACCAAAGGTCATCACCTTGGGGTCGCCCTTGTTCAATTGGGAACCATCGTGGCAGAGATGGATCGAAGGGCTGGTCGTGTAAGTCGAGAGTCAAGGGTAAGCTTATAAAATCTGTTTTATTTTATTCTTGGTTAACGATATGTAGTTCAGTGTTTCGTCTCCAGTACAAGCCCAAAGTCCTCCTGTATCTCGCAACCTCCGAGCATCCATGATAAAAGAACTTCCTAGCGATCCAAGCCCTATAACCCCAGCAATTTCGGCTACACTGCCAGCATTGTCCTTAGTACAAGACCGGGAACCAACACCCGAACCAGAATCTGAGCCGGAATCAGAACCGGAATCTGAGCCGGAACCTGAGCCGGAGCCAGAGCCGGAGCCAGAATCTGAGAGTGAAGCTGAGAGTGAAGCTGAGAGTGAAGCTGAGAGTGAAGCTGAGAGTGAAGCTGAGAGTAAAGCTGAGAGTGAAGCTGAACCCGAACAGGAGCCGTTATACACTCTCAAACCCATCACGTATTCACCTCTCCTTCTTCCTACTACATATTCTCCAATTCTTGCACCGACGACTTACTCCCCAAGCCTCGCCCCAAGTCCCGCCCTGACCCTCGCCCCAACGACCTATTCACCAATGCTTCTTCCGACTACCTACTCTCCAATTCCCTCTCCGAGACCTTCCCCAAAGTTCTCACCCGAGTCTCCACCCAAAACTTCCCCGCAAACTTCTCCAAAATCCTCTACAACAAAAGAAGCTCAGCAAGATACCTTCCTCAAACCTGTCCCGGAAAGCAAGAGAAAGCCATCAATTCGGAAGCGCTTTTCTCTGAAGCGTAAGGATTCTGACCCGGAAACTTCGAAATCCCCTCCAAAGTCACTCTCCACTCCGAAAATTAACTCAGTTGCAGAATCGGTGGTAGATCCATCCTCGCACTTGAAGCCCAGTTCAGTACCTCGTCCTCGGGATCGATCAGAGCGACGCGTTGAACCCTTGGATTTATCGGCTGATAGGGCGGAGCGTCAAAGAGAAAAGAAAATTAGAGAGGAGCGCAGCCGAGAACGTCTTAGGGAAGAGCATCGCAGAGAAGAACGTAGTAGAGAGGCAAACAGAGATGAGCGGAGAAATAAAGATGGAAGGAGCAGAGACCGTGATAATGGAGAACGCAAAAGGGAACAGCGTAAAGGATCAGGACCTTTAAGTATTCCACGCCGGCCGGAACTAGCAACGGATACACCCCCATCTCGTGGAGTCGATTCGGCATACTGTTCCGAATCGGATCCTCCCGTTGCCATTCGTTCAATACAAGAAGCCCTTCCTTCACCATCATTTCAATCTACTATTTCGGCAGTTTCAGCACCAACTTTTAGTAACGAACTTGAGATCCCACCCATGTTAACACGAGATTTTATCCCCTCACCTCACTCGGACAAACAATTCTTTCGCCCGGTGAATGCATCCCCACATTCACCACTGCAAAGACCTTGGACTGCAGCACCGGTGCATCATCACGAACGCGTACCGAGCTCGCTATCAAGATCCGTGGCACCAAGTCGCATGGGAATGAGTGTTATGAGTGATATGACCACCGTAACAATGGAAGATGGAAAGAAAGTGAAAAAGAAGAGAAGCGCATTTGGATGGCTGAAAAAGGCATTCAGTCTAAGCGAAGAAGAGAGAGCAGAATATGAAGAAAGGAAAAGGAGACAAGATCCTGATCCATATTATGAAAGAAGACCACCGAGACAATTTTTGGATGGAAAGAGATTACCACAGCCTCAACCGGATTACAGAGAGCGAGCTTGATGAGCATAGCGAGCGTGCATTTTTCTTCGCAATGTTGTACAACGATACCCATTCTGCATATGTACTATTTTTGGAATTTCCTTTTTGTTTTACCGATTTAGTTTTTTTTTTTGCATATCTGATATTGAGATGGGAGAATGCATAGGGAGCGAGGATTGACCGGGTTGGAGTTAGCGTAGCAATGGTGTTTTTGGTCAGGACCACATATTTTGAGCTTATCAGAGAGGTGAAATATGGAGGGGAGGTTTATTTGATTGATTTTTTTGTGCTTTATTGATCCTAAGAGAGAGCCCTCGAAGTGGACGAGGGTGCGGGGGCTGGTGGGGGAACAAAGGAGTAAAAAGGGAGTTTGGTACCTGAGAATAAGTGGACAGACGAGATAATTGAGTCTCGACTCGATGCCTACTTTTTAAAATATAAGAGCGTAGTCTTAAAAATCTTAAAGTAAATATTAATGATAACTTTTTATTCATCAGCTTTGCGGCGAATATAAATCTTATACAAATGGAAAATCTTAATTTCAATTATTTATATTTCAACCGATAAAATCGCGAAAAATCTGCAATTTTCAGAATCAATAATAAGTATATATTAAAACTATAATTTAAATTTCAATTGATTTAATTTATTAATCGTTGAAATATTAATAAACGAAAATCGTCATTTGGGGTACAAAAGGATAGCCGAAAAGAGGGGTACTAGACTTAAATACTTTTTAAAAATCATCTTTCTTATCACAATTGTAATTAATATTATGTTCACGATATCAAGGATATATGGGAAGAGCGTTTGGAAAATCTCGATATGGGGTGTTATTTTGTAGCAACTGGGTTCTGTATTGAGATTCCTGGATATCGTTGATGTAGTCATGTTAATTACTACTAAAGTATGGGTAAATTAGCTATTCTCATGGGTAAGAGATGAGTATCAAAGTCAGTGATAAATCTCAGCAGCAATAATAACAACAACGATGATAATGACCTTTAGATTTTTGAAGTTACCTACTAATAGACAATTGAGAGTATGGATAATATTCACCTTGAAAACTTGATCTGTTTTACTCTAGACTCACTAGGTGTTTTTGTAGTGGTAAATGGTGGTAAGAGTATTGATTTGTTGAGGAAGTTGTCGTTGTAGAGGTGAGTGCGAAAATGAGTCTTGATGATAAATATACTTGTGGTGTTATATCTAACGTCAAAGAAATAAATAAACAAGCAAAATTTCCCACGGCGTAGACTGGGATGCATTGCGTAAAAGTGTCGGGAATGATCGACGTCGTCATTTTCCATCTACAATCACGACCTCATACCGTAAGAGCTATTTTATAGTTATTTAAATCCTCGGTATATTATTAGATTTATGGCAAAACTGTACTGAATGAATCAAAATGTATTAGGAACCGCCTCTGACTTGTGCTCGATTAGATAGACATAATAAGTGTTAGACCCCTCGCTTCGGAGACGGATGTATTTCCTGTATCTTTGGAGTAAACAATCTTAGCTTTAGAAATGATCGAATCTCCAGTTTGATTCTGACTTTAAACGCAAAGTTGTCCGGAAGACTGCTTTTTGACGTTTTCTGTCGGGATCTTCTATAGGTCTGGTTCCTATTAACTTGGTTCCTAAGATACTTGACTAAAGGGTGCGTATATAGGCTCAAAGTACTAGTGGTCTCGGAAGGCTAATGCCAAAATTCAGAAACGTCTATTAAGGCAGAGACGGAGATATATCGATGAAAATTTCTGCGTGAAATGGTAGTTTGAATGGCGTTTCCTAGACGAATACATTCACTGTGCCTTCTTTTCACTTCTTCACAAGAGCTCATCATAATTCCCAAATATACTGTTGCTTTGAAATTATACAGCGTCTCTTCTCCTGGATATTCAGCATCTATCTTTTGGGAGAGGGTTTGCTCCTCATACCCGTTCATTTTAGAAATCACAGAGAGCTTGGTTGCCTTCCACTTGTATAGACTCTGGAGTCGCCACCGAATTCTAGACTCAATTATTTCTGTCCAGATCAGTGAAGAACATAGATAGTTGGCCACGTAAAAGTAGTATCTGAGCCACCGGATCCATGAAATTACTCCAGAATATATAATTTCAGGAAATCATCGAGATGGTGCCTTTTTTTTAGTCTCTAGAGCCTACTTTGTAAGCTAGCATCGATTTATGACCATGCAGATTAAATTTGCTTCATTGATCAAACCGTGGGATATTCCCGGGAGAAGCTGATAAACCTAGAGATAAAACTGTAGAGTTTGAATAGGTAGACTTGGGGGATTATTTATGGTGTTAATTCACTACTTTTGTGTTCGTGAAAATATAATCGAACTCGATAAAAAGGTACCAAGCCTTTTCTTCATCAACCAAACTTCCGGAAACTTGTAGTTCATCAGAGGCATACATGAAAAAGCTATTCTCAAATATAGAGATTGAGGGTGAATAACGGCGGACTGTTAAAATTTGTTGATATGCACAGAAATAACAATAGATTTTTTGTCTGTGGCATTGATGAAGCTAGATAGCAACAACGATAGTCACACTGATTGTTGGCTGACAAAGATTATTGACGCGGAGCTTTCCAGCTGTCGGTTTCAAGCAGTATGTGATTGGATGAGTCCCTTTAAGCTCTGATATTTCTGGAAAGAATCTTTGGTTATTTTTGATAGTGATATTTTAAATTACTTCCTGCGGCATGATACAATTATTCGGTAGATAGCCATATCTGGGAAGGCTTAAATGAGATAGGAATGATAAGTACATTGAATCTTCAATAAAAGCTCAACATATAAAGGGTCGAGATATAGGTGTCCAAAATACACAGCAAACAGAATCAAACCGTGACGTAGAGTGTTTTAGTTGATTATGCCTTGGGCTTGGTTCCCTAGTATTAGTTTTCACTTCCCCCATTCAAACATTAGAAGATTGAGGCTCTCAATCTCCCCAACCTGTATTAGCTACGGTCGAATAAGGCCAGCTACCCTCCATTTATTATTGTTAGAAGCCTACAAAGCTCCTAGCCGTCTTAGATAGTCATAGACTCAGTGTAGACGTTAATTTAATCAATCAATCAATCAGTTGATTATGCCAGCCGAGCTATCCCAAATATAGTCTTCCTATATCCATCATGACAAGGGTGAAATTCAATAGGTAGGTGGGTAGCTAGGGAAAATTTCCCAAATAGAGAAAGTCAATGAAACCGGAAAAAACAATGTTTTAACAGGACAAGGAATGATGTAGCTCAGGGTTTGAACTGCAGTGATCAAACTAAATGGCAGGATATATCTTCGATGAGCTGGCACAATTCTGAAATAACCGAAACTTCTAACCTTTCAACACAAAGTAGTTCGTGCCTAGTTCCGTTGGCTGTCGATTGAAAAAATTCGTATTCTCCGAGTGAACTCTCTTCCGTAAGTGAATCTGTAAAAAGATTGAACAAAAGTAAAGGAACGGGCAATAGAGCTTGCTAACTTTAAGCAACCACAGAATAGATTGAGAACCCCTTCCAACTAGTCAACAATTCTCATAAAATGTATTTAATATCCATGAATAGAAGGTTGTGAAAGATTGGACCAAATTTTGGTAATATGAAAGTTCAAGTCTTCTACCCGTCATGACTTCATTTTCGCTTCTTTGAGGGGGGAAGACCACTCAGTGCCCGATTTATGAGTCTGCATAGATAGAATGGTGTATGGCAATAGTTGTTGACCCTCAGCATGACAAAATCTCCTTTTGCGCTGACTTTATCCATATATACTCATGATTGACGGGCTGATACCGTTTGATGCGATTATGTCAAAGTTGGGTATACGTGCATATGCGCGTGGATTTCCAATATATCTTCAGTAAATCACGCTATCTATGTTGTGTAAGGCTTTCGGAGGGCTGAACTTTCGACATGCGAATTTGAAATTTGAGGCTAAATGTTAAGCGCGTAGACTAGACAGGATATTTGGAGTTATGCCGAGCTTTAAATAGTCTGGAAAGCTAAAATTCATGACCTCTTCTCCATAAGTTATCGGGCTACGCAAATATGGCGATGCAAGTGCAAGCTATACATTATAATAGGTGATTGATAGTGATGTTCCTTTCATCTCCATGAAAGATTGAAACTATGTAGACAAACATTCGGGTGGCCACAGAAGAAAGATATAAATTGTACCGGAAATTTTCGAGAGATGCTGCATTAAAAAGAGTGAGCACGCTGTAAAGTTGAAGATTTAATGAACCTCTAGATCCTCTCGAGCCTTAAGCTTTCTTATTGTAGTTGATTGGAAAGTTATCACGGAGTTCACTGGCGGTTAGTAGTCATGTGATCACAAATCGTAGCCACGATGTGGCACATGCATAGGTTAACCTTAGTTAAGGTTACCAGCCACATTAACCTTATTCGGAGATCGATCAGTGCAAAACAAATGTTTATTCTATCCTCGCCAACACGACCGAATTCGCCCTGATGAAGGGAGATGTGTGATAAACCCTCTCATCTGTACCAAACGATACTGAATTGATGCAAAAACATGAGACTCGAGAGGCGCGACACCAAGGCAAACACACTAACAACGGTAACGGACAACCATTTTAAATGTTTCCAACGCTCATCGAAGTGGCATCGCCCGAGCAATACCTGCACGTGAAGTCAAAGGAAGAAGATTCCATCGATATTCGAGTAACCTTACAATAATAGACTGGATTCATATTTTGTGGAATGATTTCTGTTTCATAGCTTTTCTCTCGTCATTGAAGAATCTCTACCTCTAGATTAAAGATCATGGAATCTTGGCCATCTCACGACATGAAATTGAAATCTTCTCTGCACATTCGAGCCACGCTTCTTCCAAATAGATAACTTACATCCTATCCGAATAGAACGCGGTTTTACAACATCTCCCTTTCTGGCAAGGCAGACTAAAGAAATGTTAATCCATGGAAAATCAACGGATCGATGGACAACTTTCCGATTATCCTAAACCTTGAAAATTCCATCCCGGCAATTGAAATACCTGTCAAAAGTTACGGATTCCCGTTGTGGTTCACCAGATCCGTTTGAAAGCTGAGATGGGAACGCGCTCTACACTATCCACATATGACCCATGGATGGAAGAATGTTTTACCACATTGACTAACCTTCGAATCCTTATGAAAAGAAATCTCTTTGCCTTCTTTCCCTTCAATTACTAAATAGGGCCGATCATGTCATCCATCTGGTTAGATGCTTGATTTGTCTAAAGTGTCGAAAAAGAAATCCAATCCATTGTGCATGAATTACGATGACGAAAAATGTGTTTGTATGATTACGTCGCTTGGTTTGCTCAATTGAGGTGAAATTTCTATAAATGTTCTTTTTTTGTTTCCGTGAAACCACCATAGAAGCCAAGTTTTATACTTGCAGGAACTTCATCCCGGATAAGTTTGCTGTCTTTTCAGATGGATGTTTGAAATATAAGGCTAAATATGGAATCCGAGTGGGTCACAAAGCTCCGGTTCCCCTTAACCAGGAAAAGAAGACCTCTGAAACAACAAATAAGCGAAAGAAAGTTTTCGAAACGTGGGAACAAGGATTCTCCCATCAAAGTTGTCTAGGTGACGTCCATCCACTTTACCCCTCAATATAAATTCATCTGGTGACAGTGGCATGGTGTACTTTTCCCATTTTGAGCCAGTTTTAAACGTTACCAAGTATATAGACGACGAAAACGAAACAAACGGAAGAGAACGATTAGGGATCCTAGTTCAGCATGTAATATGTTACCGGATCTTGCTGGGGTAGTGCGCATCAGTTCAGATTCATATAGATGAAGTTGACGAATGAAGCCTTTTTAAGCCATCGATGGCGGGGTTCGTTATGATGCTGATAGACTCAGCAAAAATGACAGCTATTCGAGCTCTTTGAAGTACAAAAGGCTTCCATCTGCGCAATAACCGAATCTGCATTCTATGAAGCAAGAACTTTTTCTTTCTATCTTCTCCCGTTCCTTCTCTTGTACATTCTTTTGATCTGTTACCTTGACGGTATACATTCTTTTTGAAATCTTTCTTTTCTTAAACTCTCATTTTTAGGCCTGGTGACCATTTCTGAAAGTACAATATCATATCACATTCATTCAAATATAACTCCCACAAGGAACAAATCTAAAATCTCAAAATGCGCATTTCTTTAATGACCCTTGGTTTTACCGCTGGAGCTCTTGCTCAAACAGCTACTACATATGTGGATGCCAACACTGGTATCACATTCCAAGGTGCTACGGATACCACTGGATTCAAGTTTGGTATGGTCATGGAGGCCAATGCCACATCTGACTTCATCGGTCAAATCGTAAGTATAAATTCATTCTATAATCACCACACAGGGAACTAAAAGCAATTAGGTCTTTCCAAGCACAGCTGGCTCAGGCTATGGAGGTGTTTCGCTAACTGGTAGTATGGTTGGCAGTATGTTGATTGTCGCCTGGCCTAGTGGAACTGATGTTATCGCATCGTTGCGCGAGACTAGTGGATATACTTCCCCAGGTGTCTACGCGAACAACACAGCACAGTTATTACCAATTGCGAATGGTACCTTTGTTAACTCAACTCATATTTCATACACTTTCCTTTGCCGGGCTTGCATTGGAAACACTTATACCATGGCTGCTGGTGCTAGCCAAGTCATCGTTGGATGGGCTCTTGGTAACGGTACCGTTACAAATGCTGCATCCGCTACTGATGCGACTTTCACCTACCACGGTACTGGATTTGGTGATTTCGGTATCCAGACCGCCAGTGCTGTGAACAGTAACTACGCCACATGGGCTGCTATGGCTAGCAATGTCACTGCTAGCAACACAGCCGCATCTAACACCACCAAAAGTTGCTCAAACAATACCGTGTCTACTTCTAACTCAACTTACGACTATATCATCGCAGGTGCCGGCCCAGCGGGTATCATCGTTGCAGAGCGTCTCGCTGAGAGCGGTGCATCTGTTTTGATGTTGGAAAGGGGAAATGTTTCCACTTATGCTACTGGTGGTAGAGCCACTGTCCCATGGAATGATACTGTTACGCAATATGATGTTCCTTCCATGGCGTACTATCTCACAACCGCCTCTGTCAGTGATGAATACTGCCCGGACACTGCTTCAATGGCTGGATGTCTTCTTGGAGGTGGAACAATGGTAAATGCACTGATGTTTGTCCGCCCACAAAAAGCTGATTTCGATGACAAATGGCCAACCGGATGGAAATGGACCGATGTCAGTGCATCCGCTGATAGACTTTACGAGCGTAATCCTGGTACTACGAACCCTACTGCGAACTCTCAACGATACGATCAAAGCGCATGGAACGTTCTCTCTTCATTCTTGGGTGGTCTTGGATGGTCCGAAGTTGATGCTATCAAATCACCAAACGAGAAGACGCAAGTTTACTCTCATCCACCGTGGGATATTCAAGATAGTCTCCGTGCTGGTCCGGTCAAGTCTTACTACCCTCTTGCTACTGCTATGACCAACTTCAAGGCCCAATTCAATACCATGGTTGTTAGAGGCATTCGAAGCACTAACAACAGCACCAGCACGACCTTTACTGGTGTTGAAGTTGAAAACTCCAACAGTGGTGTCCGCCAAATCATCAACCTCAATGCAGGTGGTAAACTCATCCTCGCTGGCGGAGCCATGTCTACTCCCCGTATCCTGATTAACAGTGGTATTGGTCCAGCTGATCAGATCAACATCGTTAAAAATGGAAGCAGCTGTATAACCCTGCCAGCCGAATCTGACTGGATCAACCTTCCAGTTGGAAAGAACCTCAAGGACCATCCTATCTTTAGCCTCACCTTTAACATCACCGGTTCTATGGCTAGTAACTCCACCTCCATGATGTCGACTGCTTTCACTTCTCCAAGTACCACCGATGTTGATCTCTTCACCCAAAAAAGCGGCCCACTTGTTCAATCGGGTCAAAGATTAAACTTCTGGACATCCCTCAATACCACTAGCGGCACCAAATACTTCCAAGGGACATGTAACTCACCCGCTGAGGGTCAAGTCCGCATCAAGCTCTACCTTACACACGGTTTGACATCTACCGGCGTTCTCGGAGTCACCAGCACCGGCGCTACAGAATTCACAACTAACCCATGGATGAACACCGCCGACGATCGATCTGACATGGTAACCATGATCGACTACTTCCTCAACGCCGCTAAAAATAGTACTGTTCTCGAACCCACTGATAAGAGTATTACTGGTGCTTCTTTGGTCTCTGCTGGGACTTACGTTACTGGTGCTCATTTTACGGGTACTACTATTATGGGTGAAACCAATGACGGATTTTCTGTCGTTGATACCAATACCAGGGTCTGGGGAACAGAGAACATTTTTGTGGTGGATGCCTCTATCCATCCAGATTTGCCCACTGGTAATACTCAAGCCATTGTTATGGTTGCTGCTGAGCACGCTGCGCAGAAGATCTTGGCGTTGAGTGGAAAGACTATTTCTTCTAGTGATACCACTACTACTTCTTATCCATCTAGTAGCAACAGTACTTCTCCAGGCTCTACAGTCTCGGGAGGTACAGCAACTGCTTCGTCGGCGGCTACTAGTGCTGTTTCTGGTGGTGGTGGTAGTGATGATGATGATACCTGCCCGTTTGGCTATGAACTTGATGAATAGAATACTGTAAAAATTTACAGCGTTCTGAAAAATGAGATAGGGGGTGAACTGATTCTTTGTATATATATATCTACATAGTTCTTGATAGCGTTGTTGCAATTCATGTATAAATTTTACACCCATTTTCACATAGCAAATTTTGCAAGCGCCTTTGAGTTTTTGCAATATTCGCCATTTTTGCGTTGAATTCAGTACCAAAGTTGAGGTTTTTATCTATTTTGTCTCTGATACTTTATGATATTTGGATTAGAGTACGGAAGTGAATTCAGCATAAAGTAGTACCAAGCTTCCCCAATCCAAGAAGACTCCTCCGCACCCCAAGCCTTCTCCGTCGCAATCACGACAAACAGTAAACATGACCAAATTACATCCCATTGTTTTTAGAAGCAAGATCAATCAATCTTCAAAACCTGTCAGAGAAATGTTCGTCGACCATTCCGACGACAAAAACACTTCTAGCTTTACTAGTAGTTCAGTCCGCTATCCCCCGGCATCAGGCGTCTTCCTCCCCCACCGAAAAAGACATCCTAAATATCTTTCACCTGCACATAATCATGATTCCTCGCAATCTTATAATCCTCCCACCACATCAACGTACAACCCACCAATTTCTTCAACTCCGCCTCATCCTCCTCCAATCGCTCCCCCGTCTCCGGAGAAATAGCCGGTTTGCACGTGATTTCCCATTCCCACGCCGTGAAATCCTTGTGTCCGTGTACGGAAAGGGTAGTGATAGTAAGATCGTGCAAATTGCTAAAGGTGTTGGAGTAATGGGAGGCGACTTCTGAAAGTCCCATTAGGTGGCGATCGGATGTGCCTAGAGAACTGTTAATGGATTTTGGGGGTTGGAATTGCGATTGGTAGCAAAGGAAATGGGTGATTGGATTGAGGTAAAGACGCACTGAAGTCGGAGTAGACAAAGTTGTCTGGGTGGTAGTATTTCATTATGGCTTCTGTGTCTCCTTTTCTGTAGGCTTTGATGTAACCATCCAGTCGTTTCATGATGTGATCATGATCGCTATGTTTTTTGTGCTGTACGTGAAGCGGATGGCCATGGTGAGGCGCCATTTTGAGGCACTTCCAAATAAACAATATTGGGAGGGCTGTCGAAATTTTTTGAATACTTCTTTGAAAATGGAAGAGCTAGGCAAAAATTACAAACGTATCGTGTCGAACCTAATAGGTTGCTAGAGGTTGCTAAAACCAGACATAGATTTTGAGCCAGCGCGGCAAAGGTACGGTATTAAATGCTGCGAACATATGCCATCCATAATCATTATTCTTACCCCACTATTCCTTGCTTGTTTATTCTTCACTCAATCTAATCACCGTTCATTGGTCAATGGCTGGTGGCGGTTAGGCGAGAATCCGATGGGGCAGACAAGCGAAGCCTTTCCAGGTTGATGAAACAGTATTCCCTCAATATATGCACCACCTTCTCAGTTTTTCCTTATCTGTTCTCATCATATATGAATGAGAAGCGGCTGAGCAGTGGGCTTGATTGGGGTCGAAGCTCTTTTTATGTCAAATATTGCATGTCGATTGGATGAGAGTAAATGTCAACTAGCAGACGTATGCGATCGGCTACCAAGTGTCTTTTCCCAAGATTGTGGCCAAAATGTGATATGCACAATCTTTTCTATTTGTTGCCTTCCTGTAGGCTAAGTGAGCTGGCTGCAGGTTGAAGTGGGGTGCAGGGTATTCATCCATGCGATAGTGGATGTTGCTGCTATGGGGAAGAGAAGAGAAGTGGGTTGAAGCTGAGTATGTAAACTCACACCATTTCGCAACATTTTAAAAGTCGATTAAAAGCTAAAATTAATCTGCTGAACTCTGTCTTTGCTTCTTTCAACAACAACGTCAGTCTCCATGACAAATACCTCTCTCGAAATGTCATCTGTAGACGGACCTCTCGTTTCTGCGTCGATGGCTGGCCAAAACAAATCCGCAGCAGCTGGTGAAGCTATCACTGATGCTTGGAATACTGGGAATTTTGCCCTTGAGCCAGCCTCGGCTGAAAGTGATGTTGAAGAAGCCATAGATATTGATTCATCATCCCCCCACGGCGAGGATGGGCCACTTCTCTTCGCATTGCTTCTCAACAATCAGAACAACAATAACAACAAGAATATTATAGGCGAAACAGGTGATCCTATTTCTGACACCTTGAATCCTATAAGTATCGGTCTCGAGCTGAAGTACCTTGATAATATGAACGGCGTTTCGAGATCCTTTAACAAAGGAGACGGCTACTCAGTATCCCCCAATGAGAATCTTCACTCGGAAGATGCTATTACCGAAGCCATCCCTGATGTTCTAAAGATGAAAACTCAATTACTGGAGCTACATTCTTCCGATGCAATCACCGAAGCCATTTCCGACATGCTAGGGATGAAGACACAACTACTGGAATTGCATTCTCCCGACGCTATCACCGAAGCAATCCCCGACGTCATGGAGATGAAAACACAACTTTTAGAATTACATTCTCCCGAAAACACCATCACGAACGGCATCCCCGTAATTTTGAAATTAAACTCCCAAGCACAAGCAGCCCAAATAAAAGCCCTACTTCAAGGGCAATCAATCCCGGTAGCCATATCTACGAAAAACATTTTTGAGAAAAACACTTCAAAATCATCATCAAATGGAGCTCCAATCATCGGCTCGATAATGCAGCCCAGGGAAAACTTCACGGTCGATGAGTCAAAAAAAGGTGATCTGAGCGACGAGCAATTACAATTCTGGAAAGAAAACGGGTATTTGGTCATTCCAAATGCATTACCCATCGAGCAAAAAGATCTGTTACTCAAAACTGTGCATGAATCAGCTGGAGCTCTTGCTAGCGGCGGCGAACGAGTAGAAAAACATTCATATCTCCCAGGACAGAAATCCTACGTACATCCATGTGGTCGAGCTATTGCCACTTTAAGCGATTGTAAGTACTACTTTCTTTGCACCTCCTCTAATTCCCCAATCCATCACCCACACTAACACTAACACTAACACCCCCCAAGCCGCATTCGACCCATCCACCCCACCCCTAAAACGCATCCAACGCATCGGCTGCGGCATCCACCGAGTCCTCCCCCCCCTTCCGGAAAACAATCCTCAGTCTCTTCCACAGCACCCTCTCCAAATCCCTCGGCTACAAAGATCCCCGCATCATCCAAAGTCTGATAATCATCAAAGCTGGAGAAATAGGCGCACGCGTCGTTCCTCATCAAGATGGCTATTCGGGATTCACAAATCCCTCTTCATGCACGACATTCTGGTACGCGTTGGAAGATTGTTCGCTGGAAAATGGTTGTTTGGCTGTAGCGCCTGGAAGTCATCGTACGCAGCCTATTACGCGACGGTGTAGGAATGTGCTTGGGAAGCCGGAGTTTGTGGAGTTGGAGTGTCCGGTCTATGCGCAGGTTGAGGGCGTGCGGGATGAGAGTTTGCCGAGGAGAGATGAGAGTGGGGAGTTGGTTTATGAGAAGTTGGAGGTGCGGGCTGGGACTTTGGTTTTGATGCATTGGAATTTGATGCATATGAGTGAGGCGAATAAAAGTACGAAGAGTCGTGTTGCGTTTAATTTTGGGGTTGTGGAGGGGGAGCTGGAGTGGTTGGAGGATAATTATTTGCAGCCTTATGAAGGCGAGACGGAGTTTGAGAAATTGTGAATTTGGATTTGTTGGATAATTAGTTTATCATTCACATCTCGAATTATTATGTATTATTATGAAATTTCGATTAAAGCTTAAGATGGGAAGAACTTTTGGGAGTGTATGCATTGACCGGTCACTGTAACATATTCCTCGTCTTGTTATATATAGTTTTCTTCCTTGTTTTCTCGTCTAACTCCCTTTCCCCTATCTCATCCCGACCCTTGCGGCTTTCGACCCCAAGATCCCCACTCTGTCTAACCGTCTTAACCGCTGCACTCTGTACTTCCTCTACCATCTACTCATCGCCTCCAATCCCCAGCCCCAAGAACGTCAAAAGTGCAATATTCATTCCAGCAACCACAAACCAAAGCAACCAACCCAGGGTAGTGACCGCCCAGCCATTAGCCAGACTAGCTGTTGCCCCACCGTCACCTCTTCCATCCTCCCTAGCATCCTCGCCCCTCAATCTACCCTCCACAATACCCGTCCCCGTCCCCACACCTCCATCACCATCCTCCAACCCAACCCTCATAAACCTCTCCGCACTCGTATACCAAACCAACGGCGCCGTAACAAAAATCAACGAAACAGACAACACCACATTCCCCACCATCAACGCCCTCGCCAAACCGCTCTCCCCGCCCGCCGCCGCAATAACCACAGCCGGAACAATCGAAATACACCTCGTAACCAATCTCCTCACCAACGGCGATAACCTCCAATCCATCGCACCCTCACAAATAAGCTGACCCGCCATCGTCGCTACAACCCCCGCACTGATCCCGGAGAACAGTAATCCCACTGCAAAAACTGTTCCTGCAGCTTGCCCGATCGTGTCTACGAAAAGTTGATACATACCTGGTAAATCCGCATTTTGATTTTCTTCAGAAAGGCTTGCGGCAGCAACGATGAGGATGGCGGAATTAACGAAGTTTGCTACGATGAAGAGGGTTAGGCATAGTTCGGCTATGGAGTAGGACATGCAGGATTTGATTGCAGAGAGGGTGGGCCTGTAGAGCAAGGTTGCGAATCTGGCGTTGGATGTACGGGCTTCGTGGTATTTTTCATTTTTGTGGTAGAATTCACGCATTCGGGCTTGGACGAGACCAGAGCCGAGATAGATTGTATGAGGCATGATATTTCCGCCTAAAATTGCGCAGGATTGGAAGAGCCTTAAGGTATTTTGATTTAGTATTGGATGAAGAATGAAGTAGAAGTGCTCACCCTTGACCTGTGAATATCGTTTCAGAGGGGAGTAGACCCTTGAGGATTTTATTCGCGGGAGCCGTAATGAAAGAAAGTTCTATACAAAACATGATGAAAATAGCCACGACGAATACCGAGATGAACATTTCGAAAATTCTTAGTCGTCTTATCGAGCCATCTGGTTTGTAAAATAACAAGATGAAAAGAGTATCTGAAACCGAGATTACACATCCGGCTATTAAAGTGATCTTAGGATTGAGCAAATTGAGGGCAATAGCTGTACCGATCACCTAAACTATAAGTAAGATTTTCTGTGTGTCTGACTCGATGAAGATAGATGAGGGTAATTACTTGTCCAATATCAGTACATATGATTGCACACTCTACAAGAATCCACAAAGAAATATTCAACCAAGGATGTAGATGAGCTCTGTTCATTTGAGCCAAGTCCATACCAGTTACGCATCCTAGCTTCGTTGAGAGTGCCTGTCTTTCCATGAGAAAATCTTCTGTCGAACTTCCTATCCATGGAACAGAACTCACCTGAAAGAAAATAGCTACAAGATTAGAAAATGCTATTGCAGAAAGCAGTTTATACTCGAATTTTGCACCTGCTGTTAGGTCTGACTGGTAGTTATCAGGATCAATGTATGCTACGCTGATAATAGCGCCGGGACCAGTGAATTTGGCAAACTTCCATAGTAGTCTTGCTAATTGTCGTGCATATTGTAGAGGGAGATACGTTTGGGGCTCATTTGAACTTGAGGAAGAATCTTGAGGTTCATTATCGACCACGACAACTATACTAGATTCCTTCTCTATGGACTTTTTTGACTTAAGACTGCAGTTTGTAGGCCCGGGTAAGGAAATGCGAATTGTGGGTTGGTCCATGCTTGATCTTTGAGAACGACTTGAGAGGAAGGGGATCCCTTATATCCTCGAAGCGCAGAAGAACCATGTTGCACGTCTGACTAATTTGATATCAAATTACCCAAAAAATCCAATGACACTCACGTCTGTCATTCCAAAGGCTTCGTTTGGCCAAGAAATTTGCAATTCAATTATCTGATCATTGGATAAATCCACCTCTTTGATGTGTGGTAGGACAATGTTGCCAATTCCTTCAGCTCAATTACACATTCTGCCGTTCGAGCCACCCTTCCCTTTTTCTTTTTGCTCTTCTTTGAATGCCTGGACATGTGATTGATATCCATCACTGGATGAATGCTATGCAGTGAAATTTTGGGCATATAATTTCCTTGTAATGTGACGAAGGTTGAGAAATATGTAAACATTGTGCCGTTTCCTCAGGCAGAAGTAGACTTCCACTCCCAGCCGTCCATCTATCTCGTGCTGAAAATTCTATCATTTGTTATCAAAATAACATTAAGGCCTGCATACATTTTGTATGCATTCAATAAGGAGTGTTAAAGTGGTGATTTATTATAAATGAACATCATCCCCGAACCATCAAAAACTCACCCACCAAAAACGCCAAATATAAGCCCACCAATCCCCAACCCATCCATCTTCGACCCCCCACGAATACGATTCCGCAAAGTATTACACTAGAACCCCACATACAAGCCACTTCAAAAATCCCCAAGCTATCTTTTAAAGCCTCTAAATCATCAGCAAGAAACAAAATGCCTGCACAAAGTGTTAATAGAAAGATATTTGAACCGGTTGTGTTCGCTACGATGATTCCCCCCTGTCTTCTCTTCCCAGAGAGTATAGCGACTAGCTTTTCCGGAAGAGTCGTCGCGATGGAAAGGATGGTGGTGCCAAGAACATTAGTGGATAGGGAAAGTGACGTTGCGAGAGACGTAAGACTATGAGATAGAATGTATCCGGAGAGGGAAAGAGCAAGAAGACCTAATATAAGGTGTACGCTATGGTACAGAGTTGAATGGGGCTTCTTCCGTTGAGTTCTATAATTGTTTTTCAAACTGATTTCCTCGTTTTCCTCGCCAGAAAGTTCTCGCCGTGGAAGATTTTCATAATCATCGTGGTTCCGTGACATGCTTTGCAATTTAGTGCTACCTGAGCGTATGGAAGAACGTGACTTTTTAAAAGGAGTCTCATTAAATTCTCCCTCATCTGAAGAAGTGTCACTATCACTATCCGAATCAACCTCCGGGGCTGCCACAATGCCCTTATATATTGTATATGCTATGGAGGCGACATATATACCAAAAGCAGCGATAAGCATCGTTCCTCCCATTCTTCCCATAGATCCGAAGAAAAGGACAAATATCGAAAAGAGTGTAGTAATGACAAGAAGTATAGTGGTATAAATCCTAGAACCCTTATCGAAAATAATAGAGGTAGGAGAGAAGATGAGACCGAGGGAAAAAGCACCCAGGATATTTGAAATGGACGATCCGACGACATTACCAAAGCCGAGTGAAGATTGATGCTGTGAGATGGCGGCTATAACGACGATGAGCTTATCTATGTCAGTTATTCTCGTGGCATCATCGAATGGATAGATTCACATACTTCTTCCCATTCTGCCCCCGATGTAAGCAACGCAATCAATGTTGGTGATACATTCAATCGAGCTGCTACTTTGGCGGCATTATCAATGAACTTGTCAGCGCCGAATTCAAGGACAAAGAGTCCACTGATGAAAGCTGCAATATTAAAAGCTATATCATGGAATTGTGTCATATTTTTGAATGTTGACACGTCCGCTGTCGTTTGATTAAAAAAAGGAAACAGGGAGGTAGTAAAGTCTGGAATAACGGAGACACCAGTAAATACTTTCATGAGTAGTTATGGATTGGGAGACGAAATGTTCCATGCTGTACAAACCCAGCTCGAGAATCAACGCATCCCCTAACTGGCAACAAACGTACAAGAATCGATAGGAGAATTCTTTCATAGGACTCAAAATATTGAAGCAAAATGGGTACCAACGGATTTTGCGCGACGATGTACCACATACAGAAAGCCGTTACAAGTCCCTCATGGGGTTAAAGATAGTTCGTCGTAGCATTCTCCATTATACAGCATAATATGTACGACCTTTAGTTGCTTGACATTGAGATGGACCAATTATTCCGATTTCCTCAATATCTGAACCTGTTTGAACAAAGGCCTTTATTATCAAGAGACGAATTGGACCCATATAATCAAGGAGACTCCGTCATTATAAAAAATTTCGGTATCCAAACCATGATTCCCAACTCCCTTTTGAACAATCATCCTTAGAAAACAAGACCTTTTCTACACCAACCAAGGCCCAGATTACCCACCGAATCATCGTCTCGCACAAAAATCTTACAGCATCCTAAACACCAGCTTCCACAGCAGGTATATCTAAACTCCAATCAATCTCCGCACCCTCTCCATGTCTCTCCTTTAGCCATTCATTCGTCTTCTTGAAATGTTGACATTCAAAGAATCCTCTGCTCGCGCTCAACGGACTAGGATGCACACTCATCAAAACACAGTGTTTATTTCTATCCACCTTTGCGACTCGTTTCCCTGCAGGACTTCCCCAAGCTAAAAACACCACTCCTCTTGTTCTTTTCAGAGCAACGGTATCTATAACTTTTTGAGTAAATTTCTCCCAGCCATGGTTTGCGTGGGAATTGGCTTGGTGAGCTCGAACAGTAAGGCAGGTATTTAAGAGAAGGATACCACGGTCTGCCCATGGAGTGAGGAGACCACCGTTATTTGGAGGGGGTTTGAAGTCTGGGTAATCTTTTGCGAGAGCTTTGAAGATATTTTTAAGGGACGGCGGAGCCGGTGTAGGAGCGCGGACGGAGAAACAGAGACCATGAGCTTGGTTGAAGTTATGATATGGGTCTTGACCGATGATTACGGCTTTGACAGTGTTGAAAGGTGTATGTCTTGACCTATTTACTCGCTGCGATTAGCTACTTGTCATTGAGGTTCAATGGAAATAGGTAGATGATTAAAAGTAAAGACTGATTAAAGGAACCAATGTAAATACCAAGAATAAACATCCTCCATAGGAGGAAATATCTTATCTTTGCCCTCTAATTCCTTCTTCAAAAACTTCTTCAATTCCAGAAATTCTTTTCCTATGATCTCATCTTTTAACACCGCCAGCCAGCTCTCATGAAGCGTCTCAATCTCCAATTTCAACAGATCTTTCTGTTCTTCTGTCAATGTAGCCACCCATTTCTCCTTATTAAATTTGAATGTTGCTGGAGCTGGTGCAGTAGTACCGGTCGAGGTACCAGTGTCTTTGGTTGTTGAAGAAACGGTCTTCGGTGGACCAAAGAATGAGGTAATTGATCCATTTGCTTTAGGCTTTTTAGCATCATTTGTAGGATTTGTGGTGGCCTTACGTTTGAGAGACATGATAGGCAATGGAGTAAATGGACGACTGGGAAAGAGGAGTAATAAAGATACTTTCACCGAAGGGATCGTTCTATAAAATATCATGAGCAGAGAGTGAACTTTATCTGAATCTGCATGTTGTAGTCTATTATTGAATATTGTTGAAATTAAGGTCATTATGGGCCTAGAATTGAGGTCATATGACCATTATGGTGCACGGACCATAATTGGGAATATCTTCAATTCTACCATTACTGTAACTTAGATCCTTAGTTCAACCTACATCTAATAATACTACTACTTCCAAACAACTCATTTTCAACAAATATCCCATTTCTATGATGATGGCTTCGCGTCTAGAGCCTTCGACGCGCGAAGTTACTCTACCGGGATACGCGAGATTAGCGCTCTCTCAAATTAACGTGTGGTTATGGTTACTACATACTCTGTGTGGTAGATGGCAGTTAGGACGTGAGTATATGCAGTCTTCACTAAATCACTACGATCAAGAATCATGATAGGCTATGTAATTGCTTGCTTGCTTCGCTTTGTTTTTCAAGCTTTTGAATACATTAAGGCTATCGTAGTGATCTTATTTCTATGATCTCTAATATTATACAAAATTCCAGAAACCCGCTCAAAATCGCTGTGCTTCTAAACACCCGGTACTGGTAGTATTACATTTCCGTCTTTCCTTTTATGCGCCCGAACCGACCGAAAAAGAGAGGAGATTGTGTTCTATCACTCGAATCTTCGTTTCCGTTCTGCTTTCTCATTCACACTCCTGAATGCTCTTTTCCCTACTTCATAACAACTGATCATAATTGCACATGCTGGCGCAACCTTCAGAGTCCTCGCTACACATCCTTTCCATAGACCACGAATACCCTCTTCTTTGAAGATATGCATAAGAAATCTTGGCATAGATTGCTCTTCAGGAGCCAGGACCTTCTTAACTCCCACAGGTGTTTTCCCTGGGTCCTGAAAAATTTGTCTTCGCGTTTTTCCAACATCGAAAGGCATAGTCAAGATGGAAGCAACAGCTCCAGATGTCGCTCCAGCGACAAAACTATCGAGAAACGTCGCTGTGTGATTTTCTCGACTTTGTGATCTCGTACGCATTTGACCTCTGGAAGTGTTCCTGTCATATGTTCTTCCTCGACCCCGCTCTCGTGCATCTGTCAATGCCCCTCTAACAGATTCATAACCCCACCAGTAGATTCCAGAAAACGGAACATCCCTCCAAAGTGTCAATGTTAATCCTCGCCACAAAGAAGTATATCCGTGAAGTGAAACCATTTCACCAACGCTCTTCAAAGTTTCCGAAAAATGTGCACCACCAATTGCTTGACTAGCTTGCATTCTTGTTCTAAACAGTTCAATTGGACTGACTACTGCAGCAGCTATGGTCCTAGCAGAAGCGCCGGCAGCAAGAGGTGCGTAATTGTCCTGGAGCATTCGATTGATGGGACTTTGGTTGTTAAATCGTAGCCAATCGTATCCTGTAAAGTAGATGATATTCGAAGGAACCGTCATGACCAAAGTAGGTGATAATCCTCGCCATAAAGTTGTGATCCCTTCATTCCGCGCAATCTTTCGCATTCCGTCGAAAGTCGAATTGAAGGATTTTCTTTTTGTTTCTTCCACGGCACATCCAACGCCCTCCATTGCGCTAATTCTGGGCGCAGCCATACAACCATCGCTCGTTGCGCTGCCTGTGAAGAAAACTTCCCGGCAACATGCTGTTATTCCAAGATTTGGTGGCATTGTGCTGAAAGTCTGAGGGGATGCCATAGCGGCTTTTCGAATCGCAGATAGAGGAGATTGAGAGGGTTGTGACTGTAGACGAACTCTAACAACATCTAGAGGAGTTACTACAAGTAAGAGTGTTAGTATGATTTGAATGCTTGGAGTTCCTCTAGGTATTGAAAGGGTTCATGGGATCCAAATTCCAGTGGCGTACGTACCTAATAGTGATGTTAATAGACTTCCCGACATTGCTGAGATCATCTTTTGAGATGCTGTGATATCGATATCAATATCCTCATTGTCGCCCGTCATAGCTACAGTTCCTGATTCTCCAGGTATCAGGTCATCTCCGTGTATTCTATCATGCCCCAAATGCTCTGATTCAAAAGTGGTTGAGATTTGGCCACCCACGGGCGCAGGGCGACTGTCCCAAAGGCCGGACATAAAAGTTTTTTGTTTAGATGGAATGACGTCGAATTGACGAGTAATTTTGAGTGTTTGCTTGATATGCAAGGTATGTATGGGATGTGTGGGATGTGTGGGATGTGCAGAAAAGAAAAGAAATCATTTAATGCTGTTGAATCATTTATGTTTATGTTTGCATTCGTGCTTGTATATCTTCCAAAAAGAGGGGAAATGTGCTATTGATCATCATGATGTAAATTAAAATACTAAGTAAGTCTATTTTCTCACGGCCATGGAATCGAATGGTCCGAAAAGTTAAAACTAGTAGCTTTGACTTTCACTACCTAATAGTTCAACTCCCACCCACGATCTTAAAAATTCTCCACCGATCAAAGAAATTTTGGGAAGAGGGAGTCGAGCGATAACGGACCTTGCGGCGATAAGAGGAACTAGAATTATGTCAGCGGCGATCGATAAACTTGTCGCATCAGGCCGAAGGAGTCAGGGCTAATCAAGCCATCATAAATCAATATTTACTTCTGATACCTATGGATAATACGATGAATATTCCCTAAATTATATATTCCCTAGATTACATTTCTCTTGATCATTCTCACCTAGTACACTGTAACATCTACCACTTCAAATACCTAATACGTTATGGAAGATTCAAATCCCGAGTTAGAGACATTCCGCAAGCAATGGCAGGAAGAAGTAACCAAAAGGGCAAACACAGCCCAGAGGCTCCCAATTCCAGCTATTCAGGTGGCGGGCCCTTCTACTGCTCCACGAAAGCTTCCACGAACAAAGCATATTCATGAGAATCCCAAACCCACAGAAGAGGACAATGTAGTTGAACCTCAAGCCTTGCACTTTGATGGACCAAGTGGCGCCGCTGAAGCATTGGAAGATGATGGGATTGACCTATATGGTAAGAAGACTGTCAATGACGAGCCACAATCAGCCTTGGAGCATTATGAAAAAGCGGTAGAGAGGGAAGGTCAAGGTAGTTTAGGAGACAGTCTTGATCTCTACCGCAAAGCATTTCGAGTGAGTTTAGTCTTAACTGAACAGAATCCGCAAGACTCCTACTGATAATCATAAGCTTGACGATCAAGTTGATCGAAAGTATAAGAACAAACATTTTCCACCATCTGCCTTTCCTCCGAAACCTACAAATCCAAATCCATCCAATGCCTCTGCCACAGTACCTAATACCGCACACCACTCACTAGATGGGCCCCCACTATCTATTAAGCAATTGTTAGAAAGCTTCTCAGATTTATCAATTGAACCCACACCACCTGAGGTTGAGGGAGCACCAGCACCTCCATGCCCAATTGCAGATTTGCCAGATGAAATACTTATACAGATATTTAAGGAAGTGGCAATTCGAGATGTGGCAGAGCTTGCACGAGTCTCTCAAGTATGCAAACGCATGGCCTACCTGGTAGCCACGGGAGAACAAATATGGAAACGAATATGTTTCGGATCCGAGTTCGGTTTTGGTGCAATGCACTATCGATGGCAAACCGAGGTTACAGGAGAGGCCCTTGACATTGAGCCTCAACTGCTCCTGCCTTCGCAAGCAACAGATGAAGAATCCACCCCATTCGTACCTCTCAGCAATGATACCATAACTCACTCCCTTCTCCATTCAACATATTCTTCATCTTGGAGGCAGATGTTTCGTCTCCGTCCGCGTATCCGTTTCAATGGCTGCTACATAAGTACCGTGAACTATATTCGACCTGGCCAAGCGTCCCCTTCGGCAATAGCTTGGAACTCCCCAGTTCACATTGTAACCTACTACCGCTACCTTCGCTTCTATCGAGATGGAACATTGATTTCTCTTTTAACCACCACCGAGCCCAGCGAAGTCGTTCACCACTTGACTAAGGAGCTTCTTGAATACCACAGGAGGAACCAATCTTCCCATCTACCTTCTTCAGTGATGGCCGATGCTCGCCGCGGCCGCTGGCACCTGTCATCTATCAACGAATTTCCTTCATTAGAGTCAGATATTGAACCTTCTTCGAAGGCTGGCGGATCAGAAGGTACACTATATGTGGAGACCGAAGGGGTTCATGAGAAATATTTTTACAGGATGGAGTTGAAGATGACTAGCGCGGGAAAGACGGTGAAAAATAACAAGTTAACTTGGAATGGTTTCTGGAATTATAATCGACTGACGGATGATTGGGGAGAGTTTACTTTAAGGAATGACAAAGCTTTCTTTTGGAGTAGGGTGAAGAGTTATGGATTGGGCGCTTGATGGCGTTAGATCTAAGGTCTTAGTAGCAGGAGGCCTTCACTCTGGGATATCGGATACATACAATTGAACTGGCTCTTGTCGGCGCCTTGACGCGGTAAAAGATACATGATGGCGCCGAAGATGATTAGCGCATATGACATGATTTCAGAATGATTTTGAGAATTCTAGGCGACAATTAGACGTTGCATTGATTCTGAACTTGGTCTATCCAAAACAAAGATGATGATGTTTTCATGTAAAATGACCGGGAATGAGTTATGATTATGATCCTTAAGATAAACAGAATAGACTATATATATTAGAAAGGAAACGACAATATGTTAGACTGTATAAGATCTCAATTGGTTCTTCGAAGAATATACTTCATGGTAGCTCATTATGGGAAAGGAGCATTGAGGGAAACATCATGTGCATAGTGATCATCTTGTCATCAATTGACCATCTCTTACAAGAAGAAGCCTTTAAGTCAAGAAGTTTCATACTACTGTATTACTCAAAAACATACTCAAAAAAATCGAATCCCAAAAGTCTGGAACAATAAATAGAAACTCCGTGCTTTATCCACATACACAAATAGTCTCCGAATCATCGCCGGATAAAGAAATCACGTGTCGCTATGACTCTCCGCTGCCCCTCCAAAGGCCCACTAATAGCACAGTCACAAAGGTGGTCAAAAAGAGTCATCGAAAGTGTTTAAGAACTGTAATGGCGAGCAAATTGCCTGAGACGGCGTTATTGTTGAAATCTACAACCACAGGTCATATAGCTCGTTCAATTTGCTCGGCTCACATATCCCGTTCCGCTCGCGAATTCACATTCCTCCACGTACCCCAAACAAGGACCTTCTCCCTTTTTTCCAGAACAACCGAACCCGTGAAAAATTTCATCCTTCATCACTCTAGGCGTCAATTTCAATCCAATACTCGAACCTTCTCTAGCTCATCACATCTTTCGTTTGCAAATCAATCAACAAAACCAGTCAAGATGGCTAAGGAAGATGAATATATCCTAACCCTTTCATGCCCTGATCGTCCAGGTATCGTCCACGCCGTCACGGGATTCCTCACCAAGCATAATCTCAATATTGTCGATTCGCAACAATTTGGTGATCCAACCAGCTTGCGTTTCTTCATGCGAGTACACTTTGCACCATCTGTGTCTCCCTCTCCAGAAACCGAGTCGAAGAAATTGAACGTGGAGGAATTGAAGGGGGCTTTCGAGATAATCGCTCAAGACATGAGTATGGATTTCCAACTCGAATCTTTGGCCAAGAAACCTCGTGTTTTAATCATGGTTTCGAAAATCGGTCACTGTCTTAATGATTTACTCTTTCGTCAAAGTATCTCGCAATTGGGTATTGAAGTCCCTCTTATCGTATCCAATCATCCGGATTTCGAACCGCTAGCCAACACATACAAGATTCCATTCCATCATCTCCCCGTTACCGCCGCCACCAAAGCCGAGCAGGAATCTAAAATTTTGGAATTGGTTAAGGAGAATAATATCGATTTGATCGTTCTGGCTCGCTACATGCAGGTTCTTTCTCCAACATTGTGCACGGCGATGAGTGGGAAGATTATTAATATTCATCATTCTTTCCTTCCGTCGTTTAAGGGCGCTAAACCATATCATCAGGCTTATGATAGGGGTGTTAAGATTATTGGGGCCACGGCACATTTTGTCACGAGTGATTTGGATGAGGGTCCGATTATTGAGCAGAATGTTGTGAGGGTGGGTCATGGACTTAGTCCTAAGGAATTGACGCTGGAGGGAAGTAATGTGGAGAGTAATGTTTTGGCGACGGCGGTTAAGTGGGTTACTGAACGGAGGGTTTTGTTGAATGGTCATAAGACGGTGGTTTTTAACTAAGGTTTTGCTTGGATTTTTGGATGGGATGTGAAAGGAGAGAAGAAGAGCGTGCATGGGATGTGGGAGATGTTAGACTTGGAGTGGAGTATTTAAGTAAAAGGGGAAAAATCGAAAAGTTAGGCGAAAATAAAAGAATAGTTGTTTACGTGCTTACTGGCTTATTTTATTATATAGTATTGGAATTGAAATTTTTATTGATCTCGTTCTATACAAAACTGGATGTCCACCTGTAGAATATATTTTTATTTGATTCTTGATTTAGTAGCCATCCTTTGGTATTGATAACAACTCTAAAGCGTCCAAGAGTGCGATATACATAGTCAATCTGCGTGCAAATCAAAGTTTAATACGGTTAAGAATGTGAAATTTGTCCCAGATGACCGTACTCATGAGCTAGAGTAGACCTATTCGCGTATACATGCCAGAGGATACTTAAGCACATCTTTTTCCTCCAGAATCTTGAATTTTACATTTCAAAATGATTTACTCTGGAGAACACCTGAACACCTGAACATCATAACTTTTCAACTGGAAACTCAGACGTCCTCGATACTCAGTACACTCTTGAAAGTCCACTTTAGCCTTGCAATTCAGAACACCTATCTTTTCTCCCCAAAGCAAGTATGCAAGGTCCAAACAACCGTCGTGGTGGTAAAATCACCCAGATGATTCAAGGAGCTCAATTTATCATTCAGTAGAAACTGGCTATCCGCTTCAAAAGATCTCTAGCACAAGAGAAAAAGAAGAAGAAGCAGGTTAATGAGCAAGAAGATACCCAACAATCGGTTGCTGTAAACGCAGCAATGGAGAAACAAGCCTTGAAATTCGACTCCTCAACTCTTCATCATCACCCCGTGTTGACCATCGAGAAGACTAACGAAAATATTCAAATGATCACAGATCTAGATTTCTTCCAATCAGAATCAGTCCCAGGTATTAGAGCTCTCAAGAAGTTCTTACCGATTACACGACTCTCATCTCCAATATTGAGATTCTCATTAAAGCACCCAAATACCACTTCAATATCGCTACGTGCAAAGGCAGAGCTAAAAAGATCTCTAGAGTAGTCAGAAAGTTGAACACTTTCAACTTGACGCATGTAGAAGTTATTGCATATCTTAACAGTTACGAGTCTTTCGAGTAATTAGCTTAAACTTGCTGCTAGTTCATATGATCTAAAGATATGCGATTGGGCTCTCACGTATGAGCTTTGCGGCTGAAAAGGGTCTATGGGGGGAAGTTTAAATTGATAGTTTGTATGAGCGGAAACTTCGTGGTGTTTATAATCAGGATTTTTTTTGAAGGAACACTAAATCTTGTGGTTGGAGCTGAGGTTTCTTGCCCTATGGTTTTCGCGAAATGGATGTCTTTGGTATGTATTGTGACTAATGGCATCCATGCAGAGATAAATGAGCGTTTCCGGGAGAGTTGAATTTCATTTATGATTCTTGAGAATACCAATATCAATATCTTGAAATAATGCATCAGTACAACCTATCTGAGGAGATTAGTATCCGGGTGAAAATTTGTTTTCGAGAGAACTGCTCTAGGACAACAGAAAACCAAATGAAAATTAAAAAAACCGTTGAGCAATTGAATGTATCTTACCAAGAAATGCATGTCCCAGAAAGCTCTGATGATTATACACACAAATAATGTGATGATAATGACATTTCTCTAGAAGTTACGAAAACTAGAGTATCAACAAACGCAGTATTGTGTTTAGAGAAAGTAAGCTAGCTTATGGGCTTCCGCAATTCTTCTAATAGTTAGCAAGGTAACTCTACCCAACTAATGCACCAATCTGTTGATGTGAAAGAGCCCAGATGACCTGAACGAGAAAAACTAAGGTGATTATTATAGAGAGAAAATGAACGTGTGATAACTACATGTTCTTGTGCTAAAGTTAGAAACCAAAAAAAGAAACGAAAATTAGTCTCAAGTTCACAACCAGAAAGAGAGCAATCATACTATCGATATCCTATATACATATCAAGCACACTTAATCAACGAATTCTCTATCTCTCAAAAACTTCTGCATTCTTTCCAACATAAAAGCCTCCCGCAACCGCAGCTTCATTTCAGAAAACCCATCCAAATCCATAATTAGACTAATAATCCCCTCTTCCCCTGCCTGCACCTCTCTCTCACTTTCCACCACCAATTCACCTCTCAAAAAATCCAAAATTACCAAACCCAATCCATCAAACGCGCAAAAGCGGCTCCAAAAAAAATCTCGTTGGGCTAGTGGTCATGCCATCTGTCTCACATATATAAATCTATGATTTTACTTCAAGAGGACACAGAAGATCGCAGGTTCAAACCCTGCACGAGGTATTTGTTATTATTTATTATTTTCACTTTTTGCTTTCTTTTTGCTTAGGTTTTATAATTTGCATCCACTGAAAGTTTGAGAGATACGAGGAAAGGGAACATGATGTGGATTTTAAAATGTTTCGTTGTTGGATGTGTTTATGAGGGAGGAAGCGGGAGGGAGGAATCTCGCTTATTATGGGGAAAGTAAATAGGTAAATAAATAAATAAATAGTTGCTGGAAGGAAAAACAATGTGTGGAAAGCGGAAAGATCTCAATCTCAGAAAAGAAAGCGCTATCTATATATAGTGCAGCAATAATATTGCCTCAGTTTTATGATACCATCTATCTCTGCAGCAAAACTTGTTTTGATCTGGGTATCCAACTTTATACAGTACAATAGAATACAGTAGAAAGAAGTGAATAATTAACCAACACACACAATAGATATAAACACTTAATTATTCTATCGTGAAAACCAACATTAGGAAATGAACTAAACTGAACTGAACTGAACTGAAAAAATTACATCATCTTAATTTCAATTCTTAATCTAATTCTTTTCCTCCTCAAACATCTCCAAATACCCCTTCACGATGCTATCTGTATAATTAACTACATCTCATAAACCAACCAGCTACAATCCTAGCATCCCACCAATGGTATCACAAAATCTCCTCTAATCTCCCTTCACATCACTTTTCCGAGCTCCTTTCCCATCATCTCAATTCACAAGCTATACTCTACTCTCCCATTATCCACCATTCAAAATCAAAAAAGTTAACATAATCAAATCAATCCTACCCCTCTCTACCCCACTATCCCGCACCTATCCACCGACATCCCTATGCAGATCCAGATCGCTAACGACCTTCCCCCATTTTCACCCATTTCCCCTTTCACACTACCTCACCCCGCCTTGAAAACACCACGAGATGCAGAACGCAGAACAGAAATCATGAATGGTATCTCAAAAAAAAAAAAAAAAAAAAAAAAAAAGGTAAAAAGAATCCGCGAATAATGAGCAAAAGAAAAACTTCCGAAATAGGTATATCGAATAGGACATGATCGGACCGAATTATATGCGCTGCAATAATCAAAACCAAATCTGGAGTATCAAAAAAGGCTGTAGTTGTGTGTGTAAAAATTATCGGACGGTAGAATGTAGATATGATGGACCATAAGGAAATTGAGGTTGTGTTGGTTGAAGACGCTGGAAAGGGCGTCTTGAGTAATATTCTAGTCGTGGGTGATTATGACAAAGGTACCGGGTGTCGGTATTTGATAAATGGCTAGAATATCTAAAGAGGTTTTCTTCGAATAGGAGGAGGAGTAGATGAGTTATTATTCTCCATATTACCGGTAAGTTCAGCTACACGAGCTTTGATACGTGCAACTCGAGATTCAATTGCTGGACCAATTAGTACATCTTCCTCAGAGAAAGTTGTGGAAGGGTAAATACTCACTTTCTTCACCTGAAGTTTCTCCGTCATCATTATCGGTTGGTTGACTATATCCACCTCTAGATTGTTCCTCACTTTCTCGATTTGATGCTGCTTGTACGGCAGCATTCTTACGAATTTGTGCCCATCTATCTTGAGGGGAGGCTGGGTGCATGAGTGCTTCATCTTGAGATTTTTTGGCTTCCTCATTTCGGCTTCGTGCAATGTTGGGTGGTGACGCAGAATCTTCACTTCCCCTTGGCGTATCTGATTCGGCCGTTGGAACAAAGGCTGGGAAATCTTCGAGAGGTCCTTGATCAAATCTGGAGAATTCTTGAGTAGCTTCTCGAGCATCCTCAGTATCAACTCTAGATATATCGTCTTGATCAATAGAGTGTTCAGAAGAAGGACGACGAGGGGTGACTGGTGTAGCTGGTGTGAGTGGGGTTCGTTCACCAGATGACGTTGGAGGAGCTGGTGAAACAAATCCATCCCCTCCCTCACTACTAGGTGACATCAGTGGACTCTTCCTTCTCGAAAATCGTCTAGTGAGACTGTTCCTTCTGCTTTCAGGCTTAAGTCCACCTTTACCGTTCATTGCTACTTCAGAAGCATTTGGAGGTGCAGCTCTTGGTTGCTTTCCCTTCCTCCCAAACATACCTCTGAATCCATTAGCGGCGGCAGGATCTCTCTTCTTCAATTCTTGATTCTTATCCTGAATTTCTGGACTTAAGCCCGAATAATCCAAAGAAGCTCTGGAGATATCCATACTGGGCTTATTTTGGTTCAAAGGGGACATTGGAACAGGTTTTCTTTGAAGTGGATGAATATCACTCGGTGACACGGGAGATCTCGTCTCTCCAGTCTCCTTGTCTGGCAAAGGTGGTAAAGGCGATGAAGATTGAACCGGAGTAGTTGGAGTGGGAGGCAAATCTCTGTTGATATTAATGCCTGGTGATAAAGCCGCCTGACGATCATATGAACTTCTATTCGTTTCCATAGCAGCTTCTCCGAGACCGCGTCCCGTGAAGTTATTGCCAAGATATGCTTCTCGAACTGCATCTTTATCGTATTTATTGGCCCATTTCATTGCTGGCGAAGCTTCTGATTTGAGCATTGGTTGAAGTGTCAAGACACTGTTCGTCTTCAACGAATCTGCATCCAAATCATTTCTTCCACGTCGAAGCGCTAATCCCTTTTCCTCATCCTGCTTTCTCTGTCTTTGTTGTAACTGAATTGCAGCTGCTTGAATTCGAGCATGTTGATCAGGACCTATGGTGGTCTTACTGGCGCTCGTACTTTGAGTATATCCAGGTTTTAAATTGTTTGGTTTCTCCGATTCTGTTTTGCCAGTAGATCCTCGTCGCTTGGAACTATTCTTATTCTTCCTCGTTCGACCCCAAAAACTCTTTTTCTCCGCAATATAAGCACCTGCCTCGGGCTCTGGTGCTGCACCCTTCACCATTTCCTCCATTAACAACCAACGACCACCGGGAATTGTCGTCTCGATCAAAGCACAGCGTCCGAATGAAGCCTTTCTGTCCACCGTCTCCTCACCAGCCAAACTACTTATCCAAACCCACCAAAACGAATCATCCAAGTCGAATCGAGTAATGCTTGCAAGCTCACCCGGCTCCAAGTCTTTATTAGATTCGAGTCTAGGTTGATGAGATTGCGAGCTTCCCGCCCTGGTATTGATCGGTGGTAAGATCTTGTCAGGTGGTAGTAATAAAGGCGGGGGACTAGTTGATCCATCATCAGTAAAACCAGAAGAGAGGAAATCCGCCCAGGATGGTGTAGTTGGCCTATCACCAGATTTAACCACGGCATTCGCTGGAGTGTTTCTGAGTCCCTGTACGGGTTTTGGTTTTCCCGGTGCCAAAAACCCATTGTCATCGCCAGCCGTATCATCAAAAGTTGCAGAAAATCCAACATCCTCGAATCGTGACCAAGAAGCATCTCGTAAGCCGGTGGAGTCTTGAGAATTAGATATTTGGGATTGATTCGTAGAAGAAATTGATCTCAAAACACGACGACATTCATCAGTCAAAGCCCTTACAGGGTCCTCATACTCCGAGAATTGCTGTAGAGCGCGGTCATCGTCTCGATATTGAAAGTGATTCGCTCTTCGTAGTAATGCAAATGGCGTAGGTGAGACAGAATTCACTATCATTACCACTTTCGTAGTTGATTGTTGTAATAGCGAAGGGTGTTCTGGTGGGTATTCTGTTTCTTGGACAAGCTTCTGTAGGGACATGGGCAATTTAGATATACCACTCATACCTCTAACAGATTCGGGGGAGAGTGATCGAAGATAGGCGAAAAATAGATGACTTGCAGCATCAGCCGCACTACGCATTGTTAGCACATTTGGTTAATCTGTCAAAACGATTTTACCCACGTTGCCCATCCTTTATATCCACCTTCAAATCCATTACCCGTATCAACTTGATCAAAAGCCCACCATCCCGCATATCTGGATAATTTGCGTCCAGCTAAACCATTTAATTTTCCATGTGCTGCAATTGCTGCTAAGAGGTCAAAGAAATCAAAAATGATATCTCTCCTCGCATCAGATTCAACACTCAAAGGTATAAAAGTCATAAAGGCGTCTCGGGCATAATTTGAGTCTGCTGGAGTTAGCCATGATTTCTTCTCCCTTGATACCAAAATTTCCTACCATGCTCTCCGACTTTGAATAGTTCATATGCGTCCCAAGAAACTACACCACCCACCATTCGACTCCAACACCACTTAAGCACACTACATAGAACCTAAATTGATATCAGTCATTTTATCCTGCTCTAGAAGTCCAATCTAGCCGCTCACCATGGGTTCCGTGAGTCTTAATTCTTGAGCCAACATCTCCCGACTCAATTGTCTCTTATCGAAGAAATTCCTAATGAACGTTCGTGCCGCGCTCGGATCTGAGGTAGGTCGGAATGGAAGTAGAAGGAATGGCATATCCAAAGCTGCATTGACCAAAAACATATTAGCATGTGTAACATGGAGAAATCCATAGTAAATCCTTCCTAGGCTTCGTGCATAATCGATAACGGGATGATATCTATCAATTTTCGAATCATTGCATACCTCTTGATTTTAACTCTACGGTACATCCCCTCACCAGTTCTTGAATCTCTTCTGGTTCCACCGTGGTTCTCGTCCATGCATCTGTCCATGTTGGCTTCGCTGGCGCTTGATCACTGAGATCATCCAGGCCTCCCTTCTTCTTGGAAGCTTTGGTAGGGCCATCTTTGCCCTTTAATCTTGAGAAGAAACTCGGCATGATTGCGAAAAAGAGTCGAGATAATGATCGATATCGCAGACCATGAAATTCTTATTAGTTATGTAAAAGACATTCGAAACTCGAATAGGTTTTTGTTGAAATTTAGTGGATGGATCAGATATGATGTCTTGTATCAGATTCAGATTCGCGCTCCGTCGGATAAGAATTTAATTAGAGGGAAAGATGTGAGGTGAGGTAGGTAGGGTGGGTAGAAGAAATTGAGGAATGGGTCGATTATAGAAGACTGGGCGTATTGTGAAATTTGAAGACAGAAATGAGTGGATGAAATTATTATTTTAATGAATGAATGAATGAATGTGTGTGTGTGAGAGGGAGAAGCAGAGGGAGGGAGAGAGGGAAGGTGAGTACAGGATGTATGAGTTTGTCTTTTAATTCTCCAACCACGTTTTTCGCGCGGGGGGGTTTGAGGAGAATGTCTATTATTTTTTTTTAGTTTTTAGAGGTAAATCCAATCAGATGTATGAACGGATTGAATGGGCTGATATGATTTTCCTCTCTCAATCAAATCAATCCATCAATCAAAATTGTGAAATTGAAGATGGGATAAAAATTAAAGGGGATTTCTTGATACAGCTGGAGCAGCACCACCCGCCCAACATCCACAACAGAGTTAACTTTTTTGGGAGCAAATAGACTGGCCAAGCTGAGAATAGCAATAAGAGAAATAAGGTAAAGTAAAGCAAAAATGCCCCGATGGTTAAATTTCTATCAATCAATCTTCCCATCCCATCAATCAATTTAAATTTCAGGGGTCATTAATTGGGTCGAATGAATGATCCGTGCGTTGTATTATCTAGTTGAGGTTAGCTTGTTAGGTATCAGTGAAAGTCTCGGCCAACGCCTTATAAGAATTTGGTATCATGTGTTTTGATTCTATTCACATTTTTATATTTCATTCGTCTTCATTGTCTATCCGTAGAGCAAGATTCTACGCCGTACGTAGTATACTATTTCAAAGGGTGACATCATGGCTCGACTCGAATATTGACCATCTGGCTGGCTGCATTATCAAAAGAATGCTTGATTGTTCGTGTTGATAATTTTATGTTGATTAAATGTTATACAAATACTAGGTCTTATATAGGTGGCTCTAGATACAAAAGTTACCACATGTAGCATTTGATATTCGTACATTCTCTAGTGCATGCATGGGGGATAAATACCTAGTAGTTAAATCAATGCTAAGGTTAAGGATCTTGGTATAGAGGAAGGAAGATCTCAATGGATGATGCAGTTCCATTTCCTGTGATTGATGTCATATTGCTTTCAATATCTACTGCTCCGGTGCTCCTACGACTCCTGCTACTGATACTTACTATTCAAAGATCGAAGAACAACAAAGATTTAACAATTACATCAACGGACTTATAATTATTCCCAAGTATGATCATGCACCAAAGACGGCTAGAACCAAAACCTGAACGGCAAGTTACTCAAACAATTCCCAACATAGTTAACCTTAGATAATTCCCCAGCTAGCCATCAACGCATCATCAAAAGAAATCAAGTCTTCATACTCCGTACCTACCTACCTACCCAAAACATACCTATCTATCGAAACCGCTGATCCCCTCCTATCCAAAATCAGCATAATGAACCTGCAATCCCCAGATCACATTTCCCATCCTCGTGAACGACTACCCAGTATCTTTTTCGTACTTGTGATGTATAAACCCCCATTCTATATATAAAAGTCGTCTGTCTCCGCCACAAACCATGAATAAGATCCATCAACCAACAATTTTTCATCCCAACTATGTGTGACACCCATGTTGAGTCAAGTCCCGCATGAAGTGCCCTTCCTTTGCCAACGCATGTAAGTGGAAGTTTTTACTTGCCATGTGCTAAGGTTCATGTTGGGTCGCTCGCTCATCAAGGATTCAAGCTTATTCATAAATCTATCTTTTTAATTCTAACATCCATCGTCATTTGTTATATGTATAATAAATTCGCATAATAGTAAATATATACGAGTTAATTAATACCTAGGTATGATGCAATAGCTATATGCGTACGGAGTATAGATTTGAAATACATACCCATCTACATCGACATATAATTCACTCCTATAAAATATAAAATCATTCGATTACCAGGTAAATAAACAGACTGTAAGACTATACTTAACTTACCTTTCCACGCATCAAAAGTATACATAACCATCTAATTTCCAGAAATTAATTATTCATTCATTCATTCATTCATACTCCAATTCCATACAACCCATCCACTCCCCACCACCACCCACCCCACTAGATCTAATAAATCCTCACCCAGTGAAAACACCAAAACTACACCTACGTCCGTCCGTACATACAGCATCAAATACAACGCACGAGCCCTTCAACGACTTGCTTGCAAGTTGCGATGAATCAATCATGACATGGATTTTAAACCTTATACGGAGTATACATACCTAGTACTCTGTACTCGTAAGTAAGTACCTAGGTATTCATATTCATGCAGCAGGGCTTGTATTCATACATTTCATGCCTTACAATTCATGCATCAAAACACAGCCGGTATCCATCCATCTATCTTTATAATTCTAATTCTTCAGATGAAAACTTCAACAGACATTAACTTAACTATTCTTAACCTTACGGAGTATATCCATCCAGCTTCCGATTCTCATTCAATACCTACCAGACCAGAAGATACTCTGAATAAAAATTATGATTCCGAGAATCCGTCTGTCTATCCCCCTGCTCTTTCGAGTCCCTAGGTACCTAGTAAGTAAAAGTAAATCATAAGATTTTACAATCGCAGATCTTATCTCTTTATCGATGGGTATTTGAATCATTTGAATCAACACTACTCGTACGTACGGAATGTAGTATGTATATACATACCCAACTACGAATAAGTATATTGAGCTATTCAGCTATTCAGCTGAAAATTGGGTATTTGTTTTCTTTTCTTTTCTTTCTTTTGATATGCTTTGCTATTTTCTTATTTAACTCTATAATTACTTACTTATTTACCTACCTACCTACCTACCTACCTACCTACCTACCTACCTACCCTACTACAACAATCATCTATGTATACTTATATTCCCTACTCCCTCCTCCAGACTAAAAAACCAAACCCTAACCTTACAAACCGGAGAATCCGACCAAAAGATCTTCCTTCATGCAGTCAGTGGAGTCCTATTACAACTTACAAGGTAATAAATAGTGTAGTTAAGGCACGGCAGGGCAGGGCAGGAATTCTCAATTCAAGCGCATGAATTATGGAGTTTTTATAGTTTTAATTGTTTTATACAGGATAGGTAGGTTACTGTAGGGTTAAAACTTATTTGAAGATGGTAAAAAAAAAGACGAAGAGACAAGAGAGGTGAAAGTTGATTATTTTCTTGTAATAGATCTTGAGTAGAAGAGATATTGGTACAGATAATTGTAGTGGTGAGAGGTGAGGGAGAGAGGGAGTGCTTCTATAAAGATTATAAATGATAATTAAATGATAAATTTCGTAGAATCCAAGAGGAATTCGAAGAACTGATAGGAGACAGGGAGGACTTCAGAGAAGATACTCCAGAAATATTGTAAAAGTTGGAGGTCGAGATACCGATAGCACGCTGTGAAGAGGAAATGGGAGAGGAATATTGATCAGATTATATTGTAATTCGTTATTTAGAAATAAAACGGGTTTCATAATGAAATAAGGGTTGATACAATAAGGCACAAAAGTAATAATAAGATAAGTTGATTATTATAGAAAGAAGAAGTAAAAACCTCTTTTTATATAGCTAATTACTAAAGATCACATGATTGGCATAACTGTGGACCCCTATGTATATGGCCCAAAATACCAACTTTCTTACAATAACTATATAAGAATCATAAATAAGGAATGAGGAGGAGGAGAATCTAGTGGCTTAATTAGTCATGAATACTAGACTAAAGAGCGCTAAGTTATAATTATTCATTTTTTTTATTAATACTTGATCTTTTTTATTTATATGAAATAAGTATACGGAGTAAGCTTATAGGCATGAGTATGATGATCACAACTTTATATAATTGTTGGTACGGGAAGGATACGGAAGACGTAGCACCCACGGATTGCGTAGGTCCTGTATGTCTAATTGTATTCTGTCTAAAGAGCTAGCTACATATTGAAAGTAGTAAGTCTTATATAGACTTACTGAAAGAGCTAGTCTCTTTCGCATTCGCTTAGGGCTTTATTACAGTAGCTATATTACAGTGGTAATTGAATTGAAGTCATTCACTTCGTTCACACAATAATATTCAATTTTTTCTATTTATTTATGTATTTTTATATAATAGTACAGCTTGACTTTAGTGGGTCTAACCATTCATATACTCTTATATAATAGTATAGCTTGACTTTAATGCTGATTTGTCTATCCTATAAAATCACCGGATATACATTTCCTAGCTAATATTCAACCTACTCTCCTACTCTCCTCACAAATCCCTATATCAAAATCCCACAACATTCGCACAAGAATTAAGCGTATTTCCAAATAAACTAAGCTTCAATTTCTCATCAGTTTCTTCCTTTTCTTTTATCTAGTTAATATAACAGGTATCCAAACATAATTACTTCTTCCAAGAAAATTTCTTGAACCCGTCGAAAAAGTTTGGGACTCGGAAGACAGCTTTATTAACCTTATCATTTTTGCATTTATCCATAAAAAGCATGCTCTACCAAGCTATATAAAGGTATCTCAAGGTTATCTAAAATCGTGGAAGTTCTTGAAGCATGATAACCTTACGCTAACGCTACCTAATGATTCATATTCACGGAAGTCTAAGATACCTTGTCAGTATTTATACAAAGTAGTTAGGATTATTAACAAGACGGACTAAGAACACGATATGTATATTACCCGGTATAGAAGATCTATTTAGTAAATTTCTCCCTCTAAATGTGTGAGCGAGGTAGCGTATATGGTGTTGAAGGGTACATCTGTAAGGCTTCTTCAATGGGAGGTTTCTCATAGATACTATTTATGTCAATATCATTGATAGTCTTGAAACTTTGCAAACTTCGGACGTGGCTGCCATAAGTACTTTGGGTTATTTCAGCTGGTATATGTAGTATATATGTAGCGTCACATAAAGCTGATACTGTGGTTTCCGAACCAGTCATAATTATTACTATTGCCGTTTCCTCTATTTCGTTGCGGCTCATGCTCTTTTCGTTGTTGCTGAGAATCTATTTCTTTAATCAGACTCTTTTCTCTAAACATGAATGGAATCATGATGAGGTGTTTCTCACATACCTGAAGAAGTCCCTCCGAGGTATATTCATCTTTAACCTCTCTTCAAGTTTCTCAACTGTGTATTCCATATGCGCTTACTTTCTTTTTCTCCGCTCCTTTGTTTATACCTAGAACTAAATTCACACAAGCCCAGAATGATGCAGAATAGTAATCTTAGATATGCTTGCGCAAATCTCATCGTAATCATGAACTTTAACCCTACTGGTATTTGTTTACACAAGAATGATAGCTTCCAGATTTCAATATTCCAAATGACTGTTCCAAGGACAAGTCTTTATAATGTCGAAGATAACAAAGTTGTACTAATCATGTAGATCTACATAACAAGTAGCTTGGCTAGATATTTTCCGAAGGTTCGCGATGACTGTTCAAAGTATGTTGTGTTAGTGACTATTGTTCACGCAGAGAATGCGTGCGCAAGAGTAGTCCGTATGTAGGAGTAATCTGTGGCACTCGCAACTGCGGGTTATTAGCCTTCCGAAGTGTATCAGAAATAGTAGAATTCTCAAACCTATGATATTTGTGTGAACGAAGTAAATGACTTCAATTCAATTACCACTGTAATATAGCTACTGTAATAAAGCCCTAAGCGAATGCGAAAGAGACTAGCTCTTTCAGTAAGTCTATATAAGACTTACTACTTTCAATATGTAGCTAGCTCTTTAGACAGAATACAATTAGACATACAGGACCTACGCAATCCGTGGGTGCTACGTCTTCCGTATCCTTCTCGTACCAACAATATTGCTTTTATCTGCATGATCAAGATACCATTTCTCATCACATCTATTCCACACCGATCCTCCTGCAAACCGTAAATATCTAGAAGGATCGATCAGACTTGTCTCTCTTATCAACACTTATTACATAAACGTCCGGGACACATCTTACTACATCATAACTATATTATAATTATCAAATGATAATGCCCCCGAAGGTGATCTGTAAAATATCTCCACATCTATCATACAGATTCTTTATATAGAATCTTACAATAACCATAAATAATCATACCACGTACGTGCCAAACTCAAGAAGTTCGGAAGAATAAAAATCTGTACGGAGCTTTGGCCTGCGGAACTTGGAGTAGCATTGTAATTTGCGACCAGGAGAGAGTATATGATATGTTAAGAGATATTAGTGACAATACAAATGTGGGAATCGATGCTCGGTTCTTATATCTGTGAGAAATTATAGTAGTGGAATAGATACTAATAGATGTATTTTGACAAACTCGGACTTTTATATGGGAATCTTGCACTATTGCCAGCGGGAGTTATCAAGTTGGCCACGGTTGGGGGCTTTGTCGTGCACACAGCTAGCTTCCTGTAACAGTGACAGAATGCCATGCGATCATGCACGGAGGGTAATATTCCAATATGAGACGAAAGTAAAGCTTTCTCTGGTAAATATGATAACACCACTTCATTCCAGGATTAACAGTCATCAAACTACCCCTTTCGACTTGGACACCGAGTATAACGGTCAATTATGATGTGAAAGGCTATTGCCTTAGTTTATTGCAACTATGAGGTACAAAATATAAGTAGTGTTCAGATTCCATCAAGACTCTTCAGTCCAATCATTTCCTTCTCATAAAGCGATCACAAATTTGCACCCAAAAGCCATGTCTTCAATTTTTCCCACACTTGCAAAAGGTCTCGAGAGAAAAGTCTTTGGGCCTGATAGTGATGTTTATGACGCTTCTTTGAAGTATTATTTTACTCTTCAGGAGACACAGCTGAAACCATCCTTCATCATTGCCCCTACATCTGCTCAAGATGTTTCCCGAGTTCCAAATCTTTGAGAGCCATCAACTCCGAGGCCGAAATTGCTACCAAAGTGGCAGTTAGAGGAGGTTGCCACAACCCGTTTGCAGGCAGCGCGAATATTGACAATGGCATCACAATTGACCTGCGAAATATTGATGCCGTTGAAGTGAACCAAAGTAAGGATATTGTCTCAGTTGGAGTGGGAGCTATCTGGGGTCAAGTATATGATAAGCTCAATACAATGGTGCTTTCTGTGGTTGGGGGCCATGTTTATGATGTAGGGGTTGGAGGATTCACTCTGGGAGGTAAGTATTGTCATACTGATGTCAAAGTTGAGCACATGCCGCCCTCTTCCTGAAATAGGTTTTGCACTTTTGCACTTGGAAGTGGTCTCTTTATACTCCTTGACCAACATTCTTACATGGCATTAAGGGTCATCTTTGAGATGTTTATTGCAATCGGCGAGGGATTGCTGATCTCCACTATTCTCCCCGCAAAACAAATATCACTTCTAAGATAATGCAGCAGGAACATACAGAAAGTCTTTTCCAAGCGATGTGCAGGCAGAACTTTTACATGTATACATTGCCGCATTGAACAAAGTCTGGCAAGTGGCGATCGCGTTCGAGTTGCTAGGCTTCATTTTGAGCTTTTGCCAAAGTCATATTGAGTTGAAAAAGGAAGCTAATTCCTGTTTTGGATTAAAAGAGAGGAATGAAGGGGCAGATACACTGGGGAAAACAGAAGCCAGTGCTGGCAAAGGTGACAAGTCAAAGTATGGATGATAGAGGAAGCCAAATTCCGGCGCAGCTATGCAAAGATGAGAGGTTGTCTGTTGTACGTAGGTCAAACAGGAGTTAATACGGACGGGCTGGGTTCTCCTTCCAATAATTAGTCGCCTCTAGTGGGGTGGTAGTCAAGTTTCTATAGAGGCTCTGCTATAATATTTCCTTTCTTGATGCTGGATACATGAGCTCTTAGGATGACCAATTTAGCTAGCAAGAGGATATAAAGCACACTATACAGGTTTTATCAACTTTCGATTGTTGGCAGAATTCATATGCACCTATGCACAGCTAGATGGGTATAGTTATTGCTATGCATTATCACTGAAATTCAAAATCATTCTTGAAACCATAAAGTCTTCACCTCGGAAATGAACTTCTTGCTTGAATAGTTTTAGAGAATTGTTAAATCACAGATGCGCCATCATTGGTTCCCATTCAATGGCATCCTATACCACCAACAATCCCAGTCAAAACACTTGATTCCTCAGCCAATGCGGAAATTGAATGACGTTCAATATAATGCGAATGCCCCTCCCGAATCTCACGCTACCAATAGAATCTCAATCTAATTAGCACCAAAATCAGTCCTGTACACACCGCGAAGTCGTCTTGAGTAAGAGGTATTTCTTTTAATTGGATAGAATTCAGAACAACCCATGACTTGGTAATGCATAGTCCAATCCTGGAACAGTAGACCATTAACGGCAGCAGCCAGCTTCAGCTGCTGAAAATTATCGTGATCATGGATGTGAACTAGAATGTTGAGCTCAGTCAATGGGAATGAGTTTAGGATCTCCATCAACTTTTTCATATTTTCCACGCGTTGCTGATAAACTTCCTGCGAGCTGCACTGATAAGGTGCCATCATGTTGATTTGAAAATTTGTTATTGCTGGTGCATACTCTGGAAGAACCGTCATTAAGTCCATCATGTCGATGGGAGGGTCAGCAATGAAGTCGAGTCGAATGATCAGTTGATTTGAATCACCATTCTCCTTGAGATAAAGTGCATAGTGCTTTGAGATGCACTCAAAATCCATTGTTGCGGCTACATTTTTGGCGTTTTCTTCAATGTTCTTCTTTGCGGCCAACTTATTCTCTTCAGCCTGTTTCTTTTCGAGATTTATTTTCAACAATGCTGTCTTTTGTCGATCAACGGCTTATGGTCTGCTTCCTTATTTGCAGGAAGTTGCTCCTTTTCAGCAATCTTCTCCTGTTGGAACTTCACTGACATGGGAACCAACTTAGGTTGGCCGCGACTATTTTTGCAACCCATGTTGGTTAATGCGGGTTTCTGTGATGAAAATGTAAATCTTAGTATCTTCGTGAAATGAAGAGAATGAAGTCTCTGTTTGATAAACTGTTTGTTGTTTAAATGGAAGCTGTTATTGTTAACTGTTGTAAGGAAGATGTTGGTAATGAAGATGATCAGGATTCTGGGTGCTGAGATGAGTCCTTAAGTATGCATGCTGTCATATTGATACAGCAGCTCCTGTATTCGGCGGATGCTAGCGAGCGATCCATTTTCTTGCATCATCCAATTCTCGTAATCACGCCGTAACAACTATAGGTTATTGAATCATTCACAGCTACAACACGACGCTATGATGTGACTCGGTCTCTAGATCGGTAGAAGGGAGGAACGTGACAGATCCTTGTTTGGGAAGTAATCTCTATATAGAATCCGCTTTCAGAAGAAGCTGTACATGCCACTTTAATTAGTTACCGTAAAATGCTATTCCTTGGTTGCAAGTATATTGAGTCCGTCAGAATCATTCACTAGTCAATTCTCGCTTTCGAACTCAAGAACTTTCCACTTCACCAACCGCACTAGTGAACTAGTATAAAGTAAACTCTCAAGACCTTATAAACAGTCGCGATTTAACACTCAGCTCAAGATTCACAGCAATGTTTACTTGCTTGTCAAATTTCTGCGTATCCAGCTTTGTTATCAGTCGAGCATTATTTCTAGCGAAACAAGTTTTATCTAATTTGTAAGGTTTCCGAGCACCTCAATACCTACCTACAGTCTTAGTTTGACAGGATAAATTGATGACTCTACTAGCTATTGTTCTCGCAGATTTGGAACTAATATTGTATCCCTCGAAAACGTCCCTGCAGAAGAGGGAAAAATAATTACGGTGTGTTATTGTTTTACCGGCATGGAGAGACGTCGATAGCTGGTGTATTCCTTGAATTACTGAAAGAGTAAGAGTGAGATGTGATGATTGAGGACTGGCTTTAAGTTTTCAAATAACTCCGAGTATGTAAATTCGAGCGGAGCTTAGTATCGAGGTAGCTTGGGCAAGTTTTCAAGATAACGTATTTTCTACCTCTCTACTGAGCTAATGGAAAGACTTGGCATGGCTTTTCATTTATGTTCTCACAGCATTTGACCTGCATTGATACCTTAGCCTGAACGCTTCGCTTATTGCCCTTGTAATCTTTGGTACGGGAAAGTAATCCATAGCATACTGATTTATAATACACTTTTTAGTACCCTTTTCTTATTCATCATAGTATCAGTCTAGAAGATACGGGTTACTGAATTGTTGGCCACATATATTCACAAGATTACCAGTTATTGATAGGACGCCAGTTTTAAGTATTTAATTTGTTCTAACAGATCATGCTTGCTTCTTCAAGCGCAAAAGTCGTCTACAATTTCCTCCCACAATATGCCATACCCACAACAGTCTCTATCAATACTCAAAGCACTGTCCTCCCAACTAGGCTTTCCATTTATACATCACAACTCCTTGTGAACAAGAAACTCTTCCTTGTAGATACATGCTAGTCTATGATCCCACTTACTACCAATATCGACATTGAATCTACCCTTAACATTAAGAACCTCGGTAACCACCGTCCAATTCTTAAAATTCAAACCAAAAGCTGCTGCTGCTGGCTTCATCTGAGAAAAGTTGTAGGCTTTGTTAAGCGAGACCACGAACTGAAACTCGTCGATATCAAACTTATTTAGACAATTAATTGTCTTCATCATGTTCATGACTCTTTCTTTGTAGATCTCGGGAGAGCTGTGATGCGTAGGTGCAACGAGTCGAAATTCAACCTTGGTAATAAGTTGCGCGTACTTTGGAAGCACGGTAAGAAGGTTGTCACCCTTTGCAGTATTTTTGGGATTGATGAAGTCAAGGTTGATGAATAGTTTGACTGTGCCGTTATTCATGTGTTCCGGGGCATTAGGCAAATCTGAGATTCATAAATGAATTAGATTTTTGTATAAACTAGCTCATTGGTTAATACACTTAGTTTATACGAAAATGAAGTTATTCGTAAATAAATTTAGTTTATTCGAAAATGCTTGAAAACCCACCTCTTCATCCACAACCCATTATTAAAAAATTTTGTATACAATTCTATCATTATTATCAATATTATTAATATATTATTTATATACCTTTTTATTTATTTAAAATATATTCAAAACCTACCCAAAGCTTACTTAAATCTCAACCAAAATGATTGAAAAGACTATCATTCAAGACCAAAATACCGATTCTACCTCTAATTTCGACTGTTTCCCTTTCGAAATCCGCGAAAGCTTCTTGCTAGTTTAGTTTTACGGACGAAGAAAGCATTAATTAAATAAAATGATGGCGACGATGAGGCTGAGAATGAAGGCGACGACGAGGTTCTGGGTTCCCCCTCTCGTTGGAGAAGTAAGCAGCGATGATTATATGAACCTTTATTAGTATATATATTAGTTCATTGACTAATGAATTAGATCATTGATTAATAAGCCAGTTTATTCAAAAATATATTTCTGTATACATTAGTTCATTTATGAATAGTTTCAATATTATTTATTTTTGCATATTCTAATTTATACGAAAATCCTGTTTATTTACGAATAAGCTAGTTTATTGGACTATACCCTAGTTCATTCACAAATCAATATAGTTCATTTACGAATCCCAGATTTGCCCAATGCCCCGGAACAGATGTATTTCATCACCTTGATGTCAGGGTGCTTTGGTAAAGTATCGTAATTCAAATTGAAAGCGTGCTGACGTACCAGAGCCTTCTGTTGTGACAGCTGCTGGATATTGGCTTTGTCTTTGTGCTGCTCAGCCAGTAGCTTGTCAGATACCTTTTTTGTGAAATACGCTTGGGCTGCGCAAATAACTGGTGCTTGACCACGAGAATTATCAGTTCCCATTCTGAAATATCATGAAGTGCTTGAATAGATTAGAGAGTATGTGTAATAAACACTGCTAGTGATCGTGAAAAAAGGATTTATTGAGGACTTTGATGGTCGAATAATTTTCGATGTTTGTTGTAGATGCTATGAGTCAATTCAGATGTATCGAGATGTCTTGTAGATGTATTCTGAAATCCGGGGAGAAGGTGTTTCTTATATCCTAATTCTGAGGTCATCGCAAAATCCCTTATTTCTCGCTAAGCGTACTCATGCGTCCACGGCTGTTAGCCGCAAATTTTGCTGCCGTACACCAGAATCTCGAATCTGGCTAGTGGTACCAGGTATGGTAATATGCCACGGCATATAAAATCACGCTTGCGGCTGTTAGTTCTATACAAACGAGAATGAAGATGTCTTTTGATATTGATTTGGCGTGTTGTGCAATGCCGAGTAATCTTTGGTGTGAGAAATATTTGGTAAGATATTCCGTACGATTAAATTGGTAAGATTTTCCCCATTCTTATGATATGTGAATATGGCCTACAGTAAACTTTCATGTTTCACTATACTAACATCACGAACCCCTTTGCAGCTCGCTAAAGCTACGAATCAGAAAAAGCTATTAGTTATTTTTTGAAGAAAGAGGAAAGATAAGGTTAAGTTATTTTGGATCGTTTGATCGGGTTTCTAGTTTATTGGGTAGTGTTTACAGTTGCTGCGGAATGTAAAGGAATTGCGTACAACTCCTTTAATGGTAAATGAAGTAACTAATTTCCTCGCAAAATCAGCATCTTCAAACGCCTCTCTAATCCTGAGGGTTCTTTAAATCAGCTGTAAAATGTTAGTATGGCACTATTGGATATGAATACACATAAAATTTGGCTATTCAAACTGATTACCATCTTTGATTAGATTTATCTCTGTTGCAGGAAATAAATACAAATTAATGCGTTGAAACTAAAAATATTACTGTGAATCTTCTTCCTGTAACACCTGCTAGAATCAAGTTCTGTAGCTTTGTGAATATGCAAGCTTTAGCTAGTAGTAAAAATTATCATAATTTTATTTTCAGTATGATATAACGAGTGACAGACACATTTTTTGTCCGAGTGGATGGATACAATCATACCTGCACCGCACCTGGTGACAAGCTAGCTACTTTGGAGTCTGGATATCTTTGATTTGATAAGGTTCATTTGGCAGCTTCTGCTTTTCCAAGTATAAGATCACCGTCAGATAATTCTTGGAACGATACAAGTCCCGAAACATCTGTCGACAAATAGTTATGAGAGGAACACTTCTAAAGTAACCATTTCACAACAATGGAAAGATCCATCTTCACTCACGGGATGTATAACTCATTGCGCGGGCATTTAAAAAAACAAATTGCTTTAGCAATAAGATTAGATATTCGTTGAATATATACATCGAAACGAAGAAAAGAATAGAAAAAGTATATACATATAAATTATCATTTCAATTGAGAAGAAATCAAGATTGGACTTTTCCATGAACTTGTTCCGTCGGTGCTTCTATACCTGGCACATGACAAGGATTGCTAGGGTCGTACACTATACTCATTACATTTGCTCGGAGCGAATCAACAGCTTTCGCGTCATCCACAACTAGAGACTGGCGTGACTCAGTTCTTGCTCCTGCTTGACCTCTGCTACCAGCGGTCATAGATGATCTGCCCCATACCCATAGCAAAGAGGAAAGTATTAGAACGGCAGCCACCACTCCGATGGTAGCTCCGGCTATCACGCCGGTACTTGCACCATGGTTTTCATTGTTAGTCGGTGACGAGACTATAGCAGATGAGTTGGATGTGATACCACTAGTAGTATTGGCAGTGCTGGAAGTGTCGGTATTTGTACCCAATAAAGTTTGATTGAAGAGCGAGGCAACATCCGCGTTCGTAAAATCCTTCGAGGGTCGTTTAATATGTGCAAAGCCACTGGAACTGCTCATCAATCAGTAAATGTAAATGAAATTCGTTTTAGCACTCCGATAAACACATACTTTCCACCAATAACATCAGTAATATTACCAGGAACGATATAACGATTAGCGTCGTGATGGAACGTCGACGTCCATGATAGCGCGTACATGTCGTATATAGCCACCCCCGAGCTCTCCCAATCACAATAAGAAGAATACTTCTTTTGAGCGCCACCAACTGTTAGCATCTGTCGATTTCCGACTAGATGGCATGTGTGCCCAAAACGAGGGCTACCTGGCACAGCCTCATAGACCTGAATCCATGTGAACGAAGGTAAGGAGAGCACAAATACATCGTCATAGGATACTGAGTCTCCATCTTGTCCACCATAAAGATATATACTGTAACTCGAATTGTCGGGGGCAGCGGCGACCACAGTACAAGAATCCATTCTTCTCGGGGGTAAATTTCCTGATGCCTGTTGAGTGTACCAGGTTCCATTTTTCCCGTCATACACACTGTTGATATCAAAAATGTTGATTTGATCCATTGGAGCCTAGTTAAATCTAGTCAGACGCATTTTTGATGCTATCAGGGGTATGCTGCAACCTACCAGAGTGCCGAGTTCATTTGATAGATTACCAGCTTGACGATACATGCCGCCGAATTGTATTAGTATACCTTTGCCATTTTTTCCTATCCCAGGGATATACTGTAAAATAGCTCCTGTTCTGGAATTTGTATCGATGGCAGAAGTAGAGATATTTCTCGTCGTATTGTCGGTCATGTTTAGCATAACCATACCCTCTAGTGGCACCGAGCTTCCTTCGGGGATCCAGGTAGTTTCTGTGCTTGATCCAGTATTTATCTCGCCATTAAAGTAAAATCCGAGGCCTTGATCCGGCACATCAGCACTTGATCCGGAGCTGGGCTTTTCGGATATCGTAGAATCTACATTAATCGAGTTCCACCGATTCTGTGCTACATTGTATGAGATAAAGGTCTGGTTTGGTGATGTTGGATCCGTATATCCATAAAAGCTAGTATTCATGCTTTGCTCAGTTCCACCATATAGATATATCTGATTTCCACCAGGAGATCCAGAAAAAAGAGCGCCTTTGAGTACTACTGACGAAAAGGCATTGGGCGATTCGGAATCTGGGACAAAAACCTGTTCCGACACCATTGGTAGACTTGCGGAAGCCATTGTCCAATTCCAAGACTCGTTCATTTCAACACTGATCATGTAGTTGTCTACACCAGTCTTATTAGCTAGCCATCGAATTGAAAGCAACTAACTTACTTGTACCAATGGTGACATTACCGGTTCTGGCACCATGATTGTTAGATTCAACGAATGTCTCATAGCCCCCATAGATATACAGCATGTCGTTCTTCATTATCGACGAATGGTACCATCGTTGGCACATGTTTTTGACGGGATCGAGCCCTGATGGAATGTCGTTCTGCGCACGACGCAGCATCTCGACGGCTTTCATCCCATCCCCCCTTTGCATTTTATCATTCTTATAAACCAGCCTATCAGTGAAGTTTCGTCGCGAATTTCGCCAAGTATCCAGGTTTGCCTCTATGCTCATAGACTTTATAATGCCCTTCAAGCTCGTCTTTTCGAGTCAGTGGCCACGAAGGTATATAGATGCGCAATCTGCCGAAATCCTCAAGGTTCACAGACGCATGAATAAGTAGAGGATTCAAAATCAAAGCGAGAAATAACTTATGTCAAGAATCTAGAAGTTGAAGAGTTTCACGAACAAACCGGAACCATATAATATCAGGAAAAAATCAAACACTAGATGAAAGGTGGTGGGAGCCCGGTACTCCATCTTGCTAGATAAAGAGACCTAGAATTCCTTAAGATTGCAAGCCAAAAGTATACAAACCCGCCACACGAGGACATTGCAAAAGAGGCAAGGCACATAGAGCTTACAAGCATCCATGACGGTTCATCACATATGTTGTTCCTACATGGCGAAGGATTCAGAGGTTGCATTTGGTGGGTAGAAGGATTGCGGCTATCTCCTCTTTCTTAGAATAGTAGCGAGATGTTGTGTGAACGAAAGTGGAACTGGATTATTTATAATCTTACATTCATACATCAGCCCCCAAATGAGGTCGAAGGATCGTAAAATACGGAAGACCGAAAAAAAGCCATAATTATGCGCCATTTGATTGTTGTATCACGTGTGTCGCGTCTACCACATACAAGAAATGCACGGACCCTTCAACCTCAAAATGGGCTTCACACAATCTCAACACACAACCACATATCTCAGTCCCGAACCATCATGGCAGTTATCAACGATTTCGTTGCTATTGTGAGCTTACTAATTCATGATCAAACCTCTAATCAAGCGTTGCTCTACATCGATACATCTAATCTATCTCTTTTGCTTTCTTTTCCATCTGTATCGGTCCCAAAATGTCAACCCTTTGACAGGCATACCGCTATTGCTATCCTTAGGTAGATATGCCTCGATCTCTCCTCTCGTATGTTCATTTATATTACTCCCGAACCGCTCATCAATACCTATTGGCTGGTAACCAGGATCTAAAGCTAAGAGGTATTTGACTACTTCAACCTTTCCGTAATAGATGGCCCAATCTAAGACCCGCCTTTGCGTGGATTGCGTGTCAATGCTGGAGCTACCATATTCGGCCAGTACCATAATTGTGTGCACATTTCCTGTTCTTGCGGCATACATCAAAGCATTATTGCCACTGGTGTCTTTCATGCCTTCGTCAGCACCCTGCTCAAGCAAGCACCTTACTCCTCGATCATAGCCCTTTAGACATGCAATCATCAAAGCTGTGTGTTTCGAGCTTCCGGCTCGAAGATTGATATCAGCGCCAGCCTGAACTAGTAGTTCTATCACATGTGTGTTGTGGGCAATTCCTTTGTCAAAATAAACTGCTGCTATCAATGGTGTTTCTCCATATTTCCTGTCTTTCAAGTCCCAATTGCATGAATCAACAACTGCTCCATACTGTATCAACAGCTTTACAGAGAATACACAATTCTGGCGGGAGGCGATATAAAGAGGGGTCAGTCCATGCGCATTTCGGATCTCTGTAGCTGCACCACGGCTTAATAAGTATTGAAGAATATGGGAATTTGAGGGTATTTGAGCAGCTCCATGTAATGGTGTACATTTCAAATCGCCCGATACCAAGTTAATGTCTGCACCATTCTCAACTAGCAGCTTGACGACGTCGAGCGATGCCTCATATTGACCAGCAGCTGCAAATAGGGGTGTACATCCCGCCTCGTCACATTGGTTTGGTTTGCCGCCGTATGCTAGCAAACATTTTACAGCAGCCTTAGAACCCCACTTAGCGGCAAGTACTAGAGCTGTGTCGCCATTCTGAGCAGACTGATCGAGACAAAAGTCGCCTGATTTGATAAGTGTCTCAACCCTTTTCGAGGCTTGGTTTCGTATCGCATCTATCAGCTCCTCATGTCCTAGAGGAGTTGTCCGTATCGACTTCATAATTGCTCCTTGAACTTGTGGATATGCAGTACCCTGGCTTGCAGCGGGAAATTTTGCTAGTCGTGAGTGATCTGTGATACATGGAACTTCTACCTCTCTTGTCCCGATCCCAAGCACTGCCGAGTCTATAAAACTATTAGCAGTTTCGCACGTACAGAATAAGATATCAGAGTGTGAAGAACTATTTCAATGTACTCACCAGGAGGTACCATCATCTTTTCCACCCCTTGTCTTGCCCATGTTCCATCAGGCATCTAATGCATAGGTGAGCCATTGTTTATCTGCGTCAAGAATTTTTACTAACTTCAACCAAAGTTTTGGTTCTAATGGTCTCATAGACTGACAGTATTGCAATATCGGGCGCCGTGGACAAAAAGTGGCAGAAATCAGAATTTAATTCGTTGAGCTCATGAGACCTGAAAGATATTTGCCGAATCAGCGGAGCTGTTGCATCGTGCTTGACGAGCTCAAGAAGAGCCTCCGTGTCTAATCCTCGATGAGGTGTACCCAAAAATATCATCAATGGGATGGACGGCATTATTTTCCATCGCCCTAACATAGCCTAGGCAAACTTGTGAACCATGGCCCCATACTTCATGGATATATGCATACCTTTTTAATCACTAACCCCCCCAAACTATGCCCGATAAATACGAGTGGTCGATCCTGTTATGGTCAATTCTCCCCCGCAAAATGTAGGTGTGACTATCTTACTGATGCATGTCTGCGTATCTCTTCCACATCGCTACGGAAACGAGAAGCGAACACTGAGACAACAGCCTCTGAATGACTGCCTTTCAAGTGAGAGTCAAACCCATAGCTCATGATCCTTGCATTGGGAAAGTCCACAGCTAGTTTATCTCGCAGCCACATATGTGTTGGCTCAGATGCCCATGAACCAAAGGCGTTCCCAGCTAGTCCTGTGACCGCAACAATGCTTTACCATCGATTAGCAACCTAAAGCATGCGGGTGGATAAGCCTACTCAACAGCTACTGGTTCTTGTGGCTCATTCAAAGGAGTAAACCCATAAAATGTCTGGTCAACGACGACTCTGTCTCCCCCATGCCCTTTCAGAGCCGGCAATGGAACCGATGGATTCCAACCCGGTGGTGGTATAAAATCTACCGTAGCCACCTTTAATTCGTTCGGCAGACTATCGATAAGTGGCGCTACGGATCTAGCAACCAGTCGCATGTTCGCTTCTGGATCAAATTGCAAATAATTATGGACATTTTCGAGCGTTGTATCGTGGGGTAGTCCTTCTACCCGGTAGCCGGTTCGGCCCATCGTTCAGTCGTTTTTTTATAAAAAAAATGATACTCAAAGACTCTTCCGGTGCTAAAGAGTGACGATTATGGACGATGATGTTGATGTCGGTTGAAACAAGTGATTTTGATGGCAGGTTCTTCGTCACTGGAGTTATTTCTGCCTAGGATCAGACCCCTGTTAATGAGGCGCCAAAATCCGAACGTACCCCTCCCACCTGAATCCTTCCGAAGTCAGCACCTCACACACAAAACCCGGAAAATTTCCTAATCGAGTTACAATTGTAGTTCCCGTTAATATTACCACGTGGTAATTGGCAAGGATCAAGCTGACAAGATAGCACAATGAGGAATAAACACATTTCCAGATGCAAATTCTGATAGCATACATTAGCGCTTAATCTACCCCTTTTTTCAAGATGAAACATCGTTAGCTGTGGATACACATGCAGTCAGACAGACTTGAGAATGCCTCCTACTTAGGACGTCTTATCACATGAGGTGCTGCCACAATTCCTCTTGGATGACGTGATGAGTTATCAATATTCCAAAGAGTTACTTAGAGATTATGATTATAGTTCCTATCTTAATCAGTCTCAAATTTAAGTGTATGGCATGGAATTGGTCATTCCAATTGCCACCAGATTACTTCTTCATCCTCGGCAATCAATGATTACAGAGATTATTTCATAGGGCTGGAAATACTCCTTTAAGATCAGGAATTCATCGCCCGAAGAAGTAAGGAATCGCATCTAATGAAGCAGTGCTCATTGCTACATTAAGTGGACGACGGCATTTCCCGTTCTTTCTCGATCAATAGATTACAGCCACTGTACTTCAGCTGACAATCATTCATTACGGATTTGGGCCTTGTGTCTTCAAAACAAGACTGTTTGTGTCTTGTCATCAGCAGCGTTGCTACTATCTATTTCGGGCCGATCCGTTAGAAATTAACTTGTGTCGTTATTATGTTTTACGTTAACACTGTCCCGTTTCTTCTTTCGGCTTCACTATACAGTCACTGCACTCTACATTACTTCCTATCAGCTTTGTTGGTATCACATCTACATACAAATCACACCCGATGCAAATCAAACGGTATCTAGTTCGCCCCTTCTCATAATGGCTGAGAATAAAATAGCTCATCTCAATAGCTCATCTTAATTTCACTCTACTCATCTTTTATAAGCATCCTCCCAACTTCGTCGACCATATAAATCAGAAAATCAAATACATATATTCACACCATAAAATGAATTCATAAACACTAACCAAACACGATATCATCTCATAAACCCCGATAATAATCTAATCAATGCAATCAATCCAACTAATTCTAATCTTCCATAACCTCACACCAAACAAAATAAGCAGCAACCAACCTACACAGAAGAAAAAAATACAAGTCGTTAAAATACCCACCGTATAAACAAACCATCACGAAAGCCCTTATAAGAAATAACCCCATTAATCACAATTACCCCTTGCATAGTTAGCGCAAATACGGAGTAAACAGTAAACCCCCACGTTTGCATTGCATTTGGGGTCCGTGAAATCATATTTAATTATTGTGGAGCCCCACCCCCCAGTGCAGGTACAGAGTACTACCTAGGTACGTACGTACGAGTACAGTAAGCTGCGGAAAGGGCAAAGATGGCGAAGATTGCGGAACTTGGAAATATGTATTTTTATTCTTTTTGGGGGGGGGGGGGGGGGGAGTGGGGGTTTAGGTATTAGGGTCTGGATTCTTTTTTTGGGGGGGGAGGGGGTGGAGGGGGGTTTAGTTAGGTAAGGATAATTGAGGTAACCTTAACTGAGGTGGGATGAGCTGAGGGATGAGGGTATGAGGGATGGGCGCTTATTTTATTTTGAAATGGGGTTTTGGGGTTTGAGGTGGAAGTCGGGGATAGAGTCAGGGAAAGAGGTAGAGGTAGAGGTAGAGGTAGAGGTAGAGGTAGAGGTAGAGGTAGAGGTAGAGGTAGAGGTAGAGGTAGAGGTAACTTGAGTAAGGTAGTAAGTGGGAGTGGAAGTAGAATGGAATAAAATAGAGTAGAGTAGAGTAGAGTAGAGTAGAGTGTCCGGAAGAATTTTGTGTCTTTCTACCCTGTAGCACTCCGATTGTGAACTGAGCAAGTGACGTGAGTATGTATTTTCTTTTACTGAGGTAACCTAAGCGTTAATTGAAATAAAAAACGGATTTAGATATAATTATGGCTGAAAAATTGAGAGACAAGACAGAGTAAAACTAGACTTCGACGGTTGGCTATGGCGTGATTATGATCGTGATTGTGATTGAGGAGCTAAATAAGTATTTGTTCATATATGGCAGTGAAGAGAAAGAAGAAGAAGAATAAGAAGAAGAGGAAGAAGAAGAAGAAGAAGAATAAGAAATAGGAAAGCGTAGAAAATTCGTCAAAAGCCTCGTAACCCAATCCCAAATTTCCTACATTGTACAGTGATAAGTAGTACATTCACCCCTCCGAACCCATCACACCCCTCCCCAAAGAACCAAAAATACCCTAAAAATAAAAATGAAAGACCAAACCAACGAAAAAATAAGAAGCAACTCCCCAAAATCCACACTCCACACACTCCACACACTCTAACACACAAAACCCGTCCTACCCAAAGCCTTCAAACTCCATTTCGCATGCTCATGCCCCTCCCCAAAAAGACTCACCTGACCCTCATAAGCACGCGAATGCCAAGAAGCCGCCTCAGCCATCTCCCCTCTCCCCTCATAACACAATGCTAACGAATTCATCGCCCACAATGTATCCGCATGCATACATCCATTCACCTGAATCCTCTGATCAAGAACACGTTTCCGAACATCAAAAGCTTCATCTAGTCTGCCCAATTGGGCTAGACAGCGCGCCGTATCGGAGAGTGTCCAGATTGCGTGCGGATGAAGAGGACCTAGGGTGCGCACCATGGAGTTGTAGGCTTGGGTGTGGAGGATGAGTGCTTCGTGTGGGAGACATGGGGAGCGGTGCGGAGAGCGATAGCAGCGTGCGAGGGCGTTTTGGGTCCAGATTATGTGGTGGTCTGTGGGTGGGAAGAGGGGTTCTAGAGTGCGGAGGGCGCGGAGATGGAGGGATTCAGCTTCGGAATGTTTTTTTAGGTGTCGACAGACGCGGCCGAGTTCGTTGATGGTGATGATTATGTCGAGGTGATCGTGAGGAAGGAAACTAGAGAGATGGTTAGTTTGGTGGTTGATTTAGAGATGACTGTGTGAGATTTACCGGAGTTGTACGGCTAGAGCTTGTCGCTGTATAGCTTCCGCGAGACGAAATCTTCCTTGCTGATCGTAGAGAATCCCAAGACTGTTTAATAGCCATGCCTTTGAGGCTTTCCCTGAATTGGTACCTCCAGTCTTCGTAATCTCTTCCTCAAACACACGAACTCCCATATCTATTTGACCACTCATAGTATACAACCTCGCCAAATCTCGGATGATCATGGATCTCTCAAAGTTAGAGATAACGTTAATATTACCCGGTCCTCCTCGACGTTGTGATTGGATGAAATCATCTAGACGGAATAAAGCTTTTTGAATATCCATTAAATCTTCCGCGGATTGTTTTCCGAGGCTACCAGATTGATTTGTCCAGGTTTGAACTAGTCTTTGAAGTTTGGCAATTCGATGCATGGGAAATGGTAGATCTTCTGACAATAATGATCTTGTAATCCAAGCCGATCTCCTGGTTTCGGATGCAACGAACTTTTCGTATTGTCGATGAAGTTTAAAGTCGTAGACAGATAATGATAGATGGTAGCACCAATTTTCCGTAGCATATTTTGCTAAAGGATATTGCTGTGAATTCAGGTTGATCGATTCCGCGATCCCAGATTTACTTAGGTACGTCAATGTTGCTTGGGCTAGCCCGAGATGCGAATATTTCTCTTCGAGAAGAAAGCCAGCTGCTTGAGGTGACAACAAGACAGAATTCGAGCGATCATGAAGATATTCGTAGACTGACAAATGCCCAAGGTGAAATGTGTCGGATTCTGGTCTGTACTCAACCAAAGGACAGCAAACTTCTAGCACTGAGTCCTTGGAAGGCGCAGTATTTCCGTCAAATATCATCCTTTCCTCGTCCCAAGATAATGCACACTGTAATTCAAACCAATTGAGAGGCCTTGAAGTTCTACATACCCAATGGAAAATGCGGCGTGCCAAAGATTGGTTTGCAAATGGTTTTGATGCTAAGCGTTCCAGAATCTGCCCATACACATTGTTGATCCCAGTAGGAAGCTTGTCCAGTGAAGCCAGCATGTCCTGAGTATTAAAGGTTGCTTGCAGTGTTTCCATACCAAGTCGTGCGAACAGAAACATTCCCGCCGCTTTTTGGGATAGCACATTATACACATACTGTTTTAAGTGAGATTCCGTACAAGGAAGGGTCTCAATTGCCTCTCTTAAATACTGTTCAATATCTGACTTAACAGCATTCGTATTGATGTGGACAGAAGGCAACAAACCCAATTCTTTGCGCAAGAGAAGGATATCTCGCGAGAAGAATAAAAGACGGATAGGATTGTGATCTCGGGAGATACCATTCAGCAGGCGCAATATACCTAGCATATCTTCGCATTCACATTCGTCAAGTCCATCTATGACGATGTTAAGTGCTGGTAACACACGAAGCACTGCTGCGAGCAATTCAGGGATCCTGTCGGCAACGGAGATGCGACATCGTCCGTATCTTTGGGCGAAAAGATACGCAGATATCAATGCCTGTGGAATACTGGTTGCCTGTGCTGTGATCTGACCTAAAAGGCTGATATAGATGGATTCCTGGGATTGTTTTAGCTTGTCTGTTGAGCTGCAGTGAAAGTATACTGTGGGAATGGAGCCATAATAATTCTGCAAGTACTGAATAGCGGTAGCACTGAGAATCGTCTTCCCGCACCCTGGAGAGCCATAGCACCACAGTACCGGGTCTGACAGCCCGTTCAGCCAATTTTGAAAGCTTGTGTCAGTAAGAAGCCATTGACCTGTATTTGCGGATCTTTTGGCACAAGCTTGATGTAAACTCTCGTAGTAATCGCCTGGGTATAACCAAGTCATTACTTGTATTCTAATATCTGCATCTAGATTATTCATCGGCATTAGCTTCGGTAGTTGTTGCGAATCACCTAGTGGGATTTACGAACCCTTGTTCTCTGGAAGGATGGAAATCCCCATGGCACCATTTTCACTCGCCTGCGGTTGCGTCACGGCACAAAATTTCGTATACTGTTCATACGCGAGTGTAGCTTCCTGGGAAAATATTTTGACAGCCTTCGAGAGCCGTCGAACATGGTTAGTAAGCTCTGCATCGAGAGACTTTAAAACTGTGCGGTCAAGCTTAAATGCTTAAATTGGTCAGATAACAGCATTGCAGGAGTCTAAGGATTCTAAGGAGACCTACTGTCTTTGCATAACGCCGCGCGAACACGTCCCAAGAAAACAAGGATCTCGAAATATACGTCCGTCAGAGCTTTAGAAACTCGCGGATCGCTGCCAAATATAACTTCATAATGGACGGAGATGTCCACAATATTGGTTATTTTCAGTAAAATTTTCGAAACTAACTGGTAGTAACGAATCGAGGTGCGTCCAATCTGATTGCCATTTAGCACAGAGAACTAACAAAAAAAAAATCAGAATTTATGCTTACCTCTATCAAAGTTTTTGTTGCACTCCACACTAAAGCAGATGGAGCTGGATAACATTGAATTATCATATCCACGGCAGGGCCGCAAATGGTAAGAAAGTCTATTAGAGGGGAGATTTTGCGACTGAAGTCAGGGCAGGTATTGTTTGACGAATAACGATATTCAAGCAATTCAATTTCTTTCATGAGATCTTCGACATTCGCACCCAAACAACCATTGCCAGTTGACTGTAGCTTATTGACATATTTTTGTAGCATTGTATCCACTGGCATAACCTTTGGCTCATCCCCAAGATACATCTCCACCCTTCCTTCGTGCATTATCGCGCCAAATGGTATCAGAAAAGAGAAAAACAATGTCGTAGTATGTGGTGTTTTCTTGAATAAAATTATGTATCAAACCAGCAAAACCAACATTTATGAAACGTTATCACCACCAACGTGTGTTGACGACAACTTCCACAGGTGCAGTGACAGCGTTCCAGACTATACTCGTGATTGTCGGAGGCCAAGAATGTTGATTAGTCTGTTTTTTTTTTTTTTGTTTTTTTTGTTTTTTGCTTTGGCTGCTGAGTAAAGTAAGATCAATGAAGGGCAGTCAACTGGAAAATGTGGATATATCGACAGCGTCAGGCTAAATTGCTGACTGTGATGGTACAAATTAAATTCCAAGGGCAAACTTCTTGTCGAAACATTTTCTGATACTCGAGTAGAGTAACCTTACTGCCTTGAGGCAAATTACAATCCCCAAAAGAGAAATACCCGCTAGATAATACATCCTGGAACTGACAGGATTAATGAGAATTGCAAACGGGGGGTTTCCAGAAGTCGGTCCACTCCGGAATTTGGGGTCCAACTTACACCTCCCAGTATCTATCTCCCGTAAGCTCAAACACGAGCACAGATACATGCATACAAATAAATACAAGCATTTGATCCTCCTTAAACTTCAGCTTGAAAACAATTCTCCGATGACAGTTTGAAAGATTAGCCTTTACTAACCGCCGAATAGTAATTCAAATGTATTACGCTGTGTTTGTTAAACAGTAGGTTAACCCAAATGAACGTAAGAACTTTGCCTGAAAGGAAGTTTTAATTGCATTTCAAATACACACTTGCATAACATACAAAATTTCGGTGGTCAACCCTCATGTTAAAACTGCAATTCCGATTTTGATGCAAAATGAAATTGAATAGAAATCTGACTAAATTTTATGCGCCGGAGTATCGTATCTAATAACGCCCATCCGCATACTTACTAACCATTTGTCCATCCGCAAGAAAAACATGCTCATACAAACTAAATAGATTCTTCAACCCAATAGATCATCCAATCCATTTCCTAGCTTTTGTGAATTTTGTGAAGTTTGTGAAGGAGCTGATCCAGCAGAAGGTGCCCCCCAAATACCTGCACTTGCTTTCTCCTTGGCCAATTGTCCTAATGCTGGGCCGGAGGTCGTGGGAGTGCTTGTCTTTTTGATACCAGCGCTGGCAGTAGACCACAGGGATCCAAAAGCATCTCCCCCAGATGACTTAGCAGATGTGGGCGACTTGACGGAGGATGTTGCCGACATAGGCTTTGATTGCGTGCTGGCGGCTTGAACCGACGTGAAATAATTTGGTTGTGTGCTTTGGAAGCCTGTTTGAATTGGACGTGGCTGTTGGGCCATGGCAGGTGGCGAAAATGCAGAATAGTTGATCGGTGTGTTGTTGGTGCTTGTTGCTGGTGAAATCGATGAGAAACCAACCAGATCACTCAAGTTTGCTGCTTTTGGTGCCGATACTGGCTGAGGTGCGGCGTATTGTGTATTGACAGTCGTAGTAGCGGTAGGCTGGGAAATGGAGGAGAATGCTGCCGGGGCAGCTGGTTGTGCTGGAGTCGCAGACTGAAAATCATCGAAGTCATCATCGTCGGCCAGACTACTTGATGCTGCAGGTGCAACCACCAGGGTGGATACAGGTATTGGGTCGTCGAAAGAGAACAAATCGACTTCCGGCTCCTTCTTCTTGGGAGGTTCGGCTTTTTTCGTCGATCGCTCAGTTCCAGCCCTTTTGCGATTGGATGATGCTGAGGAACTCTCGGCCTGTCTTCGCGACGATGAAGGAGCTGCACCCTCGTCATACTCATCATATTCCTCAAACTTATCTCTGCGACTGCTGCTGCCACCACCACCAAAATCCCCATGATTACCAGAATCTTGGAAATCGCTAGACTGGCCCCCAAATCCACCACCATCTCCATACACACCTCCACTATATCCACCATAACCACCTTGTTCCTCACTTCCAAATCCTCCATATCTGCTGGAACTCGACATTCCACCACCTGTTCCTGCTCCACCTTCTACTCCGGTATATTTATTTCGTGTAGCTCGTGCTTTCTTGCGCTCCGCCCGAATCCGGTCTACATCGCTAAGTAATTCAGCCAGTTCCTTGGCTCTGTTTCTAACGTTAACACCTTGGTCTTTGCCATTCTGATCAATGAAGTGAAATTGGCGTAACATCTTGAGGAGCGTCAAGTGGGATCGCGCATCATCAATGACACGCTCGGAACCATTCTTGATTAAGAACTCGAGTAGTTGTAATCCTTTGTATATTTGTCTCCATTCCTCGGCAGCTTTCTCTGTAAATCTTTTATAAATCATCGGCATAATTTCATTAAGTAGTTGGCTTGAACAAAATTAGTATGTGGATTGGGAATTGGCCAGAATGACCTACTAATTATATGTGCCATTCGCAATTTCCTGCATCACTATAATAACGCATTAGGATTGACAGCCTATATATTAAGGATAACTAGATCTTGCGACTAACATGAGGAACTAGCACCCCATGGCTCATTATTTGTCGCCTCTCTTACTTTGGCCTCCATCTCGGTATAATTCATCACAGCTGTAAATTATCAGTAACCACCAAATCGGCCAGCTGTCTACAATGAGTCCTTACCATTTTGTACCTTTCTCACTCCGGCCTTCAAATCATAGAGCGTCAAATTGGACGCAGCCTCCTTCAAACTGGCGAGATCCATGGCGACGGTTAGGTGCTAGAAAGAATGGATGATGTGAAATTGTAGACGCGGGGGAGATTATCTGGGTACTGATTGTATGGAGATGCAGGTGTCCCATGTGTTCAAGAAAGGGCCGATCGCACACTAAAGTTAGTCACTAGCCTCGATGTAAATGTATGGTCACGTGATAAAACACAGACTTGACATTTGGATCTTGCAAGAGAAAGTGGCTTCGGACAGAGTAAACACTTTGTCTAGCTAATAACGTTTGAGTAGTTTCTTGGTATTCTCGACATGTTTATTACGCCCATCGACGTATCTCGATTATACAGAGGCTTCTGAGCTCTAGAATGGCTGTGGCAAAATCCCAGAAGCGATTAAGCGGTGGAGAATGCCTGCTTCCATCAATTTGGAGAGAAATCACTGACGAAGAAAAAAAAAAGAGAATAACTGAGAATATATCTACAGAGGTTACTTGTTACTTTAGAGGAATCGTCAAAAACGTTGTACAGAGTACAGCCAAGTGGCAGTATTCGCCAATCTTCTGTTTCCTCCCCAATCAACTGTGTATCTTTTACCGTGCCTCATCAGTGAAGGAATCCTTCACCAAACCAAATATAGGTACGTTGTTGAGAAAACCCCGGCCAAACCTGCAGGTCAAAGATCTGCATCAACCATATTTTCGTATTTCTTTGCGCGCTTTTAGATGATTGGAGCATCGGACATCGAGCTTCCAAGAGTAATCCGTTTTGCCATTTCTCGAGTCTGGGGGTGGTGCACTATTTTTGCATCCCCTCCACCGGAGTGAAAGGAATATATGAAGGCGTCATGTCGACTCAATCAAATGCGCGGCATCTCCTGATTGGATTTCCTCGTAGAGGTACTCGAGTACATTGGAAACGATCCTTCTAGACTCAAATTACCCCCTATTTCAGCAGCTGTAAAACACCATGAATATGGATTAGATGACGATATAGTGCATCTGGAAAAGAATGCTATGAGAGATTACCCTTTAGTCAATGTTATGGTACGTCCCTGGGAGATTTACATATAAATAGACGTACTTAAATGCGACTTGGAATTGACCTCGATGACTGCACCCCAAGAGCAATAGTCAGTTAGGTATGTAGAGAGAAATTAGCAAAAAAACAGAGATAGATGTAGAAAGAAAGCAGAGAGATATTCTTGCTTGGAAGAGCATCTATCGGGCTGATACTTTTGCAATAGTCTCTATTTCTATAATGAGCATAGTTATTTACTCTTATTTATCTTGCTCGTACTGTAAATGTACTTAATAAGTCCCCTCGATCAATTCACCTACATATTGTACTTTCCTACTCCTATCCCTACCTCTCTGCTGAAAGCTTTACCCTTACCGACCCCACCTGCATTTTTACTTGTTTTTCTTTTTTCCCCTCCACCACTCCCTTCCGATCGATTCCTTCTCTTTCCTTTCTACTCGTACTCAATTAACCAATCCTTTTTGCCCCAAAGCCCGAAGAAGATCCTTGAAGTCATTCAGCTTGTTTTTTAATATTAGTACGGTACGTACGGTGCAGTGCAGTGCAGTGCATACGCTCACTCTCACTTGCTCACCACCACCACCACCAAAACACAATCATCATCCCACGCCTCACATTCACTTTTTGACACTGCCCCACCAAAAACGCTAATTATCCAATCAGGAAGCTACAAACCACTTCGCTAAAAATGTTATTCGTGCCCCGCACTCCTTCTGGCTTGAAAAGCACTTCGCTGCCCCTCCTTCGCAAGACCTTCATCAACAACTCTTTCAAATCCATCTCTTCAAGACAATTTCACGCTTCCAAATCCAACATGACAATTAAAACGTATGTTTTAACACCAAGTCTATTCAGAGTAACTACATTGAAGCTAACAAATCATTAGTTTCTTCGATGTTACCTGGGAAGGCCCAGTCCTTGACGCTTCCGGAAAGGCTACTTCCACCGTTCAAGGTAAGTGATTGAATCATCATTTCATAAATCCATTCTTGCATCAATTCTAATCATAACTTCAATCATTCTCCATCAAAATGTGACTCGACGTGTCTCTTTTGAGCCGATTGAGCTCGTGTTAAGCTTTAAAAACACGTCTTTGTTTATTTTGATTGTCGTCATCTCAGCCCCACCTTTCAACCCCTCTCTTAGTGTCTGAAGCTGAAAACCTATCCCAATTGCAGAACAATCTGGAAGAATCACCTTCACCCTCTACGACGATGTAGTCCCAAAGACCGCAGAGAACTTCCGTGCTCTTTGCACTGGTGAGAAGGGCTTCGGATACAAGGGTTCCGCCTTCCACCGCATCATTCCACAATTCATGCTCCAAGGAGGTGACTTCACCCGTGGCAACGTACGTTACCATAATCGATGCAAAAATATACAAGACTCGAAACTAAAAGCTATATAGGGTACCGGTGGAAAGTCAATCTACGGTGAGAAGTTCGCCGATGAGAACTTCACACGAAAGCACACCCGTCCAGGTCTCCTCTCCATGGCCAACGCTGGACCGAACACGTAAGTCTAGATTCCTTCTGCAAGACTTCATTTTGGTTCAATTCACTAACATCTATATAGCAACGGCTCCCAATTCTTCATCACCACCGTTGTCACCAGCTGGCTCGATGGTAAGCACGTCGTCTTCGGTGAAGTCGACGATAACTCCCTGAAAGTCGTCAAGGCTCTCGAGGCTACCGGATCCGGCAGTGGTAAGGTGAACTACAACAAAAAGCCAACCATTGTCGACTCTGGTGAGATTTAAATGCATTTGCTAGCGAGGATATCGGTGGAAAGTGGTCTTTGAGCACGAAATCGGTCGGCAAATCTTCATTATGATTAGCTATCTGGCGGATAAGTGACGAAAAGCAATGCAAATGGTTTTACTAAAATAAATTATTCTTCTGTCTTTGAATGCGATGTGTGCTTTCGTGAATAGACACGTGTAACTTTTCTAAATCCCGTCTGTGGTATCTTTCCTTAACTCCAAAGCCGGCCGTCGCTATGCTATGTAATAGAAATCCTATCCCGAATATCCATCTTCACCCCTAAATATTCAACCATGTCTGAAAATACTCGCACGTACTTGGTCCTACTGGCCCACCTTCTTCGCAAAGATCAGTAACCGGACAGTGTCCACATGGAACATCCGTCAAAGCACTAGACGGGCCACCTTCCTGATCCTCCCTAAATCCTTTCCTTACAGCCCTATAGCAAACACCTTCTGGACCCGCAAGAACCTTCTCAATCTTATTATCAAAAATCAATATTTCCAGCAGCTGCTGAATATCCTGAGCTGTCAGTGTCATAGCCGTAGCTCCGGAATTCTCAATGAATGATGTGAGTTCATTGAGGGTTGGATATCCTTGGTAGCCAGGTGGCATAGGTAATAATGCATCGTAATGTCTCCTAGCTCCATCCACAGCATCATCTTCGGTGGTATCTTCGATTTTGACTCGGCCTCCTAAAGCTTTGTCTCTCAACGCTTTGGCTTCGTCCGCTGACATCTTCTTCCCTACAACCTTCTTCGGCTTCTTCAAACTCGCCGAACTAGACTTATAGAATGATTTTCTGTGAATGTGATCAAATAAGATGTGCGAGATTTGAGTGATAAACTCTTCGTCTAGTTCATTATCTGTATACCATGCTCCGCCAGTGGCTCGATCAGAAGGTTGCAGACTGGATTTGATGTACATTTTCCGATTGCGGTTTTCCACGGATTTCATCTCTGAGATCAAGTGCTTCGTTTCAAGATGCTTGAGGGCAGTGCGAAAAACGGCATCGTGGAGGTTGGACCTCGCCTTGATGGTTTTGGTCCATATTCCTTCTTCTGCGGCTTCGTCGATGAGTGCATAGACAATTTCTTGCTCGGAGGAAAGACTGCGGTAACTATTGTTCGGCAATTCATTAGCACGGTCTATGTATCATGTGCGGGTGATTCTGATTCGAAATTTTGGCAACATTGAGCCAAAAGAGGAGAAAAAAAGGTCTTACTTCTTGGCTTCCTCTTGAGTACGCAATTTCCATCCAATGCCCCTCTGCGAATCCTGAACCACCTTGAACAATTTATCATTTGTGAGGCCCTGGGTGACAGCTAGCAGTATGGACACATCATCATTAGGTAGAACATTGAGTTCGAACAGATCTTCTTGGAAAAAAGTAGGATTATCTTCGAAAGATTCAAAACACTCGTCGTAGAGGACTTTTTTCAAGGCTGCGATTTTATCATCGGGCGTCGGTGCGCCGGTGCCTGCTCGTGAAGACATGATGGCTTGTGATTGTGCGAATTGGAAGCTGTAGGTGATGCTACCGGTGTTGACGTAACATTGAGAGATTCTTCAGGAAATCGGGTTTGGTGTGTAGTGGTGGATATGTCGAAAGGTTGTTCGAGAGAGATAAATTATTATTTTAGGCGAGGAGGGGCGAGGCTATGAGGAACGGCGCCTCGTCATGCAGCCAATACGAGTACTTAGGCTTGATTAGTAAGCGCGTCTGGAGTCATTCGGCGAACTTCAACATCATTCAACATCCCTTCTTCTACTTTCCTCTTTTTTGGGGTCATTACCTATTGATAAGTTGAATTCTTGAATTGAACTTTGGTGTTCCATGGAGTTTCTCTGTATTCATAATCCAAACCGACATAGACTACATAGCAATCACATCGATGCTTTGATATTCCAGGTTTCAAGGTCCACCCAGACATAAATGTGTCGCATCATCCTTAAATAAACCATAGCTAGGTAGGTACGTATACATACATGCATCTTATTAAGATGGTGGGATGGCTCCAACAGAGGCGGGTCGGATGGGATGAACTTATGGAATATGACCTGAGATTCGGATGTTCAAGCAAGATTGGATCACACAAAGAAACCCCAATGATTGGGGAAGATTGCGTGGACAGTGGAAATCCGAATGTTGGAGATTGGGTTGAGCGTCTAGGGAGCGGAAAGAAATCGAATGGATGGAAGAAATTTCCCCCCGTGTGTAGTGCTAGAATAGTTTGTTCCTGTGCTTCAGTGTTGGACTTGGTTTCGTTTTCGAAAGCGCACGTTTTAAAAGGATTTTGATTCCCGGTCGACATTGATGTTACTCCATAAACTCTAGAGTTCGAGTCCGGAGGTTCTTAGAGTTTATTGTTTGGCGTGAAGTGAATTCACACAATGGGCCGATTGCAAGGAATGAGCTGCATGAGAAAGGTGCATTAAATTCACGGACAGTAATTGATTCGTCCGGATACTTGTCTATGGAGCCTTTCCTAATCTCGTACCTGATCGAAAACATTAGAACATACTATCTCTTTGTTAGTTAAGCTATGATGAGCCAAATTGCCCATTTCCATTTAGCAAACGGCAGCACATTGCCATCAGTAGGTCTAGAAACTTCCCAAGGCAACAATGGCAATGAGAGAGAAATAAAATCGTGAAGGCGGCAGTTCAGGCTGGCTATCGTCACATTGATGGTGCGACAACAAATGGCAACGAAAAAGCCACCGTAGATACCACCAAAGAGAGTGATGTTTCAAGAGATCACTTATTCGTGGCCACCAAATTGTATCTCTATGAAATTTTAGCAAAAAAGCATTTCTATTTGGCACTCCCCATTCCCCCATAGCTGCAGAAACACCACGCCAGTAATCATAGCCTAGACTTCATTGACCGGAGGCTGAAAGTCGGTGTCGTCTCGTCATACTAACAAAGTCCCCTCTAAGACAGCAACTAATCTCAAGGGTCCCTTAGGACTCGGTTTACTTCATGCATCATTAGAGCCGTTGATAGATCTCATATATGTGCACGGCTTTGGGGATGGATATAGAAAAATATGGTCGAAATGAGGGGATGCACGTCATTACTAGCCGAGGGGTGCCTACCTCACGGTCCTGACTGAAGAATGTCAGGATTTCTTCATTCACTTAGAGGGCAGTCTGGGCAAAGACGAACAGTAATGCGCTTCATGTTGGCCTCCGCACAATCTTTACTAGGAGAAGTCAACACTTGTCCAGAGTTTCGCAGGAGTGTGTATCTTTTGGGACCAAGCACTTTGCAACTGACTTGGAGATGAACAGCAGTATAATAGGCAGTATCAATCGAAGATTTCGCCATTATTCGGGAACCTGCTATGGTCCTTTTATGAGAACCAGAAAACTTATTAACCTTTTTGCAAGGCAAAGGTTGTCAAAAAAAGAGTCTGCGACATCAGAATGGCCAAAAGAACAAAATTCCTTGCATTAATGCTGATCACCAAGTTTAAATAGTCTTCAGGTCTCAATTATAAAACTCTTAGAAATACACCTAGTTCAACGATCGATGATACTACAGCAGAAGGTAAGCTGAACTATCACAGAAACATTTTATCTCGCTGATTTTTTATTAAAGTCACAAAAGTTTATGTCGAGATTCATCTGCCGGGCGGCATCGCCTTTATAGCCTACTGGGCATTGATGATATTCCAGAAGATGATCGAATAATGGTCCGGGATGCAAAAGTCGAAAGCTCGCACAAGTGGCTAATCTCGAGACCAGAATTCGATTGTTGACGAGATCCTTCTTCTGATGCACCTCCAGTATTCCGGCTGTTTGCGAGATCTTGCATCATGGAAGTCCGTCCTTGCTCGTCATCTTCTGACCATCTGGAGCAAAACAGTCTTGCGTGTTACTACTTCTTTTTTAAAGATGAGTTGCTGACAACCCATCAGTTTGCTACTGTCTCCGTACCCTTACGCAGAAATGGCACTATCTAGTCCTGAGATCCGCAAGTTTCTTTTAGGTCTGGAGTTGAATGGTATCACTATCCGCAGCAATGACGAATTTGTGATCTGGGAAAAATAGTTTGTTGATGGGACCCTTCGAATGACGATGGAAGTGTAGCAACCCAGGTCATCAATGGGCTCTATGACTGCACTCTCTCCCAGGCTCAGCTTCCCATGTTAGCCAAGCTAATTGATTCTTCCAGATTTCAGGTCTGAATCTTCATCATGAGGTCTTCACGGTTGGGTCTTATTAGACAAGGGATTTCTCTGCTTTGTTAAAAGTCTAATCAACCAAGAAATGTTTACTTCAGATACGATAGGTGATTTAATTAGTCTTGCAAAATTGTATGGACAAACTTCCTCTGCACACTCTTGAAAAAACAGGAGGAGTTAACTGAATGGATACTGGCTATGTCTCCCGGTCTTTTCTTTGGGTACGACCTGTCATGCAGGAACTCTCGGAAATCTAATCTTACATTGGAGAGGATAATGAGACTGTTCTCTTGGAGACACCGGCCGATATGAATGAATTCTATTCAAAAGTCCTGTGGAACTTATCGAAGGATCGAAGAGTTTCAGAACTTGCCAAAACCATCTTCAAATGGGTTGTTTGTCAGATCGACCCTTGACAGTTACTGAAGTTTATTTAAAAGCACAGTTAACAACCTTTGAAGCCACATAAGCTCTATTTGCGGACAACCTGTCTTCGTTGACCAACAATCAAATATACATCTAATTCACCATAAGCGCCGAAGACTTTTTACTACAAGAGGACCTCCGCTCTCAATTTTTGTACAGAAAATAATGACATTGTCGTCTTGCTTCTCTCTTCTTCGACGTACTCAGTAAGGATTATTCAAGAGCCTTCCGTGTCAAACGATTCAAAGTGTCAACTTCTTGAGCAAGCCATGAAGCTACGTTAACTGACTACGCTTACACTTTTTCTTGGAAATGAAATATTTTGCAGTAGATAGGATGACTCTATCGTTGTACACAATACGTACAATAGCCTCGAGGAGACATATCTCTACAACACGGTATGATTATTTCAATAAGCAAGATTTTTTGAGGAGGTAGTGCTAGCGTTCTAATGACAGCAGACGAATCTCGTTGTATGCTTATACAAAATCTCACAAGATCTAGTGGAAAGTGGCCACTGTCCCACTGTTCCTGTTTCTCCTAGGAGGAAAACTTGTTGGAGCCTGCTGTACAGGAAACAGATGCCCTTATTGATCTGAAGTTAAGTTGGTGAGGCGATGATCTGTAATTATGTCTTTCCTGTAATGCAAATATGGAAATTTTCCCTTGTCCGGACCGTCGACAATCAGTAGCGAGGAAGCATGCGAAGCTTCCGGGCAGAAAGAACTGAGGTACGGAAACTCAGGCACAAAGAGCTGGTAAAGCTAGGGAACTTGCCACTCGCAGCATTTTGTCCAATGTCCTAATTTACAAAAGGATGTATGGCGTGTACGACTATACGACATTAATGTAGGTTACTCTCTAGAGATTCAATGCTTGGATCCCGTCCAATATGGTATGATTAATCATATTAGATGTTTACTAGTTCCCCTTTCTAGTCAGATCTAGACGACGACGTGCAAGCCCGGAGGTCATCCCATCCTCAAATTTTGATCTTCTAAACCAAAATTTGTATAAATGGAAAGGTCAATACACGCATATAATAATCATCAAGAAAGGAAAAGTGATGAACCTCAACATACACTTCCATCAAATATTAGCAACAGCGACCTCAAGTCCTCGGAATCAATATTACAATTTAAAGAATACATGTCTACCAGCCATTACCTCAACCACAGACCATTCGTCCATCCAATTGAATCCAATCCAGTTCAATTCAATTATCCACATATTAAACTTAACATCAAATATCAACACCCTCCCCTGACATAGTGGATCCTCGCAACACAACACATAATGCACATCCAATTCCACATCCACATCCACATTTTCCCAGTTCATAATCCACAAACAAATGCCTTATTTTCATCAGCCAACAATACCAACGCCCGTTTGGCTTAGCGGTAAAGCGCATCACTAGTAATGATGAGATCCTAGGTTCGATTCCTAGAACGGGCATTTGACAACACCAGTTCGTACAGAACTGTTACCTAAGTTTTTGGCCATTTTGTCAATTTACCAAACCACACGAAAATACCCATTTTGAACGAATGAATGAATGAATGAATGAATGAACAGGCAACAAACACAATGAATGGGTAAAGTAAGTAAGTAGCCAAGCACTAAACTTTTATTTTTTAAAGTAATTTTCTAGCGGATAATTTGGTGGATAGTTGGTGGGTAAATAGATAAATTAGGGTTGTGTTGTGTGGAGTAGTCCGAGCGGTAAAAGAAATGTATGGATAGATAGATACGAGTAGGATTGTGGGATTTTTTGCATTGAGAATCACGACTTCACCTTGGTCGCAAATTCGAGGGATGCTTCAATCAATTGCAAAAAAATAGTAGTCGATGATATCGTTGCAATACTTGTGAAGATTAATAAACAATCTGCGATTTAACAATAGAGCAAAGATAGTGAAAGTCGTAAGCGTGGACTTATTTGTTAGGGATAATGCTGCGTGTATGTCTAGCGATAGCATGCAGTAATCAGTCGATAAGAACTAATCGACTTTTTGTACTTGAAGACACTGATATTCTGATGTAAAGTAGTTTTGTGAGGTTAGATGTGATGGGGTTTAGCAAGACTGCCATGTCAATTGTGGTTTTTCAAAGCTTTTAGCTCTTGGATGAATACTTATTCAACAGGAAGAAAACCAAATGCACCTTGACACAAGAAGGAATAGTTTCCTGGACTTCACGAGCATTGGCTTTCTCTCGTGGGACAATATTTTAGAAGATTGAGAAGTGGCAAGGAATTATATCGTGGTATGTTATTTCTTTATATTAAAATTTCAGCTACTTTCTAGTAGTTTTCCAGAAAAATACATATTTACTATAAATCATTTAGCATTGGACTTCAATATCAATTCAGTAAATAAAACTCACCTCAGGATCAGCAATCTTAAGAACTGCCTTTCCAAAGTTCTTTCCTTGAAGCATACCAATTAATCCCTCTGCACTGTTATCAATGCCTTCAGTAACAGACAAAGTAGCCTTGAAGCTTCCATCCGCCAACCACTTAGAAACATTCTCATCTCTTGCCTTAGCATGTAATGGGCCCATGTTAGCATCACCAACAATGAAACCCTTGAAGGTGAGTCTCTTTGCCACGATGTGCATCAAATTCTTGATAGGATATCTCTCAGCCTCTGTTTTGTTGTACTCGCTAATCATACCACAAGCGACGATTCTGCCAAAATCTTTCATGGCATTGAGGGCCGCTTCTAATTGTTCCCCTCCGACATTCTCGTAGTAGATATCAATTCCATCTGGTGCGAGACGCTTGAGAGCATCTGCTGCTTTCTCGGTTTTATAGTTAAAGCCTCCATCGAATTTCAATTCGTTGATGATGTAATCTAATTTCTCGTCAGATCCAACGGATCCGATAACCTTGAGGCCTTCGTGCTTGGCAAGTTGTCCAACGAGTGCTCCAACGGCTCCGGAAGCGGAAGAGATGAAGATGGTTTCGCCTTTAACTGGCTTGCCAATCTCGTAGAAAGACGAGTAGGCAGTCAAACCGGGCACTGGAGAAAAAGGCGTTAGTATTTTTGTGCCAATGGTTGTGATGGTGGTTGAAGTAACTTACTGCCCAATGCTCCAAGGAAATGCTTTACGTCAAGGTTATGTGGGTTCTCAATTTTTGTTGCGCCATCTGCAAGTTGTTTTGGAAGAGCAGAGTACTCTTCAGTCCAGATGAAACCAACGATGAGGTCTCCTGGTTGAAATTTGGGGTTGTCGGATTTGATAACTTTGGCAACGGTGTTGTTGTTGATAGGTTGTCCTAGTGGAAATGCTGCAGAGTAAGACTTGGATTCTGCAGGCCTCATGCGTCCTCGTTGATAAGGATCGAAAGAGGCATAGAAGTTCTTAGTTGTGATACCTCCGGCTGGTGGTGCTTGCTCGAGGTCAAATTCGCGTGCCTCAACTACCAAGTCCTTTCCTGGGACAGGGAATCCTTGAGGAACTTGCTTGAAAATGAGACCTTTGTTTTGAACCATGTTTGCTGTTTTTATATATATCCTTAATGTATTAAAGTGTGAGATTGTTTTGAAAGAAGTCGATGGAGTATAGCAAAGAGGAATTGTGAGGGATAAGGATATATAAACCTCAACAAGTCTTTGTGAATGAAAATTCCTTGGGTATGACGATTGCTTAGAAATGTCTTCTTCATCCAAGCTCAATCCATGATTCTGGGACAACCACCTGCCTTTCGGAGATATACTAGTATTCGCATTATTCTTCTTTTCATTCGCTGCCCTTTGAGGAAATCTTCTCCATTGAATGACCATCTTCGTTTCCGACTGCGTAAGTTTATGTGCATTAGTAACATTTTTGTTAGACGTCAGTATGTTTTTATCCACCATACGTCAATGAAGCCGAGGCTGTCGGATTTTATACTACCGTTTGGAAAAACACCCCGCCAAAGCCGCAACCTTGACAATGAACAATGAAAAATGTTCCACATAAAAATGCCACAGAGTTATCTATTTGAGGAAACAAATCCGTCTATGTGCGGTAGACCGTAGGAGTTAAGGTTGAGTGGACCAATTCAAATTAGTTCAGCAGATTCATGCTTTGTGGCTCCAATAGACATCCGATCATACTGCACCTTTATCACATCTAAAACACGGAACAGCAAAACATGAAGTACCTGGAAGGCTGAACCATCGGTGGTCTCAACGTTGCGAATTTCCGCATACTACCTACGTACATGAAAATCATGGATCATTAATCATGTACCTCCGTAAGTACATGCATTAGCCCCGCCACGGAGAGTTTTGGTATGCATGCCTGTCTGATTGTTCTTCTGATTTCTCAGCCTTTCTGCCAGATTCCGTGCAACGTCTACAATTTCTTACATAACAGAGCAATTTTTCACGAATTAGCATCGGTAGTGAGAATACGAGAGAGGATAGGACGAGATGAAGTTATTTTCGCTTGCGTCCATGCTCTGTCTGTTTTGCGAGGAGTACACGTGATCTATATCTGACTCGCATCATCGAATGGATGTATAGATAGTTTTCTTCCTTATTTCTGTAAAAACAAATCTTATTTTATTGAATACAGTAGTTCTGTTTCATGTTCATTGAGTGCTTAGAGTTAAAGTTCTCGTGGGCAAGCTGACCAGTCGATGAACATATTCTGGTAGTCGTCTCTCTTTATCAAAAGAGAATATCAACCCTTGAAGTCAAAATTGGAATTTCAAAATCCTGTTGAAGATTCTGTTCAATCAGACCATTCAGTTCAGTTACAGCAAGTTGTCTTGTAATGGGACGTTCGCATACTGCACAAGTACATACGAATTCTTTTCTTGACCTTTCATGGCTTTTGTTGTAATCATTTGGGACGGAGAGGAATTGTGGACTTGATGACCATATGAGCTGAAGGCCAAACAAATAATTTTATAAGACCATCCAGAGAAGGCGAAGAATCTTGGATGCTCAGAGTCTTGGTTGGTTGAGGCGATGTTATTCGGAAGATATCTATTTTTGCTAATAGATCAAATACTTCGTAAGACTTACCATGCGGCATTGTTCATGACACCATGATTTTCTTCGTCTGTGGGAATCCAGCTCTTGTCGTGCATTCTTGTAGATAGGCCAGAGACGTTTTTATCAAGTTAAAGTATTCTGAACATTCTTTTCGTAGTATGGAAAGACTTTACCACTAAAAGTACATCCGTTAGCCCGCCGATTCAAGCTATGGTGAAACCTCATCGTACGAATACCGGTACTCATTGATAAAGCCGTAGCAGCTCTTGCTTGTTCAGACAGAGAGTTAATTATAACAATTAAGATAGCTCGACCTTCTGCTGGGAATCTAATCACCCTACCCATCTGTGTCCAGATATTCAAATGCAGATGGAGTATCGTGCTATCAAAAGGTCTGGATCCCAAAATATTCGCTGCTTCCACTTAGAACTTCGAGGCCATGTAAACTATCCCAAGACTCTCTCTTATATCATCGATTATTTCTCAACTGCCAGACTGTTCATCAAGAGCAATATCCAAGCAATCCTCGATATAATACGTGTTCAACTCCCTCCTCTCTGAAACCTAAGAACTATTCATTATATTCTATTAAGTTTCATTTTTCACTTTTTTCTGCAAAGACAGTGTATTTTTTCAAAAGAAAATGAAAAACTTTATAATTTATTTTTAAATATAATTCAAATTTTATTATATTTTATTATAACGTAACTTGACTAGAAGTGGGTCATGTCATGATATGGGTCAGGTACCTTTACACCAAATTTTGTATATAAAGGTACTTAGAGCGACTTTTATAACTCTACAAATATTAAAGATAAAATTTAAACCTTTGATAATTTGGTTTAATATCTAATAGAAATATAGTATTCAAGTTATAAAACAATTGTTGAGAATCTTGTTCTTGAATTAATACGATTTTAAAAATTCCCATAGTAATTTTTGTTAGGCAAAATTGAAAATTTGAAAGAAACTTTAATATCTTTATTAAACAATTTCATCTCTATATAATACTTTGTCATATTGAATATTTATATTGAATATATCATACTGCAAAATATTGAAACTATATCTCTAGTGTTTCTAGAGATATAAAAAGTCGCTCTAAGTACCTTTATATACAAAATTTGGTGTAAAGGTACCTGACCCATATCATGACATGACCCACTTCTAGTCAAGTTACGTTATTAAATTTTCAATTTTTTTCAATGAATTTATATCTAGATATTTTGTATTTTTGATTTTGTAAAAAAAATTATTTTTTGAAAGAAAAAAATAAAATTTGAATTTATTTTTTATATAACGTAACGTATGGGGAACTCGGACACTTTTAGCCCATCACCAACTTGAGACCGTAATAACTTTTATTATGCATACCCAATCACCTTTTACACCTGCTCAAATTGAAGAGAAGCTTCAAAAGGCCATAATTGCACTTCAATTGAAGGAATTTAAATCAATTAGAAAGGCTGCAGAGCATTTTGAAGTCCCTAAGTCTACCCTAGCTGATAGGCTGGCTGGGAAGAAAACACGTTCCCAAACCCACGAAATGGCTCAAATTCTATCAAACGCAGAAGAAAATACTCTTGTACGATGGATTTCACGACTTACAATCACTGGATTCCCTGCTACACCTATGTTGGTGAAGGAAATGGCCGACGAAATTCGTCTTCGACGCGTTCAAGTCGCGTCATCTCGAAACCCTACCTTGACAGATATCCCACCTATAGGCCACGAATGGATTTATAGATTCCAAAAACGACATCCAGAACTTAAAACATGCTATTCACGTCAATTAGAGTCTAATCGAGCTAAAGAAGCAACTCCGGAAAATATTCAGGCTTGGTTTGACGCGTTTCATACGCGTCTCATTGAACGAAAGTATGAATTAGATGATATGTATAATATGGACGAAACCGGATTTGGAGTTGGGAGTACTCAAAGTACACGTATTATAGTTGATTCTACTCAAAAATCGAATTGGAAAGTTACAGCTGGCAAGCAAGAATGGATAACTGCATTTGAATGTGTCAATGCAGCTGGAAAGGCTCTATCACCTATGGCCATTTTCAAGGCTCAGAATACGAATTCTGCATGGATTCCAAAGGATACACCTCAAAGCTGGCAGTTCTCTACTAGTACAAATGGATGGACCTCAAATAGTCATGGATTAGAATGGCTAAAAGGGTTTTCGAACCAGAATCCAAGAAAGTTTCAGGTGACCGGCCTCGACTTTTGATCATGGATGGCCATTCAAGTCATATTACAGGCAGTTTTATTGCTTTTTGTATAGAGGAGGATATCGATTTACTTATACTACCTCCTCATTGCTCCCATTTGCTTCCAGCCACTTGATATTGCGGTGTATGGGCCGATGAAACGATATCAGGCTTTAGAGGTCGATCGATATTCTCGAGCTGGTGTAAAGCGAATTCAAAGAGCTGAATGGGTAGAACTCTTTCAAAATATTAGAAAAAAAAGCACTCAATTCTTCTAATATTAAAGCTGGCTGGAGAGGAGCTGGTTTGGTACCTTTTTCCCCACGAAAAGTACTGGATACATTACCATTTAACTCCTCCCAGCAACCTTCTACTCCACAAATGAGAACCACCAATCAAGACCTAGACTTATCTATACTCAGAAGCTCTCCTCCAGATGGGACAGAGCTAAGGCAAGCAAATCAGATCTTTAATACAGCTCTAGCAAACAGTGGTTCTCCTGCATCACCAACTCGTCGATATGCCAAGAGAATGACTAGGCTTGTAGAATCTCAAAATGCTGAGATAGCCCTACTTCGGAAACAGCTCTCTGATGCTCAGGAAGTAATTGAGACTCGAAAGAAGAGAACTAAAGGCAAGAGAGTCAAATTACAAGGTCAATTTGTCTTTAGTACTAAGGAAGTACTGAAAATGGTACGTGAGGCGGAGGAAAAACCTAAGGAGAAAAAGCCACGTGGACGGCCACGCAAACGCCCAATTGAAGAATTAGAGGAAGAGATTGAAGAAGAAGAGCTAGAGAATAGTTCAAGTGATTCAGAATTGGAATTGGAGGATTGTGTGGCTCGTAGAACAAGATCGCGTGTAGAATAATTGAAAAAGTGTCCGAGTTCCCCATATGTCCGAGTTCCCCATACGTTACGTTATTATAAAGTATTAAAACAATTGAAATATAATTTTGTATATATTTATAGTGTGACGCCTCACACCTCCGGGTCACGTGGCATGCCCCGTTTGTATTTAATCAGGAAAACTCTCTACTCTTGTTTTCCTTCTTCTTTTCTCCTTAGCTTAGTATTTTCTAATACAAGATACTTTACCCAGTATTCTTGAGTGTGACATATAAATTATGGAAATTGTTGTTTGTTTATTTAGAAGAATTTTTTTTTATTTTAAAAAAAACCCTTTTTATATTATAAGTCTGTCTGTTTATAAAACAAAAAATCATCGATATCTACTTGAATAAATCTATCTTCTAATAACGTAACTTATGGTGAACCGGGTCATATTGTTACGACAGACATCACATGATCATGGCACACTGATATGTCACGTGAAGGAGCCTTAGAGAGCTAAGAGCTCCTGGAGTGTACAGCTCCTAAGGGATCCAGGAAACGAAGGTCTATATAAAGGAATGGATTTAATTACAATGTAGAGCTTCGTGCTCAAGATCAATCATTTAGTATACCATACTATTAGTTACGAATTGCATCATATTATTGTCATTACTTTAAGTCCCTGCTTGACGCCTAGTTATAAACCACCTCGAGAGCCTAGAGCACTTCCACGTGATCTAGACGGCAAACCTCGTAACAGTTAGGCAAAAATGAAAAATTTAAAGAAACTTTAATATCTTTATTATATATTTGTATATTTATATAATACTTTATCATAATCAATATTTATATTGATTATATTATACTTTAAAATATCTAAGTTATATCTCTAATATTCATAGAGATATAAAAGTTATATAAGTACCTTTACACCAAAATTTTGGTGTAAAGGTACCTAACCAGTTCCCCATATGACCCGGTTCACCATAAGTTACGTTACTTTATTTTTATTAATCTTTATATCTTATTAATCCCTGTCGAACAATCAATAATAAATATATATATATCTTGAATATTAGTATATTTAATACAGTTAATATACAACTAATCCAACACCAACAAATGCAAATCTTCAAAAAAAAAAAAAAAAAAAAAAAAAGCCACCGAACCTACACATACACATACACAAGCATCAAACCAAGACCAGCTCCCTAATCCCAGCCAGCAAACCAAGATTCTTCCTTGACGTTCACACATACATATCAAAAATCTCACACATTTAGGAATCTCTATACATAAATATCTTCCACCCATCTCAACGGCTCATCCAATCAAAAAATCATTCATCCATTTCATCCATTTCATCCATAATCATCAAGAATACATTACCTGCCCAAACCAAAAGATTACAAATTACAAATTATTACCTACCTACAAAAATAACTCGATATCTCTCTAACTCAACAACACAACAACTTAAGATCTCAGCAGTCATTTAGTCAGTACATACCAAACAGATTAGATAAGTAAAAGCATAATCATGTATGCAGAACTAATCCATACATGCCATAATCTTACCATAACCCAAAGAACCGGAGCCCGGAGCCGAACGAAACAAACGAACTCTTACACCCCTACTAGTTTCGACAAGGAATACCTAGCTACCTAATTAGATAGCGCGATCTCTGAGTTTGAATAACTCCACGTGGGAATTTAGTGAGGTGGAAGTGGGAGTGAGTTATTGGGAAAGCTGTGGTGGTGGCTTGGATCCGGAGTGATGGATGGATTTTTTTGTGATCTGTTGGGTGTCGGGATTTGGGATGGATGGGTACAGGTACTGTATTACTTACTTATTATTACTTATTACTTATTAGTCCGGGGGAGAGGGAAGGAGAGAATTTCGTAATTAATGCGATTAGAGTAAGCGCCTAGTAATTAGCTAGGTATGTAGTCAGTCTTATAGTTTGGAGATGAAGATGGAAATGAATATAAGATTTGTCATGAACGAATGAGCTTTTTGATTGTGATTGGTGATGTTAATGAAGAGATGAAAGTGTAAATGTCTTTTATTGGTCAATAAGAAAATACCTGATTGATAAAGATATAAAGTCTACTTTTCAGCTATAAGGACAGAATTAACAAGAAAAGACCATTCAAATTCATACAAATTACTTTGAATGAAGCATTTGCCTGCCACACTCTGACAAACCAGACTACAGTCCTTGTCATTCAAGTCAAAAAGCGCATACACATAAGTATATATATATCCCACTCGTGATACATTATATCAAACAACAAATTCACCAGCAGGTATTAATAGTATCTACCTACCTACCTACCTACCTATATAAAACCTTTCTATACGCCACTTGAAACAAAGAAATAGAATTTCCCAAGCAAGCAAGTAACACGGAACACACACACAAAGAAGAATAACATGAATTACCGATATGTCGGGAGGACAAACATCAGATTGTAGATGTAATCTTACGTAAGCATATATTTAATGTGGGATTTTCCCGTGTTTGATAGGTACCTAGCCTAGGCTAGGTACGGAGAACTTGAATGGAATATAAATAAGAGTTTCGTGTTGTTTGATCGTGTGAGGATGAGGATGAGTTAGGAAATGGTTTTATCTTGAGGAAGAGCTAGGCGTATTTTTCTTTTGCTCTAGAGATAGTATTTCTTAAGTTTCAGTCCTGATTCAATGCTATACTTCCAAGACAGAGAGGATTACGCTTTGAAATATCGTGTCATTGGCTCCTCCAGATCGCTGCCAGGAAAGCTCATGGTTCTAATATGCAAAGTGCATCAAAGTATCCTGCCCCTACGTCGACGTTTCATCAATAGGAAATGTTGCGAAGGCGGGCTGATGATATATTTTGGTAGTTTCGTGTTGTCTGTCTAAGACACACATGGATAACTTACGAACGATGCGCCGTAAAGCAACTGATTGGGAATCCCAAAGATCATAATTGAAACATAACAGCCTTACAGGATGAATTGCACGACGGTGGGAATAAATGCGATGGACCGTTTTGATATAGGATGAATAAGGAATTTTACGAAGGAGTTGTGCAACCACAAGAGATGCGGTGCCATGATGGAGATTTTATGTAGAAGGGAGGATCTACCGTTTCGTCAAGTAGTTTATGATGACGGATGGATGTTTGACGGTAATCTTGATGAGCATAACGGTGTTATCTTTTGACAGATAGATACCCCTTCTGACATCGTATCGCTCAAAGATACTTTTTCTCCCTTCGCTTGAACTATATTCTGTGCCTCTGGATAAAGGCAGCTGCTTACATTAGCAAATCATCTATCTATTTATTCGTACGAGTACCTGTATTGAGTAACTTTTCGGACTTATTAATGGAATAATGGAGAAAAGTCAATCGGGTAAGCCAAATCCATCTACTCCGTCCTGTCCTGCATTGCATACTCGTGGGGTAAATCCTACATAACCAAAATTATTCCATTTCGTTTCAGCTCCCCGGTTTTTGTCTTGAATCGAAACTTTGAAAGATTTACAGATTCTCCAGTGGTTCTAAGCTTGAATTGAAACCATTGTAAAAAGATACTACCACCTTCCTGATCCACGAGGCTCAGCTCATCAAGGTAACATGAAAAGGAATTTCGACAAGGGGACGACTTTTAATCGATCGCAACCTCGGCCCAGGAAAGATGGATCGGTGGAAGAAAAAGTTCGGATACCCTTATGCAGGACAAAACAAATGTTGATTAGGAGGTGGGTATGTAGGTGGCTAGGCATCTAACCAATTCCTGGAGGTTGCCGTGTGAAGTGAGTGTGAAGAGAAATACAGTATGTACTCTAAATATACTTCTTATGTGGATTGGCTTATCTAGATCAAATATTCAAGAAAAGGCATCATGTGGCGCAGGACTCTGATGTTGTCTGAATGTCCCATGGTACGGCAATGCATAAGGTCATGCTTGTCAGCCAACCCATCATTGCACATCTTGACTAAAAATGAAAAGCTGCAGGTACATTGATATCATGTACATGATGTTCTGGACATGTATTGATTTGCCGTATGAAAAGAGAGTGTGGTTATGAGTTTTGATTGGTTGCTTGTGATGAAATTTATAGATTTTCTCTCGTATGCTTTTACGAGTACAGCTGTCATGATTCTTCAATTGTGTCCTGCCAATCATCATCATAATCTTCATATTCCTTATATTCCTTGGATCTTGAATTGACTTGTTAAATTGCAACATTACCAACGCTTTTTCATCCATGGTTTGATGGATCCTATCGACGTGAACGTGATGTGATCGCTGAAAGGAAGAACTGGAACGGTTGAACCGGATAACTTATTACAGTCATCCCTACTCGAATTGATTGTGGTCTATTGTGAAAAATAGCAGAGAGCCTGGGCTGTGGTTGTGGTTAATAGTTCAGTTCACTAATATAGTTCGTATACAGTAGTTCGTTCGTTATCTGGCTAGTTGGTTGCTGTTCTATAATTTCTTATTCCTTGCTTTAGTGGTCTTTATCACAGCCGCCCGGAACGGGACTTCTGGAGAAAAAAGCGCCACTATCACGTGGGATGCATGTATGTTTTGTTATTAATCGATTCTAACCCTATTCGAGTATTAAATAGTGTTTATTTTCGATGTTGGATTTCATTGGATGATGACCACTCCCCTTTGGCGTCCCTGAATAAAGAAGTATAAAATATCTTTTCTTTCTTTTATTTTTATATACACGGAAATTGTATACAAATATAGAAGAAACTACTGCAGAGACTTTAGAGAGTGAAGACTGAAATGTATAAATGGATAGAACGGAAGTCAAGTCACACATCGAACGACCCACTATTAATTTATTCCAACTGCCGCTAAGTTCCCAGAGCACACCGCGCAGTACAAAACACGTTTTTTCTCCACTACTGACTGATATCGATTGCATACTGTACCTCTTTTGATAATTTCGAAAGTTCATTCTTCTATATGTACAGTACTCATTCTTTCAGGGTTCTCTAATCACTTATTTCCTGTCAATATCAAAACTCGATGATGAAGATTTGATGTAATATCTCCGAATTTCCGAATATTTGAACAAACTCCTTCGGAACACAAACTTCACGCGGCTTCTTGCATTTTGTGTCCAAGTTCCTTTACCTCGTTCAATCTTTTCAAATCATGAACCCATTTCATCCTTCGTGCAAACTACTAGTCAATGTCATCCTTGCTCAATAAGCATCTTCAAAGATTTGTTACTTTGTACACAATCACGTCACTAGCATCTAAATTTAGCGCAATGCCTCGGTCACAAACATCTTTATTATGCGCTTATCCGTCGTGGGAATCTTCTTGGACGAAGTGGTTCTCGGGGACGACCTTTGACGCTACATCCAAAGATTCCAGATCCCCGCAGTCCAGTTTCAGTAGGGGTGGATGTCTGTAAAATTTGCCACGAGGTAATCCATCCACCTCATTCCTTCTGTCGTATTGAGTTAGAAGTACATGGTCAGCCTATCACACCCTTCTTTTCTTGGGAAATGTTTATATTTTGCGTTTGTACTGTACGGCGCTTGTTACTTGGAGGGATCCGGTCTTGGGAATCCAGTACCACGAGGTCGGTGTGGATGTGTTCCCCGACAATACCGTACATGTTGTTGATCTATTAACCACGCGAGTTTGTGATATATCCTCAAGCGATGCACTAGCAGGCTACCTTTAATATATCCTTTAACCTAGATCTTTAACTTCAAAGATGAGCCCCATTGCTACCAAGTGGATGCGAGAATCCAACCTCCATCATATGTTGTAGATATACCTTAGGTATTCTAATGTGTCCCTTGTTAAAGTTTTGTGTCAATGTCGGATAGATGATTGCCCCGTGTATCAAATTGTATTGTGCAGTATCTCGAAATCGAAAATCTCGAAAATCCATTAAATCGACTTCCGCGGCAATCCATATCCGAGAATTTTGGTTCAAATCACATATTGGATCGAATTCTCTGCCATTATGCCATTTCAGAAGAGAGGGTCGAGCTTTAGACAGATGGGCTTCCATCTTGAGAGTAACAGCGCTGACGGATTCTTCGAATACGATCGTGACACAAACAATAGGCAACCGGAAAGTCTTTACTGGATATCAGAAAATCCAAAATCCGACAAACTTGCAGTTAGAAGGAATACATCTATTATGGTACAAAAACCTCCTCAAATCCGGATAGATTTCAACCCACTGGCACAGTCACCATTAAGTCCGCTACATTTCGATTGGGATTTTAACGAGAACTTGGATGATCATGGGGATGGGAGTACCTCGAAGCTAACAAAGGTTAAATCGACTCCGATTGGAGATGATAATGGTTCTTTGTCCAAGTCTATGCCCAGGTCTATACCCAAGTCGAAAAGCTGCATTTCATTGGGCGATGGAGAATCTCATTCTCGACCACTCGTAGCAACATCGATAAATGATAATCAGCATCATAATCGTCAGCCCCGTTATCATTACATCCCCCAAACCCTGGCGCCCCCAAAAGTCGACTCAGGTGATGCACAAGTAGCAACACAAGCGCAGACTTGCAGGTACAGATGCAGGACTGCAGCTGGCGTGGTATTTTCAGAAAAAGAAAGTCCGCAGCAGGCACAAGGAAAATTTAATAACTTGAGGTTACATTCTGAAAAGAGAGAGGCGCAAGCTATTACCTCGTCAGATCAGCTTATGGAAGTGAAAGGATCGAATATTAATCTCTTTCATAATCCAAAAATTACTTTATCATTGTTGTCTACGGATCATCATCTTATTAATGACAAAGGAAATCCAACTGCGACTATAACTAGTAGTAGTATTCCTGATATACCAAGACGGCCGATACCTATATCTAATAATATTCCTACTACTATTCCTACTATTCCTAATAATACCAGCAAAAAATTAATACGCTCGACGAAATCATACGATCGATTTATTCTCAAATCATCATCAAAGGACAAATCATTTTTTCATTTCTATCATCACCAAAATCAACATCTGCAGTCATTACAACAGTCATCACAACAACAGTCATCATCACCACAAGAATCATCACAGCAACCCCCACAGCCACACCACCAAAACCGAAAATCAATATCAACATCTGCTTCATGTTCGAATCTACAAAGCATGGTCGAATTCACCGATAATGTTGAACAATTAATTCGACAAACGGATGAAGCATTTCAAGCGGCTGGTTTTGCTTTAGGTGATGCAAAGGCTGCGACTCGAGGATTCCAACAATTCAATAGTAGTAATAAAGTGAGTAAGATCACTGGTATGGGTATGGACATGAACACGAACACCAACAATCTGAACAATCTGAACAATCTGAACAATCCCATCATTACCCGAAATCACAAACCCCTCGCACGGACCAATTCAATCTCGAAGCGCAACCAAATGCAGAATTCCAACAGTTTGAAAGAACGTCCATCATCAATTGGTCTTTCTGGAAAATCTCCAGTACCAAAATCTATCATCAATTCCAAAGCAAAGAAGTCAAACTCCCCAAAACAAAAGAAAATAACTTTGTCCGATAAGGCTTCGAGGAAGAGTTTACCACATCCGCATTCAAGTGCAAGATGGAATTTGGGAGATGTGACAGCCAGTATGGCTGATGTTTTCAAAGGGAAATTTACCAGATTGGAGGCCGATGAGATGTTAACTCCGGATAGATTACAACAACTAGAGGAGAAGGCGGAAAAGGCAAAGTTGGAAAATGAAAGAAAAGCTTCATTGGAAAATGCTCAAATTGAAGCCGCTCGAAATGTTGAGACTGTTAAAGATGTGGATGGGATTTCTTCAATGGAAAAATCATATAGAAGAGATGGGGATAAAACTCTTGATACGAATATCATATCATCATCATCGGACAACTCAAATAGAGTATCTCCAACTGAACCATTTGATTTGGAGAATTTATTACCTCGCTTCAACAGTGACAAAACATCCAATTCACCACCAATTACCACTTCCTCCTCACCACGACCATCTACATCCACAGATACATCTGAATCTTCGGAGAGAGAACAAAAAGCTGTGCGAAAACCATTACTCGATCTACTAGATTTGGACTATGATGAAATCGATGCCCTCGAAATCGAACAAGCATTCGAAGATCTTCACTTTCCTTCTCCACCCCGCGACCCTCCACATTCTCCTCCCCGACTCCCACGAAGTCGATCAAACACAGGAATGACCAATCTTTTACCAACCATTCCCGAAATCTCCCCCCTTGACGTGATATCCCCACGAACGCCTAAACGAACTTTTTCTCAAGACTCAGATTATTCACAAGATTCAAGCACTTCTTCAGTAGACTACATTCAACTACCTTCCACACCCTATACACTCACCTCCCCACTTTTCCGTCACGGTCCCATCCGTCTCGAGCATGCCTATCACCGACACAATCGCGATTCCATCTCGGCGCCTGATCTCGAAGAAGCACTCGATTGGACTGCATTCCAAATGGCGATTTCTGGAACCATGGACGATGGCACAATAGGCGCTAGCGAAGAAAGTATCTGGGAAGCAGACGAGGCGGAAATCGATAGTATCTTCGACTGGTGGAGCGGATTCGGATACCCTGGAATCGGTCGTCTAGTCAAAGAAGCTCCTATCTCGAGACGCAAACGAGGAAAAAGTTTCGTGACTAACGACGCGGAAAAATGTCCCCACAAAAATAATGATGGGAGGGATAATCGCGCCACGACTATTGGGCTTGGACTAGGATTTGGTCTTCCTAGCGGTACTCATAGTGGCAGGCCGAAAACTCCGGAATACAAAGGTGGACTATGGGTAGAAACTATTCGGAATAGTGCGCCACAAGTTGTTGAGCAGGGATTTGGATCAAGAGCAGGAGCTAAAAGAGATGCTATGCTCCAAGTGCGTGTTCCGGAACCAAAAATCGATAATGATGATGAGGATGATAATGATAGTTTGCCTCCTTCGCCGATTAATTTGGTTAAGATTAAGGATGAGTATATTCCTATGGGGTATAATCTTGGACATGATCTGGGCGATTTTTTGAATTGGGAAACTTATCATGTGCAGAGTCTTTTCGGGGAGGATGAGGGGAGGAGTTATATGTAATTTGTTTTGGGTGGGTGGGTGAATGGACGGAGGTGTGGAGTAGTGTTAGGGAAGGGAAAGAGTGTTGTAATTATATATGTATTGAATGAATGAATGGATTGAATGGATGGATGTTTAGGAATAGGAAAATAGGAATGGCTTGGTGTTCAAATTCGGTGTATGAATAGGGATAGGGATATGGATAGGGGTAGGGATAGGAGTTGAAACGAGTTGGACAAGAGTTGTATATATATATAATGTATCACTAAAGAGATAGTATATATTCTAATTAAAAATGTATTAAAATATACAATCTTGATTAATAAATTTATTAGAAAATGAAGAATGATTCGATAAATTTTAATATATACTTTAATCTGAATTTTGATTACAAATAGATGAGAAAAATTAATCAATTTTATAAGTGTTATTCTGTGTGACCTATGATATTGAAATGTTTGTTGTTTCGTTGGATTAATTTGACGGCTGTATGCATACCGAATGCATTTTCTTTTTAGAAATTCTATTCAGGAAACTCAAACAAACCTTTAAACAATTCTCGTATGATCTGTCACTTATCCCTTATTTACTGTTTGACCACTATCCTGCTCATTTCTACCTAATATATCTTCAATTCTCCTACTCTATTTCTCTCTCGAAATATCTACGAGTACCAGCAACCCCCATTAAACATACAACCCCTCTTATCTACCTTACTATAATGCTACTACCATAACACCAATCCCACTACCACACCATCATGCCATCCCTAATCCAACACCAAAGATCCACAAAACACTGCCTATGCCTCAGCTGTAATCCATTTAATATCCAAGAAGAACTGCACGAAGCCCATCAACCCCCTATCGACAAATACTCCTGTCCCGAATGCTCACAGCGCTTCGCACAAACCCCATCCCTTGAAGCTCATCAGCGCGAGAACCTGCATGCTTACTGCTATGATTGTGATATCGTCTTTCCTGCGAGATGGCTAAAGGTATTACATATTCAATCGCATTCCTGCGTCCAAAGGACGATACTATCTACAGCGACGGGATTCCGATGTTGTGAATGTAAACGAGATTTTAAAAATGAGGTTGCGCTTGCGAGTCATCTTCGTTATAATCGGGTGCATGTACTGCGGAAGGGGGTTGGAAAAAAAGATCAGCGAACAAATTGCAAGAATTGTCAAAGAACTTTCAAGGATTCGATTGCGTTGAAGCAGCATCTGATGTCGGCGCGACATAGCTACTGAGCGATATCAAGTGCGCAACTGATGGGAAGTTCAAAAAAGCGTTTTAATTGCCCATCAGCCCGGTTGCATCATTTAGACTGGAAGATGTGTGTCTGGGACGACGAAGACGAAGACGAAGACGAAGACGAAGACGAAACTAAATGCAGCTCAGCCATTACAGCGAATGGTACTAGAAGAATCATAACCTCAGGAGGGAGTCACGATACAGTGATTTCTGGAAAACAACACATCTGGGACTTCGATATCGTTGATTCGAAGTCAGATACTCATCCCGACCTCAACCGAATTCCTCGACTTCTATCCACCATCCGCGATTTTCACACCAACACTCATACTCACTCCCACTCCCTCTCTTAATCAGCACAACCTACCACTCCATCCTCACACTCCCCCCGCAAACTTCGTATATCCATCAAACAAACACCCCTCTATCCCCGTCCCTCTACCCGCAAACCCAAGCCCAAGCACGATACAGTGTACTGTACTTTAGCAAAATCTATCATCACGCGCACAATTCACCATTATCCTTACCCTTACCCTATCCTTACCCTTACCCTATCCTTACCCTTACCCTATCCTTACCCTTACCCTATCCTTACCTGTATCAACACTCAACACTCAAACACTCAACACTCAACACTCCATCATCCCATTACCCACATAACCTTATCTCTACGCATAAGAGAAATAAAAACATCATTTCAAAATCCTCTACTACAGATCAAGCGAGTTAGCGCAGTATTTTGAGTAGTGCTTTCTTGGGGTGAGGGAAAGGTGCTTAATTTTGAGATGGATGTGTGGTTGAGTATGAGGGAGGAGATGAAGGGTAAGCGTATGGCGAGTTGGATATTCTGCGTGTATTGTTAATTCTGATTAACCAAGTAAAGATTAGTCATCATCAATATCATCATCCTCATTATCCAAAAACCTTACATCCAGTCTCCAAATCTTCAAATTTTTAAAAATTAGCATTCCATTTCATAGCCAAAAGTACCTGACTAACAGCTGTTATCATCTAAATCTAAAAGATCCAGATTGATTTTTCTTTTTCCATTAGGTTAAATATCCTCCCTCCCCCTTTCATTCTCTCATTATTAAACCCAAGTCAGCATGTATTAATTTCCAACTCTCCATCTTTCCATATTTCTTTCTTTCTTTCCATTAACTCATCCGTATTTGTATCTTAGGATGACATCGACATTGTAAATTTATGCGTGACGAAAAAACCAATCCAGCGCTTCATGCTTCCTTGAACTGGAAACAGGAAAATCAAACGCATGTTTAATGGTCGCTAAAGTTCCAAAAAATACCTCGAGTACCGATTTGATGATCGTTATGTAACCTTAATGTTCATATCAATATCATATGATGTGAATGATATGATATGTATGATATGATATCATTCAAACGAAAACAAATCGACCCATCTCATGAATAAATCGACTCCACCTTCCATCATCCAACCATCCATCCACTAATTAAGCGGTCAATCTACATGACCAAAGTAAAACCCGCAAAAACTCCCGCGAAAATAACCGCCAAACCATACGATTTTCCGAAATCCATAGTCATCTGAGCAGCACCACTCTTAGGAGTAGATGTAGAAGTTGATCCACCTAATCCTGTATATGCAACTGCGTTTGTGCTAGATGCTCCTGCTGTACCGGTTGAACTTTGAGTCGCGCTGCTGGTGGTATTGATACGAGTTGGGTTTTGAGCTCCGCATGGATGGTCATCTCTGCAAGCTGCTTGGCAATTGTTGTCTCCGTTACAGGCGGCGACGCAGTTGGTGGCGTATTGGGTACAGATGAAGTAGGGAAGGGTTAGGGAGTATTCGGATGCATTTGGGGAGAGACCGTTGCCGCAGATACATGCATAGTTGAGGGTTTCCTGTTTTTGAGTTAGTTGGACTTGATTTTTAAGTTTGGGAAGTGGGAGGAGAAGATGATAGAGAAGATGATGGAGAAAATGAAGAAGATGATATACTTACAGGATCACAAGTGTTGGTCTCGGTGCTTGAATCATTTCCACCATTTTGCAAACAGAGAGATGGACAAGTTTGAGTTTGGGATTGGCACCATGATTCTGGATGTGATGGTGAGCATACTTCCTATGATGAGAGGAGATGATGAGAAACTTACTACGAGTATCCAATGAAACACTTGAAGGATCAATAGTATATTGAGCAGTTGCGAAGTTGACCAGAGCGGTAGCAACCAAAGCTGTGGTGATCTTGAAGGAATACATTTTGAATTATTTGATGGTGGAGAAGTGGAGGTAGAGGTTGAGGTAGAAGTCAAGGTAGAATGTTGAGGTTAAAGTCCTAGATTTTCGTACTTGACAATTGTATTCTCGATATAAACTATCAAGCAGCAAATAACACCAAAAGTCAGTCCTTGAAATCTTCTCCAGGAAAAAGAGATGTTGCTCAAATTTAAAAGTGGTGGCGGGAGTATTTTTCGTTTGCCAGATTTGAATGTAACGAGGAATCAAAGTTTATTTACCTTGCAGGAATACGAAAATGTCAGATATGTATGTGTGTATGTGTATGTGTATGATGGATTTATGTTGATGTTGTTGGAGAAGTGAACGAATGAATTTATCAAGAGCAGTTCTAGAAGATTGTTTAAATATCAAAAAGCGAGAGTGTTTTTTTCTCCAGATATAAGAAGGTGAAAAAGGAGTAAATAGTAGATAGGCAATAAAAGGATGGTAGAAGATTGAGGAGAAATGAGGAGATAATCGTCCGTATATTCATTCATTCATTCACTCATTCACTCATTCACCTCATAAAACCAAAATCTTCCCGTTTGATCTACCACACCACACCACAACCACCGTGACCCTTGGTGAACCCCAACTTATCCAAAAGCCGCCTCCATCTGCACCAAGATTACGCTAGTGTAGAATCCTTGGACACCAGACTAATCTTCTTGGAGTTTAGCTTGATGGATCTCACCAATGAAATGATTCCAATCTTCACAACCCTTGAGAATATCATTCGAGACATTTCTTCACTAGTCTTCATTTTATCAATGGTATGGATACCTAATTAGTAAGATAACTGACCGTAACTTTATTGAGATTGGTACCGATAGATTGCACAACTTTTTCTCCGAGAATTGTTACTATTTACAGAAATTCCAAGGTTGCATGACTTTTTACTTGGGAGAATGGGAGAATGGAGACTGCAGATTGGAAACTGCAGACCTTTCAATACAACGGCGTTGGAGAATGAGGGGAAATCGGGAAACAAATGACTTGCTGTTCGTATTGACTAAACTCGAAAAATCAATTTGTGCATGAACATGCATATGGGAATAATAAGAGGTGTCGATGGGATTCTCTAGTTAGCTACCTACATAGGCGGTAGAATTAGATATTTTGCCTCCCATCATGAATTATATTCCTTTTGGATTCTCATCAACTCAATCACTCATCTCTCATCCATCCCTCATCCAACACTCAACACTCATCCTCACCCCACCCATCCATTCCATCCCATTCCATTCTTGAAGTTTACCAACCAACCATGAGCGCTTGATTCATTTACTCGGTCGGTCGGTAGTATTCAACAAATCTATTCAATCACACCGAACATTCTACCTAACATGAATATGGAGCTATATCTCCATCAATCTATATCTCCGCCTCGGTACTTTTCTCTTTTACCCTTCCATCCCGTCACCTAATCTATCAACCTGCATTCATCTACAGAAGAGAGTACTACCGGTACCCCCTTCTACCCTTTTATCCCGATATCCCGTTACCGTAATATGTTGTACCCATAAATCCCTGTGCAACCTGCATCTTTTTAAGTATCTTTGCTTTTTCATCCTCAAGAATGCTAGGGAAATATCTAACCGTGACACACAAAGCTCCCCGTCTCCTCATTTACCGAGTAGTAAGTGACCGTCAGACTGATGTTACATTGAAAAGTGGAGTGTTCCCGTTTGACGAATCAATGGGTCCTCTACCATAAACTTTATTTTTTGATCTTCTTGTCTTTTATGTGCTTCGTATTCGTTGTATGCATTAGGAAGCCATGTCGTATATCGTATCGTATCGTATCTGGAGATTCTGTATGGTATGAAATCGGATAGATGATAATGGATGAATAATAGAAAACTTATCGATATTCGCATTTACAATTACCTAGGTAAGATTTAATTACTACTAATTATTGTGGAAACTAATGGAATGCTTCTTGAGTCCTTAGGGTCCCAATAAACCACCCACGTACTCATTCACAATGATTCGCCAGCCCAACAAAGCATCAAAGCAGCGATAAAACTTTTATCTTAGATTTTAGAGCTGGGGAAACAAGGATGCGGATGCGTGAATATCGGCTGTCACTAACATCAGCCGGGCTGTTCTCAAAGTCAACCACATCCTTTTTGGCCACTCGATAGGTATCTAGGTATAATTGAATATTCTTTTATTGATATACGATTATTACATACGAACATTACTTTTAAGTCGCACAACCACAAACATAAACGCAACAAGCGGAAGCAAGCAGGAGTGGTAAAACCCCCGTTCTGAAATAGATGGATGGAGTCCGCTACTACGTCCCATTCTATCAATGGAGATGACATTACCAATGGCGCTTCACTAAGTAATCCTAACTACAATCCTAATCCTAATAATAATTTCGATCATCATCCTATTTCCAACAAGCCGGAAACCCAGATTACCATCACGCCTCAATCCCTCGAACCTTCTTCCTCGGCGCTAAATTCAAACGATTCCCCCTCAACTTCACCTACCTCTGCAACAATCCCTCCTTATTGGCAACAATCGCAAGCACGTCCTCTTTCGTATGTTTCGATCGATTCTATTCATCCTAGTGGTATAACGCTTCAGGATAATACTGCCGATGGAGATGAGGAGGGAGGTGCAATTGGGAGGGATAAAAATGAAGCTTGTTGGGCGAGGAGTGTAGTGATTGAAGATTATGTGGTTGTGAATGGGAGTGGGATTGGAGGAATGGCAAAGATGGGTAAGGGACTTGGGATTGGCGGGGGTATTGGAGGTGGTATTGGTGCATTTGTGGTTTGGAATGTTAGGGTTGATACGTTGGAGGTTTGTTTCCGTCCTTCATTTTTCCATGACATTTCTTCTGTGTCTTCATGCCGCATATCTTTCTTCTTGTATCATTTTCATAAACGACTGGAAAGTTGGAATCTCTGCTTACTTCTCTTCCCCTTCTCAAAATAGGGCACTCCGATTATAATTCGCAAGCGCTACAGCGAATTCACAGATCTAAGAACAAAGCTCCTACGTACATTCCCTAATTCTGCGGGCACAATACCGGAGTTACCAAGAAAGAGTGTGATATCAAAATTTAGGCCGAAGTTTTTGGAAAACAGGCGGAGTGGTTTACTGTATTTTCTCAAGTGAGTGCATCTCTTTTTTGAGGAGAGAGGAGAGTAGGAGAGGATGTGCCAGAAAGGACACATGAGTATGAACGAAAGCAAATAAATACAACCAGCTAATCGTGAGGAAATCTAGTTGTATATTACTTAATCCCGAATTCTCGAGTTCGCCCGTATTGAAGGAATTTCTCTTTTCATAAGTCGATAAGTCAATTAATCATGATGCGAAGGATCAGACGAAGAAGAGATGATAGCGGTCTATATATAGAGCGAGCAAGTATGGCGTTTCGTTTTGGTATATACGGTGTATGAGGATATTTGGATATGAATCAAATATGGAGTAAAAGCGAGCAAGTTGTTTATTCGACATTGCTTTATATATTTCTTGAAAGTACGTATTTAGTTTTTAGCTGTATGGGAAGAATGAGCTGCCGAGTTTGGGATAGGGGTGTATGCTTCATGCATTTGCATTCGAGGGATTGATGGTTCATATATATTGTATCGTGCCCCTGTGTGCTATGTGATGTCTGGAAAATAGAGAATACCTAGTAGTTGATGGATGGATGGATGAATGAATGAATGAATGAATGAATGAATGATGAATACTTGAACCGGAAAATCCGGAATGGAAATGTTGATATTGAATTATTGATGTTGATATCAACTTCCTTCTCAGTGCAAAGCAATAGGATGGAACTGAACCTTGCTTGCTCAAGCAAAATGAAACCCCACATTTTGACATCACGTCAATTAACCCCTCATTAACCTCACTCTTTCCCATCCAACCCCTCTTCTATCTACAACCTCTCCAATTCACCTCCTCTTCCCCTCCAGTCCTTAACAACTTCATCAGTTGCCAGTTGCCAGGTGTCATCTCATATCAGATCATCAATCCATACAAAGAAACCCCAAAATACATAACTTCAGTCCAAAATGGCTCTCCCACCAAAATTCGCAGGTCAAAGATTCGTAGCTACGGCTACGGATACGGCTGTACCCGTGCTAAATACGTTGGAATTGTATTTGGATTATGTTTGTCCTGTATGTATATTTTCTTGTTGTTTTTTTGTTGTTTTTGTTTTTGTTTTTGTTTTTGTTTTTGTTTTTGTTTTTGTTTTTGTTTTTGTTTTTGTTTTTGTTTTTGTTTTTGTTTTTGTTTTTGTTTTTGTTTTTGTTTTTGTTTTTGTTTTTGTTTTCTTGTGCCTAGGGTTTGTCTTGTTTTTGAGTTGAGTGGTTGAGTGGTTGTTTGGGGGATGGGTGAGTACCCAGGGTTGGGTTTGTGATTTTCATATGGATGTGGATGTGGATGGATTTCTTTGCATTCCTTTGATTGTTGCCTTTTTTGCTCTTGGTCGTGGTTGGCATTTGTTCTCCATGTGGATTATTTTCTGCATAGTATTTTTCATATTCTTTTATCCATCGGTGGACTTCTTGTGATGTGATCTGCTGGTTTGCAAGGAAGTCGATTTACTCAGTGGTAAATAGCTTGGTTGTGATCATGGGAAAATGCAAAGGCAAGAGAACAGATTGGCTTGAGGAATATCCTATAATATCTTATGGTCTAGGAGATCATATTTCTTATTTCCTTCCTCATAAAATATCTTTCTTTTACATCTCTTCCTTTCCCTCCAATTTCTACTGCTACTTCCCGTCCTCCTCTTACTCACATCATACCCAAACTCAATATGCAGAATACCCACTAAATGACTCCTTTCTTCATAGTTCTCGGCCAAAATGTTCAATACAGTCTACACATCTGTAATCCCCCTTATCAAACAAAAATACTCATCCAAAGTCCAAATTATCTTCCGTCAACAAATTCAACCCTGGCATCCAAGTAGTACATTAGTCCACGAAGCTGGCGTCGCCGGTAAGACCATTACCTCAGTTTCTTCATAGCTAATAACTAATCCATTTCTCCAAGTACTCGCCCTCTCCCCTCAAAAGTTCTATCCTTTCTCCGCTTCTCTCTTCAAACAACAAAATGATTTTTTCGACGTAAATGTTGTAAATGAAACACGCAATGCAACATATAAACGTCTAGTGAAGATAGGAGGAGAAGTAGGAATTGATGAGGAAAAAATGTATGATCTTTTGAAGATTAGTGATAAGCCAGGCGAAGATGGAGCACTTAATTCGGGAAATGGTGTTACGGATCAATTGAAGGTTTTGGTGAAGATGAATAGGTTGGTGGGTATTCATGTTACACCAACGGTTGTGGTGAGTGTTTTTCTCTTTTCTTGCTTGTGATGTATGTGTGCTTGGGATGACTTTGTGGAAGAAGGGATGGAAGAGTGATATGGTGAAGAAGTACTAATTCGGATTATTACAGTTCAATGGTGTCGTGGAAAATTCAATCAGTAGTTCATTCACTGCTGAACAATGGGAAGAATGGTTGGACAAAAATGTTGCATGAGAATCGGACATGATTATTGATACTCTTTGCTTCTGGGAGTAGAGTAAGTCTATAGCCCGGCCTCGGAAGGGGGAAAGTGAATTTGGAACTGGAACTTGTGGGGTAGAGAAAATAGTCAGATTATCTAATTAGACTTATTTCAAAATTCTGAGAGTGCATTTGAGGGATACATTCTCCTTTGTTCTAAGGGAATATATAATATATACTATATTATACTATACTGTTCTACATTCCACTGAATTAAGTGTTTTTAAAAGAGAAGGGGAGAGATAAAAAGGGGATGGTGATGTGAGGGGAAGAAGGGGAGAGATTTGATAGTTAAGTAGAATATGTGAAGAGAGAGGGAGAGGAGAGAGAGAATTCATGCATAATGAGTTTTAAATACTTTGAATAAGAGAACTTAACATGAAGAGGTGACGGAGATAAATCTGGGTTATAAAGAGAAAAGGAGATAGAGGGGATAAGTGAAAGAAGGAGCTTGTGCGTCTATACGACATAATAAAGCTAAATAACAATATCAATAAAAATTTCAATTTCAATCTCAAAAATCATGATAGCTTTTCGTATCTAGTAACATCATAATTTAGACGTACTTATGCATAATAATGTCCCGAGATCTAGAGTGTTTCAAATTGAAAGGAAGTGAAGCATGGCGAATGGTGAGCTGATATCTTGTCCTACATGATGCGGATATCATAGATAGGTAGTAAACATTCGCATATATTATGTTAAGCATAACAGGCGCAGCTATGCATCGTTGAAGGATATTTTTGGTTTTCTTCTTAAGGTTATCAAGAAATAAGTGGATTAAGGAGTGAATTTATTGGGTATTTGGGTAAGAGCGTTTCAGCATGTTTATGACACAAAATATGGAGGCATGAATGGGCAGAATCTTGGAGTTTTGCTGTTGGATTCGAGGCTTGGAGATGCTTGGGAGTGTACAATTATATACTTTTGGAACGCTGAATGATGTTGTACTTATGGTGGACCATTGAAGATCTGGATTTATAGCTGAAAAGGGGTGAATATAGAAGCAGTAAATTTGGGAAAGATGAATGGATGAATGGATGAATGAATGTCTAGAGTAATTGGCGACGATAGGTATGGACGTAGGAGTTTATTTAACATAATGATTTTTGATGGCAAGGAATGTTCTAAAACGGTAGTTTTGCTCTAAGGATATTTAATGTAGATATTAGTCGTTCAGTTTATCTTAACTTCAATCGTTAAAACGTGGTAGAGCAGTATTCTGGAGTAAATAAGGTAACCTTACGGAACGGATGGTTCGTTCGTTCGGAGTATTGGAGACTAAAGATATATTCAGCTGCTGTGATTGGTCAATCCATTAGTCATCTACCTCGCTTACAAGCTTAATTTAATCCTGATCTTCATTGCTCCAAAATATTATCCACCTCCTTCATCAAATTTCCCTTCTTCTTCACCGTTCACCTATTTTTCATTCATAGCTGACAAAAGGAATTATATTGAGGATCCACAACTTTCAGGCAAACTCCTTTTCGTGTTTCGTATTTGTGGTTGTCTTCTTACTTAATGTTCTCTATAGGTCTGAACTTCAAGCTCAGCGCGCTTATAAAAATCCTCATGTTAGACATCTCAGGCAAATATGAAGTCTGGGTTCAAAGGTTTGTGAAATTTCTACTCTTCATACTATCTTCAAATGAAATCAGGAAATGGATTCGACTTAGATCTTTATATAACCCGTGTTGATCAGGAAATTGAGGATGATAGTCAAACTAGCATTCTGGGGTATCGGGAGACAGGGCTAGGTTTATGAGACCCATAAAATCCTTTCACGTACAATACCCATGTTGGTTTGTATACAAGGCCATTTCTGCTCCTTCACCTATTCTTGCACTCAGCTTTTCTTGAGACCTGGTTGATGATTCTTTCTTTTCATTCATTCTTTCGTTTTTACCAAAAAATTGGCGTCTATAGTCTAGAAGCACTTGATTATCGCTACTTATTCTACAAATCAAATTTCAACTCACATGTTGGAATTGTAAATTCAGAAGCTCGTTTCGGTCAAGTCTTTCGAAACCTTTCATACTTTCCTATGCTAGATATATAGCCTTGTTGAACTTCAGCTGTGCTGTTCCACACTCATATCATCCTTATTTTTCCAGCATCGCCTTTGCGAGCTTTCACTTCATTCCTTTTGACATACCCATACGAACCTCACAAGATAATGCCTTCACGAGTACTATTAAGGAAACAATTCCTATTGTTCTGTTCTTTCTCTTTGCCTTTATTGGCATCAGCCTCAACAACAGATACACCAACAACATGTTATGTTATTAACGGACAACATAATGCCAATGCAGGATATAGATGTGATAATTCAACAACGGGTCATAGTACATGTTGCGGAGCTGGTGCCATATGCTTTTCAAATGGTGTTTGCCAACAAGCAAATGGGAATGTTCAAGATTATTTAAGAGTAGGATGTACAGATCCTACATGGAAAGATCCAGCTTGTTTAAATCAATGTACTATTTGTAAGTCATGTGAAGCATATTATTGAGTCGGAAATAGTAACCAATCTCTAGATGCTAGAAGTTCAACTGCTGGTATAAGATTTTGTAACGGGGCTATCACATCAACAACAGAATAGTATGTTCTGTCGATTAACGGATTGTGGGATCTCCAATACTGACCGAGAAACAGCTGTTGTGATACGGGAGCCTATGGAGTAGGAAGTTTTGCTTGTTGCGAAAATGACTCAGATATCTTCAATATCTCACCCGTCGCCAAAGTGCTGGCCCAAATCCCGTTTACCTACACCTCATCATCAACATCGTCCAGATCATCTACGTCATCTACATCTACATCTACCTCATCAATATCTTCCATATCCACCTCTTCAGTTTCAACTTCAACCATCACATCTGATTCAAACACTGCCACAACCTCCACTGCCTCTCAGACATCCACTGCCCCAACCCCCTCCGCAACCTCAGCATCCTCTGGCAACGCGACGGCTATTGGAGCCGGCGTCGCAATTCCATGCGCTATCATTGCTCTTGCTATTTTGGGATGGCTTCTCTGGAGAAAAAGACACGCACAAAAACAAAAATCTGATCAAATCCTTAATAACAATGAAGCGGGATTTCCAGAACAAGGATATCCGGCTACAGAAACAGCATATAACTCACAATTACAAGGAGAATATTCTCCAAGTGAAATGGGAACGGGATATGATAGGGCAAATTTGGTAGAGGCCTGTGGGATTGGGATTGCAGATAAGAAGGGTTATTTTGCGCCGCTACCGACTGAGATGGATACGGAGAGGACGGTGCATGAAATGGATGGAGGACATTTTGGTAGAAGATGATGATTTAGGAGGAGCTCGAGATGCAATGTGGAAATATGGTTAAGGTTCTTGGGTTTCGCGTGGATAGATTAATTGAGGAGGATACGCCGGGTTTATTCCGACGACGGAAAAGTCGATACGATTCTGAAACAGAGAGGGAAGATAGTGAGAAGAGGATATCGAATATCCAGTGTCGTTATTCAGATCGATATATGCACGCTTCGCTCCGACTTGAAATGAAACTGTTGACGAAAAAGAGATGGAACAAAGTTGCAAATTGATACGCTGAGCTTTACCTTGCAGGCGCATCTTTTGTATTCTTATACACAGTATTTCGATCCGATTCGATTAGCTATTCCTTTCCTTATGAATTGGCGATACCCATAGCTGCACTATACTTTTTTGAGCGATTTCATGATGGGATGGATTTTTATGAATAGTCTAGTTACTTACCGTGGTTTATATTCTTGGAGAAGAAGTGTTTGTGGGATAATATTTTAATCTATATCTTTCCTTTATCTTCGATCTTTAGAGTTCATTCTAATGGGGATTTTTAAGGACAAGTGAGGTGAATAGGTGGATGTTCATGTTGTGTAAGGGCAGGAGGGGGGACGCGAAAGGAATGAGCAAATAATGGCCGTGGAAAAATAAATGTAGTGCAAGATTCGAGTAAATCCACATCAATCTACAAATGGGAAGCGCTTTGGACTTCTTACGCAACACCAAGACTTTAAATGCTCAAGGCTAGCTGCAATTAATATCTTTTTAAGTCTGATGCTTTGAATAGGGTTGATAGGACGCTGGGTGAGTCTTGAGTCTTGAGTCTCGGGTTTGAGGTTGATTTCATTTTTCCCAGAGCGGGGTCTTATTGGTAAATTTCCCGTTTAATCATCTTCTTTATTATTATTGTTAGATTTTATGCATATTGTCGTGACCATGTTATATTTGTGTATCTTCATCGCGATATCCGCTTCTTTTCACCTAGTAATTATAATTTCATCCTTACATTTAACTAAAACTCAGATCGTATACGCAAAATTTATACAGTCAATGGTAATTCTTGAAGCTGTGTCTATGATTGTATATTGTTTTTAATGACAGGATGTGCTGTTGAGCGAAAGGAGGTTCTTATACTTGAGTTGCAACTTGCGAGAGATTTAGCCGAGCCAAGTATTGAGATGTTAAAGCTGGGTTTAACGGCTCTAGTTTCGATTAATTTAAGATCTTATATTTATTAACTTAATTATTGGCTATAGAATAAGAAATTATGCTTGGAAGCGAGAATAAAGTTAGGGTGGTGGGGTTAATTTGAGGATAGGGGGTTGAAGGAGGGAGTTGGCGAAAAATGTCACAGTAGATATGCATGTAAAATTAAAGCGCCTTCCTTCCCACGCCAAATTTTTGCTTTAAATATCTATTAAATTATTAAAGGCAGAAGGAAGGTACGCCTTCTTTATGAGTAATGTGTACTATGTCCAGCAGCAAGCATTGATTGTATACTGTATAAACTGGGAATTGTCCTAAATTCGTATTGCAGCGTCACGATTTTCTTTCTTACTTGGATTGTTTCGCTATCCCATTTACTTTTTTTTTTGGAGGGGGCTGTTTAATTTCCTACTGTTACTATAAAATAATATACCCTGTTGCATAAATTACTTCATCTTTCGTGACTTTCATTGTCATACGATCTCCATCTAAAGAGATTCGAAATTCAGCTCAATAAGACGTTGACAAATTTAGTGTACATAAGGTTACATAAACTATAGATTAACTGAATTTTAGCATCTTATTCAGGTTTTTAGAATCGGCAGGTAGCTTCAGTAATGTGGCTATTTTATAAGCCTGTATGGGAGTACGTTTGTTGCTGTGTTTCGAAGGAGGAAAATGTGAGGTAGGTTGGGCGTTGGTGTTTATGTAGGTAGTTGGGCAGATTTGTGTTCAGGAAGATTAAAGGGAATTGGGGTGAGTGATACGGTTGAGCATAGAAGGAGGGTACGAAAGAAAGGAAATATAATTATTAACCTCCTCTGAGTATTTATAGTCTCTTTCTCTAGAGTTCTTGCTCTGAAAAGTACCGAAGACTAATTTGCCAAGAATATGCAGGGTACCAGTATTCGAGATGCCGTCGTTTCTGGAGCTCTTCTCATGGTATCCCAGATTTCGTCGTCCTCCGTTTGAGGTTTTCTTTCTGACCTCGTATTGTCGTTTTCAATTTAGGCTTTTGGTAACTATATTTTGGACCCCCTAGGCTTCTTCCAGGAAGCAGGACGTTCTTGGATGTGAATACCAGTGCATCCAGTCATCCATGCACTCAAGTGCTATACGCATTTTTTGTAGTCATAATACTTAAATGTTTCATATAGACACACTTAAGTAGGTCTCTAGTGGCTTTACATAATCTTACTACCAATTTTTTCGCTTCCCCTCTCTCAGATTCATCCCTTAAATTCTCTCTCTTGTTAACCGACTTCAGTTAACAATCTCCACAACATAAAAACGCACCCCCACTAACTAAATATAAAAGCAAAACATGTCTTTACTCTGATAAGAGGATCTTGAGGCCTGCAAAATTTTCTCAGGGTGGAGTATTTGACTTTCAGTAAATAGAAGCAGAAGGCGAAAAGGGAAGACACCATGGAAAATACACACCGGGAGGGTGGCCAGTGAAAAGGTAAAGATTAATAACAATGAAGATATAGAAATAAAATCAACAAAGGTAATAATACTAAAAGAAAGTATCAATCACAGGTAATAAATATTTGATTCCCACAACCCCTTATCCTTCAATCTACAACACTAGAATAATAATACGGTGAAATATATTTTCAAGTTTCCTTACCGAGAGACACAGCCACATCACATACTATGTATCTCACCTCACATTACAGTTCATCATTCCAATCTCCATGTCAAGAGACCCATCCGAAGACACCATTCCTCTAAGATCTTACATCCAAACAAAATTCAAACACAGCGACACACACAAACCACTCCTCCTCCTCCTCAGTCACAATGATAAAGAGGCTATTAAACTAGCAGACTCGATATCTATAGAAATACAATCCTAGAATATCCACCCGGTTCATTCTTCCTTATTTCTCCACTCTGTAATTCGTCATTCTCGCGCTGTACTATAAACCGCCGCTCCACTCCTAAAGAAACACGAAATGTTTACTAGACATTTCATACTCTACACTAACATAAACTCTCCTCATATTATCACTTCCACATTTTTAAGGAAGGAATAGGCATCCCTCTCCTGTAGATATCTTGCCTTACTTCAATTCGGTTCAGTTCGTCAGTAATAGCACTAGCATGAAGATATATGAGAGAACCTCTATTCAAGGGTTTTTAATACACACTTTGATTCCCTATTCTGGGGTCCTGACCCAAAATATACATGTTCCATTTCTAAAAGTATCAGAGGAATCACAAGCAAGAACCGCCTAGAATTATGTACGCACACAAAGGGGGAGAAGGAGAAGTGTATTATGTAAATCATTGATTGTATTGCTCATCCATCCATCCCATCAACTCAACAAGCGCACCGACAAACAAATCAACCCATTAGCCAGCCCAACAAACCCACCATCAGTAACTTTTATACCCTACCAATCATATCATTCATCCATACTGTACAAAATTTTCTCTTCTTTTTGTCCACCATTAAAAATGTCTTCCTCCACCAATTACCAATTATCTTAAGCAAAAAAACGTTCGCTCGCCTTTTATCCTCTTTCATTCACGAAACGGAAGGTGATGAATCCACCCACCCCTTATCTTTCCTATCGCTTGTCCTCTCTCCACGAGGCGAGGATTATTCAACCAATCCCCTCCATAAGGCTATATTGCTAATCTTAACACCCATCATTAAAGCTCAAGTCTATTCGACTGTATATGTATGTATGTACCCAGTCCCGCAATGCAAATACGAAGCCAAGAAAGAACCAACCAGAAAGTAACATCTTACACGAGGAGTGTGTCATTTTCGGAAAAAAACTCAAAAAAAACTCGAGACATACTGAACAAAGGAAAAGGAAAAAGCTGATTTAATGGGAGTGACCATCATGATCCGAGTGGTCATGTTGAGGCTCTACAGCCTGTGTCGAACAACAACCTTTTCCCTTGCAATTGTCAACACATTCCAATAAACAGGAATCATCGTCCTCCATTCCGCATTTGTTTTGGGCTTGTCCGTCTAATCCTACGGATTCACCATTAAAGATATGATCATGATCTTTGTCGAGGCAAAATTCGGGCTGAAGAGTTGCGCTGTGAATACCATGACCGTGTAAGCATTCACGAATTTCCTTAGATAACTGCATATATTTTTCTCCCCCATCCTCACCAATAGGGAAGGCAACTTGGATATGCATAGACGCAACGAGTTGAGAATCGCTGAGTTGCCAGATATGTACATGATGACAACCTTTCACGGCTTCGAAATTTTCGATGTCCTCCTTGATAAGGGCGACGTCGATGGAATCAGGTGTAGCTTGCAGTAAGATTTGTGCGGTAGCTTTGGTTAACGGAATGCAGGATCGAAGAATGATGACGGTAATGAAAAGTGATACGGCAGGATCAGCGTAAAAACGGCCAGGCCAATTAGTTAACCAAATAATCAAAGCAGTGACTATGACTCCGACATTTCCAAGAGCATCACCAATAACATGAAGAATCATAGCGTTCATTCCCATGTCATCATGATTGTGACCATGACCACCGGACTTCTTGGTTTTATTGTTGTGATTATGGGCCGCATGCTTGGACTGATGAATTTTGTGATGTTCATGATGATGGCCTCCATCCCCATGATCATGGCTATGAGCGTGAGCGTCTGAGTGATCATCGTGAGCATGCGAGAGAAGAGGACTGTTTTCAGTCGGTGCGGGCCCAGATTTAACATCGTCATCTGATTCACTGGAGTCCTCGCTATCAATTCCATCTAATTGTGTCTTGCTTGCAGCAATAATATCTTGTCGAAAGCTTGCCGGATGAATGCTTATATTATCCAAGCTAGAAAATTGGGATTTGCTTGTTCGTCTTCGATGAGTTTGCTGTCTGGAATTTCTACTGGGCGATCTAGTCATGATACTGTTGCTATCACGGGCTGTCGAAGCATCTTCATCGGGCTGTGTAAATTGTACTTGACGTTTGGCGGTGACCTTTGCGACGACGGCTTCGGGAAATACCTCCGCTGCGATCCCATCCTCCTCGCTAATCTCATCCCTATATGGTTCATATCCGTGTTCATGAGTATGACTGTGCGCATGTCCTTCTTCCGCGGCGCTGACCTCATCTCCATGGGAATGCCCATCTCCTGGACCATGGGAATGACCATGTCCGCCTAATACGAAAAATCCAGCGAGGTTCGACGCCAATCCCAATGATCCAACAATAAGTATAAGTTTTGGTTCTCCGATTTCAGGTGGATCGAAGAAACGTCCAACAGCTTCGAGAACAATTGAGACGCACAGGGCGATAAGAAAGACTGCATTGAAAAAGGCTCCGAGGATTTCGGCTCTCAAAAACTATAGAAGAGTTAGTTGCCGTCTTGGTAAGGTAGCTTTCCGTTCGGAAGCCCTCGATTTGTGTAACCACTTACGCCAAAAGAATATTTATCAGTAGTATTTCTTCGTGCAGCTTTAACAGCCCAGAGACCAACAGCGAGAGAAATGATGTCGTTCAACTAGCTAGATGTTAGTATCGAGACAGCTTCAGTCCTTCTTGAACCATCTCACCATGTGGAAAGCATCTGCCATCAATGCCAATGATCCAACCCATAAGCCAACACCTAATTCGACGAGAAAAAAGGCGGCATCGATCAATAGCATGACCAGAATGCGCGTTGACTTTGACCAAGCCATCTCGGAAGATTTGAAGAGTGTATCACTCACTCTCTCTTTACCAGACCCTTGGATTGTCGTTGAAGAGAGTCGGTGAAGGTATTGAGGGAAGTGTATTTGGATTGGTGTTGGAATTGGTAATTGTATTTGTACTTGAAAAGATGTGGCGTGGTACGAGATGATTTAATAAAGATGACGCCCCTCTCGAATATTTGTGGTTTGTTGTGTCTCGCGATATTTTGCGATTTCGGATCTCAACCAATCCCTTATCAAGTTGTATTGATTTTAACCTCTTAACTGTACCCAAAAGGTTTTGTTAACATCTAAATCCAACGTCCGAGCAATGAATGATATTTATTCACTAATGAATAAAAATGGAAAAAGGAGAAGGAATAAATTATTAATTGTGTAGAAAAGCGATTGTGAGATTATAGTTACCCTGTCGAAGAGACGGGAATCTTAGTAATATAATAGTGAATGAATCGACTTTTGAATTGTCAGAACTAGTAAAAAAAGTATAAGCTTTTAAAAAATAAATGAAAAAGAGCTGAGAAAAAGTACTTTTATTAACAAGTTTTGTATTTTGATTATGTAAAACTTGAACTTTTAACGTGGTTTATCAGTAACCGGAACATATCAGTAACCGGAACACTTTTACCTCAATTACCCACATTCCATTAAAATAAAATTACAACAACACCATAAATTAGGATTGAATTATATACAATCTAAAGATCAACTAATGCTGGATCGAACTGACAAGTTCGTGCATTATGTAAAGTACTACCGCATTTGCTACATCGTCGTATAGTAGCTTGCCTCCTTGCTGAAGAACCATCATTTGTATATTCGTCGCGTCGTATCTGATCTTCTACATTCTCTTGTTCTAATATACCATGCCCATCTTCTATTGAAAGTGCTCCTCCTTTTCGTATTAAAGCTTTTCTAGCTCTCCGGCGTTTACTAAGTGCTTCATTTGCTTTGCGGAGACTATGAACCTCAGCAGTTAAAAGCGTATTCGCATGAGCTAGGAGCTCTGTACCCTTAGCTAAAGCTGCAACTGTTTCAAATATTGGAGTAGGTGAGCTCCCTTGATGCCGAGCAATACGACTTTTCACTAAAGTGGATTGGGAAAGAGCTTCAGTTGGATTGTGAGGTGTTTGAGATTGCCATATATCAGGATCGGCTGATATTGATCTATTTGATGGAGTTCTTATTCGAATATCTAGCTTTGAAAGTACAATTTCCGGATTAAATGGGATTAGCCCAGCTCCGCGGAACCCAGCTTTACTATTTGATATAGATATTGCTTCGATATATGCAGCTTTGAAGGCTTGAAAGAACTCGGTTTTGGTAATATGAGTGATATGCGCCTTGATAAAGTTCTCGATTTGTCGACTATATGAACGCTTTAAAGGACCAAAACAACCGATATCAAGTGGTTGAGTTAAATGCGAAGAGTGAGGTGGTAAACTGAGTAATATAATGTTGTGATCCTTGCAGTATTCCTGAAATACTGGTGATTTATGACTTTCATGCCCATCAAGCACTAGCATTCGATATCTACCCACTTTCCTACTTTCAGTATGTTTGTTGAAGTGCTTAATCCATTCAAGACCTGTCTCATTATCTGTCCATCCATTGGTAGTAGGTTTAATAAGCCAATCGTATGGTAAATCGCCTTCGGTATACCAATTTGAGAGGTGGTATTCGCCTTTTACTATCAAAAACGGAGGTATATTATGACCTTCTCCATCAACACAAATAATCGCTGTAGCCCATTCCCGATTGCCTGGCTGTATAGCTTTGCTTTTTCCATGTCGATCAGCTTTAGTAACTACTATATGTGGTGATATTTGTCCCATCATAAAGCCTGTCTCATCGAAGTTGTAGAAATCGCAGTCTAGAATACCATATTTGGCCCGCATATTCGATACTAATCGAAACCATCTTTCAATAAGCTCTGAATCTTCGCAGAGAGCTCTTTGAAAGTCATAAACGCGATTAAAACGCGTCTTTAATTCTGTATGTCGTTTCACAAAGCGATGAGCCCAGAGCTTTCCAACCTTCTTCGCACCCCGCGTTTCGAGTATATAATTCGCCATATCTTCCACATCACTTATTCGAGGACTAAACCCTCTCTCGTCCATATCAATTATATATTGAAAAAGCGATTTCTCCTCTAATTCCGTCATTTTACAATGTATTGATCGAGATCCAGCTTTCGGCGTTCGACCGGCTATTCTGTAGGTAAGGGTAGTATGCGGTATATTATAGATTTTAGCAGCTCTTCGCACACTTAGTTTTTTGGATGAAGCAATAGCTTGAATGGCTAGATTAATTTGCGACTCTTGCATATTGATTTGAAAGGTTGAATATGGATTTAACGCGTGTTAAAGTTGAGAGGTGGTAATTGAGGTAAAAGTGTTCCGGTTACTGATAAACCACGTTAAACAAACGCTAAGTTAGATATTTAAGATTACCTATTAAGAGTCCTGGTAACGTGAACCTCGTATGGCTGTGTTTGATGATTCACATGTGACGTTCAGTCATGTGATCACAACTCATTCATGGCCATCATGGTCACCATTGTCATTAGAGTTATTAGTGATTCAATGTATTGAATCTCATAAATACGTGTTCGTATCAAATGCATAGCCCAGTCAATACTTGTTTGATCATAAGTAGATGTTTGAGCAGTTGAGTTGGTTGGAAGCATGATAAAATATTACTCAATCATGTTATCATATTCATATAGATTCATGTCATTAGCCATCGCTAAGTTGTCTTGTCAGAATGTGGGTATTAAATGTTTCCTGCTACCTTCTTTCTCTGCTGTCGTATGTAAAAAGATGGGTACAGAAATATCGCTAGGGGACCTGGTGGACTGCCTACTGCAAACGGATTGATGAGGGCACATGGACTTTCATCTCAACCTCCCGAGGTCCGGCATTATAGCATTTCCGCAGCTGGTGTCATTCCGAGTACATATGCCATGTAAATTTATTCGCCAATGATATGTCATGCAGGAGAGTCCCAGATTTGTAGTGAGTTCTTTCTGTTAGTCTGCAGTCAAAATCTCAGGAGTAATATGGCCATACTCCTCCCATACTCCCAACGTATTTCAAGCACGTAGCGACGGGTATGCATGTTCTTGGCTATCAATATAAAAGTCCCCGATTTCCAACGAAATAAAGTCAGATGAACATGCTTGCAGTTAGTTGCTTCAATATACGCTAATCGGAGGGGGGGGGAGGGGTCCGAAGTAGATGCTACTGGCCCGAGGCATTCCAATACCTCAAAGTCAACCAATAACATCATCACTTATCGGACTTCACATCTTCTTTTAAAATATCCACAGCAATCAGAAGCACAAGAAATGCTAGAAATATCTAGCCTATATTAGCAGTGTTCGTTCAATGACATATCATAAGTATGGTATCCTCATGATGTGGAAATCCACCCACAAAGAAAAACCCAGCTCCAATGAAAATGACTTCAAAACCCCCGGAGAGGGCTTTACCCCTCACGATAGCGTTTTGATGTCTCCAACTTCTGAAAATTCCTATCAACAAAGTTGTTATTGCAGCACCCTGACATATACAAGCTAGAGGTTTGCCAAGTACGAAGAACCCTATTAATGGATTTGGCGTCGGGGAATGCTGCAAACGGCTGTATCCAGGTCAGTAAAATAGCATAGTACTCCCAAGTTGGTAAGTACACACAATAGTTGTGCAACTGATACCCCCAACATTGACAAGGCCAATGAAGTCCTGAGAAATGCTAGGAAAGTTCTTTCCACGGCTAGTAAGGATAAGTTAGTAAGTTCCTCTACGGAATTCTAGACAGCAAACACATAGAGCAAAGGGGCATATCAATACTGAGGCAAGAACCAGATACATTGAAGAATGCCAAGAGTAATTATACGGATTCTGATAGACACATAGAGAGAGTACTGCATGTAGGTGAAAATAAAATCTCAGCTGACAGGAGTATTTCGGCCCTGAATCTCCGGATTGTATAACATGTAAACAAACCTTGTCATTATAGATCGTCTGAATCGGATCGATGAAAAAGGATAAAGTAATGATACGTACCTAAATGGTCTCTACATGCAACATGGTCAACGGTTACGCTGATTTGGTGTCTCCAAAACTTCGAGACATTATATGTCAATCGACCGAAAAATCCTGTAGATGCTGTACTTCCAGGACCTAATGCATGAGAAGATGAAGCGGTTGTATAATTTTGTCTTATGTGGGCTAATTCTGAAAGTTCGGTGGATTCCCATTGATCTCTTTCTGGTGTTGATGGCTCGGGTGGCTCATCAGGTTCCTCAAGGGATGGACGATGGCTTGGTGTTTCAGCCATTTGAGTGGGATATGTAAATGCAAGATGTCATGCAGATACCTATATCGCAACAATTTATGGTAAGGCTTGACTAAGGTTTCACGAAATGGTGTAAAGAACCTGCATGGAAGAGGAAAGTTGAGGTTCAGATTAGGATTAGAGTTGATGACTAAATCAGTTGTAAGTGTAAGTGAGGAGGTAGATAAAGCTGAGCCGAGTAAGGAAATGAAGCAAACTTCTTACTTCTCCCGATAAGAGTACGAGTACCATTGGAAGTGAGATTGGAATTGTAAAGGCATAGACATGCATGGGAGTGTAAAGGTATACTTCAAGATATCCAAGCATTGTGATATCCGAGCAACGATAATGAATCTCCACTGATCACATGATTGAATTACTCATAGTTTCTGGAAGTTGTCCATTATCAGTTAGTACAGCTGGGTAAGTGCTAGAATTGCCGAGTCTTCTCTAAGCTCACACTTCCTATACTCATTACATCGTCCACGCCTCGAGGTAAAGCAAATAAAAACCCCGACCTTAGCATCGAGAGCTACGGTCAACTTATCCTTCTAAACATTTTCACACTTTTCCGAGCGGTCAATATAATAAGTTTCAGATCGTACCTAGGTATATATACATTCCCAAAGCGACGATCATGCTTATGGGACAAACGCAGGCTCATTGGAGGCGAAGCCGGCCCGCATGTCCGCGTTACAAACGCAGATGCACCTAAACAAAGTATCCATCAGCATGAGGTTTTTATGCAGTGTTTTGCAGGTATTACAAAGATTGAGCCTAGAGGTCAAAATACCACTTTGATGGATACCCTACATTGCCTAGCCGAGATATCTGCATATTCTCTCCTGATATTGATTCCAAGTTGAGTATTTGGCGAAGGATGGGTAACATCCGTTCAGGGTCGACAAAACCCTTGTTACTGTCTCCCTTCCCGCTATCATCTTCCGAGTTCTGCCAGTATATCAAGGAGATATCCGTTAGTGTATCTCGCAAAAGCACTGAGCGGGATGTCTTACCTTCCTAAATGCAAAAAATCGCTGAGCCGGTCCGTTCATACCGTTCTCACCATCGGATTGACAAATTTGCTCACTTTAAGGCTGCGCAAAAGTTGCCATTGAACTGGTAAAAGTTTAACCACACAACGGACCGTCACACCAACAGTTCCTTGCAAAGATGCAGGGTTTGTAAGAACAGTAGCCTGTAGTCATGTAAATCTTGTACCGGATTCATGTCAAGTTCTATTCAGCCGTTTTCATGCATGGAACGACTGTATCCATACATTATCCGAAACATTTAACATCGCCTTACCTTCTTCTATGTGGCGTATGGGATGCTCATCCGTAGAAGCACCTGCTACGAGGAATGTCAATTGAAGCCAGCTGACCGGGTCGGTCTCTGGAAAGATTTGATACCGAGTTAATATGCAGGGTAGATTACTCCTTGCATGATACTCTAGCTTTGAGCTTTATAAGATATCTCTTGATCCATCTCATATTCTTGCTCTTTTGTGATACTCGGAGAATTCATTGTTTTTGAGGGACGGTTGATATCCTTCGCCGCACGCTAGCATCATTCACTTTTCCATTCGTTCGTTGATATCCCAAGGGTTCCCATTATCTAATTTTAAATTCCGACAAAACGGCATCAATCATTTCACTGCCGCGCAGAATGGCAGAGTCACCAGATAGCCAAATCTCCGACCCTATATTTGATAGATTTGAAGAAGGTTCCGATGCTATCTCAAGTAGGAATACCGTCGCCACACCAGATTCTGAAATTTTCCCCCCTGAAAGTCCTTGGCAACAGTATACTACGCTTGACCCAAGAACAAAATCTTGGCAGTTGGCTGCGTCGTTGTCACTAGAAGAGCAGGTAAAAGGCTTGCATTCTGTTTACCGCTTCTTACTGATAACGAACTAAAGGTTTCTTTACTCGTGGCAGCGGACTTTTGGAGATCGAAATCGCTTCCTTCTAGGGGAATACCGGCATTCAAGACTTCCGATGGCCCAAATGGTAAGTAGTGACGCGCTTATAAGCGTTCATATCGCTCTAAATCTCTCAGTGCGAGGCGTTTCGATCAAGCCTATTGTTTTATACACTAGTCCTGACTAAATGTAGGTGCTCGTGGAGCAATCTTCAAGGCTGGAACAAAGGTGTGTCTGAAGTATCTCAGCAAGAAGCAGCTTTCTAACAGATTCAGGCCGCATTATTTCCATGCGGTATATCACTAGCAGCAACATGGAACACCGATCTTACTCACAAAGTCGGCCAATTTCTTGCTGATGAGACCAAAGCTAGATCGGCCCAGGTTTTATTAGCACCAACAGTCTGTTTACATCGCAGTCCTTTAGGTGGAAGGAACTTCGAATCTTTTTCGGAGGATCCTTTCCTTACAGGAAAACTTGCTGTCGCTTACATCAAGGGGTTGCAGGAGAAAGGTGTTGCTGCAACGATAAAACGTAAGAAATATTCCATGTTGTGCCATTGTCACATGTATTTGGCTAATTATATACACAGATTTCGTAGCTAATGAACAAGAAACATTTAGATTGACTATTAATTCTATAGTCCAGGAAAGACCTCTGCGAGAATTATACTTGCGTCCTTTCGAAATGGCAATTCGAGAAGCTAATCCTTGGGCCGTAATGTCCTCGTATAATTTGATCAATGGAGTTCATGCAGACTGTAACTTCCACACGCTGAAAGATATTCTAAGAGGGGAATGGAACTATGATGGGTAACAGTCTTGTATTCTCCAGATCATATCAGTTTACTGACACAGTCTAGTCTGGTTATGTCGGATTGGGGTGGAACCAACTCAATTGCAGAATCCATCGAAGCAGGCTGTGATCTAGAAATGCCCGTGTCAACAAAATGGCGAGGCGAAAAAGTAATTAAAGCGATAAAGAACGGGGAACTAAGCCGAGAGGCCGTTGAAAAAGCCGCTGCAAACGTATTATATCTTGTGGAACGGACAAAAGAATTTGACATGACACCTGAAGCCCCCGAAGCTGAAGATGACAGAGAAGAAACAAGAAAATTAATTCGTCAAGCAGGAGTTGAAGGACTGACCCTGCTGAAGAACGAGAACAAAGTCCTACCAATCAAAGCCTCCCAAAAGAAAATCGCGGTCATAGGACCAAATGCCAATCGAGCAATAGCAGGGGGTGGAGGTAGTGCTAGTTTGAATCCTTACTACAGCACGATCCCGCTCGATAGCATCAAAGCCATATCTGGAAAGGAAATCACCTATGCTCTAGGCTGCCACACCTACAAATGGCTTCCTCTTGCAGCAGACTATTGTACCACATCTACAGGTGCTCAAGGTGTAACCCTTGAATTTCACATTGGCGACAAGTTCGAAGGAACCCCTCGAATAATCCAACACCGCACCAACACAGATCTCTTCCTGTGGGACTCTGTCCCCGAAGAAGTAAATCCCATCTGGTCTGTCCGCGCAAAAACGATACTAACACCCACCACCACTGGCTTGCATACCCTCTCGTTCTCAAGTGTAGGTCCCGGACGACTCCTCGTCAACGGCGATGTAAAAGTCGATTTGTGGAATTGGACGGAATTAGGCGAAGCGATGTTTTCGGGCAGTAAAGATATTCTTTTCGATATTCACCTTGAAGCCAATGTTCCCGTCGAGCTGGTAGCCGAAACAACAAATGAAATTCGTCCATTGGCTAAACAAGCACAACTTAAGCAGACACACGCCACAGGCGGGTGTCGCATCGGCTATAAAGAAGCGGATACTGAGGACCATTTGCAGAAAGCTATCGATGCAGCGAAATCCTCGGATGTGGCGATCGTTATCGTGGGTCTCGATGCAGAGTGGGAAAGTGAAGGGTATGATCGTCAGACTATGGACTTACCGAGTGATGGGAGTCAAGATCGGTTAATAGAGGCAGTTGTAGAGGCAAACCCCAATACGATTGTGGTCAATCAGTCAGGGAGTCCGGTGACGATGCCTTGGGCGAAGAATGTTCCAGCGATACTTCAGGCGTGGTATCAAGGCCAGGAAGCGGGAAACGCATTGGCTGATGTACTTTTTGGATTTGAAAATCCCAGTGGGAAGTTACCTGTATGTGATTTTTATTTAGTCCTTATCTCTTTCCTTCCTTCAAACTTAACTTCAACATCAATCTTCAAATCTCATAACACTAACCGATCAACCAACTAACATCATTCCCCTCCCACAGACAACCTTTCCCGTCCGACTCTCCGACAATCCAACCTACCACACCTGGCCCGGCGAAAACCTCCGTTCCCTCTACGGCGAAGGTCTTTACATCGGTTACCGCCACTACGACCATTTATCCCTCCCCGCTCTTTTCCCATTCGGTCACGGTCTCTCATACACCACTTTTTCCTACTCTTGTCCTACACTATCGTCCACCACTTTCTCAGCCTCACAAGAGAAAATAACGCTCAGCCTAAAAATCACCAACACAGGCTCCATGCAAGGAAAAGAAATAGTCCAACTCTACATCCATGATGTCAGGAGCAAACTCGCACGGCCAGAAAAAGAACTCAAAGGATTTGCAAAAGTGGATCTTGCAGCAGGCGAATCAAAGAATGTAGAAATTGATATCGATAGATATGCGCTAGGCTACTGGGATGATAGTTACCGGGACGGAAAGGGTTTGTGGGTTGCAGAGGAGGGCGCATTTGAGGCGTGGGTTGGCGCTAGCGCGGCCGATATTAGGTGAGTAGCAAACTCTGATCTCTCCCCCGGACTTACTGCAGGGTTGAGCAAGATGTTCGCGTCTATAAAGTATAATCGCTAATTATATGTTTGTGTACGTGCGTAGACATAAAATTCCTTTTGAAGTTAAGGAGACTTTCACTTGGATATTTTAGGCCCCGGGAGAATGAGAGAAGGATGGAACGTGGAAGACAGAAGAGCACAATGAGAACGGAATAAGAGGAAGACTAAGAGATCATAGGAACGGGGAGAAAAGAGATTTTTGTGAAGTTTTCAAATATTATTCATCCATCTAGTGCGCACAGGAGATTCAATTTCATTGTTTTCTCTGTCTTCGTTGCTTTTCTTTCCTGTCCAATTCATTCCTATCCAGTTCAACTGATTACTTGCACTACGATAGATTTGATATCTTCATCGATATTAACTTTCTTGCACTTACTTTGAATATCATCCTCTCTTCACATTCATTCGTTTATTCATATGTAAGATAAGACTTACATACAGATTTACATGAGGTATCATGACAAAAGTCCATATTAAAATCCTTCAACCAATATAATACAAACATCGCAACTGATCAATCAATCAATCAAGTAAACAAAGCCTGCGACGCCAGCCAATCTCTTCATCATAATCATATCTTACAACCCATCACCTACCTACCTATATCTACGTATGTACTGTTTGTGTGTGTATGTATCCACAAAAATATGTACGATTTGTACGTATTACCCCCTGTCTCAATTGGATATGCGTAAACCCAATCAACACCCCACCATGCGATAGCAAACGTATACTATGCAATCAAAAAAAAAAAAGTGACCGCCGATGCAAAGTCTTCATTCCCAAACGCCTTGCTCATTATATACCGCGAGGTATGCATTCCTCTGGCATATCATAACATATCGTATACACCATTGCATCGTCATTTCCAGTGAACCGACCTACGCCAGCAGTGCCTACCCTATCCTATCCGTGCATCCAGAATATTGTCAGGAAATTTATCTTGAAGAATCTCCAGCAGATGATCCTCGGACTGTAACTTCACTATCCATCCATCTCCTTGCCAGACCCGGGCGGGTTGGAGTACTATCGTTGATCCCCTTGCTCTCTTCTCCATTTTCATTTTTATTTTGGTTTTCATCGACATCCTCCTCCATCCTATCCCTATTTCTTCTGTCCAAATAATCTTCACCTCCTTTTCGGTTCTCCATCATTTTCGGACTCTCAGGTGCTCTTCCATCCGCAGCTAACATGGAACTTGGTGTATGTGTATCACTCCTACTTAAATTTTCTGGAGTCGAACCTCCCGCCAACGCATCTCCCCAAACATGCATACTATCCCCTCTAACCACGCTCATTCTCCTTGGTTCCCCTCCTTTTTCCTTCAGTCTCATTTTATCTTTCCCAGTCCCAATCCCACTCCCTAGCCCAATCTCTAATTTTGCCGCTACCTCCATTTCTTCATTTTCTTGTCGCTCCAATCTTTCTACATTTTCCACCGTCAATTTTTGGCATTTTGCTTCATCTCCCGCCTGCCCTGCACCGTTCCCCATGACATCTCTATGCGCATGTACATGTCCATTTCCACGGGTGTCATGTAAGGAAAGAGCTCCGTGTTCATCTCCCCCAGCACCAACCAATTTCTCATCCCGTAACTCCTTGGCTTTTTCCTCAAAAACTTCGCGTCGCATGGCCCGTTCACCTTCAGACTCTGGCTGTGGGAGAGTTAGACGCTGAGAATTGTGGCGCTCACTTTTTGTTGGGCGAGATTGCTCTGGGGAGGGCCTGGAAGGGTTTTTGGGAGTTCTAGTTGAGTCGAGCTCTAGGTTAGATTTCTTTGTAGAGGCGGGGTCGAGTTTGGATGCTTGGGACTGGGGCTGTGATTGTTTTTTAGATTCCTGAGAAGAGAGTGGTGCTTTGGGTGCTTGGTTTTCGTTTTTATCTACAGAGGCTGACGGGCGGTGGCGAGCCGTACTTGTTGAGGAGCGTCTGTCGAATCTATAGTTTAGGGGTCAACAATACATCCGTGATTCTGTCCCGGATGGAAGGAACACTTCAAAGAGAAAGGGAGAATAGAGGGAGACATACTTTGACTTTTCACTTCTCCTCGAACAATTTTCATTGTCTCCCTCCGCACAATCACTCCCTTCATCATCCCGGTCACTCTCCTGTTTCGGAACTCTTCTATTAATCGCCCATCTCACCAACATCTTCTCCAAAGTTTTTCCCTTAACAGGCTTCGCTAGATAATCATCCATGCCGGCCTTTTGGCACTTCTCGCGATCGCCCTGGATGACTGATGCTGTCATGGCTACGATGGGAATGTTACGGGTCGAGTAACTGTAAGGGGAATGGTGACGCAATATATGGGTGGCGCGGTATCCATCTATAATTGGCATCTATTGATGTACTTAGCATGATATTCTAAAGATGATAGAGATTCTTGGGAAATTACTTGTACATCCATAAGAATTATATCTGGTTTTGGATGAGGTGGATTTGGAGAGTCTGCAGCGAGGAGATAATCAAGAGCTTCTTTTCCGTTCCAAACTGCCGAGGCGGTAAATCCTAATTTCCGGATGGTTTTCAAAGCAATTTGTTGATTGATAGCACTGCAAAATATTAGCATAAGACGTCGCATCCCAGACCGAATCCACTTACTTATCTTCAACAAGAAGGATTTTGATATTGGCTCTATCAGCAGGCGACATCTCTACCTCGGACATAACTGGAGGCGTCATACTAACTGACCTATGATGTCTAGGCATATCCGACGAGTTTTTCTGGGGCGAAGCGCCAACATCATAATCTGAACTGCCACAAGAAACACTCATTTCGGATTGTAGTCGATCTGGCAAGCTTCCAATATCAATTAGGGCACTTCCATCATGATATTGTGGCTTGTTGAAAGGAATCCAGAAAGTCGCAGTCGTACCCTGTCCCAACGACGATTCCAAAGTGATTCTACCGTGCATCAGGTCCACCAAATTCTTACTTATCGTGAGACCTAATCCCGTGCCACCAAATCTCCTTGCTGTTGATGAGTCTGCTTGACTGAAAGGTTTAAATAGACGTTTTCGGACTTCCTCCTCAATTCCAATACCGGTGTCTTCAACCACGAACTTTACTTCGATAGTACCTGCATCTTCTTTTTCTTTGATGACGGAGAACTTGACTCTCCCTTCGCTGGTGAATTTAATACTATTCGTGAGGAGATTTGTGATGATCTGGCGAACTCGACCTGGGTCGCCCATAACAATCAAATCTTTATCAACTCCGACCGTGATGTCGGAATCGAACATTAGATTCTTACGTTCAGCAGCGAATCCCAGCATCTTACTGACATCTCGCACCACAACCGATAAGGAAAATTGAACTTCCTCAATATCCAACCGACCAGATTCAACCTTTGAGAAGTCCAAGATATCATTGATGACTGTGAGAAGTGCGTTGGCGGAACGTTGAATGTTTTCGGCACATTCTTGTTGTTCTTCATCAAGGTTCATATCAGTGAGTAGTTCAGCCATCCCGATGACTCCAGCAATAGGTGTTCGAATTTCGTGACTCATGTTGGCAAGGAACTGGCTCTTTAATCGACTAGCTTCTTTGGCGGCTGCTTCATTTGCAAGAAGTCTGGTGTTCTCCCTTTCTTGCATCTGGAGATCATTTTCACGATCTTTAATCTCAGTGATATCCATAGATAATCCAATGACACCGTCGATGAACGCTTCGTTGACATGTCCACCTCCATCTTTCTTACCGAGGACAGGGACAAATTTCGTGCGGTACCACCTATTGTCGATGGTGTGTTCTTGAACATCTTCCATTATCTTTCCAGTCAAGATATCCTCGATTGGTTTTAGTGAGGCAGGAATCATGTCATGGCTTCGCCTGTGGTTACTGGAATGCGAAAAGACGTCGTAGACGTTCTTCCCTATGTAATCAGAACCCTTAGCTTTACCACTACCCGCGAGGCTTTCATCGCTAGATCCTACATCGCTCTCAAGATCCCATATGAAGGAACCTTCCAGGAGGTTGATTCTTCGATGTCGGTCCACGGAAAACAGCGTAACTTGAGCATGGGTTATGACGGACAATAATTGTTGACGAAGTCGTTTGGCCTCGAACCGTGACATGACCGCATCATGGATATCCGTGCAGGTTCCGTACCATTTTTCGATCTTCCCAGTATCTTTATTCCTCATGCAAACAGCACGTCCCAGCATCCATCTCCATTCTCCATCGTATTTTCGACAACGATATTCTGTAGTATAAGGTTCACCAGTCTCTAGACAATTTTGCCAGCGTTTCTTTGTCAAGGCCATATCATCTGGATGAAATGGCGATTTCCAACCCTCGCCAAAGGATTCCTCCGCGGTCAATCCCGTATAGTCATACCAGCGCTGACTGAACCAGTCATGCATCCCATCCGGAGTAGTCGTCCAAATCAGCTGCGGCATACTATCACATATCATCTGAAACCTCTGCTCATCAGCCTCTTTGATCTCGGCGATCTGTTGTGTCACAGCTGTGATATCTCTGCACGTCACAATCCCAGCCAAGAATTCGCCAGTATCCGGGTCTCGAACCGCTTCTCCTGTAAAATGCTTTAGCATATCTCGGGTTAGTCTTAGGAGTTCTTTTTACCTAAACAATCAAATAGGATCCTGTCCCCAGTATCGGGGTCATAGAGGCCCAACAAACGACTAGAAAATGGTGTCTGTGTTCTTACCAAAACCGAGATAGGATACTCTGACGGATCTAAAGCTACGCTGAAATCATGGTTGTAACAATGCCATTTACCAACTAGGTCAAAACCTAGGAAATTATTAGTAACGCTATGCATAGATCGAGATCCCGAATCTCATACCGTTTTTAACATCCGACATGTCAGCTTCTCTTGCAAATAATCTTCTTGCAGCCTTATTCGGTATTGTCACACTCTCGTCCTTCCACATTGCCAGAATGGGAATTTCTGTATTATCCAATAGTGCATCTTTCAATACGATTACCTTCTGCAAAATTGAGGGGGCGCCTGACTTATTGACGCGTGACGGGGGACCCAAAGGTGGAAATGGAGAGGAAGACATGGGCGCATGCGTGGGGCTAGAAATCGCAGATGAGCCGTTGGATCCTTGACTGGAATCATGACTGGAGCTATGTTCGGAGCTGGCGGACGACGGGTTTGAGCGAGACATAGAATTCGACGAATGGGAGCCATTTTTGGTACCCATTTGAAGCTTAGGGTTGTGTACTTTCCTGGAAATCCCCCTTGAGCTGGGCAATACAGGTTGAGTACTTTCTGTACTCGTGAAGGTCAACATGAAGTATTTTTCGCCCTCAATTTCGAAGATACTAATGATCATTTTGGCATATGAATCTGGACCCGTTAGATTGAATTCCATAAAAAGAAATTATAGCCATTAAATGGAGATTTTCTCAATTGATGCATGTTGCTGGGTTGAGCATATTAAAATGAATACTCGTTTAACCCATGTACAAAGGCACTGAAAAGAGGACAAGCACTCAACCATTTTCGAGTAAATGTTCGAAGCATTAATAAACCAAACAGCCTCTAAGAAGGTTGAGGCAACCGCTCCGTGCGTGGAACAAAGTATTAAAGGTAAACTTACGTCTATCCGACATCTTCTTAGCCGTCCGCCCTGCAAAGGATGATGCTGTTATTAATCCGGATGTGATGATGACTTCAACCACGGCATCATGAACCACCGAAGCCTTCCTCTCAACGTTTGTGATCCTACTTGGAGGCTCTGTCCTTTCAGCCGTCGGCGTCACATCTCCTTCATACTCCGATGATACAGATTCTTGCGCATTCGGATGCACATTGATTTCTTCGCTCAAACTATCCAGAAATGTGTCCCAAGTAACCCACACAGGCTTGAAATCTTTGACCATGTCAATGCCCAATTGGGAAAGTGTTTGTCCTTTGTATTGTTCCGCACACTGTGCATCTTCATTTTCTTCACTTTCATCACCGTCTGCACTGAGTAGTCTCGCAGTGGCTTCGTTTGCGAGTATCACCGTTTTGGAACTATTTAAGACCACGACAGGGTATGGCAGGTAATGCATGGCCGAAAACGCTACATCTGCAGGCGAGACCATACCGGGAATGTGTATGTGTAGGTTACTACTCTGGCCTGATCCTCGTCTCCCGCTCATATATTCCTGGGCTTTTAAAGCATCCAAGCCATCAATTTCGCCGGGAGGCATATGTAAAGGTGATATCGGTCGATCATATTCTGAGCTTGGTGTGCCCCTCTCTGTTTCGTTCGGCGACACGACGGCATTCCGAGGAGCAGGAGGAAGGTCGATATAGGTGGGGTGCTTGTCGACAGCCATGGTTGTTGATATTTTGGACCAACAATTGACCAGTGTCCGTTTGTTTTCAGTGTGTTGACTTCCCAATGCCGCGTTTCTTCCCAATAATCTCTTAAAGTCCAGGTATTCACTCTTCGCAAATTCTGTGATTCAGGGCCGCTAAGACGTCATCTTGCTGTGTTAATAGCAGAAGAGGATCGTCGGTGTTGTCGCCACGTTGATATGCGATGAGTGTCAACTGTCACACTGATATTGTCGGTCGTGCACGTTCTCCGCAAGAAGGTGGATTGAATTATTTCGAGATGATGGTACTCACGAATATTGGGTGGGTTATTCAGGAATAATAAGTAAGTTGAGGAAGGAAAACAGAATTTTTTCAATTGGGCGGTTCCTTCAACAATGTTTTGGTGGTTGGACGGGTTGAATCCGGATTTGAATCGACCAAAACGGTATTAGAGGAAGGACTTGATGCTATTATCAACCAAGCCTCTGAGACTAGAAGCATTTGGAACAAATAAACAGCGGAGAAAGACGATCCAGACTCCAGCACGGAGGAACCTTTTGAGCAATCGATCTAAAGACTAATAAAGTACAGCCTTTTTCGTCAATAATTGAGCTAAATTATGATATTTTTATTAATAATTGAAGAGATGTTTAAATCAAGTATGATAATTAAGGAATGATCGAGGTGGATTTGGGGGCGATATAGTGAGCGAGTAACCTTGGGGTGTAATTCATATACAAAAGTCGAAAAACAGACATAGAGATATAAAAATGTAAAGAAAGAAAGAAAGAAAGAAAGAAAGAAAGAAAGAAAGAAAGACTCGTTCAAGCCACATAGACGGTCTAGAGCAATGCAGTATCATTCATACTCACCAAGATGAGATGAGATGTCATGTCCCAATGTGGTAAAAATTGACAACAACAACAACAACAACAACAACAACAACAACAACAACAACAACAACCAAACGGCAGATCTTTCGAGTAATGCATATGATGTATCTGGGAATGAGGGGTGATTTGGATTCTCGGACCTCCTTTTGATGTTTGGTTGCAACTTGCCAGTACTGTAGCATACGTACATAGCATTAACGCCTGCCTGCTCCTTGGCCTTTCCCTTTACCACACCGACATCAAGTTTTGATCAAAAGAAGGGCGATACATAAAGTCCACGGTGGTCCTGGTAGAAGTGCCCAAAGGGCTGCGAATCCGATCGATACATGAAGCATCTCATTTCTTCCTCCCGAGGGCTGAAAATCGTGGCAATAAATTCTACGTGCCTACGTATCTAGTACGGAGTAGTTGGTATCTGAAGTCGATCCGCGCATAAATTGATGGATGGGCGGAGACGCTTCTTTTATTATTAGTTGCCGAGAGGGTCTCAAAAGGGTCCCACGCCGATGCTTCAGAAAGTGCTGATCGTGCGGAGAAGTAGGGATTATATGTGATTGTCACATCTTTTTAAAAAGCGAGGGGTCTCAATTCGTATAAAGATCTTCACTTTGTACCAAAACCCCTTTGACAAATCGTTGCATTTTTCGGATTATTATTCTTTTTTTTTTATTCTTTTTTTTTTTTAATCGAAAAACCTTATGCCATGTAATCGACAGGGACTTTATTCTTTAGTGGGGGAGGCTGAGGATTTCGAGTTGGTTTGTGTGGGTTTGTGGGTTTGTGGGTTTGTGGGTTTGTGGGTTTGTGGATTTATCCATCGTACAGTGTATTGCGATCGGATCCATTTTATTTGCTCCAAGACCTCTTTCGTTCCTCTTCTTGTTGTGGGACCAAAAGGAGAAAAAGTTAATTAATTGCTGACTTCTCCTTATGACGAGCACGAGCATAAGCACGAGATTGTAAGACTCTTAGAATAGGGTGGTAGCATATATAATATCTATCATACATATACACGGCGACGAGTGTTCCTCACACATCATATATCAACCCACAATCTTTTCAAGCATCAAAAATGACCTAGCGGCACTCATAGGATAAGGTTCCGCATTGCAGTACCTAGTACTTGCATATTAATCTTACATACTTATACTTAAGGTTACATAATAAGATCTTACATCTAATATTATATACTACATACTTGCATACTACATGCTACATACTACATACTACATACTACATGCTACATGCTACATACTACATACTACATACTACATACTACATACTACATACTACATACTACATACTACATACTACATACTACATACTACATACTACATACTACATACTACATACTACATACTACATACTACATACTACATACTTACATGAAAACAGATCTTCTTCCTATGCCACTACAAATGTGATGCAGATTTCACAATTCAAAGTTAGGTCGACGGGATTCCCGTCACAGGAATCCTCGTTCACATCTTTGCAGCTATGTATGTTTCTACCCCTTCACCCCTCGCCAATATTAGTGTAGCCTTTCGATATCAAAAAGGGCTCCCGTCAGAAACCTTACCATGTACGGGATATCCGTAGGTTATCAGCTTCATCATAGAATCGAGAAGTACTCCGCATTGAAATACACGGACCATCCTTCCCGTCTCTTCCACAGGCGGGGTGTGCTGTCGAATCCAAAAATTTCCAGGGCCCTTCAGCGAATAGAATCAAAATGACTTTTCACTCATCAACAATAAGAGCTCCCCATACTCTAATTCCTAATAGGGACAAAACAGGCCTTCTCCAATGCGAGCTTCATGAGTATCCTCTACGGGAATCCTGTAGAGAAACTCATTTGTACGAAGCTTCGTCGCACACATGGGGCAGTTTTGATGATCCCTCCGCACTGTATCTTCATAGATGGACATTTCCTGCTGGTCACGTCGAACCTCCATGCAACACCGTTACGTCTTCGAAATCGCACTTTCAACCGATTCATATGGGTGGATGCTATATGCATCAATCAAGAAGATGAGCAAGAGAAGAGTCGCCAGATTCAAATGATGGCGAGGATTTATGGTCAAGCAAACTGAATTATCGTTTACCTTGGAAAAGCTGCAGATGATGGTGACTTTGCTCTTGAATGCATACGAATTGTCGCAGAGGATGAGGGCGATTCTCCACACCCAGCGAACTCCAAAAGCCTTCGAAAGTCACTCTTTCAATTGCTTAAACGACCATGGTTTCAGCGTATTTGGGTAGGTAAATACCGTTTTCAATACCCCCATCAAAGGCTAATAATCTATTTCCGTTTAGATACTCCAGGAGGTTGGCTTAGCTCGAAATATCCAGATCTTATGCGGTTTGGAGGAGACGAACGGGTATATATTCTAATCTGAAAGTCTTTCTTTAGAGATTCTCCACATTTACAAGTCTGATTCATGCAAGTATCTACATGATAAGAGGATCAATCTTCCGTTCAAAACACACTCTGAATCCGCTAATGGATCTTTCTCTAGGTGGGTTGATTGATATGTATTATGCCCACAAGGCTAAGGTACGTCACGACAAGATATATGCATTGCTGGGTATGTGCTCCGATGATATTTGAGCTCAACCAGCCTACTGCCTGACTGCACGATTTCATGGAAGACACTTTTCCAAAGACTTATCGCGTTTAACCTTTGTGAAAGGATACCCAGAGAATCTGCTATTGGAGGTGATAGAGATCAGACAAGATTTGCAAGGCAATTTTCATCAAGATCCATTAAATAGCAAAGCGCAACTAGCGACAATTTATCTTGATGCAAAACAGGAGCGTGGCATTCACTCATTTCTTACCCACAGGTCAGGGAGGAAGTTGATGATTACGCAAGAGAAATAACCGATGCAATTAGATTAATAATGTCCAAATCAGAGAACGCGATTTAATGAGGGCTATAGGTTAATGTAAGATTACATCCACAAGGAACGGTGCAGCCGAGTTACGTCAGTCAAAGATGGTTGAGCATTCACCCAAGTCTATGTCTCCACCAATCTTTAATGTCCCGAAATTCTCCCTGAAACCATCAATTTCTGTCCCGTCTTCTTCCACTTCTCCTCCATACTCAATTACTCTTTCACCCTCCTGTCCATCACCATTTCCTTTTGCACTACCACTTATATTACTCTGAACCTCACTCGTGCTTCTCGTCTCTTTTATGCTACAAAAATCCTTATCTCCAACGCTCTGCTTTTCTTTGCTAGGTTCTACTTGCTTCCTAGCAGCTGCAAAGCAGATCCCCAAGCCTTGATGAATTCCACCGAGCACTGGATGGGAACACACGTTAAATCTAGTCTTCAAACGTGAATTTAGTAGTCGGGTAGCGGCCGAGCTATTTAAAAATGGGTTTGTCATCACGCGGGGAGGCATACCCGATGGAATCTGAGGACCAGTTGGAGGAGCTTTATCCAGGCCCAAAGATCTTTTAACTACTGCATGTTGCATAGCTATACGTTGAGCAGCAGCGCGGCGTGCATCAATTTGCTTTTCGATGTCGATTTTCTGCTTGCGTAGCTTTTGGGTTACTTGATCTTGGGTAGCTTGGTGCTGCCGTTCAACATGATCCGGGCTTGCAGCACTTTTCTGAAACCGACTATTGTACTTCAATCTTTTTCTCTTCGACGACGGCACGGTGTATTTTAATTTTGCGAGCCTAAGAGAACTTTTGCTACAGTGTAGTAGAGATGAGAGAGGCAGTTGAGGATTGAAAATTCTGGTTAATCGTTTTGTTTTGAGGTGGCAGGTTACTAGTGGAAAACGCTTGCGACGTTAACTCAGGAATCGAGTTAGCTGTACCAATTTGATTCCTTTGAGCGATATCTTCGACTTTCTCAATTGGTGTGATAGCCAATATCTAGCTAAATTTTGCAGTTTTTTTCCACTCCAACAATCTCATTTTGTGCAACCACCGACGTTTGAGAATCCACGAAGAAGTGTTTTTTATCACTGTAGAGCGTTCTGAAGGTGAGGATATTAGAAAGCATATTCAATAACTATAGTGTGACGAACCCTGAACGTAGTATATGCTGTGGTGTCAGGTTGAGGAAGAATTTTAACTCTAGGATGAGCTCCAGAGCGCACAGCTTCGGCAAATTGAATGATCTTGGTCATATTTCTCGAGCTCGAATTAGTCTTGTGCTTCGTACTGTTCGATTTGATAGAGCTCATAGATATTCAAGCAAGAGGAAACCCAATTTGACCCAGAGTAATTCGCATCCAATTCATACAGCCCTGTATTTGGCTTCATGATGAAAGAGAGACAATAAAGTATGCATCAGGACGTTGATGTCTTTGAGCAAACTGAAAAGCAAAGATGAGAGAGAGAGAGAGAATGGCCAGTTTGCATTGGTATTGTTGTACTTGACCTTCAAAGAGGAATGTTGGCCTTGAAGTGCTGAGGTAATTGAAGCTCTTTACTTTGTTTGCTCAAACGAAAGCCGAGAGGTATTGACATCACACGAGAATATTGATGAATGAGAAAAGGTACTATCAAAATAATTGATCTGATATTTTTAGCAAGGCGGGGGGCTTTCATGGATGCCAAATTAGTTTTGCCGGACATAGGAACTCTACAAAGCGCCCAAGAAGTCTAATTGAGTAGAATGACACATTATTCTAGCTGCAAACACTGTTTTGCATGTACCACTAATGCAAAAGACTCTAGCCATGATTGTTATGATAAGAGCACGAGATTTAATTATGATGTGTATAGAAAATTTCGCTTGAATTGATTATGGAATATGCAAGAGCTTACCTTCCGAGAAATGCTAATACATACTCATTAGATAAGTCAATATATTACAAATGTATACATCCACGCTTCCAGGAAATGGACTCTCGCAAAAACTTTGGGTGTGTTGAAGAAGTAGTGATTTACTGCCTTGACTTCAGGCCTTGTTGTCCTTCCGGAACTTGTTGAATGGTGTATGAAATACCCATTTTCCTATAATCATAGATATTTGGAATGAAGGGAGAGTGCCGAATGGGCTATGGTTGAAAGTTATCAGGGGAAAGGCGGAATGCTGATCCAAGCTCGACATCATACCATACTGTCAGGACTTCTGACCACTAATCTGAGGAAACACTTCACTGCAGAAGGAAGCGGCCCGGAAAAGCAATGCGCCTTGCCTCGGATACCAGGTACCATGCATACTTTGAGAATGAGATCAGAAGGTCATGTCTCTGCTTATCAGATTTGAATATTATCCCATAAACCGCCCCCTTTCTACAACAAAAATCGGCTGCCTTTCGTGTATATTATACTAAAAGCTGGTCATTACAACTATTATCTTCTTTGAAACTTCCATAAACTTCCATAAGTATATGATTCATGTTCTTTTGTACCACCCCCACGCTTGAATAGTTTCCTAGACGGCCAGCTAGTTACTCAGTCGGTGTCATTCCCACCACGCAATATGATACCAAACATTTGGAACGACACAAGGGATGCAAATCAGCAAAGACGAATTGGAGCTATAGTAGACCCGCTTGGTGACCTTTCAAATAGAAATGAAAAATAACACAACCCTTTCGACTCCCCATCGTTCTTGTTTTTATCCTGAGAATAGCCCATGTTTGCTGTTTTCTCCTTCCGCTTGCCATCTTAGTTTGTGCTTGACTTGGCCTTGCATTTAAAATATATATTGAGGATTATGCAACAATCACCAATACCCATACTAATAGTAGCTATTTGCGTCCTTCTTGGCGACTCACGTTCCGAAATCACACAGCATGTTCTACTCAAGTATACGTTGAACGATGCCCCTCTCAAAACTCATTTCTCATCCCAAACGCACCTCATTCCAAGCTAACCTTATAAAAAAAAAACCTAAACACGTCGCAAAATGCGTGCACGGCCTCCCAGATATCCAAGATATGCTTGTAGTCAAAGACATTTCTCAAGGAATGGCCTGGTGCATCTTCGACAAGAAAGGCGAGAGAGACAACTATGATACTCTCAATTTTCTAATCCCAGAAAATACACTTGAAGCGAGTAAGGGAATTAAGTGGGGGAAGAAGTGTCGCCCCGAAGTGTGTTTTGATCCCATTAGGTTCTATACGATCGATCCCCTCTCATACCAAGTTCTCCGTTCCTCAGCTTTCCACATACTATTCAAGAAGACGGCAAACGGAAATAGGGAAACAGTGTACTAACATCTATACACCCCTAAAAGTTGATTTCAAGATTCGATCCACAAACCGGGCTGGTCGCGAGGTTCCAAACGCATAATCAGGGATTTAACTACCTTGAGCTCAAAGCATACGACGATGTGATTCCTATCAACACGCTAAGGAGTTCTCAATGGGAAGGATATCGTTGGTCCACCTTGTCATCCTTCGCCATCATATGCATTCTTTATCATTCCCTTTCCCCTCCAGAAGCTAATTAATCCGAGCTGATTCCCTTCCTTATTCCAGGTCACTCGGCGCACCAATCCACATCACTCTACTACAACAACCTTTCGCGCTCCGAGATCTAACAAAGGCTGGGAGCATGCTCGGCGGTATCGAAGGACATGGGATTCTAATCACTTACGCAGCCTATGCTCGGCTTCAGAATGTTTTCTACTCAACCGTGTCAAGACCTTGAAATTACGATTGAGACGATTGAGGAGATAGCTAGGAAACAGGGTGTTACTTTTAAACAGGCAGGAGTTTTGATTGCGAGGAGCGTGAAATTGTATGAAGAGCTGGTGCTGTAGAACACATACAAAGCAAAGCGTGAAAAACGCCCACGAATTTGTAGGATGTGAAGGTATGTAAAGGAATTGTCGAATGGATGTGTGGTCACCGCCGGGCGGAAAAACACTCGGAGTGGGTGCTGCGCTGCATGGTTTGCTATTGGCTTTATTGTGAATTTAAATTTTTCTTTTCCCCTTTCTCAAAAATACTCTCTCCCTCCTCCCTCAAGCACACAAGCATACCAGGTACTACCGCTCCTGCCCCTCTTCCTCAAACGGCTGTCTAATAGGGCAGATTCTGGGATCCAGAGGAATTGGCCAATGTAGGCGCAGAACAAGATCGATATTCTTCTTTGTTACTGGCGCGCCGTTGAATGTTCCTGGTGGGGCGGCGAGTCCGTCGAATGCTGTTACAATTTTTTTTAGAATTGGTTGGGAAGGAAACATGTGGTGGAAAGAGAGAAGAGTGGATGGAAAGGTGGAGGAAAGGGGCGAGGCGGAAGAGTAGCAACTGTAATTGGGTCTTTGGAATATTTACATTGCCAATCCTTAGAGCACCTGTGTGATATTGACCTCCCCGCTGCGTTGGCTTGTCCCCTTTCTTATCCGTCCAAATATCCGTTCCATCAATTCAACGTTCAAGGCCTCCGCTCCACCATTCCTTCGAGGAAAGAAATTTCATTCTTCCTCCCCTTCTTCCATTTCCCTCTTAACCGCGGCCCCCAAATTAACCACATTCCTCAAATTTCCGAATGGCAACACATCACTAATCCTCTTCGCACCACTCAACCACATGACCAACCTATCAACTCCACATCCCCATCCGCCAGTAGGGGGCAACCCGACCTCCAATGCTTGAATATATCCCTCATCCACTTTATCCATGGGATTCTCTATATCCTTATATTTCAATTGTTCTCCAAATTTGTAGCGCTGTTCAAATGGTGAATTCTCTTCTTCATACATATTTGCTATTTCTTGGTGCTGTATGAAGAGTTCCACCCGTGCGGATACGAGTTGCTTGGTAGTAGGATCGAGGAAGGATTTCGAGAGGGGCGCCATGCAGGAGGGCTGATACATAATGAACGTTGGATCAGAACAGCGGGGCTCGATGTAGATGGATGCGAGCTTATCTAAGAGGCGAGGAAGAGTTGGGTTTTCGGGAACTTCGAGATCATATTTTCTGAAAAGTTGAAGTAGGTCTTCTCTAGCGTCATCTTTTTGGAGATCAGGTAATTTTTCTTCAATTGCAGATTCGATCGCGGGTATGAATTCGATTCTTTTAAAGGGTTTTGTGTATAAATCCTCTTCGAAGCGTGGGAGTTCTGTAAAGGGCATGTATTTTACATGTTGAGGATCAACACGCAATCCATTGACGAGATGTACAAGACCCGAAACCAACTTCTCGGTCATGGATATAAGATCCTCAATGTCGGCGTACGCTTTGTAAAATTCACAGGTTGTGAATTCCGGATTATGTGTAGCATCAAGACCTTCATTTCTGAACGCAGGACCAATTTCAAAAACTCGATCTAAACCACCGATGATTAGGCGTTTTAACCATAACTCAGGAGCTATTCTGAGGGCTAGCTCCTTTTCGGGGAACTCAGTTGCATTTGTTTTAAACGGTTGGGCCATGGCACCTGAAGCCTTATCGGCAAGGATTGGGGTTTGAAATTCGAGAAAATTATCTTGAACGAGGAAATCACGGATATGCTGTATGATTTTTGAACGAAGCCGCAGAGTAGCGGCGACATCGTTGTTGACAAGAAGGTCAAGATGTCGATTTCGAATACGAGTTTCTGGATCCTCTAATTTTCTGGGCACCGGTGCCAGACTTGGAGTCAATATATGTGGTAAACATGTCAATTTGAGAGTATCTGAACCATTGTCTTTACGAATTGGGTAACCAGTTGCAGCTATTACATGTTAGGTTCGCCAAAAGGATAAGGGATGCGACATAGAATTTTCACTCACAAACAATATCTCCACGTTGCATAATTTTGCTTAAATCTTCGAAGGAAATTGAAGTTTGCACATTAACATCTTGATTATTGGATATCTTCCCATGTTCAGCCTCTAATTGAATTGAATAACCGTCTTCTATCAAATTCATAAAGACAAGCTTTGAGCCAAACTTTCGCACACTTTCAAGTCTACCTACAAAAAATCAACCTCTATTCGCATTCTGCCCAGAAAAGTTCTTACCATGCAGCGTAAGAGCATCGGTTTCATGACTATATCCACATTGCAATGTCGCACAATACTCAAGACAACTTTTCACCGTGGCAATTCTACCAACCTTTTTAATTCTTGGATAATGTAAGGCGTCAGATAACTGAAGTTTTTTTATCCTACTTTCGAAGTGATCTAAGCCTTCCTTCAACTTCACTCGCCGTGCCTTACACCCTCCCTCGGTCTCGCGGGAAGGAGCCTTTGGCCCCTTGCCACGTAAACGATAATGTGTAGAGAAAAGTCGTGCATATGCAGCTGGTTTCACCGGTAGAATGTCATGATAAAGATATGGTCTTAGGAACCGTAGACCGGTAAGAGAACTCATCCTGTAATCTTAATACAACTCAATTAGCCCTACTCAATGAAAACAGTGTTGAAGCAATGGAAGATGTAGATAATGAGCTTTTCAGACAACGGATCGATGTGAGATCAACCACTCTCCCGAAGAAGGGTGTCAGTCGCAACGGTTCTAATGTTATATGGAAATCATCATATAAACTCATGGAAAGATAATGAAGCAACGGAGGAAAGAATATATCGTATACATACCAATTAATTATTGCACTCTCCAAGACCAATTGTTGGTATGAGAGTGTTATTGTTGACAGTCGATGAATGGTTTGAAGCTCAGCTTCGAGTTTTATGTTCAAAAAAATAATTTGCCTCCGGAATATCGTTTTCCCGGCGCTAGTGAAGCTTTCCATTCAAAGGTTCATACAAACCTTGGATCGAGGGTATCAAACAAAAAGTAAGCCCCGCCCAATTTAATATTCTACAACTTGAATACCCTCTTCACATATTTCCCAATTTCATATACAAAAAATACCGCAATTATGTCAATGTTCGGAATAGGTCGTCCTCAGCCATCCTCGCAAGAGAAAATCGCTGCTGCTGAGCAAGAGATGGATCTTATTACTGATATGTTCAACAAGTATGTTTTCCCGTCTGTACTCGAAAGAGTAGATTAAACTGCCAATGATGCAAGCTCCGAAATCCCATAGCTCGCTACGCTCAAAGTATTGAAAATACATTTTTCTTCCAGGTAGTCTGCCCTTGCGGCAGTGGCTTCCTGGTGGCTTTCGGAGGGATAGCGGAGCGTTTATTTATGCAACTATGAATAGCTTCATGATATCTGTTCTATACTGACATGTTTCTACAGACTCAGTCAATCATGCATTAAGAAGTGCATTCCTAAAGAATACCGCGAAGGCGAACTCAACAAAGGCGAGGGTGTCTGCATTGACCGATGTGCAGCAAAGTTTTTCGACGTGCAGATGAAGATCTCCGAGTTATTACAAGCAGAGGCAGCAGCTAAAGGAGCTGGTGGCGGTGGTTTTGGAGGTGGTGGATTTGGAATGTAAAATGATTTTGATGGAAGGAAGGAAGCTTCTTTGCGGGGTTTTATTTTTGGCCTATTTGACGCGCACATGATGCAGAGGTGACATGATGATAGAAAAGCATGAAAGCAATCCATCGGAAGACGTTGAGGACATGAAGACAACAGTTGCTGGTGATGATAAAAATCACTCCTGTTGATATTGTACATTAGAATGTGGTATAAGGACAACACAAACGACTTTCATATCCACCAACCCCAAATCCCAAAACTCTAATCCATTTGCTTAAAAAATATAAATGCTTGGCGGGTATTCCCAAAACGCCGGCTGAATGCAGTCGTCGACTAACTAATATAAAATCATGGGCTCCTCGGTGCCACTATATTTGTACCAGTACCAATTCCTGTGATGGAGCGAACAATCCAATGAGCCCAACTTTCTTTTCTAAAAATATTTTCTAGTTCATCTGCCCGTGTTTCCAAATCATCTACCTGTCTTTCGAATTGAGATACTCCATCCTCTACGTCCTGTACTTTTGACACGAGAGAATCAAGCTCGTACTCAAGTTTAGCTCCAAGGACTTCAATATCTTTGAGAGTTTCTGTAACATGAGATCGTTCTTCGCCAAGGAAGTCTTGCGTGTTCTTCCTTAGATCCTGGTATTCTTCGTTCAGCTGCATGTGTATTTCTTGAAATCTTTCTTGGTCCAAAGCAGCTTGGTCCTCCAAAAGATTGATGCTGTCGATTCTCTGTTGTACCCATGGGCATAGATTGTTTCGGAGATCCAATATCTTCTCGTATATTCGTTTGTAATCCTCTTTGAGCAGTTTATGATTTTGTAATGCAAGCCACTCGTCCGATTCATCAAACTTGTCAATAATACCAACAGGATCCCAAGTTAGAATAGCGTCTTCGGCGTCGCTGAAAGACGCGTGGCGCTGTATCCGATCTTCGCCGCGATGTCTCTTGATATGAGACACGCCGGAAACACTATGTCGACGATGAAGTATTGCCACGAAATTATGACTGACACTACGTTCTGCCTCTAAAACTGGACCTTCAAGGTCACCTTCGCCAAAAATGGAACCTGAAATCGAAGGCTCCCTTGCCACAAGTTCGCGCCGAATCTCTTGCGCCTGTGCCTGCCACTGTTCTCCGGCTTCCATGGCCTTCCTTTCTTCCCATTGTAAAGCGCTTGGATTTGGAGTGAGACCTGGCAAGCTTGTCCTGGAATTACCAGGAGGTGATTCGCTACCTCTTTCACGCAGCCCAGCTTGCGCTAATCCGGTCACCACGTCTTTAGAGTTTGGTATAGCACTTTCATATTCTCCCGGTTTGAATTTCCAACTAAATGCTTTGTTAATTGTTGGGCTAGATGGTGTGCTTGGCCCACAGGGTGTTGTAGTCAGATGTCCTGGGCTAAAGTAACCACCGTTCTCATCCAAGTCACGGCTTTCGTCTTTCGAATGTTTACTGGCATGGCCGCGCAGGCCAACAGCATCCTTGATTCGTCCAAAACCTTGCTTGGCCTCGCTCATCTTTCCAGTAGCCTTTTTAAACACAGTTTTGTGAAGTTGAAATTCTCGGTCATTCGAGGTTTCCAACATACTCGTTGTCGATCCTGGAGGCTGAGCGGAGTATATGTCATCGGAGACTTCTTTTTTGCGGATATCTGTATCTTCCTCTGGAGGCACTAAATCAGCTCTGTTGTGAGACCACATGTATCCACCATGGTCATCCTTGGTGAACGACATGTGAGCCGCCGCGGATTCTGATTTACCATGATCATCGGCACCTGTCCGTCTAGATTTCCCATACCATAACCATTTCGATCTTGCGCCATGTACCAGTGTTATGAAGCGCTCTAAGTCCCAAGTCTCGATGTCGGCAATCCCAGATTTATCACGACCGACCATTCCCATAACCATTTCACCACTTTTCCCACTGACTTCTGCAAGGGTCGATTTCACCGCTTTTGGAACTGCCCAACCATCTCCCGCGGCACCTTTCGCAGTGACTTGATGTAACCGCTGTAGAGTGTACCTATCTAACCTCCTAGTACGCTCCATCTTCTGGGACTTTTGAAAATAAGCTATACCGCGCTTGAGACTAACAACATCAAAGGCGTCCTTTGCCACTGGGGCCCCATAATAATTGAGTCGATTTCTAGCACCCATGAGCAATCCTAGAAGTGCGGCCACAGTCGTAGGGCCTAGAATCCCATCAGACGGTTCAATGTTGTAGTATTCCGATCCAATTTCAGTCCACCAATCATTTATTGCTCTCTCGGTAACATCGCAAAGACATCCATCAGCGTATTCCTGTTCTAACTTCCCGAATATCATTAGGGCTACTTGACAAAGCTTTACTAGTTCGATGACAGCACCATATAGGGGTATCCGATCGCTCGTTTTGTATAATTGAAAGAATTTGGCTTGTGTTGCAGCGGCTGGGGTTTGAAGGCTCATGCCGGATCGACCAGAACATCCTAACCTCTTCAAATTCTCGTTGACAATGAAATCTTCCCTATGTTTCCTCACGTCTCCATTCGGTACCGGGATAACATTGAGGCCAGAAGGAAAGCTGCTCAAATTTGTAACCATCAATATGCCCAATGGCGTATCCTTAGATCTGGCATGATATTGAGAAATGGCGTTGAAGTAGACTCGAAGTCTCGGATTCCATGTCTCCTTATCTGCAGGAATCCCCAGTACCCCTACTTGAATCTTGTGGCTGGCATCCCCTGTATAGGTCGTAATAACGAAAGTGGGATGTACTCTCGAACACGCCCATTGCTCGACCAGATAAATTTCGTAACCTTTAAGTTCTCCGTGACGTTCTATCACTTCTGTGGCGTTGTCCTCTTCCAGATATCTGTCAAAAGCCCAAAAGTTAGTAGGAATTCGGAACTCAATGGTAAGGGTTCTCATGCCTAAAAGCAACTGGATCTGCAAATACATAAGGTTGCTTCGCATGCTCTGATTTATTGCCATGATTCGGTTTTGCTTGAGAGGTTAAACCACTTTTATAAGAATGAGAAGTCGTTCTCGAAAGGGTCAAAAGATCCTCTCTATTCATATTTGGATCATATGCATGAGGAATTGTAAAACGAAAAGACATAGTATTCCTTTTATGTCTCCGTCCCTTTCGTTCCTTGTTCACTAGGCTAGGCTCTTGCGCCCTGTGCTGTGCTGCGCTGTGCTGCGCTGCGCTGCGAGTAACCGGGGTCCTTGATGTGACGTCGATAACAAAAGTCGATAAAAGGGAAAACCTTCATTGCATGCAATCAATGTCTTCATGAAATCACAGACCGGACGGTATTTATAACTTTGCAATGGGAAAGGAGTAAGGAGTAAGGAATTTTTACATCAATATATGTTTCAAATTGATGAGGAAGGCAAGCGATGTTCATCTCTCGCACACTTTCTCTCTCTCTTCCTCTTTGAATCACATTTTATACTGTGCTTTTTATTCATTCAAAGGCTGACTGGGGTGTTTGCGCATGCGCATAATGATCTGATTGGATTTGTGCAGACAGACTCCAGAGTCCAGAGTAGGTGAGAATAGAGAAAAGAGAAAAGAGAAACGAAGGTGGAATAAACATTAGGGGTTTTTTCTTTTGGCCTTTATTTGGGACCCAACATCATTTTCCGAGATTTATTAATTCACATGTTGCTGGAACAAACCTTATCGAGACCGTATCAATACCGATGAAGTGCCGATGAAGTCAACATAAGATTCCAATCATATCGGACAGCAGACTGACGACAATCGATCATATTTCTAACTCCAAGATTAACAACAGAGCAGTTTTATCGAATCCACATATACCATTTCGCCATCACATACATACAATACCGAAATCAGACTCATCGCCCATCCGATACATGAAGACAGCGGTTGCGAACACACATTGATACCTACATCCAGAAAAACTAAGGCGGGGTGAACAGCTATGGATGTGCTTGAGAAGGAGCTTATCAAGCTACAAAGGGACTCCAGCTTTAACCAAAGCATTGAGGATGTGGAAAAGATCATAGAGCAACTCGAGCGAGCAAGATACTCTATCGAATCAGGTAGTTAAATTCTCCACTCCAAAGAAGCAAGCATACGATGAGGGATAGGGACGTGAAGACATGGAAGCTTTGAATGTCCCTATTGCCACCTCGGTTTTTCTCTACCGCCAGTGGATAGTTACTGAACCGTTCTTTTTGTCTAGAGCCTCATTCTGTTTCCATAACTTTAGCCAGGCTTCAAAACCCGCTGAAAAATGGATTTGATAAAGTTAATGATGATATCAAAAAGATTCACAAAGCCCACACTACCTATGGCAAGGCCTTAAATGCGGTAAGTGATGCATACTTGCAGTGATACATATGACTATGAGCTGACCATCTTCTCTTCAGAACCTCCCAAAACAAACATTACCGACTGAGATCGATGCCCTCGCAAGCTATCCAAAACTCGTAAATCGAGCTATCACCATGCATCTCTTACGCGAAGGACAATTCGGCGTAGCTTCAACATTCTTCGAAGAAACACAAAATTTCCGAGAGAACGGCTCGAGTCGGGAAACAAATGGGGACTCGTTCACATCACATAGGGACGAAATCTCCGCATCAGATGGAGATGTTTTGGGCGACTTCGCTGCCGAAGAATCACAAGGACTACAAGGAGAATTTGAGACCATGTATAATATTTTACACCAACTCAAACAACGGAACCTTCGCCCGGCAATAGAGTGGGCACAAAAAAACAGCAAAGAGCTAGAAAGTCGAGGTAGTAATCTCGAATTCGAACTTAACAAGCTACAATTCGTTTGGTTATTTCTAGGCCCAAACGTGAATGGCCTTCCAGATGACGAAAACAACGGTCTACCAGGCGCACTTCGCTACGCACGCATTTACTTTCCTCAATTCCAAAGCCGTTTTCTCCGCGAAATCCAACAGCTCATTACTGCCATGGTCTTCGAATCCAATCTTCAAAATTCACCCTATCAACAAACCTTCAATACCTCCACTTCATGGTCAGACGTCTGCAGCTCTTTCACACGCGAATTCTGTTCGCTTCTCGGCCTTTCCGCTGAATCCCCGCTTTACCTTGCTGCCACAGCTGGTGCCATTGCCCTTCCCACCCTCATAAAACTCGCTTCCATTGTGAAGGAAAAACGCACAGAATGGACGACAGCAACAGAACTTCCGGTAGAGATCGCATTGCCCAGAAGTATGATGTTCCATCCGATTTTTGTATGTCCGGTGAGTAAGGAACAGACGAGTGAGACGAATCCGCCCATGATGATGCCGTGTGGTCACGTGGTCGCAAAGGAAAGTCTGCATAGGTTGAGTAAAGGCGGAAGGTTTAAATGTCCGTATTGTCCGAATGAGAGCCAACCGAAGGATGCGAGGCAGATTTATTTGTAGGGAGACGCGGGTATACGCATGGGCGTCATGGGAAGGTGTATATAAGCTTTATGACCGGCGTATGTCTTGGATTAAACATGGATGGATGGGCTGCGCTGGGCTAGGATATAGAATTACAGGGTTGGACGGGCGTTTATGGGATGTGGGACACACACATACATATATTTTGAGGTCGAAGTCTACGTTTCAGACTGTGCAAGCAACGCGAATAGCGATTGAACGAAGAGAGATCTTCATACATTAGCATCAACTCCACTTTGCATTAGAAAGAATGGATTATATCACATCAGTTTGTACGCACGCGCAACACCAAAGGATGCGTCATACAAAATGTAGATGAAGGAGAAAATGAACAAACAGGTCGGAAATGGTGAATCTAATGGACGATGAAGTAAAATTGCCGCGAAATCAATTGAATAGAAATGACATTAATGAATTATTCAGATGTGCAGCAAATGTTTCCTGCTTGCTTCAAGCTGTGAAAGGGAATAGGAGAGATAAAGGGGTCCAAGTAGATGTGTATGGAAGGTGAGAATGATGTTTGTCGTAACTGAGAGTGACTGAAATACATGTACTGGAGTAATGCGAGTTGTTAACCCAATTAATATCAACTCGTCTCATCTGTTTGATGGGGAGCTTCAAGCTTACTAATCATGCTCATGTGCAGAAACACACAAGATATAAAGGAGTACCATGGAGAAATATGAGGCGCCATCACCAATGGGCTTGGGTGCCAATCTTACACTACCCAGTATTTCATAAGCAGAACATTACATTCATCTTTTGGACAATAGCTAACTATAGTATCATCGGCTTGGTATCTAACAATTCATTCGTATCTCAAAACCTTTCTCTTCTCCCTTTACACACACACTCTCTCTCTAGGTTCTCCTGTTTAAGCTCACGTCGTGCTCGCCATTTTACTCTCTGCGTGATATTCTCAAGGCTGGGTTATTGCCTCATCAACACGTCCCTGCATCTTCCCGCTCGACAGATTGTTTCTTTTCGTTTGCGTCTACAACCTCTGTTTTCGCATCAGTCTCCGTATCTGTTTCCATCATAGTATTTTCCTCTTTTTGCGTTACATTCTCATTTTCCCCTTCCCTGGCATTGTCTGGTTTGATCGTAGAATCAGGATTAGGTTCAATGTCCATCTCCTCTTTGACTCTCTTTTCCCCAGCTTCACTTCCAATGTCGTCTTCCGCGGCTCTTTTCAATGCACTTGATTCTCCACCTTCATCTTTCACCTCGGCGTTCATGATCGCATCTCCATCGGCATCTTCATTTGACTTTCCAATAGCTTCACCATCCTCCTTTTGCGTCCTTTTCTCCACTTCCGTCTCCTCTGTAAAATCTGGCCTTCTTCCCACGGCAGCCTCAACATCAATTCCACCTCCAGTCATCGGTACCTTCCCCCGTTCCTGGGGGCCCATATCCTCCATCCCAATTTCCTCTGGACCTCTCGCATGTGGCATTTCATCCTCTTCTCCCATTCCATTTTCATCTCTTCTCCCGACCCAATCTTCTCTATCAGGTTCTCTCTGCATCGCCCTCAACTGCGATGCTGGCACCACTCCGGCTTTCTGCTCCTGGCGCAATAATTCTCCCTGTGTAACCCCACCTTCCGCTCTCAAACCCTGTTCTCCTAAACTAGGTACGGATGACGAAAGCAATGACATTATTACATGGGAACCAACTGATGAAATTCCATTAACGGATACAGAAACCGTCTCAACACCACCGGGTCCATTTGGTCCGTCAATTGTTTCAGTACTCTCGGTGCGTACCTCCCCACGCGGCGAGGCGCCTCCAGAACTCGTACCATTTGAGCCATTGTGCGTGAGGCTCGATTCGCGCTTATTTAACCAACTTATAGGTGTCAATAATGCGCCGCCCAATGCTTCATCGCTACCGAGTCCTCCATTCGCAGAAGCCGTTCCAGATGCAGGATTGCTCCAGCTAATGCTGAGAGGGTCGACTGATGGGGGAGTTCCATTGCTGAGGACCGAGGAAGAAACTCTTGGGTCTGGGATGGCCGGTGGGAGCGGAAATGCGGTTATGGGTGATGTGACGTGGATGACGCGATCGAGGGCATGAAGGTAAGAAGGAAGAGAACGGTGGTGCTGAGTAGGATTTAGGAGGAGCTCGGAGAGACGTTGAATTGTATGAGGTGGATGAGTTGGAAATGTCTTGTTCAAGGTATTTTGTATGTCAAGAATTTGCCTGTAGCAGATTGAGGGAAGAGATTCTAACGAAGGCGGAGAGTTTGAAGAAGGGTCTTCACTATTGGTATCTTGCCTTGGGGAGATTGAAGGAGAAGAGTGGCGGGCGTATGTTGGAAGTTTTGGGGTTTGGAAATCTGTAATGGCAATCTGGGACTGAGTTAGCTATCTGCGCATCATAGAATCTTGGAAAAGTAATGAGGTGAAATCGTTACCTTTTCCAATCTGGTCATCAACCTCTCAAGTAAACTCGGCCATATTGAGCTACAACCCAGGTGTCAGTCAGTCAGTATGAAGCCATCACACTCCACATTCCCGGCGATCATAAGAATGCGCAAAACGTACTAATCAATAGGCTGACCATGTGCCAGGGTCCGCAATATTTCCTCATCATTATCGATGTCCATAGTTTGGGGGTTGCGACAGGATGAAAAGTTTTTGGGTTGGATTAAGCAGTCGGCTAGTTTGAGATTGACGCGATTGCGATTGCGATTGTGATAGTGAGCTGTGAGAAATGAGTTTGGTGGGAAGGAGCTTGGGCCACCGATAGAGATAGAATTGAGGGGAGAGGGGGTGAGAGGGGTGGGAGGGGTGAAGGCCGGCGATGAAGATTGATTTTTATGGAATCAATTGCCGGTATCATTTATTCAGTTGAATAGGTATGATAATGTCATGTTCACATGTATGTCTACATGTTCATATATCGTCAGCTTTCAACGTCCAATCGAAAAATCTATACGATAGGTATTTTTAGGGATTAATAGGGTGGATATTCACTTTTTTTATGCGTAGAATATGATCTTCTGGATATTCTCCTTTTAATCACCAATAATACTAATGCACGCTTCTAACAATATACCAGTCCTCCCTCACCTTAGACCATTCCACACGGTTTCAACATACCACTACTTGCCCATTTCCCTGTGTTTGTGACTCATCTCGTCTTTGCATTACACCCGTCTGTGTCGGAGGGTGTAGAAATAGATAACCAATAACTCGGACGTGAACCACTCGTAGGCATCTCCAGAGATGTCGTGTTAATGCCAACAATGTCGAAGAAAAAAATGTACATTAAACCCTCATGGGTGCTTGACGTTGGGAAGAATATGCAGAACCGGAAAAGTTGAGGGATCTAGGAGACTGACAATAGCACTGGAGGATCGACCCTGAATTAATGAGCTCACTTCTATCATACCTCGCTTCTGTTGGATCGGAAAGCTCTGATCCTTAAGCTCTGGTCCTTCGACATCTGATTCCCTGCATTGATACATGGGCATGTCCGTGACTCAGGACGTCTCAATAAAAGAGATGAAGACGCAAGAGAACAAATGAAAACAAATGTGTTTGTATTTGATTACGTTCGCGATTAGGAGCAACGTTGATCCATTCAAAATACTGTTGTTTCTTTGCTGGAAAAGGAGGGGAGGCGGGTATATTTGCCTTCAACAAAGCAAAGCTTTTAATATTGGAAGGATTTCTGTCGGATATTGTAGGTCTAAAAGGGAAAATAAAAATAAATCAAAAACTCTTGAGAAGAATGTTCCGTACCATTGACTTGTGTGTTTTTATCTGTATTTGAGTTTTGGATTAGAATCGTTGACAAGAGGGGGAGAAGCTGGCTGAGTATCTCTACGCTTGAAAAAGATTGTTTTATATTGATAGGCGGTATATGTAGTAGATAGACCAGGAACAAAGTGTTCGAAGAATGTGACCAATTGCTTCTGTGATGGTGTTTGAATCTTCAACTAGAATGGTTGACAAGAAAAAAGGACGACTGGTTGACTCTATACAGAGGAACCTAAATGAGGTTTTTCCTTGATGAACAGCATATTGGTTTTCACATTGTGAAAAGTCGACTGAAGTTGTATGAAAGGATTATAATGATCTTATTGAGGGAAATACAATCCATTGTTTTGCAGTGTATTTGAACTCAATCGATTCCATCCAAGTTGATTGTATATAGATATAGGCAAAGGTTTGAAGACAGAAGCTTGAGCGTTTATCCATCTCGATGTTGTCAGTCCATTTTGATGTTGCTAGTTCGCCTTAATAATGCGAAATCACTTGCCTGTCGTCCATCTGCCCTCCGAGAAAAGAAGCCTGAACGCTTGCCCACCTAGATATTGCCAATCCATTTACCGGCCCGTCTACCCTTCGAAAGACAGTTTTAACGCGGGTACACCTTGATACTGCTAATCCAGTTGCTTCTCATTTGACATAGGAGAGCATTTTTTCATTTTGATGTTGCTAGTCCACTCACACTCTTGTTTTGGAGGAAGGCCACGACCTACCACGAGCATTGCTATATGGCCACGCAAATGTTTATTGACAATTACTGTCGACCGCCATTATGATCTCAGGGATCTATGCTCAAGTGCAGAACGGCTGGCTACTTCAGACAGGAGGATAGTACATATAGTCTGATATATCCGTCCTGCGGGCAGAAAATCACGGCTCTGACGACTCATTCTTAAGGTAGTTATACAAGTCAATGAACCTAGGCATGTACGACTACGAGTGAAACGACGTGGAACTCGACTGTACGACTCCATCGATGGTGGAATCTGTAGGCGAGAATGGAAGCATCGACGTTGAGAACAGCCAGGAGATAAGCGGGTGTGCAAGTCGACTCGGTTCTGTTTCCTAGTTCAAGATTTTGGATCCACCTACCTAGAGAGGTAGGTATGCACACCCAGCTGTACACATCTACGGACGAGTTTGGAGCTAGCCCCGTGAGGTGAGCTTTGGTTAAGGTACTCAGAGTCCCATATGGAGCGGCCGATGGTGGTGTTATGGGTTGCATACAAATACCCGATTCATGGGAGCGTCTCAACGCAGGCATCCACTGGTCTTCAAGCAATGTAATGCAAACAGTCAGATGTGTTTGGATCAGGGTCACAGAGGAAATATATAAGGATGGAGTACAGGACGCTCGGGCCCTGGAAGATGACAACTTGACATAGCTATGAACAGCACTAAGCCTCCTATACGTACAGCTGGTATAAGGCAGATAGATACTCGCTCATTAGGCTGTGTTATGAATGATATCCGCCTACATTGGGTGCCTACTATCAAGTAGAAAGAAACTGTTTCGATTTTACGACTAATTCTCCGATTATTCCATTGCTCTGAAATATTCGCTGGCCAAGTGACCTTAGATGTTTCATGAAAGTTGCTTTTATGTTGGGACTTTGAAGAGTGCGGGAGTGACTGCATGCATTGGTAGGGAGGTAGGTGAAAAAAGCCTGGCAGATGATAGATGCAATAAAACAAGAGCCAATCCATTTCTAACCTTACTTACCATTAATGTTAATCTGAATTGTGTATCGTGCACGTATCGTGTGACATGGTGGAAAGACAATTCCATGTTACTGCCAAGATAAATAATGAATGGCATCTGGTGGGATCGATCTACTCTCCAACACTTTTGAACTCATCAGGGAGGCAGTCTCTGGCGCTTGAATGTAACTTATAAGTAAGGTTAAAGTTTATTTATCTCTTTGATAAAATGTCCATATGCATTGCATGTAGTAAATAAGGCTCATTCGTACCGTATTTACTAACTCTGCTGACATGCACCTCAATCCTTTCCATGTTCTTATTCTTGTGCATCATGCACGGAAATAGAAATAAGGATCAAATATAAACAAACAAGCTCTTTCACGGGTACCTGTCGAGTTATTATTATTATTCATATAATTCTTGAGAATACGAGTAATAAATAAATAAATAAATCAATCAATCCATCAAGCCATCAATCACAAAAAAATGATTGTAAGTACGGACTATGTATGATCTCTGCCGCAGTCCTCTCTATCAAATTTATCAAATATTATATTGCTGAGCCTCACTTGAGTTCCTTGACTGCGCCCCATTTCTCCTGGGATTGATATGGTTTTTCATGAAAATATTATAACATGAAAATATATGACGTGAAAAGCATGACTGCATTGCCAAATCTTTGAGGCTATTCAGGAAATTGTTTAGATTCTTCTGATTGCTTTTATACAGAAGATATAATAATAAATAAATAAATAAATACACAAGTGCCGTTTTACAAAGATGAATTTATTTATGTTTACACTTTGCATCTATTATTGAATCTTCCAATCTTAAATCTATCAACTTGAATACTCGACTACCTACTACCCATCTACCTAGCACAAGCATTTATTCCGGAAAACCTAGGAACAAAAAGACCCAGGAATAATAAAACTCCCAGGAATAATAAAATAGACACGACTTGATCGGAAGCGAAAAGGGAAACTCCATACACCCCCATCCAAAATTAAAGAAATAGGTAAGCCAATTCAACTGCCTGATGTACGAAGTTCTGCCTTTTCTCATCCCTTTAGCTCGCTCTACTACTGCATAAACACAACAATACATACAAACAAACGATCACGCTCACGCTCACTCAGGCATCCCTCCTCCGTCCCTCCCATAGTGCCACTCCTCTCCACTCTCCACCATAGAAACTACATACCTCATCTCAAGCAACTTCTTATATGCCCCCCCTTCATCACACCTCCGCCTCAACGTCAACGTCAATTTCCGCCCTCCAACATTCCATTCCGGCCCGTCCACAAAACCTAATTCATACCTAAAAGAAGAAAAGGGAGAGGGAATTAATCCTTTCGCTATTCGACCTCCTATCGTACCCATCTTCAATTAACCTACCCTACGTCGGCAGCGCACTCTTTCGTTTTCTATTGTATCGCATGCTCACACGACCTTCTTTTTCCCTACATGCGACCTGCGACCTGCGACCTATTCTAGAATCCCTACTCATTTTAAAACCTACCTCGAAAAGAATCTCAACACCACACTTCTAACGTTTCACCATTGGGTCGAACCTCATCCATACACATAAGGAACCACAGAACACAACAGACGGCCGTTGAATCATTTTACCTACCTATCCATGCCACCGATAATCTAGCATTCCTAGTCTGCATCAAACATTCAGTATTCTCTTCTCCCGAGACCCCGGCTGTCATTGCACTGATCGATTCAACTTTTTCGCGAATTATCCGAACTCTTTCTGCGTTTTACGATAGATTTAAGTCATTTACCTTGGCTCCTGTTAAGGAGCCTTAAACACCGCAGACGTGGCTTTCAGCAAAGACTCTCGGAAGTCCCTGCTTTCTCTTGGTCAGGGACCATATGAACAAGACGCTGGAGGTTATTTTCATCGCGAAGGACTCACATCAGGACCCAACGGGATAGCAACAAGTAGAAAAGAGAAGATGTATATCCCAAATACCACATGGACATGGGCGTTCATGGTTGCCGCAACCATGCAAGCCGCAGCCGTTTTGGCCATTGAATCGTAAGTTTTAACAATATTGAAAATGACCCAACATCATCCTTAGGATTCTCTAATAACATGCATCACTAGATATGTATTCGCAAAGTTCCAAACGAGTCTGGTTAAAGGCAAAGAACAAATAGCCCTCGATCGAACAATTCCAACCTATCTCACCCTGTTCATTTTTGGTTTCCTCTATGAAGTTGTCTTGGTATACGATTCGTTACGACTTAAAAACACAATTCAGGTTATCGGTCTTTGCATGTACAATGGTGGAATGTTGATATACGCCTCGATTCAATACGATCAAATCCAAACAGCGATTGAGTCCCTAGGTGACCTTGGTTATGTCGATGCGAATGCGAATGTCTGGCCGGATGTGCAAGGGCTTTTAGTGGCAGTTCCATGTATTATCGCTTTCTTTACGGTCTTGATGGCACTCATAGCTTGGAAACTTTATGATGAATTTGCCTGGACGATTTACAAACACATCAGCGCTGATTTGCGAATGAAACGGAGATTCCTGACCTACCAAGTAAGTGCAACAGTCTCAGTATTTTCGATCTCATGAATACTGACTAATAAACCTAGATTTATATTGCCTTGTTGAAATTCGATTTCTTCTTCTTCCTGGGATTCACGGTCCAATTTCTAGTTATCGTTACTGGTGTACAAGATTTCGAGTTTGGCTTGACAATAGCAGCCATCCCCGTTACCATCTTCATTCTATTCATGGCCGCCTTCTGGACTCGCCGCGAAAACAAACCAGGGATGCTCTCAGCCATTTTCATCTTCCATTGTGGTCTAGCCTACTTTATCTTCAAACTTGCCCGAATGTACCAGCCGGCCAAAGCTGCAGACTATTTGCCAGTTCGTAAAAATTTGACAAGTTTTGCGGTCATCACAATCATTCTGATTATCCTAACGATCGTGAACGCTTCCTTATGTACGGCAAATTTCAATAAGGGTCTTAAGCCACACTTGAGGAGACGAAAGATCGGTGGCGAAGAGGAGAAAATCGATAATATGACCGAATTACCAGATCTCAGTCATTCTCAAAAACAGTCGAATCGCATGACGATAGATTAAGCCAAAAAAAAATTTACTTTAGAAATAAACAAGGGCGTAAGACTTGAAGACACCTGGTTACAAATTTGGAATTGGATTATGGTGGTTTAGGTTGCATGTACACTGAGATGATTATGACGTCGGGGTTCCTTTCTCTTTTTGTTACTTTTTTTGTCCTTTCTCTCGTTCGTTTTCTTGCGACTTTTATTGCGACAGGCCTTTTTGAGCCAAGTTATTTAAACTTGCCTTGTCTAGGTCAGTATGGCTGGTAGGCAGGCAAAGGCATTCGAGGACACGTAACCTCACTTCATACCCGGAATCGATGGATATTGGCGGGCGGGCGTTACAGAGGGCGTATTATGTGATTTTTTGTACTAGGAACGGGCGCCAGTGTGTTTGTAGGGCTGGATCTGGGCGATATCGCGTGATCCATGAATGAATTGTCCTTGGGACTATCTTTCTGAATAGGATAGGCTTGCTGAGCAGAGTTATCTTACTTGAGAGTGGGAGCATAGTAGCATGGCATTCATAAAGCCGCGATATGATGTTTGCATATGAAACCTTTAGCGAAGCAAAATGAGATCTTTATTGAAGTAACAGAGAGACGGAAAACGGTAAAGTGGATGAACATCGTGGTCGCAAAATTCATGTCTGATGATGCTTTGTGCTTTCGGTAGGATGTGATGTGATTGTTACTCCTTTTTGGAGAAAGGTTCAGAGATGACGGAGAATGGTGTATCGATACCTAACCGTGCTTCAGAGAGGCAAATAAATGCCCATCGATCAGGCTGAGGGTCCATCTTTTGCAGAACTTTATGCATCAGTCGTAGTCGGAGAATTGGTCTGAGGCAGGAATTTATGAATGCTTACAACAGTAGTTCTTCACAGCATGTACAGTGAAAGAGGTGGCCGCTAGTCCTGACATAGTGAGCAGGTGAAATGGCAATGGAAAGATTACCTCTCCACAATGAATGGCTATTTCTATACACTAAGTAATCCTTTCATGGGATTTGGACATTCCTCTGCCTAGAAATAACACGGTAAACACGTCCAACTTGTTGGCCGTTTTTGCCGTGGACCTCTTCGCGCTTTCCATTAGTACTAGTCTCGTCTCACTCCATTTAGTTGTCATGCTTGTTGCCGTCTTTCTCCTCTGAACTTTAGTTTTATTTTATTACTCGCGGTAAGTCGAGTTTCTCTTGCTCCAGATTTTCTCCTTTGTTTATTGGGACCTTTGCTATGGATATCAACTTCAAGCCAATGCAGGATATTCTCTAAAGCAGAAGCGACGCAACAAGACCTTGTCCTGACGTCGAGAGAAATAGCATGGGCTAGAGATCTCTTCGCGGGAGATCCATCTTTGGTCAGATTCAGTCTAATTCATCCTCGGAAATAGTAAATCATGTGGATGGAGAGCTACGGTACCTATACTCTTATTGTGGCTTGCCTTGGTTTTTGCTATTTGGTCAGTTGGGCGACTGATTCTTTTTGCGCGTGAGGGACTGACTGACGGCGACAGGGAGATATGTCAGGTCTTTTGTCGCGGCACTACCTTATTGACTAGAAGCTCATTTAGCTAAGTTATACCCAAGGCAGAGTGGCGCGATCCAGTTGTGCGTAGAAATCTGGCACTTCTCCGTTAGAACCTGACAAAACTTCTACTCTCGATTATATAGCCCCGCTTATTCGCAGGTCTTCTCTACGTCCCAACTTCGAAACACTTGAATTGGACATGAGTTTGGATAGACCCTATCATCTAATTTTTTCCAAATCCTGATTCGAAAGAGAGAGGAGTTCTCTTCTGCTGTCATGGGATTAATATTGCTTTGGGTCAAGAATATTTGGCATGCTTACCTACAAGCGTACTCTCCACCTTTACCCAGAATTAATCTTTCGGCTATTGAACAACATAATGAAAATGCGAAACAAACTGGAAAATGGGAGTCGGGATAATGGTAGTGTCATAATTATGGATGAAGTCGACAAACACTTTTTAAGTCTGTTGGGTCAAGAATTTGGTGACTACCTTGAAAATTTTCATTGGCTCGGATTATGTTTTCAGTAGCATGAGTCACTGACGAATGATGATTCCTACGAATCTACTATATCTGAGAAGGAGTCGCCGATTAGATACACTCAGTTGCTTATCCGTTTTCGAGGTTGTGTTTTGGGATATCCTGATGCAGCGGGGCTTGCAACCATCGCAATCCACAGATTCCCTTCAGTCTATGGCGAATGCATGCTGGCATGTTACTTGGACACAAAAGCATAGAAAGTCTGGAATTTGGCGTATTATAATTCATACAGTATTTACACATGCCTTGCAAAACTTGCAATAGCGACTTTGTTCACTTCGATCCCTGCTATCGGCATAGAGCAAATCTCTCCTCAAAGATAAATTTAAGTACACTTTCTCTCCTTTCTCAATTCCGCCAAAATAGCTTCTCCAACCCCAGTAGCACTCGCAGGATTCTGTCCTGTAATAACCTTTCCATTTCTCGCAACAACCACCTTTGCCGCAAAATTCTCAGCCGCCTTTTCATACTTGCCATTGCTGGCTTCGTTCAAGGCCGTTTCTAACTCAAACGGCATGGCATCAACAACTCCATAGTTCTCCTCCTCGGTATTTGAGAATCCCGTTACGGGGGTATCTTCCAGGAAATACTTGCCAGAAGGGAGTTTAGCATAGGCGAGGGCTGCAGGGCCGTGACAGACGGCTGCGATGACTCGGTTGAGGGAGTGGAATTCGGAAATGATTTTTTGGGATGTTTCGTTGTGGGCGAGATCGAACATTGCTATTCACATGCTTGGTGAGTTTCATTCATATCTGACACCCTGATTCTCAAAGTGTGTGGAAAGGGGAGAGAGGGGAGACGCACGACCATGGCCGCCAACGTAGAAAATGGCATCAAATTCCGCAGCTTTGCCTACGAAATCCGGAAGTGGGACAGTGTTTTTCCACAAAGGCTCCTGGGTCTTCAAGAAATTGACAGAAACGTCATCTCTGGAGGCTTCGATAGATGCCGGGTCTAAAGGCGAAGCACCACCGAGGACGGAAGCGATGGTTATTTCGCTGTGAGGGGCCAGGATATCATATGGATGGGCAAACTCGGGCTAGGTAAAGGAGGAGAAGTCAGTTTTAGTCTCTCAGACGGGATAGAAGTAGATATGGTAGGATATAGAATCGAAGGAATGCGAGAAGTAGAGGAGTGTGAGAAGAGACGAACAAGATACCAGCCTGTAGGCTTTCCAGAATTGCCCATTTTATCATGGGAAGTGAGAACGAAGAGAACTTTCGGTTGAGTTTGGACAGCCATTTTTTGTTATGTATAGTTGGAATAAGTTTTCAAATATCAAGTGTTGTCTAGAATTCGATGTTGGGTGCTGAGTTTAAAGAAATTGCGATGTCGATGGGTTGTTTGTTGTTTGTTGTTTGTTGTTTGAGCAAGAGACTATGAGATCCTTCCTTATTTTGAAGACATGCACTTCTCGTTTTATACAACTATCCCCCCTCCCAAGCCATCATTCACTCGCTGTGTATGACGTAACGTATTCAACATTGGATCGGAGATAAAAGACTAAACCAACAAGTTGTTCTCCGAAAAAACAAAGAACCCAGCCCAAGTATAAAGTATTCGAACATGTCGCCATATCCCAATAATCTGGGACAGAACCCATGCCAAATGTTGAAATGAAAATAATGGAGGCCTTGATTACCCGCCATGAACGTAAACGAAAGCCAATTATAGCAGCTCCTGAACTCCGAGAAATGAACGGCTTAAGTTTTCATAGCCAACTCGATTTCAAACCTGAGGCCATCATGATTTATCATATTAGTCACATTATTAATCATCAATGTGATCAGAATCAGACCCCAGACCTAAAATCCGACATGCAGGTTTTTCGTTGAGATAGGTCGACGAGGCTGTCGATCTTCTAAACTTCGAACTAGCTGGCTTCTAGCTTTTAGCTCCTACATATAATTGTGGGTGGCCCCACTATAGCATTTAATTCGAAGGCGCTCGTGCTATAGTGGGCGAACGTGTTTTTACTTTCGAAACTGTTTTTACGCTTCAGCTTTCACACCAAAATTTGTATGATTACTATGAAAATCTGTGAAAATCTGTATTATTTTGTACGATAACACTACTAAAACTAATACAATATATCTCAAATGATTATATTATTATTGTTATCAAACTCTGATTTCATTCCTTTTTCATTTGAAATGGAAAACGATCTTATTTCGTTGAAATCAATAACAAAAATGCCTAATTTTGTTGATTTTGTTGATTCTACTATACAAATTTGGTGTGAAAGCTGAAGCGTAAAAACAGTTTCGAAAGTAAAACACGTTCGCCCACTATAGCACGAGCGCCTTCGAATTAAATGCTATAGTGGGGCCACCCACAATTATCGTGTATCGAAACACCCACGACACGAAATCCTGCTGAACAAAGGCGCAGGCTCTTTTGTTAGCTAATATCTTTGAATTAATCTACACGCCATAAACCACAAGGCCTCACTACCTGGCCAAGCAATGTACCTCAACATCCAAACCTCGCACATGTAGTCATCTTCACAGTCGGAGAGAAATAGGTATGTAATGAAGGCAATTCATTAGAAGCAAGATATAGCTGACCCTTGTCGCCGTTCTTGGGTGACACCTGATAATACATACGCAACAAATCCTTGATCTTATTCAAAAATGGATGCCATAAGAAATGTAAGGAAATCCAGAATGTAACCTTATAAATGTATGACAATTATAGTACTTCATCTCCCGTCATTCCATTCGTCCATTTCCCACATTCCAATCCATGTGAAATGGAGGTTATCGCCATATCTATCATTCCACTAAAATCTCGCACCGCATTACTGCCTTGCTGCCTCTTCCCATCCTTCAGTGTTCGCTAGTTGTTTGTCTTCTCTCTCATTGTCTCTTTAGCCTCTGTCTTCTTGGCTGATAGGAATTGACTCAACCACTGAAAAGCCTCGCCTGATACGATCAATCCCGTGCTAATTACTGCCTTTCCCAAACCAAAAATCCCCTGATCTTCCGTCTTCTTAACCTCACTATTGTATTTCCCCAAAACATAATCCTTTCCCTGGCTGCCCTTTGAAATCGGATAGAACACATAGTATTTTCCATCGCTGTAGAGCTCACCAGTGGGTTTCTTGACAGCGGGAAATTTGGACTCAATCGTAGACAAAGTAGAGTCGCCGAGCTCATCGGCTTTCGCAACGTAGGGAGAGACGTATTGGTAGGGCTTTTGGAGGTATGGGATAAATGGCTTGCCGAACTTCTCGTATGAGGTTGTGGTTAGGTCAATAGATCTTTGGCCATACGGATTGGATTTGAAGGTAGAGATTGAGTCGTGAACAACAGGGTAAGATGTGAGATGCTATATTTTAAGAGTGTCAGTGTCCTGCTTTGAATGAATTTATGGTTCCATGGATTGACTCACACTGAGGAAAACAGATGAAGGAGTCTCCCCGTTCACTTGAGGTGCCATTTTGCTAGAAGTTTTAGAAGTGCGACGGATGCGGCGTAGATGATCTGTAACTTTTGATGGAGGGCAATGTCAGCTAGATCCTGCTACAGATCTCTGCAAGAAAAAAAACAAAAAAAAAAAATCTTGGTGCTCATGCCTTGCATAGACGCAATGATAAGCAGGATTGTACGTACTATTTGCTTGCTCTTGGACAATTCGTTCCTAGGTTGCTATGAGCTTCAAGTTGCGAGAAGTGAAAAAGGCTGGTGGGAAGGATCTAAAGTAAGAGGTTCACAGAGACGGGGGGGCAAGCAAGAACCATGTGTAAGGTGTGCAATGCGCCACAAGTCTGGAATTTTCCAAAGTAGGTAGATATATGAGATGAGAATATGTGAATTTACATGTGCTCAATGCATTCCTGATGCAAACGGGGCGGGGATTCACGAATCAGGACCATTAGACATAATGCGCAAACCTTGAGACCTTGAAACCTCGAAGTGAGCGTTTTGATTGATTGGGTATGCTGCCAGGGGCTGGATAGAATATTGGGGATTGGCATACTATTATTGGCATATGATGGTTTTTCCTTTGTTCTTTGGATGGTGTGCAGTGTGCAGTGTATTTTAGACGGGGTGCCATCAAGTGGGGTGGGTTGATAGAAAGCGACGCTGTGATCCTGCTAAGCACGCACGGGTGTGAAAACAGGGAAGGTCTAATCAATACCAAGAAACATGTGAAAATGTGTGAAAGGATGAAGTGAGTACTGTACAGACAAGTACAGTACAGTAGTAGGTAATCTTATCATGGTAGAACATTCCTCAATTTCGATATTACAAAGGGATGCTTTTTCATCATGTAATAAAAAGTTTAGGCATCATTACAGTAGAAGCCGGTATATTCCTCGTCAATAAAGAAGATTTTATTCCAAAATACAATACGAGTACCGGTACTTGGGTTGGAAAACTAAACGTTGACCATATATTTGCATGTGAAAGGGTAGAGGGGAGCAGAGGGCAGATGCTAAAGGCTAGAGGCTAGAGACTAGAAGCTAGAAGCTAGAAGCTAGAAGCTAGACTAGATAGAGGGTAAAGCTTATCCTTTATCGGTCGCGTAAATTATCTTTCCAGACTCCATTGCATAATATAATAGCCCACCTGCATGTAGCATGTACTGTACGAGTAGTCTGTACCGTACCTAGTACATCACCTCATCCATAATACATCAACTTACCGGGTAAAGTTGAGTTCGCCTATCCTCCGGAGCAGAGTTTGTCCTATTAAATACTACATACGCTGAAAAGTCACACCATTTCGCTTGGGCAACATCATCACCAGCCCACATCCGGTATCAAAAGCATCAAACATCAGACTTCACATTTCGACATGTGAAAGCTTAACAAGACTAGGTATCCCAGATACACCATGACAACAAAGGTAGCTCAAGTCTAGACAAGCAACAGTGATAGCCACCTAACCACATATATCTGCAGTACTAGTGTTCGTATAATTGGTAAATGATGGTTCCCACTCTATAATATGTGTCCGGAGTGCGGCCCGATGCAAATTCAATTCATAGGCCTTTGGCTTGCGAGCCGGGACTTGTTTACCCTTCCATGAAGATATATTATATATGTATATAATTTTGAATAATCACAAGCTCCCTGATGTCTGTAATGAGGACAATTAGGAATTCAAAAAGTGAGAGTTAGAAATTCAGCTAATCTGACTCTTTTTTGACGGAAAGACTTTTCTTTGATAGAATTCTCCATTCTTGGTAAGCAATAGATTATATATTGCTCTAGTAATCTTAATTTCTTCTGCATTTTTTTTCGGTGTTCAAAGGCACATTGCCACGTCTGATATAGCACCGCAGGTCTCAACCTGCCAATTCAGGAAGCTTCCTACCCCTATGGTCACCATCATGGTGCCAATCTCCTTAGTATTCAATGAAACTCATTTCTTTGATCATGTATTGAAAGTCTGGGACCACACCCAGAGCCTGTCATTGCTCTTAAAATTCCGCAGCAATTGCAAAATGACCTTCACCCCAATTGTCGTCCCCGAGCTTCAAAGACAACACCCCCACCCTCACCGCGATCTACATACTCTTCTCCCTCTTGACTTTTTTACGTGCTCCCTCATTTATCGGCATAGACCTTTTCCTCTGGATATTATCGTTTAAAGTAAGGGTCGGCCCAGCTTCCATCTCTGAACCAGCGTCAACAACTGTGTGAACGAAGTGAATGACTTCAATTCAATTACCACTGTAATATAGCTACTGTAATAAAGCCCTAAGCGAATGCGAAAGAGACTAGCTCTTTCAGTAAGTCTATATAAGACTTACTACTTTCAATATGTAGCTAGCTCTTTAGACAGAATACAATTAGACATACAGGACCTACGCAATCCGTGGGTGCTACGTCTTCCGTATCCTTCTCGTACCAACAACAACGGTATTGCTCTCCAACTGTTGGCCTGCCACAAGGTTAGTATCTCCTCCATAAGATGGATTATAGAAAGCTGATGCTGAATTTCTCGCGGTACGGCCCTTGAATGCGGCTTCTCTAACCAATGTTATCTTGCATTCGGCCTCCTCTCTCGTGTCGTCTGATATAAGGTGATCTCGATGTTCTTCTGGGACTGCGAGCGGATTAGTATCGAGGAAAATGGTCTTCTGAAGATGTTACGTACATAAGCATATTCAGACCCAGTCTTCGACTAGCCAGGCCTTGTAGTACGATTCCTCGTCACCAAAACAGCCGGCATATCTTTGGTACATGTCCTCCAAGACAGTCTTGACTTGCTCATCTGTGTAGCCGTATTGTGAGCTTGTTGCTTTGGCAGGTATTTCATCATAGATGCTTTTGTATGGTCTCATTTTCCCATGGTTCTTTCCATTTTGCCAATATGCTCCATTGGTTGAGGAAGTGATTTATCACCTATGTGGGTGGTTTTCTGTCGTTGAGGTCGAGGTTGTGTGGTGGCGATGAGAGAAAAGGTAGAGGTCGCGGACTTGGTTCCCTAGTATTAGTTTTCACTTCCCCCATTCAAACATTAGAAGATTGAGGCTCTCAATCTCCCCAACCTGTATTAGCTACGGTCGAATAAGGCCAGCTACCCTCCATTTATTATTGTTAGAAGCCTACAAAGCTCCTAGCCGTCTTAGATAGTCATAGACTCAGTGTAGACGTTGATTTAATCAATCAAAAGGTAGAGGTCGGGAAGAAGACAGATGAAGGTGAAATTTCCCAGAATATGAAGAGTCAGTATAGAGGTTATTCATCATATGAGCATCAAGATAAAGAATCTCGTACATTCAATTGTATCGTATGTAGGCAACTAATTGATGCTGTTTCATTTTCTTCATGTCATTTTATGGTATGCGATTCATAGCTTTGGATTTAGACTGATGGATGCTTGTATTCGCTCCAAATGTCAATATCGTACGTCAAAATATAGTTCATGGTGAAATACCATAGGTTGCACTGTTGCTCTTCATAAATCGTATACAAAGCTCGAAGATGTGAGTCCCATCAACCTCTCCATTCCATACTGTTTTCTTTAAATGTATTGGGTTTATTGAGACCAGAAAGAGCATCAGATTGAATTGATTGATTATCTAGCTAAGCAGTTAAGCTGCGAGTATATATTCAAAAAAATGAAGGAATAGGCTTAGGTATTCGGCCTTCGGAATTAAAGTGCTTTGAAATCAAAATATTGAAAGCAAACAAACAGTATACCAAAAAGGAAAGAATGAATTAAAAGTTGAGTTTTGTTTGCTCCTTATATGCATCATGCAATATATATGCATATGCTGCCAAGATCCCAGGAGGTCAACAAAATGTGCCAATGGCTTCGTAAGTCATATTTCCTTCTTGCTCTAACCCGCTCCCCTTTGATTTCTCAGCAATTACCATGTCTCCCATGTGCTCTAGATCTGTCATGTCCTCTGTATTTTGTATTTTTTGGTGGCGGCGGGGGAGCCTCTGAACCCTTATTCATCTTGCTGGCTCGTTTTCTATTGCGCTCACCAGAGTGTGGTGAAATGGGGAGCCTTGCCTACTGCCTTCTCTGGGACCCTGGGAAGGGAGGAAAGCAGATCGCCATGAATTCTAGAGTTACGATGGTGATATGGTCAGACCTGCGAGATGGTATTTGTGGATTAGAACCCGTATAAGTATTTTCAAGAACAGCATTTTTAGTTTTCCCCAATATCGATTCATCCACAGATTTGGCTCCCAAAACATCCTTGACAAACTTTGAAAGTATTGACACCCAAGTTATTTTTTGTGCTGAATGGCGGCGATTTAGCGATGGCTTTTGGACCCCTAAATGTGGCTGGCACAATCTGTGAAAACCTCAGTGTCGCTCTCCCTTTTTCTTCCGGATCTTTGGCTTGGTTTTCGATCGAAGCCGCCCAGGTACTTGAAAATTGATATTTGACCATGTCAAGTCGCGTTCAGGCTGAGCTCGAACATTCTTTTATATTTCCCATTTTGTTCGTTTAGCGCCCAAGGGATTAGCATCTCCCAGCCTCCTTTTTTGCCTGGGAATGAGGCGACTCCAATAGGCCTGATTGTGTGCAATTTTTCACTAAATAGTATATTTATTGACACTTTTTGAGCCCCTACACAAGACTTTGCAAGTTCATTGATCTGGCATCTAGCATTCTCCTGAAATGAAGATCGATATACTTAACCCAGTGATTCGTCTTGCATGTGCTACATCGTAATCTCAAGAATTGCCCTTCGATGTGCCCATATTGTTCGCTAATCACTCGCTTGTGCGCAGCTGAGCGATTAGAAAGTTGTTTCAATGTGATTTCTAGGAATGGAGAACCTTATAGGATTAAAGAAGATGTTGAAAATGGGAGACAGTCACAGGACTTAAGTGCAGGAATATTTCAAATGGAAAAATTCGAACTAGGGTCATACATGTATCTTGGCGGCACTTCCGCTTTGTGATTTGAAAAAACGGTATTTATACATCTACCTTTGCACACTTTCTGGAGTATTATGCAACGGATTTGCCGCAACTCCTCCCTTATTTAGAACCCCCGTTTATGACTCCTTTAACCTCCTCATTACTAGTCCCAGCTTTCACCGTCAACTTCTTTGGAACAACACGGCTTGTACTCGGCATCATCTCGAATGTAACCTTCTTCCCCTTCTTCCCGGCCTTCTTCCCATTTCCATCAAACCCCAAAACTAATCGAACCTCCAACGCCGCGCTCCAAACACCGTAGACAATGCCCACAATTACTGTGATAAAATCCAAAATATGCACAAACCACCAAATATGCTGAGTGCCCAATCCACAATTCACGAACTCGAACTGCCACTCCCAGCTGTCTCTGTCAAACCATAAACTCATTAACCCTGCATTCCCGGCAAAATCTCCCATCATACTTCGTACTGTTATTTCGCGCAGTCCTGGAATACCCGGTTGGCCTGCGACACTCTTGGCCTCTGTGTATCTATTACATTTCCATTCTCGTTCCTCTTCAGGCGAACTTTGATTGATGTGGTGATAAATATCACAGCCTTCGTGGTCATGACCAGTCACAACGACACCACGTCTTCCCATGCCTTGACCGGCTACTTCTGCGTTGCCGCTCATGCCAAAAATACCTTCAAGTATACCTCTGGAGGCATCGCGTGAGAGGTGATTCTGTTCCTTAACTCCATTCTCGAATTCTCCGTCAAAAAAATCGAAGAATGGACCGTCTACACAAATTCCTTCGTCTTTATATAGTGGAATATGAGTGAGGACTATTGTAAAAAGTGCAGGTCGTTCGACTGCATAGGAGGTGCTTATCAGGTCGTTAAGGAATCGATAAGACTCGTCTTGAAGGTCTTTGTCTGACACAGGCGTATCAAGGTTCATATCGTTCAGGATCACAATCCTGATTTCAGGCATGTCTCTCACGTCCACATTTCCCGGAGTCGTGGAAATAGAACCAGTATCGTTGTAAGTCAGCTGGAACCGTAATTCGTAGTTTGCTTTCCCAAAGACACGCTCAAATCGAGCAACTCGATCCCGCGAAATATCCCCAGCATACCCGACATCATGATTGCCTGCCACGTTTATAATCCTCTTCTTCCAGGCCGCAGCATTTTCCCCAAGTATTACTGTATCCTGAAATTCGAAAGCTGGCTGCGACATGACCTCGTCCGGAATCCGTTCTCCGTGTCTGAAAACCCTATCCCAATACCTCCGCCCACGTTCCTCAAACTCCTCATCATCTATCCATTGACTCCCAACAAGATCGCCGAGCACGGCAACATGTGTAGGATCTAACCACCAACGTGTTGCGCGGTAAATATGTCCCAAGTAATAATCATTACCAATGTGATCGAATCGTTTGCGATACACTTCGAAAGCCTTGGGAAGATCGTCGAGCCAGAAATCTATAATATCATGGAGGCTGTGTCGCACGCGCTGCAAAAGGCTATGTTGCGTGCTGCTACTCATTCCAGAATCTTCAAAGAATTTCTTCAAATTGGGCAAATTGACCGAGTCGATGTGTCGAATAGAGGACTCACCCTCGAGTTGGGGATCGCCCAAAGCTAGGAGCCTAAATGGTGCTACTTTATTTGCATCATATAAGTTTGGGAGCGCATGTTTGCGAAGTGTATTGACGTATGCTTCCGAAGCATCATATTCGGGTGAGGGAAAAGCGCAACCGTGAAATGCCGGGTACAAATACAAGTAAGAAGTAAAGATTAAAGACAGAGGCACAAGAATGAAGAGTGCATAACGAAGGACAGATATTAGAAACATGTAGAAGGCAGCATTTGATCACAGGGAAAAACTATTTGAACAGTAAAGAACGAGAAATAAGGGCAGTTTACGAACTGGTGATATAGAAAATGAAAAGAATTGCTTGCATAGATTTATATTTATATGTTTCTCATATATCAGAGATTGTTATCCTTCTCTTCCCATCTTTCATCTGTTAAGGTTCATGGATTGGCCCAAGCTCTGGACGATGTACTTCACGTGACACATAACTTGAAATTGATTGCGCACTTTCGATTCTGTACTCGGTATGCTACTACGTGTATGCTGCCCAGCACAGAATGGGTATAGAAGAGGTAAAGGGACTACAAGGGAGACAACGGCTGTTAGTGGAGATTGGGAATTGATCAGGGCTAAGCCTCTCAGTGTACAGCACAGCAATGAACGCAACAGATAGTATGGTACGAGAAGCAATCGACTTGGAGCCATCCTGCTTTTCCCATCTGTGCAGCCAATAGGCAAACTTCAATGCTCAATCTTGCTAAGCCTTTATTTAGTCTTCCTAACGACTTTCATTTCACTCAATTAGTCCTTTAGTCCTTTCGTCCTTCACTGCATCGACTAGCTAATCCTACCTTTGTAGATCTAGCAAAGTAACTGAATACGAGTGGACAAAGTGCACTGGAGGAAAAGCTTTATCAAGCATTCAATAAGAGTTTGCCAGGTATCATCTAACAGGCATCGAGACTAATTTGTGACAGACTATTTGTGACCACCTACTGACCTTCCACGCCTTCCTTTAACAATGCTTCTGCACAGCACACAACACACAACCCACTCATCTCACATCAGCCTCACTACCTGGGCAAGTGAGCAAATACGTCACACGTTCCATTAGCTAGCTACCTAGGTATCACAAACTGTTCTACCTCTCATTTTCATCAACCAGTCAATCATATGTATAAGATGAATGAATTTCATCGTTCTTTCCCAATCATCTGCTTATCTTTCCTTTGCCAAATGCAGCTCACACTATTATTACAACGAACTATCAGTTTGAAGCTCCTGTGATAACGATCAGGATTTTACGTCAAAATCTAACGCACATGTCGATTTATGCAGTGAAGCATCGTTACACCACCTAGTATGCCTCTTTTAAACAAACTACTCCATAGGGATGATCAAGGAAAATCTCTAGAACGAGACATTCCGTCGGTTCAAATTGAACAATCTTTCTCGCCGTCACCATTTAGCCCTCTAGCCAAAGCGGGTGAAGCATCGCCAGGTTACAATGCTGCAAGTGCGACTGATGGCGCCACTGAAGGAGATCTGAGTGCAGCCTTTGCAAACCTCAAAATTTCACAATCTGGTGCTCCACCTTTCCCAGATCAGGATACTTGCCTTGTACATCTCAAATTATTGAAAGCTTTTCATGACCTCAAGGAAGATGTCGGGTATACTGATGGGATATTCGGTCTATGGGACGCACGTTGCGAACTTCCAATTGTTGAGGATCGTAACAAAGCAATAGTTGTGATGCGCGAGAAAAGATGGGCTTTATACATCGCGAGAGCGGTGGAAAGATTTGAAGACTGGTGGTTAAAAGTGTTATGTGACCGAGAAAACGCGAGTAGATTGCGAGAGAGTGATATGAAGATCAACTCGAATTTTATGGATTTCCCGAAGCATGGTGTAGCTAAAAGTTGGAGCACTTCACTTTTGCCCCCTATAGGTAGGCTGTTGAATTTTTATACTGTTCATGCGGCGAAAGAGTTCTGATATCAAAACAAAGATGTCCTTATAGTATGGCATTCGTTGATGCTCAATCCTCGAAATTACCTGGAAGATTGTATTCGTTTTGGGTTGAAAGATCTCTGGGCAACCGGTATGCCATGGCATGCCGTGAATGCAGTCATTGATACGAGCTTCAATTATCAAGTGCCGGAAGCAGCCAAAGAGAGATTCACATATGCCACGGGACATCATTGGAGCAACGGCAAGGATCATTTAGCAAAAACACTAAATTGCCCACGATGTACTCAAACATTGAGGATTCCATGGACTACATGCGCTATGAATGAAAAGCCAACATTGAAAGAGTATGGTATCTATTTTGATTTCTCTGGTATTGTTGCTAACTTAACAGAATCATGGAAATGAACGGTGCCGGCTATGGCGATCAGGGTTTATCTTACATCTGTCATAGATGCGGTGGTGAAATCAATCATGATCTTTTACGAGTTGCCAAATTCAGGAGAGAAGTAGAAAACCTAATTATGAGAGGGTATCCTCTCGGAGGCACAATTCTATCACCGACTACTGGCATGCCAGCAGCTGTGGAGACGAGTAACTCTCAAGGGCACGAAAATACTTTCCCTAATCGTATGATCACTGTCGAGCTAAAGGTAAAGATTATGGATCTCATTGGTAAAGACCCCAACTCCAAACCGGCTATGACGGATGTCAGAGATCTTATCGAGGCAACCATCAAAGATAGAACAGCCATTAGGAGAATCAACAGCAGAACCGGCATTGTGCTGAAGGCAGAGCGCATCGCAGTCCGGAAAATGATGTCGAGATATTGGGGAAATTCTTCAATCTTCGCGCTTGAACTCGGAGGAGCCGTAATTCGTCAGAGTGTCTTTGTCGACAAGATGGCCAGTCTTGACTGGCTTCATTCTCCGGCTGCTCGGGGGACAATGACTCGATTACTCACCAAGTATAGGAGGTTCATTGATATCATGCGTCTTCATCCAAAAAGCGTTTGTGTTCCAACTTTGGATGTGGACTTGGCATGGCACACTCATCAACTATCACCCAGACAATACTACGATTATACATTCTCTCGGTGCTTGAAGTTCATAGATCACGATGATAAAATGGAAGAAAACGCTCTTTCTACTGCATTTGAATGGACAAGTAAGACTTACGAGAAACTTTATAGAGAAGTGTACTCCGAGTGCACTTGTTGGTACTGCGAAGGTAAAACTCTCTGTCCTCTTATCTGCTGCTTACTGACATTCTCGAGCGATTCGCTCCAAGCACATTGATTCATCTAACCGCGTCTTCGGAACCTCCAAACACGAGAAAGTCCTAGACTCCTTCTACAAATCCGGGGTAGCAAAAGAATGCGATCCCAAAAACAGTGCCCACATCAGTGCACACTCTGCCGTTCGCATCGAAGAATCTGAAATCCGTGCTTTAGTTCTTGATAGTTTCAAGCGGAAGAGCATATCAGAGATGGACCGCGCCTATGACAAGGCTCGCCACAGAGCTCAACGGAAAGGAAGGACCATTCCCCCTAGAGACGATTACTATCACATGGCTTGGGGCTATCCATATATGATGTACGGACCGTATATGAGTCCCATGTATGTTGGCGCTCCTGTTTACTATGCGGGCGATCCATGTGCAATGCCTGTTGGAGTTGGTATGGCTGGGGTTTGTGCTGCTGGGTCATGTGGAGGTGGAGCTGCGGCTGGCAGCTGTGGGAGTGTTGGAGGGTGCGCCGGAGGGTGTGCGAGTGGTGTAGCAGGAGTCTGCGGGGGCGGAAGTGTTGGGGCTAATTGTGGCGGAGGTGGTGGAGGGGGAGGTGGTGGTTGCGGGGGTGGTGGATGTTGACCAATTAGTTTTCCGGCGAGGAATCCAGAGAACAGGAGGTGCAATCAGATATGTTTAAGATATTGTAATAGATCTAACTATGAGATTTAGATTATTATTATAACGTAACTTATGGTGAACCGGGTCATATGGGGAACTGGTCAGGTACCTTTACACCAAAATTTTGGTGTAAAGGTACTTATAGCGATCTCTTATAACTCTACAAATATTAAAGATAAACTTTAAAGCTTTAATAATTTAGTTCAATATCCAATAAAATTATAGTATTAGAGTTATAAAACAATCATAAAGAATTTTGTTCTTGAATTAATACGATTTTAAAAATTCCCATAGTAATTTTTGCTAGGCAAAAATGAAAAATTTAAAGAAACTTTAATAACGTTATCTTTATTATATATTTGTATATTTATATAATACTTTATCATAATCAATATTATATTGATTATATTATACTTTAAAATATCTAAGCTATATCTCTAATATTCATAGAGATATAAAAAGTTGCTATAAGTACCTTTACACCAAAATTTTGGTGTAAAGGTACCTGACCTGTTCCCCATATGACCCGGTTCCCCATATGACCCGGTTCACCATAAGTTACGTTACTAAAACTGAAAATGAATTTATTATCGAAAAAAAATCTATAAAAAAAGATTATAAAAGAATTCAATTCTTGTTATATATATTTCAAAAAAAAATATAAAAAGATTATTTATATTAAAATACAAAATGGAATATATATAGTTTTGTATATATTAAAAGATTACAAAAAAATAGTTTTTATTCAAATATAAATAATAATAATTAAGAGAAAGATTTATTTTCAGAAATAATCGATAATATTAAAAAAATTGATGAAAAACTAATATTCAAAAAAAAATATATATTTATTATAATATTGAAGATTTAATTATTTAGAATTAAATAAAATTAGAAATTTATATAAAATATCTAATATAAAAAAATTAATAAAGATTCCTATTATATTAGATATTCTACAAAATACATATATTTATTAAGATAACAAATTATATTCCTAAACAATTAAATATCTATAAATCGAGAAGATTCGAATTTTTATATTTTGATATTATAAAATCATTTTCAAAATCAATTAAAAGAAATTGTTATTTTATATTAATTATTAATAATTATACAAAAATGAATTGGATTATTCTATTCAAATATAAAAATAAAATTATTTCAATAATGAAAAAATAAAAAATAAAATAAAATTGATTTCTGAAAAAAAAAAAAATTGTAGTTAGAATTGATAATATATTAGAACTTTTGTAAATTATCTATAAATAGTTATTAGCGGTATGGAAAAGAACCATATCACTTCTTCAGATGCGCAATAAACAATCTAAAGCGCTCAAACTGGCCCCTCTCTCCAACAGAGATACGCTCCGACAAACAGGCGATCACATATATTAAAAAACTCTTATATACACCCAGTAAGCTCACTCAACTGATTGTAGACTCGGAATTCTATACTCAGATCTGTCCCAATTACTAAAGGGCCTCGGAAAAAGGTTTACCTTTTCAACAAAGCGCCTGTTCCCCTCATTAACTCTTCACTCAACTGATCACTCTAATACATATTACCTCTCAAAACCGCAAAACACAAACCCAACATACAGTGCAAGAGCGCTGACGCTCAGTTAACCAAACAGCAATCCACCCCCGCTCCCCCCCCCATTCCAGTCAAGGGATCAAAGCCTTCATCGAGCCTACTCACCCGGGAACCAAGCCCCACCCTAACAACAACCCAGATCAGACATGCCCTTTTACTATAAGAGGAGGATCATACACGCAAAGGAGCGAACAGCCTCTGGCATTGAAGTTAAACTGTTAAATTTGGCTGCGACGATCACGCCGCTTAAAAGCTCCTTATCTTAGCACGTCTCAATACCCCAAGGGAGGTTCGAAGTAGACGTTAATCAATATAAATAAAATAAATAAATAAATATAAATAGTTATTAAATAACGTGGTTTATCATCGAGTGGGCCACTTTTCCCTCAATTCACACCTTCAAACCTATATTATTCAACAATCATTAAATCAATTGATTAAAACTATTAAGAATCTAATAATCTAGGATCTATTACATTGTTTTGACAAGTTCTTGAATTATGACCCGGTTTTCCACACTTACTACAACATCTATTAGAAGATGCTTCCCATTAGAATTCCCCCCTTTTTGACGCTCGTCGCGTTGAATCTGAATATCAACCTCTTGCTGAGATAATATATCAAGAGCCTCTTGTCCGGTGAGTACTCCTCCTTGACGTAATTGGGTTTTTTTCGCGCGTCGACGCTTGCTTAATGCTTCATTTGCCTTCCGAAGTGTACGAATCTCTGTAGTCAAAAGTGTATTTTCATGAGCTAATCTCTCTGTACCCTTAGCTAGAGCTAGTACAGTCTCGAATATAGGTGTAGGGGAGCTTGATTGATGACGGGTCATTCGAGATTTCACTAAAGTTGATTGAGAAAGAGCTTCAGTTGGGTTGCGAGGGGGGGTTTGAGAGATCCATTGATCTAGGTTGAAAAGAGGGGGGGTAGGTGTGCGAATTCGAATATCTAATTTCGAAAGTACAGCTTCAGGATTAAATGGTATTAAACCTGTTCCTCGAAACCCTGATTTCATATTCTGTGAGGTGATTGATTCTTCGTATGCAGCTTTAAAGGCCATAAAGAATTCAACCTTCGAAATATGATTGATATGTGCCTTGATAAACCCATCAATTTGACCACCATATGAACGTTTCAGATTACTGAAACAGCCAACATCAAGTGGCTGAGTTAAATGACTTGAATGCGGTGGTAAACGTAAACATATAATATCATTTGCTTTACAATATGACTGAAAAGCTATTGATTCATGACTTTCGTGTCCATCCAGCACTAGCATTCGATATTTGCCCTTTCTTCGATGAATTGTATGCTTGTCGAAGTGCTTTAACCATTCCAATCCTGTCTCATTGTTTGTCCATCCATTAGATGTAGGTTTAATAGCCCATTCCGCAGGAAGATTGGTTTCGGTGTACCAATTGGAGAGATGAACCTGTCCTTGGACCACTAGAAATGGGGGAATAGTTTCACCCTCTCCATTGCCACATATAATTGCTGTAGCCCACTCTCGATTGCCTGGCTGTACTGATTTACTTCTGCCATGTCTTTCGGCACTAGTAACAACCATTGCTGCACTTATAATGCCTATCATAAAGCCTGTTTCATCGAAATTGTAGAAATCGCCGTCCAAAATGCCGTATTTCGCTCGCATATTCGCAACCAATCGAAACCACTCTTCAATAAGCTTAGGATCTTCGCAGAGAGCTCTTTGAAAGTCATAAACACGACTAAAACGCGTCTTTAATTCGATTCGACGCTTTACGAATCGATGCGCCCAGAGCTTCCCAACACGCTTCGTACCCCTCGATTCAAGAATATAATTCGCCATATCTTCCACATTCTTAAGTTTAGGTGGAAAACCTCTCGAATCCATATCAAGAATATATTGAACAATCACTTCCTCTTCCAATTCTGTAATATTATGACGATTCGCTCGAGTTTCTGTACGAGGTGGTAAACCATCCATTCTGTGTTGAAGAGTCGTACGAGGGATATTATAGAGCTTAGAAGCTTTTCGAATGCTTAGTTTTTTATCTTTATGAATAGCTTCGATAGCAAGAAAGATTCGGGCTTCTTGATTAGTTGATTCCATAATAATTGATTAATAAATCGCGTGTAGAAGTTGAAGGCGTGAATTGAGGGAAAAGTGGCCCACTCGATGATAAACCACGTTATATATTCAAAAACTATAATAATTGTTTCTTTATATTAAAACAAATTCATTGAATAGAATATAAGAATTGCAAAAACAAATATAAGAATAATATTTAAAGAAATTGATTTATTATTAGAATTTTGAAATGAAATTATTGAATACAATATCTATATTAGGAATTATATCAATATTGATCCTAATACAAATAGAATAAATTGATCTTTTATTGAAATATTTATAAATGCAATCCTTGATTTAGAGATATATAAGATTTGGAAAAGCAAATGTTATATTTATATTAATTCTAAAACGATTCCAAAAGGACAAAAATATAATAAATTGAGAGATATTTCAAAAGCAAATATATTTCTAAGATATTCGAAAATTACAAATAGATATATTAAGATATATTTGCTAGAACTAGAATATATATTCAAATCAAATAGAATTGTTATTGACGAATTTTGTAAAAGGAATGATATAGATTTTAAATTAAAAAATTGCAAATCGGAATTGCAAAATATAAAGAATATAAAACCAGATCGAAAACCTCAAAAAAGATCAATAGTAAATAAAATATTTGTTTCAATTATAATATTATATATATTTGTATTGATTTAATTCCGAACTATTTCCTTCGATATAGATTATATTGAATACATCAATTATATTAAATATTTTTATTATAGAATTGGAATTAATAATACTGGATATATTTATATTATTATAGAACGAAAATGAAAATGGAAATATTTAATAAACAAATAAAAAAGTTATATTAAATAATATTATATTATTTGAATCTATTATAAAAGATATTTCAATATAAAAGTTTGTTTCTATAAATCCAAAATCTGTATTTGAAACAGATTTTGAGATTATCCCAAATTTTATTAATGAATCTATTTTTATAAAATCAGAAACTATAATTAATATATAATTGTTTAAAAAACAAAAAAACAAAATGAAATATAATATAAATCTTTCAAAATATCTAATACAAAAAAGAAAGAAAAAAAAAAAAAAAATAATCTTAATGAATAATAATACAATAAGATTGTAAAAGTATTAATTACAATGATAATAGAAATCAAAATCTACAAAAACAATGAATATATAATAATTGTAATTCCAAATTTCCATATAATAAATCTTCATATTAAAAACAGAATTATAATTGATTTTATTATTTTATTTCAGAATAAAATTAATAATGAAGATATGATATATTCAATTAATAAAATCCTAAAAATCAAAATATCAAAAATTTATAATAAAACAATATCGAATCGAAAATATATTATAAAATAAAAAAAGATTATTTAAAAAAAACCAATTTTTTAATTCAAAATAGTATTTAGAAGGAATTTGTATTTTCTAAAGAAAAAAATTTAATTTTTATAAAATAAATATTTATAACTTAATCAAAACAAAAAACAATAAAATTAAATGATTCAAAATAAAATTAATAATTAAAGAATTTAATCAAATATTAAAAAAATATTACAATAAAATATTTGTATTAATAATAAAATTGAATATATTTCGATTTTTTATTATTATTATTGCTAAAAAAGATTTAGAATATTTTCATTTCGATATTAAAAACATTTTTATAAAATCTTATTTCAAAAAAGAAATCTATTTCAAATTATTATAAGAAGTTAAAATTGAAAAAGATTATATATTGAAAATATTACAAAACTTATATAAATTAAAACAAATTGAAAAAAATTGAAGTTTATTATTGAAAATGAAATTTTTAAAAATGGACTTTGTATAAAATCTAATTGATCTATATTTATATATATTTCAGAATTATAATATAATGCTATTAGTATATATTAATGATATTATCGTTGTATTATATTATAAATCACAAATCGAATGATTTAGAGAAGAATTATCGATATATTTCAATATCAAGAATCTAAAAAAGATAAATAAAATTCTAAATATCAAAATCATTTATAATAAGAAAGTATATATATTAATTATAGATCAAGAAGAATATTTCGATATTATATTAAATAAATTCGGTATTATTTATAAACAATATCAAATTAAAAAAATACCAATAATAGATTATATATATTTCCAATCAATAAACAATAATAATAAATTAATAAATATAAACGAATATCAATAAATAATAAAGAATATAATCTATTTGATAATATATATTAGATTAAATATAATATTCGTAATTGAAAGATTTTTATAATTTATAACAAAACTAATAAAGTATTATAATATAATTTAAAAAATTTAATAAAATATCTATAATTGATAATTAAACAAAAACTACAATTTGAATCAAAGAGAATACAATCTGATATCTATAAGAAATATAATATATTAAATAATATAATAAAGATATATATAAATACAAATTGAATTAATAATAATTTAAATTAAAAAAATATTTAAAAAAAATCATAATGTTTTATAAAGAATCTATATTATAAATTAACAAAAAGCGAATATCTATAATAATTTCTAATATAAAAACCAAATATATTATAATAATAATATTCATTAAACAAGGAAAATAGATTGTTTAAATATTTAAAAATTTATCAAAATCAAATTATATCGAAGAAAAAGATATAATTCAAATATTAAAAAATAATCAAGGTATTCTAATCTTAATTAAGAATTTATAATTATATAAAAAATTCAAATATATAAATATCAATTATTATTTTATTAAAGATTTAAAAAAAAAAGGTCGTTATTGATTATATTAATATATATAATATAATTGCTAATAGAATAACGAAACTATATACAAAGATCGTCTTCGAAAGATTTAAAAAAATATTAAAATTAATAATATAAAAGAATTAATAAAATATCTTCAATAAGGAAATATTGAAATTAAAATTATTATAAACTTAAAATTGAAGTTATATAACTATTATAATATATAGACTATAATTGGAAATATCTTCAATTTTACCATTATTGTAACTTAAATCTTTAGTTTAATCTATATCTAATAATACTACTACTTCCACACCACTCATTTTCTAATAAAGCGGCAAATTGATCTATATATCTTTAAAAATTTTGTCGAGTAATTATCTGAATTATACCAGGGACCTGCGCCCCCCGGACCCCCTGGCTTTTTGAGAAAGTTTAATAAGAATTCAAATTTCAAAAAAGTTTATTATAAATTTAAATATATATATTAGAGTGTAGACAGAAAGAGATTTATTTATTAAAAAAAAGTTATATAACAAATCAAAGTTAAATAAAAAATTTATTATTAAAATAACTTTGATATTATAAATAATAATTGATAAATTTCTTTTTTATTTAGAATTATTTTAAATATTTCTAAATTTTATTTTAATTTATCTAATAGATTTAATAGATTTAATAGATTTAATAGATTTAATAGATTTAATAGATTTAATAGATTTAATAGATTTAATAGATTTAATAGATTTAATAGATTTAATAGATTTAATAGATTTAATAGATTTAATAGACTTAATAGGTTTAATAGATTTAATAGATTTAATAGATTTAATAGACTTAATAGGTTTAATAGGTTTAATAGATTTAATAGATTTAATAGACTTAATAGGTTTAATAGGTTTAATAGGTTTAATAGGTTTAATAGGTTTAATAGGTTTAATAGGTTTAATAGGTTTAATAGGTCTCGGTTGAATAAGCCTAGATCGAAGATCGAAAAAAGCTTCAAGTCAAATATACCTAAGGCATATATGGTGTATATGGCTAGTACAGAGGACGCCTCGAGAACTAATGCGACTTATAGGGCCTACAGGGTATTAGCACTATGACATGCTATAATTCGACCTTTCAAATCTAACCCTGAAAATTATTAGAATTTAAAAAAAATCATTATACACTAATTCTTATAGGCTCGCTAAATGTAAAATAGCGTTAATTAGGTGGTCCAATTGTAAAGTTACAGGCCCTCTACAGTGTCAACAAGCCTATAAGCCCTATAGTCGCATCCCTTCTCAAACCGTCCTCTGTAATGCTAAGAGAAAGCTTATTTTGAATTATTACAAATTAAAACACTCAGATCGCAACTTATTGTATAAACCAATCAGATCACAGTTATTAAACGAATCTGAATTTTTTAGTATATATAAAGCATATACAGTAGCCGTTCATTTATAATAACCGATATCTAATTTTATATCAAAAATCATCAAATTATATAATTTTAATTCGAATATTATAATATAACAAAAAATCATTAATTAACTTCTCTTTAAACTATTAAAAAAATTTATATGAAGATTATATAAATGAATTTTAAGATCTGAAAAAATTATTTTATTATTTTTATAAATGTAATCGTTTATTAAAATAAATGAGTTTTGGTATAAAAAAGTATTTTCACTAGTATAAGTGATCTAGTACTGTAAAGTACAGGCTACCGCTATACAGAGATGTATAATAAGAATTTTAAAAAGGTAAGTTTTTAATAAAAGTATTTTAGATTTTGAAAATGAATTTAAAATTGAATAACGTAACTTATGGTGAACCGGGTCATATGGGGAACCAGGTCAGGTACCTTACACCCAAATTTTGGTGTAAAGGTACTTATAGCGATTTCTTATAACTCTACAAATATTAAAGATAAACTTTAAAGCTTTAATAATTTAGTTCAATATCCAATAAAATTATAGTATTAGAGTTATAAAACAATCATAAAGAATTTTGTTCTTGAATTAATACGATTTTAAAAATTCCCATAGTAATTTTTGCTAGGCAAAAATGAAAAATTTAAAGAAACTTTAATAACGTTATCTTTATTATATATTTGTATATTTATATAATACTTTATCATGATCAATATTTATATTGATTATATTATACTTTAAAATATCTAAGCTATATCTCTAATATTCATAGAGATATAAAAGTTATATAAGTACCTTTACACCAAAATTTTGGTGTAAAGGTACCTGACCCGGTTCTCCATATGACCCGGTTCACCATAAGTTACGTTATCTTTTTTGAAAGATTTCGATATTTTTAATTTATTTACAATTTCATTATTTATAATATTTAAATATTTAATCTGATAATCATCTAATTCGAATTTTATAGATTTGTATAATATTCTAAATAATATAAAAAATTTATTAAAAAGATTTGAATATATTCTTTTGAAATATTAAATGATTAAGGTATTATTAATATAAAACCAAATTTTCTGAAAGCCAATATTTATAAATATTCTAATTGTTTTTTTAAAAAGATTTATACTTTGATAATTTTGTTATCGAAAATGTATAAAATAAAATTGATAAATCTTATATTAATAATAATTTGTTTTTTTAATATATAATATAATTATATTGAATTTTTTTTATTTATTTATATATTATTTAGAATTATAAAAAAGATTGTAATATGTTAAAAAGAAAATTAATTTTTTTTTTTTGAAAACTATTATTGTAATGTCTTTATTTAATCTTTTTAGAAAATTTATTTTTTATTTGTAAATATAATAAAGAATTCTTAGGATTAATTTCAGAATATCAAAAAAATATATACAAATTCTTGAACTTTTATTTTAAATATCTATTTGATTTTTATTCTATAATTTTTTATAATTGTTAAAAAAAGAATATATTTTATGAAAAGGTATTTATTATCAATAATCTGAATTCGAAAAACAAAATGAAACTTGATTTTTTTTAGAATTATATTATTTGAGAATATATTTAAATCTTTTAAAAAATTACAATGAATATAATTTTCTATATTAATAGAATATCTTTTATAATAATAATAAAAATCTTATTGATAAATTCGATATATTTCCTGAATCTAATATTTTTATTAAAATTTGATTAACTCAATAGAATCTAAATATTTTGATTTTTTTCAATATATTATATTTTATATCCTAAAATAAAAAGGATATAATATAAATAATAATTGTTGTTTTCAAAATCAAAACAAATAAATTATTTATTATTTTGATAATATTTCGAATATAATAAATTATATACTTTATTCTCAATATTCTTTTTATTATATATTATTGAAAAAAAAAAGCTTTTTATCGAATTATATATTTAATTATTGTAAAACAAATTGATATTATTTTTGTTTATTACAATAATAAAATCAATAATAAAATCTTTATTTATTATATAAAAGAAAACAAATTTATTCTTTTTTTGATGATATAGATTATTTCCAGTTTCTTTGAGATGAAATAGATTTTGTTGAAATCACCTCATTCTATAATGTTTCTTATTTTTGTAAAGAATGCCCTGACATTTTTGTCGAGCGAGGTCGAGGTCTTGTAAAGGTACATACGACCTGATTGTAGGTCCTAAAGGGTGTAAAAAATGATTATAGTAAACGGAGCGAATCTATCGTTATTTTTAGCCTCGAAAGGGCCGGAGTTAAAGCTCGTTTTATATATTTTGAAATTCTTTAATTTTTAAAAGATTAATAATGATATTATAATCAAATAAATTCAATAAAAATAATAATAATAATATCTTTGATGAAGATATATTTATAAGACAAAAATTTAAAATTCTAATAAATAAGATTTTTTATTTTTTATTTTATAATAAAACTGAAATAACTTATTAACATAAATTGCAAATTTCAATTTAAAAAAAATTATATACAAATTTAGAAATTACTAAATTTGAAATGATCTTCAATATCAATGATTAAAAATATATTATAGATTTTTTGGATATATATTTATTATAATCAATCGAATAAATAAAAACTTCAATTTTAAATTATATAAAAAGCTTTTATTTATATTTGAAGAATTTATAAAAATTAAAATTTATAATAATTTTTGTAAATTAATTTCTTTTTTAATCAAAATATATATTCATCAATTATAAATATTAAGAAAAAACTATTTTATTTTTAATTATTTTTGTTGAAAAGTTTTTTAAGATTTTTAAGATATTTCAATTTGTATATTTGTAAATCTAATATAAATTAAAAACTGTAATTTCATTATTCAAATCTTAATTAAGAAAATATAAGAAATCTGAAATTTTTAGAATTGAATTATTATTATATTTAAATAAATTTTTGAAAATATATAAATGAGACTAAATTATTTATTATTTTTTCAAATCTTTATAAAACTTCTTCAAATTATATATATATATTTATAAATTATTTTTATATAAAATCTGACTCAATATTACTGAATATTGAAGAAATTATAATTAATTAAATTGAATGTATTAATTAAATTATCTAATATATTTTTGAATTTTAATAATTTTACAAGACCTAATATTATTTTCTGAAATTTGAATTGTATATCGATTGAAATATTAATTTTCGATTATTTTTTTTGGAAAAATTATTAAAAATTAAGAATAAAAAAAGATCAAAATTTTTATACTCTTTTAATTAATTAAAAAGTTATTAATAATTAAAAATCATAATTTTTAATATAAACTACTAGAATATTGATTATTAATTAAAAATTTTTTTGTATTAAAATTTAATTATTTTATTTATATTTTTGATAAAAATAAATATTGTATTATTGAATTTATATTTTTTATAATCAATTATTGATAAATAATTTAGAAATGAAATTTTTGATTTTTTGAAAATTCAAAATAAAAAATAATAAATTTAAATTTGATTGATTTTATAATAAAAAAAAGCAATAAAATTTTTATTTATCAAAATTCAATTGAATATTTCAAAATATAAAACTTTAAAAAAACAATTATTATTTTTCAAAAGTTTTTCAATATCGAAATTTCAAAAATATTTATTTTTGAGTTTAAAATTATTTAGATTTTTCAAAAATTAAATTTTAATATAAATTAACTTTTAAGTAATTATTAAAATTTAATTATTATGAAAATATATTCGAAAATAAAATAATTAAAAAATAAAATAGATTTAATTAAATCTCTTATTTTATATATCAATTATTTTTTTATTTGAATATTTTTATTATCAAAAATAACAAATATTAATATTTATAATTTTTATATATAAACATGTTTTGATGAAATCTTAATTATATATTTATTATTTACTTGATAATTGATTTAATTGAAATAAAAAAAAATTGAAGATTGAAAATTTATTTATATTTATATAAACTATATATAAATTTAAAATTATAAAATATATAAATAATTTTTGAATAAAAATAAAATAAATTACAAATCTTTTGTAATATTTCAATTAATATTATTCAGAATATATTTTATATAATAAAAAATAATTTTTATTGAATAATTTGATCAAGATTTTTGATTTTATTAAAAAGGTATTTATAGAAAACATACTAAAATTATAATAAATTATTAATTATTAATTTTTTCGAATATTAAAAAATTCTAAATATTAAAACAAATTTGATAGAATTCTTTATTTATATTTTGATTATTTTTTTATTTCAATTATTTTTTTATCAAAAATAATAAAAATCAATATTTTTAAATTTTTGATTTATAAATAAAATTTCAAAAATTTAAATTATATATTTATTATTCATATAATAATGAATCTTGAAAATTTCAGATTTTTTATAATTAATCAATTAAAATATAAAAGATTGAATCAAAAAATTTTATTTGTATAAAACTTATATTTAAATTTAAAAACTTCGAAAATCTTGAATAACTTTCTAATAAAAATAATTAAAAATAAATTATAATTTTTTTTTGGAAATATTTAAATATTTTTGTATTTTTTATTTTTTTTTTAAAAAAAAAAATAAATAAATAAATTTATAATTTCTTTTTAATAAAATCAAAAATTTTAATCAAATTAAAAATTATAATTTTTGATTATATTGAAAAGATTTTGAGTAGTATTTATTTAAATATTTCCAAAAAATTTATATTTTGTTTTGATAATCTTTGTTAAAAAATTATTTATATATTTCATCATTTTAAACTTTTATAGAATTTACATATAAATAAAATTCTAATTTTTAATTCTTTAAGTTTTAATTGATAAATTATCAAAAATTCTAAATCTTTATAATTGAATTATAATCATATTATTAATTTAATTCATTGATTAAAAATTATCAATGATTGAAAATGATCATTTTTGATATAAAAAAATAATTGAAATAAAAAAATAATTGAAATAAAAAATAATTGAAATAAAAAATAATTGAAATAAAAATAACTAGATTATAAAATAAAAGATTTATTTTATTAATTGAATTATTTTTTAATAATTCAAATTATAGAATGAAAATTGAAAATTAAAAATCAATTTTTCTAAATTTAATAAATCAAAAATAAATATAATGAAAACAAAAGCAACTTCAAATATATTTTTTAGTATTTTTTTCATTTTTTAAAAACAAAAATACTTTTAATATTGAATTATAAATCTTAAATAAGAACATATTATATTTCTTTTGTTATTATAACTCAAATTTATATTTGAAATATTTTTATTTAGATTACTTCAGTTTTTTCAAATTATACTCAGAATTATATAATATTTATTTTATATTTTAATATCAAAATAAAATATTCAAATCATTTTTCAAAAAAAAAAAAAAAAGGATTCTGAATAATTTTAAATTTAGAATTATTAAAAATTTTCAATTATAAATATTTGTTTTTATAGAAATAAATTATATATTTGATTTTAATTTCTTTGATTTTTTCTTTTAATTTAATATTTCGGAAACAAAATTATATTGAATGGAATTATATTATATAGATTATAATGATTTTCAATCAAAATTGAGTTTTATAAAATTATTATTATTATAAAAAATAAACGAAAATCAATTTTTATAAATTTTTATTCGTCGATATAATTTAATAAAATTTGAATTAAAAATTTATTGTATAAGTCTAGTACCCTACTTTCCGCCCACCCTTTTACACCGAAAATCGTCATTTTCAGCTATTAATATTTCAACAATCAATGAATGAAATCGATTACAATTTGAATTGTGAATTTATTATATAATTATGATTCGATTCTGAAAATGTCAGTTTTTTTGCGATTTTATTGATTGAAATCTGAATAGTTGAAATTACGATTTTCAATTTGTATAGGATTTACATGCAAATTTTAAAATCTTGAAAACCTTTAATAATTTTTAAACAAAAATGACTAAAAATAAACTATAAATTTTTTTAGAATTTTAATATCTGAATTGATCGAATAGATTAATTTATTTCAAAAATAATTTAGAATTATTGTTTTATTAATGATTAAAGGTTTCTTTATACAAAATTTTATATAAGGAAATATTCAATTATTAATAAAACAATAATTACTAATTATTTTTTGATAAAATTGATACAAAGGATTAATCAGGATTGAAATAATTAAAAAAATTTACAGATTATTTTTAATTATTTTTGTTGGAAAGTTATTTCAAATTTTAATAATTTTCAAATTTGTATATAATGTTACGATCACGGATCTTACAGTAACCGATCGTGTGCTTACGAGATACGATTCTAGCAAATTAGTATGGGATTAAGGTCATGTGAGGATCTGAAGAGCACAGGCTCTGTTATTATATGATTCCCACCGATCCCACCGATTTAATTCAGTGGGAACGATGGGATAGGGAGTACGAAGATCTATATAGCTAGGAAGGATTCCCTTACTGTAGAGCTTCGTGCTCAAGATCAATCATTTAGTATATTCTACTATTAGTTACGAATTGCATTATTGTCATTACTTAAAGTCCCTGCTTGACGCCTAGTTATAAACCACCTCGAGAGCCTAGAGCACTTCCACGTGATCTAGACGGCACCCTCGTAACATATATATAATAAAAATTTTACAAAAAGTAAACTTTTAATAATATAAAATTATAAAGAATAATCAAAAGAAGAATTAAATACAGAAGAGATTTAATTAAAAAAAGATTAATTAAAAAGATCTATAATCTCTTGATGGATAATGGTTAATAATAGATGAAGGAGTGGATCCTAATGGGGTTGCTTGAAGGTCTACAATTATCTGGGAAAATTCCGCGGCTCTTTACCACTGAGATACGTCTGAGCTTTAGATCACTAACGATCGAGAGCGAATCAAATTCAGTTTCAAGCATACAGTGGTTGAAAGGGTAAGTATTGTAAGACCTATTTTACCCACATATTGCTGTTTTTTCAGTCTTTCGATGCTGCTTTAAACAACTCGAATAGATATTGCGCTGTTCCCTTCAAAATTGAAGCTATTGATCGAATCTTAGTGATTTCAACAAATTTCAACAAATTCATGATTTTGAAGTTTTTAAAACTTGTATAACCTTTTTTACTATATTCTAAATATTTTAGATTAAATCTGTCAAGGTACGGGTAAAGACTTATATTGTACCATAAGGGTAGAAGAGCTATGGAGAGAGAGGCCCTACTTATAAGAAGTAGGGCACGCTAATGACCAATGCCTGAGGCACGAAGGCAACTACAGAGCATGTAGTTGGCGCCGTGACAAAATCTAAATATAAAAAATCAATGATTTTGATTGAATTGATTGAAATTTACTAGAAAAAATGAAAATTTACAATACTTTAACCACCAAAATTTCACCATATAAATCTTCAAACAAGGTAATGATATAATTGGTCAGTCCCCTGTAAATGGGTCGCGCACGGGTCATTTTTTTGGTGTGTCTTACAATACTTTGCCCGGTAACCTACATACACCTCAGATAAAAAAATCCCTGCTTAGCACGTGTTCAGATTTTCCGATTAACAGGGTAGTCTTCGTGCATATTCAGACGTTTCCCCCCAAACAAGAGTAGGTCCTACTTCGTATGGCATTAGACAAACAATCTAGATGCGCCAAATCAGGCAGCAGGTGGCTCCTTACATCATACTCCAAGCAAGATCATGCGCCAAGCCGGCACGAAATTCGTTAAAAAAGAGCGAGTGCGACGAACCGTGCTGGTTGCGCCGCTGCAGTACTGTGGATTAAAACCAATGTGACTTCGGACATAGGGAATTGAAGTCCAGCAGAAACTCCGTTTTATCGGAGTTCGGGTATTTCAAGTTACATCGGACAAACTTTGTGATTGTTGGGCTAAAGTCGAACGTCCTTTAAAGGCCGGTCTATAAATTTCTTAGATTAATTATATAAATATTAATAATACTTTGATCTTATTTAATCTTTCCATTTTGAAAACCTAGATATATTAAAATTTAAAGATTTAAATCTAATACTCTACTTTCGCATTGATTTCTTTTTGAATTATTTTTATATATCAAAAATCGTTATTTTTGACTATTTATAACTTTATAATTAACAAATAGAATTTAATGTGTTACGAGGTTTGCCGTCTAGATCACGTGGAAGTGCTCTAGGCTCTCGAGGTGGTTTATAACTAGGCGTCAAGCAGGGACTTAATAAGATAATGGTAATGATAATGATGCAATTCGTAACTAATAGTATGGTATACTAAATGATTGATCTTGAGCATGAAGCTCTATACAAAGGAAATCCATCTTGATTATATAGACCTTCATGCCTATGGCTAGCTAGGAATCGTCGTTCCTGGTTGTTCCTAGGAACGGTCGTTCCTCACCGTCCCATCACGTGTTCTAGGGTCATGTGATGTACTTGTCGTAGCGGACGTAACATAATGAAATTTAAATTATAACTCAATTTTATAATTATAACTCAATTTTGAAAATCTCAGATTTTTCGCAATTTTATTGGTTGAAATTTGAATAATTGGAATTATATTTTTAAATTTCAATTAATAAATTACAAAAAATCTGAAATTTTCAGATTTGAATTATAATTATCTAATAAATCTAAAATTCAAATTTCATTTGATTTCATTTGTTGATTATTGAAATAATAATAAATGAAAATCGTTATTTTTGATATAAAAAGATAATCCAAAAGAAGACTGATTCGAAAGTAGAGTATTAGATTTAATTTATAAGTTTTATTTATATGTTAATATATATTTAAATTTAAATAATTATTAGAATTTTCTAAAAAATCAAAGATCTGAGGTTTTTAATATTTATAATAAGTTTATTTTTATATTTGTTAATTGATTAATAAAAAATTTATAATTGTCAAATTTTAATTTAAATTATATTATTTTTACAAAATTAAATTTATAAAATCGTTAAAATTTTATTATTAATATTTGATATTTTATTTTTTGATAAGTTATTGATTTTTTAATTTTAATTAAAGGTTTATTCTTTTTAAAAAATTTATTATATATTTCTATATAACGATAGTTTTGTACTATATAAACAATGAAATTCAGATTTGTTTATAATTGTTTATCAATTGTGATTTGATTGATTCATACAATAAATTACAATTTGAATATTTTAATTAATAATAATTCAAATAAAGTTTCTTTTGATATTACTAATTATATATATTATATATATTTTAAATATATTTGATTTAGAGTTTTTTCAATCTTTGATTTATTCGATTTATTCGATCTATTTGATTCTAAACTTATTTAATTGATTCGATTTAAATTTATTCAGTTTAGATTTATTTGATCTAAACTTATTCGATTTAGATTTATTCGATATATTCGATATTTTGGATATATTTGATATATTTAATCTATTTGATCTAAATTTATTTAATCTAAATCTATTCAATCTATTCAATTTAAATCTATTCAATCTATTCAATCTATTAAATCTATTAAATCTATTAAAGAAATTACAATAAATTTAAAAAATTAAAATAAAATTTATTATTATTAAAATAACTTTGATTATTATTATTATTAAAATAATATTTATATTTATAATAATAATTGATAAATTTCTTTTTATTTAGATTTATTCTAAGATTTTCTAAAAGTAATATTTAAAATAAATAATTTTAAAGAAAATTTATTTTTTGAATATATTTAAATACGTTTTTTCTTTTAATGTTAATTATTAATCCGGGTTATATAATCTTTAAAAAATGAAATATTATTTATCCAACCAATCAGATCATCAAAATTCAAATCCCTATCTTTTATATAAAGGATCTTTAAACAGGATTTATTAATTGAATCAAATTTCATTTTCGAAATAGTATCAAAATTCCCTACTATCATAATGGTACCTGACCATTATTACATATTATATTATTACGTTTTGGCCATCTCTAATCGAAAGTATGAAGCTATCCACTTAATAATGGGCCTGTTACGGGAGCTGCCTCTAGGGTCACGTGGAAGTGTCTAGAGATCTCTCGAGGTGGTTTAGACTAGACTTCAAATAGGAATTCGATAAGGTTGATAACTGGTTGCAATTCTCGTAACTATAGTATAAAACTAATGATTGTTCTTGAGCACGAAGCTCTACATTGTAATGAAATCCCATTCCCTTATATAGATCTTCGTTCTCATTGGAATCAGTATGGCTCAGTGCTGATCTGACTGATTCCTTATGGCTCAGTGCCTACTTCGCTGAGCCAGACTGATCCATCCACGTGACTTGATGCCCAAGTCCCGTGACTATGTTGCGTCGCTCGTAACAATATAACGTGGTTTATCATCATGTGGGCCATATCATCATGTGGGCCACTTTCACCTCAATTATCGTATTTAAACCCATATTATTCCACAACTATCAAATCAATTGATTGAAACTATTAAGATTCTAATAATCTAGGATCTATTACATCATTTTGACAGGTTCTCGTATTATGACCTGATCTTCCACACTTACTACAGCATCGACTAGAAGATGCTTCCCCATTAGAATTCCCCTCTTTTTGACGCTCGTCGCGTTGAATCTGAACATCAACCTCTTGCTGAGATAATATATCAAGAGCCTCTTGTCCAGTGAGCACTCCTCCTTGACGTAATTGAGTTTTTTTTCGCGCGTCGACGCTTGCTTAATGCCTCATTTGCCTTCCGAAGTGTACGAATCTCTGCATTCAAAAGTGTATTCTCATGAGCTAATCTCTCTGTGCCCTTAGCTAAAGCTAGTACAGTCTCAAATATAGGTGTAGGGGAGCTTGAATGATGACGAGTTATTCGAGATTTAACTAATGTTGATTGAGAAAGAGCTTCAGTTGGATTGCGAGGGGTTTGAGAGACCCATTGATTTAGATCGAAAGAGGGGGGGGTAGGTGTACGAATTCGAATATCTAATTTCGAGAGTACAGCTTCAGGATTAAATGGGATTAAACCTGTTCCTCGAAACCCTGATTTCATATTCTGAGAGGTGATTGATTCTTTATATGCAGCTTTAAAAGCTATAAAGAATTCAACCTTCGAAATATGATTGATATGTGCCTTGATAAATCCATCAACTTGACCACCATATGAACGTTTCAGATTGCTAAAACAGCCAACATCAAGTGGTTGAGTTAAATGACTTGAATGCGGTGGTAGACTTAAGCATATAATATCGTTCTCTTTGCAATATGCTTGAAAAGCTCTTGATTCATGGCTTTCATGCCCGTCTAGTACCAACATTCGATATCTGCCCTTTCTTCGGTTCTTAGTGTGCTTGTCGAAGTGTTTCAACCATTCTAAACCTGTCTCATTGTTTGTCCATCCATTAGATGTAGGTTTAATAGCCCAATCCGCAGGAAAATCGGTTTCGGTATACCAATTGGAAAGATGAACCTGTCCTTGAACCACTAGAAATGGGGGTATAGTTTCACCCTCCCCATTGCCACATATGATTGCTGTAGCCCATTCTCTGTTGCCTGGTTGTATTGCCTTGCTTCTGCCATTTCGTTCAGCACTAGTTACTACCATTCCGGGGCATATTATACCCATCATAAAGCCCGTTTCATCAAAATTATAGAAATCGCCATCCAAAATGCTGTATTTCGCTCGCATATTCACAACCAATCGAAACCATTCTTCAATAAGCTTAGGATCTTCGCAGAGAGCCCTTTGAAAGTCATAAACACGACTAAAACGCGTCTTTAATTCGATTCGACGCTTTACGAATCGATGCGCCCAAAGCTTCCCAACACACTTTGCACCCCTCGATTCGAGAATATGATTCGCCATATCTTCCACATTTCTTAATTTAGGTGAAAATCCTCTCATATCCATATCGATTATATATTCAGAAATGATATTCTCCTCTAATTCTGAAAGATTATTAGATTTAGATCGACATTCGGAACGAGGAATAGAACCATTGATTCTATGCTGTAGTGTTGTATTCGGGACATTATACATCTTCGCAGCTTTTCGAATGCTTATTTTTTTGTCTTTTTGAATAGCTTCAATAGCAAGGAGTATACGGGCTTCTTGATTATTCGAATTCATTATGGGTTGTTGATAAAACGCGTGTTGAAAGAGAAGAGAATGAATTGAGGTGAAAGTGACCCACTCACTGATAAAACACGTTATATAATTATATGATATAATATCATATTATTCATATATTATATAATAATATATCTTATTTAGTAAGATATTAGTAATCGATTTACTATGCCTATTATGGAATTTCACAGGAATAGTTATATGATGGTTATGGTTGGAGCAGCCAGCTTACTGCCTGCAATTTGTGTGTAATGGATCCATCGGCAAAGTCGAAGCTGTACTGTTCTGGACTTATTGATGCTGTAGCGGGCACCAGTCAGTGGTGAGGCATCAAGCAAAGCTCTTTGAACGACCTTCACTTTTCTCCACTAACTTTTCTGAGTTTCTCTTCTACAGTGTTACCATTTGCCGAGTATCAAGAGTAGTCTTTCCAAGTTTTTGTAAAACGAGCCAGGATTGAAAAAGATACGCTGTGCAGTGTGCAACCTCTAGTTTCGGTGTTCCAAATGTGACGATTCGTCATGGATTAAGGTCACATGTTATCCTAATCACGAGACATTCTTTCTAATCATTCGCTACACGAATATCTGAGGAAGAGCTCACCTTTCTATTCTTTCTCTTCTTCTTCTTCTTTCCTTAGTTGTAGATTCCAAATAGCGAATCGAATCAGTTATGCTAGCTTATCATACAAAAGACCTCCATCTTCCCATGATTTCCGAGGTGCTGGGCGTTAGTTTATTTATAGAAATGTGATTCCCTTACAATATTGTACATCCCGCCGCACCGCCAGAACATTGCAGGCTAAAACACAACGCGTCCCATGGAAGCTGAAGCAACAAAAAACGATACTGAAGATGGAGAAGTACGGTTGCTCCAGGGAGGAGATCCATAATACACTTCCGTAAAGGGCTCTGGGAGTGATCGAAGTGATAAGCCTCTAGATCTGGGGGTTATTTCAAAACCACATCATTTTTACAATCATTAAGGGTTAAACCCGGGGGACAGGGCATGTATAATATTAAGTTAAAAGTGAAATGAGGACTGCTATCTTTCTCTTCGTGCTTCAAAGCCTTTGATTCTTTCTCCATATAAAACTGCCACATGGTTGGGTTAGAATATGCTGGAATCGAGCTGGTACATAAAAAGTATATATAATTACTATCGGGATAGGGTTCATGTGACCGTGCTAGCGCTTGCGCTAGCGCCTTTCGGCACTACAGCAATACGTTTCATAGTCCTAGCTTTTAGAACCTTAAGCAATATTACAACAGTGTGAATCATAATACTATATTGACTTCACCATCCCCATGGTGATACCAACAATTACAAACTTCTCCCAACTTGTCTATTGAACAGAGAGTAGACAAAAGCTTATTATATCAAAGCTAAATATATTTAAGTAGCTGATTGCACTGAAAATCATTATCAACTAAAATCACCATGCTCAAGTGAGAAAGAAAATATTCTTAGAGGAAACCCACCCTTAACTATGATTTTTCCCTTAGCAGATATACTAGATAGTCGATGGTTGATTGATTGATTGATTTTATTAACGTCCATCTTCAGTCCAAGACTATATAGGACGGCTAGGCCCTAAGGGCCTAACGGGTAACTTTTTAATTTACAATATTGGATATGATCTAATTGGGGAAGTGAAAACAAATGCTGGGGAACAGTGCCCGCTCATTATACGCATTGCATATAATAAAAAGATTTTGAAAATCAAGAAATTGTGAGGAGGTCAAACCCTCTCTTATTTCCTCAACTGCTTCTTCTTCATTCTCTTCTCCTCTCTTCCACTACTACTCCTTCCTCTATTACTTCTTGTTCAAGAGTCCTTGCTAGATGCCATGCCCTTGTAGCGATTTTAGTGATATTGATAAATTTGATAGCTAATTCGATACCTATTTTTGTATGCAATAGGAATTGTATAGTGTTTTTGGATAATGGTATCTTCTTAAAGATCTCTTTTCTTTTGTTTTATATATAGGACAGCTAATAAGGAGGTGTTGTGGTGCCTCAATATTACTGCATATACATTTGTTATTGGTGAGTTTGAAACGATGTAAGTAGGATTTGATATATCCGTGACCTAATTTGAGTTGAAAGAATGCGCTAGCAGTATTTCGAGTAGTTCCGCTTGGTAGCTTGATTTTGGAACCTATTTTCCATGGAAATAGCTTCGAGTAAGTTGATGGGGATTGGTTTGATCTGAGTTCGTATTGTTTGAGAGTATCAAGCCATTGATCTGAGGCATATTCTTTGACAGTCATACCTAGTAGTCCAAAGCTTGTTTCGTTCGAGGTAGGTTGTATTGTGGTTGCTTCCTTGGCTAGCTTATCTGCTAGCTCATTTCCTTCAACTGAGGTATGACCAGGAACCCAATTTAAGGAGATTTCGGCTCCTTTTGCTCTGATAACTTCTGCTGCTTTGATCGCTCTTATCTGATTGGCTTGTCCTGGGTGATCTGAAGGAGTTTTTAAGCGGTATAAACCAGCTTGATTATCCGAGTAGATTTTGAACTTTTGACCAGTATAAGCGATTGAGCTAGCGTATTCAATAGCTCTTGTAACTCCAAAAAGCTCTCCATTATATACCAATTGATTAGTACCAATATTGCTTCGCTCTTGATATAGAATTCGATTATTTGATTGTATAGCTACTATGCCTACTCCAATACCTATTCCCTTTTCGGTGGAGGAGGCATCAGTGTAAATATAGGTGGTATCTTTATCCCTATGTTTGAAAACAATATTATGAAGAATGGCAGCATCTTCTTTTGACGAATTGCTAATGTTAACTCGGAAGGGGGTTTCTCTTTCCATGGGGGGAAGTTAAAATGAATGATCTTTTCGAGTGAGGAAGGGTTGAAGTCCTGGTTTATCGATTCTTTGATTTTATCCAGTTGAGTAGGTTTATATCGTTTTCTTCGAGGGGTAGAGATCGCATCCAAATTGGCTTGATATTGGATTAGTGATGCTTTTCGATATTGATTGGATGATTTGGTGAAAGTTTAGCTAAACGGAATGCGTATTGCCTAATATTCGAGTCTAATCGAATTTTTGAGGGTTTTAAGCCTGCTTCTACTTCCATTGGAAGAATTGGAGCAGTTTTGAATACTCCTAATATCTTTCGAAGAGCTAGATTTTGAAGTGATTGCATCATATCCTTGAAATGGGCTTGGCCTCTCCACCAGATCACTGATGCGTAATCGGCTATACTGGTCACACATGCTATATATAACTGTCTAAGAGCTTTCGGACTGAGGCCCTTTTCGATATTAGCTAATCGGGCCATTCGATGGAAGGCTCCTTTTGCTTGTGTGATTCGAATATTAACATGTTGATTGAATTTGAGGCTCGGGTCGAACCATATTCCCAACCATCTAATTAGAGATTGAGGTATAATTATTTCCGAATTGGGTAGTTTGATTGGGTAGTTTTTCGTCAATTTGGATGATGAAAAGTGCATTAGCTCTGTTTTTGCTAGGTCGAATTGAATAGCATTCTTTGAGCTGAGTTCGTAGATTTGTTTTGTAGCTCTCTCTAGAGATTTGATATTCTTTTTCCATGTAGATGAATTGGTGATTAGGGCAATATCATCAATATAGGAAAGAAATTTGATCGAATTGGATAAAAGAGGTCCCTAATGTATATAAGGAAGAGAATTGGAGAAATTGGACTGCCTTGTGGTATTCCGGTCGAAATTGGCTTGAAAGATTCGATTTGGTTATTAAAGGATAGTTTTAGTTGTCTTTGTTGAAGAAATGAAGCTATCCAGGAGATGAGATTCGTCGGTAGTCTTAACTTCTTGCAGATATCCAGTAGTCGATTTTTTGAAACGTGATCGAATGCTCCCTTTATATCCATAAATAATATTGAGGTCTTCTTGTTATCTTGCTTGTTTCTTTCGATTTCTGTTGTTAATAGAAGTGCAGCATCGATTGCTGATTTCTTTTGGCGGCCTCCTATTTGACTCTTGTGTAGAAGGTGGGTAGTTTCCGCTAAATATCCTAATCGTTGAGCTAGAATCCTTTCACTAATTTTTCCCAGACAGTTTAAGAGTGCAATCACTCTATATGCTTTTGGAAGTGAGTAATCAGGTTTTGAGGCTTTCTTTAGAATAGCTCCAGTAGCTTGTTTCCAGCATTTAGGGTGATATCCGAGATTGAGGAGTTTGCTGAAAAGAGTAAAAAAGATCTGTGGGATTGCTTTGTAGGCCTTTGTAATGATTTCTTGAGTGATCCCATCTGGACCAGGGGTCTTTCCTTGTATCTTAGCTGAGCAGGCATTGCTTAATTCGATTTGAGAGAGATTGGGCCATTCCCATTTCTTGGATTGTTTATACCCTACCCATTGTGGTTTTAGAGTAGTAGGAGGGGGAGGGAATAAAGTCGATCTGAAAGCAGAGCATTTTCCTTCAAAAGAGCTTTCTGATGAAATATCCGGTATCCTTTGATCTTGGAAGTCTTTGGTATAGGTCATTGCTTTGAAAACTGTCTGTGTATCCTCCTTTTCTAGGAAATCATTCCAATGATCCTTTTTTGCTGTTTTAATAGCTTGAAAGTATTTGTTTCTAGCAATTCGATATTCTTCCTTAAGATTAGGGTTCTCTCGATTTGATTCGATTGATTGCTTTGCTTTTCCTAGCTCTTTTCGAAGATCTTTCAACTCGGGTGACCACCATGGTTTAGCTCTTTTGATTGAAACAACTTTGGGTATACACCTTTCTGTTGCTTTTTGGATAATCCTTGTAAGTTCGCTTGCTGCTTGATCTAGAATTGAATGGGAATTGTCTCTTTCTTTCAAGAAGTTTAGTGAGTCCTCTTCCGTAGAAGTTATTGAGTCTAAAATAGAAAAAATAGGGGAATACAGGGATTCCAATTTTAGTATTGATTCAAAATTTTCCCAGTTGGCTAGCTTTGTATTGAATCTAGTTGTTGATTCTGAATTGAGGGCGTTTAAGTCTTCTTTTCCTTTCAGTTCGAATAGTATTCCTGCATGGTCGGATCCTGTATCTGAAAGAGTTTGCCAGTTGTGAATTTGGGGAGAGATTCCTTCGGACGCTAGTGTTAGATCAAGGACACTTGGATTAAGGAGATTAGTTCGATAGAAAGTGCTGATTCCGGGCTCGTTTAGAAGAATGAGATTCTGATCTTCAAACCATTCTGCTAATTGATCAGCGTTTCCGCTTTTCTTTGAAAAGGATCCCACCATGGGTGGTGGGCATTGAAGTCGCCAAGGAGGATAGTTTCTTGTGTGATAGATATATCATATAAACATCTTTCAATTGTGAAACCTTTCTCTTTAGCTTGATCAGCCTCGTTGTATATATTGATAATTTGAAAGGTTTTATCTCCATTTTGACAATTAAAGATTTGTATATCAGGATCTATTGGGGAATCGGGAGCTAGGTTGATTGTAGCTTGAAGAGTTTTTGAAGTGTATAGTAATGTACGAGGTCGAAAGTTAGAATCGAATCTTGGTAGTGTTTGTATGAAATTAGAGTGTATAATAGATCTTGAATTTGAGTAATCGATTCCATTTTTGATAATCCAAGGTTCTTGAATCATAATAAGATCGATATTGAGTTCTATTGCAAGCTGTAGAACGTTCTCTGTAGCTTGTGAGCTCTTATTAAGATTTATTTGAAGAATTCGAATATTAGTGTAACTCATAAGTTGGTGTTATTTGCTTTTTGTTGGATTGCTTGATAGATTTCGCAGGTTCTTGAATTTGCTGTATGCTTTCCTTGGCAGTTCGAGCATTTAGCAGCGAGATGTTGGCAGAACTTTCCTCTGATATTGCAGACTACACATAGATGTACTGATGTGATATGTTTGCCTCCACATAGTCCACAAGAGGGATCCCTTCTGCAATGTGTATCCTGATGTCCGAATCCTTGGCATTTTTGGCATTGTGTAGTTGGTTTGGATTCGTAGAACTTTTCTACTCTTGTACTAGTGCCAGCGACTAAACCAATCCCCATCAACTTACTCGAAGCTATTTCCATGGAAAATAGGTTCCAAAATCAAGCTACCAAGCGGAACTACTCGAAATACTGCTAGCGCATTCTTTCAACTCAAATTAGGTCACGGATATATCAAATCCTACTTACATCGTTTCAAACTCACCAATAACAAATGTATATGCAGTAATATTGAGGCACCACAACACCTCCTTATTAGCTGTCCTATATATAAAACAAAAAGAAAAGAGATCTTTAAGAAGATACCATTATCCAAAAACACTATACAATTCCTATTGCATACAAAAATAGGTATCGAATTAGCTATCAAATTTATCAATATCACTAAAATCGCTACAAGGGCATGGCATCTAGCAAGGACTCTTGAACAAGAAGTAATAGAGGAAGGAGTAGTAGTGGAAGAGGAGAGAGGAGAAGAGAATGAAGAAGAAGCAGTTGAGGAAATAAGAGAGGGGTTTGACCTCCTCACAATTTCTTGATTTTCAAAATCTTTTTATTATATGCAATGCGTATAATGAGCGGGCACTGTTCCCCAGCATTTGTTTTCACTTCCCCAATTAGATCATATCCAATATTGTAAATTAAAAGTTACCCGTTAGGCCCTTAGGGCCTAGCCGTCCTATATAGTCTTGGACTGAAGATGGACGTTAATAAAATCAATCAATCAATCAATCAATCAATCAAACTAGTGCCAGCGATATATAGTCGTTTCCGAATGGCTAGCTCTGCTTCTGATTTTGTTGCAAAAGCAATCACTATTGCTCCTTCCCGTTGATGAGCTCTTTTTGATGATGGTGTAAGCCAAAAAGGGGTTCCTATGGGCTTGAATTCTGGATTGAAGGTTTTGATTTCCTCAAGAATGAGGTCCATTCCTCTTGTTCCAGAAAATTCTTTTATAGGGATTTTATGAATAATGACCTTATGCCATTCTTGATCCTTTTGAATTCTTTCGAATTTGATGAGATTACTGTTGGTACGAGAAGGATACGGAAGACGTAGCACCCACGGATTGCGTAGGTCCTGTATGTCTAATTGTATTCTGTCTAAAGAGCTAGCTACATATTGAAAGTAGTAAGTCTTATATAGACTTACTGAAAGAGCTAGTCTCTTTCGCATTCGCTTAGGGCTTTATTACAGTAGCTATATTACAGTGGTAATTGAATTGAAGTCATTCACTTCGTTCACACACTGGGAACTCTCTCTTATGATCTTCAATTCATACGAAATGAAATTCGAAAATCAGTAAAACTCCTTCTGCCGGTGAAGTTCCTGACCTCTTGCCGACAGATTCCGTGCCCCCTCCCTACTCTCTCTACCCATTACCAGTGTCTATCATAATGCCCATGAACTCTTCTGAATTATATCTTTCTTGCTCCGCGACGCATATCTCTGTCGTCATCATGTGTACACTGGCAGCATTGTTTAATGCGATTGCTACTTTCTGTGCGTCATATGATCCCATAGACGTAAAGAATGTCCTTGAAATCTCTTCGACATCATCGTCCTGATCAATAAAATATTGATCGATGAGCTGATCTCCGACATCATCATCATCGCTATCGTCATTGTCGCTTCCTTGTCCTGTGTCGGTGATGAAATGATCGTAGCGTGTCTTAAAGCTCTTGTCGTCGAGGTTGTTGTACTTGTTGCGGTATTCTCCCTTAACACGATCTTTCTCTTCCTGAGTGTGCTTGTAATATCTACATCCCTTTATCTTGCAGCCAGGGAAGTAGCAGTCGTCTTTGCTTCGACTGGGTGGTGCAGTAAATGTCTGCCTTGGCTTTCTGTCGTACCTACTGTACTTATCATATGGCTTTCGAGTAGGGTTGCTGGGGTTGTTGTAGAAGCGTCGATCTGTAAGGAAGGCTTCGGTAGGTACAGTTCTCCTCGGGAATGTCTTCTGGTAGGAGTCGATGGTCTGCTTGATCTGGTTAATCAGCTCTGTTGCTGTACTGCGGGGGTTACAGATTGCAGAATAGCACTCGGGAACACCATCGCACGCCGTCATAATTCTCATATGATATACGTCGGGATTACGCATGGTAACTGGGATGGTGTGCTGAAGTAGTCGGATATCCATGACCATGTTGTTGAATACTACTTGGAGGTCTTCAGTAGGATCTTTCTGAATATAAGATTTGAACGAAATATTAGTCCATTTTACAAGCATGTTGCGTTGATGCTCAAGCCCTTCGAAATTCAGTGTCATCATTCTGCACAAACCTTCGTAAGAGTCAGGAAGGCTGGTGATATTGGCTTGATAATGTTCAAGAGCTGCACCCGAAAGCATAGTGGGAAATGCTTTATAGCGTAGACGATCTGGTAGAGAAACCCGTTGGCAGTGCTCATCGAAGATTGAAACTTTGAGGTCCCATGAATCGTCATACCCCTTATACATATCGTTGTCCCTGTATATCTTTGAAAGGTCGATGAGTAAACGACTGTCTTGTTGTACTTGATACCTAGCATCACTTCGATCGTTGTTTCGATTGCCAGGTCTCTCGCGTCTTGGTGCTCTGTTGCCTCTGCCGTGACCGTTGCCGTTGTTGGGGTGATCCGAATCATCGGGATCACTGGAGTCGCCGCCGTCGGATGGAGGTGGTCCGGCTTGTCTATGTAGGCCGTCTCGTCGGTATCTGGGTTCGGGTAGTTCCCTCGTTGCAGTTGCTGTAAGTGCTTCAGGTACTTCAGGCGCTGTACTGGTTTTAGGTACTACAGGTGTTGTAGATGCTTGTCGATCATTAGGATGGTCGCTGCTGCGTTCACCAGATCGAGTTTGATCGAATGTCTTGCTGCCTATGCCGACCGGAACATTAGCCCATTTTGCAGATATAAAAGGTTGTGATTCATCTCTCTGATATTCTCTAAGTTGATGGTATGTCCATTCGTGATGCTCAGTGCGAGAAAGAACCTCTATGATCGCACTCTCGACCTCCGTCTTGATATTGACGTATACACCATATCGGCGGAGTAGTTTGCGAAAACGAAGTAATATTCTCTTTTGTACGTAGTTTAGATGCTCCCTATTGAGGTGAACGAAATCATCGTAAACAAGCTCTTGTAAGTCAGCATCCGTAAGTCCATCGTTTTCGTACTCAGCGATCTTGTATTGAAAAAAGGTATCAATGTGCTTCTCATAGCCGTCACGAGGCTTGAATCTATCGTATATCTCCCTGGCTCTCAATAAGTCCTTTGGAAACGTGAACAGTGGGGGTTCATGAGTAGGAAGATTTCTGATTGGAGTTGGAGTTCTTTCTCCAAGTTCGTCTTTGGAATCGTCTTCTACGAATGCATCGTCGTGACTGGCTAAGGTCGATGATTCGTATGCGCCGGGGGTCTTTGGTCTCTCTGGCGGCTTGGAACTCTCTCCTTTTTCGAAGATACTGGGTCTCTTCGACATGATTGGTGAAATGTGATGGGTAGAATAAGATATTCTTAGAATGGTGGCATTAACTTTGCTGAAAATTGGCAAAGCTATTGATTGTGTAAAGAAAAATAGTAAATCGATTAATTTGTGATATCACTAATTAGTGTTCGTACGAGAAGGATACGGAAGACGTAGCACCCACGGATTGCGTAGGTCCTGTATGTCTAATTGTATTCTGTCTAAAGAGCTAGCTACATATTGAAAGTAGTAAGTCTTATATAGACTTACTGAAAGAGCTAGTCTCTTTCGCATTCGCTTAGGGCTTTATTACAGTAGCTATATTACAGTGGTAATTGAATTGAAATCATTCACTTCGTTCACACAGATCTAGATCGATCGCGAAAGGGTCGTATTTCGAAGAAAAAGTTTCCTTCGAAATTTGTTGTGTGATAGTCGATGGTTAGAAGATAGCCAAAGAATAATTTATATTTCCCCTTCTACATTTTTGTTGAGACATAGGATCATACAAGGTAAATGTATGTAATATCTATATGAAAGATTCTTGTTCCTCGATGTTTGGTATAAGGATTAGATCCTTCTGTTAGCCGTTTCTATATCAGCTAATTAGTCTTCCTTGATGCTTTCCAATCACCTCAACAACCAAATTTTGCTTCTCCTGAAGTCCTATCATTAAAGGTGTTTTGCCATCATTGTCTGATATAGACGGATCAGCTTTGTGCTTCAATAGATATTCAACAATTTCCACATAGCCTTTACGTGCAGCCAGCCAAAGTGGGGTTCGACCTCTTTGATCCTTGAAATTTAATTCACTACTGCTTCTCTCAATTAACAGAGAAACTATCGAAAGATTCCCTCGTGTTGCCGATGTATGTAAAGCATAAATGTGATCACCCCCAGGAACATCTGTTTTCATACCATTGTCGAGTGCTGAAACGATTGCAGTTTTGTTGCCGGATTCAACGTTATTATGAAAATCTTTTATCCCCTGCCCAAGATCAAGAAGAAACTGCACTTTGGTAGAAATATTTTGCGTCTGGAAAAGATTGATATGTAAGAAATTTGGATGAAGAAAATAAAGCTTTGTTTCAACAATAATTAATAACTGTAGAATCGATCGATGACCTCTTAATGCTGCAGCTTGAAGAGCATTGCCGTATCTTCCGCCTTGAGCATTAATATCGGCCTCGCGATCAAGAAGTAGTTGTACAATAGATCGATAACCTCCATATACTGCAGCTTGAAGAGCATTACCATATTCTCCGCCTTGAGCATTAACATCTGCCTCGCGATCAAGAAGTAATTGTACAATAGGATAATGGCCTCCATATACTGCAGCTTGAAGAGCATTGCTGTATTCTCCGCCTTGAGAATTAATATCAGCCTTGTGATCAAGAAGTAGTTGCACAATGGGTTGGTGACCTTCCCATGCTGCAGCTTGAAGAGCATTACCATATTCTCCACCTTGAGCATTAACATCGGCCCCACAATCAAGAAGTAGTTTGACAATAGATCGATAACCTCTTACTGCTGCAGCTTGAAGAGCAGTACCGAAGTACCCGGTTTGAGCATTAACATCAGCCTTGCGATTAAGAAGTAATTGGATAATAGATTGATGATTTTCTCATACTGCAGCTTGAAGAGCATTATCATATTCTCCGCCTTGAGCGTTAATATCAGCCCCGCGATCTAAAAGTAGTTGTACAATAGATTGATAACCTCTTAATGCTGCAGCTTGAAGAGAATTACTGTATTTTCCATCTTGAGCATTAACATCGGCTTTTCGATCAAGAAGTAATTGCATAATGGATTGATGACCTTTACATACTGCAGCTTGAAGAGCATTACCGTGATATTCGCCTTGAGCATTAACATCGGCCTTGTGATCTAATAACATTTGTACTACAACTCTATTTCCTTTAAGAGTAGCCCCATATAAGGCATTACCAGTATAGCCAGTTCGTTTGTTAACATTTGCACCTCTTGCAAGTAGCATCTTGACCACTTCCCGATGCCCGTTGACTGCTGCTCGCTCGAGTGCTGTACATTTCGTCTTGTTCACTACATCAATCAATGCCCCTGCATCAAGCAAAGTTTTGACAATTTGTACATGGCCCCAACGAGATGCATAATGAAGTGCTCGATTTCCATCGGCATTCATCGACTCCAGTTCATAGCCTACTTTTAACAAACCATTTACAACACTCAAAAGATTGGCACCAGAGGTAATATGAAGCAGAGTAGAATTGTATTCAGGTCGCCGTCCAGAATTGTTAAATGGATCGATGGTTTCATAAAGCCGGATCCAGCTTTTAAGGGCATATGGATGGTGTTGAATGAATTGTAGAAGATAATCTTGTAGGACTCCATGTGCCTCGGCCTTTTCAGCATGTAAATACCAGGATCTGACAGCATAACCTACAAACGGAAACTGTGCCTGGATATCTCCTCTATCTGGCTTTTTCGAATAGTCAGGTCTGATTATTCCTATATAATTCGCACAAACAACTGATAAATGATTATGACCTTGTCCGATAGGATTACCACGAATCGTTGTATCCAGGAAGTCAAGGCCACCTTGAAACAGGAAGTCATTGACAGATTGATGGATGAACTGGACGATTTCTTGTTCCTCATGCTTTTTGAACTCTACAAGACCACCAGAGAGGCTTACAACTCGTCTCTTCATTGTATCATGAGTCGGCAATTCCAATTCTTCGAATTCTGCGTCGAGTGTATCTGTGTCTGGTAGATTCATTGCGAAGCGTATCTCTACTATAGTTAAAGGACGCTCAGCGAGACATATCCATCGCATAAGGCGTAAAGTTTGCTGGTAATCTTCTTTCTCGATGACTTGCTCCAAGATATGTTTATAAACATCTCCTAGCTGCTTTGGAACCTTTGCTAACATTTGTCTTGTCTCTCTGGGCGACATACCATTATCGTAATATTGAACCACCATGCCAACTACAAGAGCTGCCCATTGAAACACTCCTTGAGCTTCTTTGATTATAGTATCTTGCCATTCCATCAAATACTGGTTTTCAGCTTCAGCTGGGGAAAGTCTCTTTTCAAGCTCGTCACGAATATAGGTCGAGATATCTTCATGGTTTTCCTTCTCAACCCAGATCTCCCATCTCTGACTCTTTGTTATTACCGGAAAGTGGCGACACGAAAAGCATATAGTGGAACGAAGCCTTTTGGAACATAACATATCGTTTATCTTGTGAAACTCCTTCACAATATGGTAGCTTGTATCCCGATCGTCCGTACCATCGTCAGCTTCATCTAATGCATCAACAAATATATTAACCGATTGTGTTGTTGCAGCATCCTCAACAGTGGATATGAAAAAGTCATAGATTTCATTTATATGCCAGTCCCAATCCTTTCCGGGCTCGCCTTGGCTATAAAGTTTCTCTTCGAACGAACGTTGAAATGCAGCTCCAGTAGCTGGTGCACGCAATAGCAATTGGTGTAAGAGAGATCGAAACATGCCAAGTCGGCTTTTTTGTAACGTATTACCGCGGCCATGCAGAAAGAATGAGAGTTGAATCGATTCCTGATAGTGGGCTTGCTTCTCGAAGTCGCGAAGGAGGAATTCCATCAATGTCGATTTCCCTGACCCTGGCTTTCCCTTGATCCAAAGAATCCCAGAGCCTTCCTTCAGCCAGGTAGTGTAAGATATATGACTAGTAATCCAATCGCATGTATTCGCGTGAGCGCGTTTAGTATCGTAACGTCGATAGCCCATTTCAGGGTAGGCCAAAGATCGAAGGCAGCGTTTGAAAGCATCAGGAAAGCTATTCCCGTCTGGAGTTATAGCACAATATCTGTCAGATCCTCCCTCTCGAAAAGACGGACATGTTTATATAGTTCGTTTGCAATAAGGAAATATTGAAATTTTTCTACAAATATTGTAAACTTACCTCCTGAACTTGCATGGTTGAAATAGACATCTCCTTCAATTACAGTTCCCAGAAGCTGTGGTCCCCCCCGACTAGTACAATGGCCGCTGATATCATTCTTCTGTCGCTTTGTCCTTTCTGCCATCATCAATAATTTGAATAGTGGGGCGAAATAGGTGTGTAATTACGTGATTAATTGGGGCCCGTTAATTGCTGTTGTTAACTTTATTCGAGTTCAGATGAACCCATTTGCGTTGTGTGGAGCCGCAACTAAGGAACTAAACTGTATATAACGTCTTACTATCAGCCCCTGTCTAGTTGAGTATATCACGTGCATATCAAGTATATTACAAAAGTTAGTTAACTATCTATTAGCCTAAGAATTTGACAGCAATGATGTAGTAGTTATCTAGATATATAAAAATGAAAGGCTACAGAAACAATGCTTTCTGTTTTATCAATTCCATAATGACTGTCTAAAGATTCATTGTTCCGCCCTCTGAATTGAAACCGCCACCAATAAACTGCTTTCCACGCTTGGCAGAAAAACGGCCTGAAAAGTTGTTGATTTGCTTTCCCTCTTCCCTCTTCCTTTTCCTTTTCCTTTCCCCTCCAACTTCATTTTCTTTCAAAGTTGAAGGTTGATCTATTGACAAATTAGTAGAACGATTTTAATCAAGTAACAAATTAACACATAGTAACCCTCGAGTATCATACCATTCTTGCGTTTAGCTAGTACTTCGCCTGCGTTATCGCAAAGATCACTGATTACCTCGGAAAGCTGTCTCCAATTTCCATCCCCAGGATCAGAAAATTTATTAAGCTGGTAGTGATCGAGCGGCAAGCCATAACTTTCACAGCCATCCAAGATAGCCGATTTCTCATCGACAATAAAATCCTTGTAATCATCTCCGAACATTTTTGATACTTTCGAGCTTTTTTGCTCAAAAAAACAATGTACAAGAATATTTTTTTCTCGAGTTATTGTTGAAAAGCTGTGCACTGTATCTAATACCATCTCATTGTCGGTTCGTAACACGGTTAATGAGGCTGCTTCCCCAACAGCGCCAGCACGGAGAATTCTTTGTAATAGTTCACCCGAGGTAACGTTATCAGTACCTCTATGCGGTGTTCCAAGTAATACCACTCCTGTTGTCCCATCGAGTATTTTGGACATTTGAGGTTGAATCAAAGCCTTCATCTGAAGTTAGTGATACTCGGAGTAATGAATAATTAAGTAAATAACCAAGTAAGTTTAGAATTTATGAAATGAAATACCTTTTCGATAACAAGACCGCCAAAACAATGCCCGATAAAGATTAATGGCCGTGAAGAGCAATTCTAGAAATTGTTAACCTACAACACTTATTAGCGTTAGATATACCGATTTATTTACTTCTCGTTGTCGCAAAATCTTTCGTCTCAAATCATCCGCAACATGATCAAGACGAACTTTGATAGCATCATCGCCATACCAATTGCTATCATAGTTGAATGTCATTATTCGGGCATTCGTAACATCAGCTGGGAGCATTTTTGGATTGCTCAGCCAATTGATGCGGTCCTCGAACTTATTCGCCCGAGTAGGAGGGGCTGTGGTGCTTAGTTCTGTATGACGATCGAGATATTCCTGTGGTTTCGGCGCCTTGGTCCAGGTCGTCGATGGTGTAGCTCCAAGTCCATGAACAGCCACTATACTTTATGAAAAGTCAGCATTTGGAAGACAAGAAGACATACTAGAAATGCAGACTCAATGACAGGCTTCTCGCAATCAACAAGTATATGGATGCCCAAATCTGTTGGATCAATTTGTCTTGGCATCTTTAAAGTCTCCATTCTTGCTTTGCTTTGTGCTCTTCGCCTTTAGCTTGTAGTTTTTTTGATTAGCCAAATATGACTTGAGGCAAATGATGATTAGCAATGACGAAGAGATTGATATATTTTGGAAGAACAATCGATTATATGCTCTAAGAATCCTATCGAAAATAGATTCTCAAGAAATAAGAACGCGGCTGTGTTGAGGCTGTATTCCACATGCTGCTGCTCACTTAATTGATACAATTGGATATGGATTATGCAGGCTGACACACTTTGGGTAGGCAATAATATCGAAGCAGACACAATGTACATATACACTTGGTGCATATACGAAACCCATTTTCAGCGTGAATTTGGTATATTTAAATTGACTACTGCCTCCTCAAATACTCCTGGCACATTCTTCTATACCGTGAATGTTGTGCTGAGCTCAACTGCAATAATAAGATAACAAGCAGTATGAATATTAGTTTAACATCGTTCAAATACCCGTTCGAGAAAGAGCATGAATTGCATGATGGACTACGCAGTCCAGATGAAGCTCAGCGATTACCTGGCTATCCCCAAATTTTACTTCAAGACACGACAGAACTAGCAACCTTCATATCCAGAGATCTCTGCACACCAATACTAGAGAAAATTTCCCCTCGTTTATGGTGGATGTCTACACAGTCAAGCGCGCATATTGGGCCTCTTCATCATCAAGCGGTTAAATTGCGCAATGTTGTCATCTCAGAGAATCCAGAACTTCATCTGATTTGGTATTATGATAGAATCTTCATCAAACCTATACCAAGATATTTATTATCGTTTGACTTCTGGAATATATATCTCATATCACCAACTTCGCCCTTGGGCTTAGAGAGAGAGATCATCAAACGCTCAGCACTTGGGTTTCTACGCACATATCGACATCTCATATGCTATGAATCTGATTTCAATATTGCTATGGAGAAGAAGCTTTTACCGGAAGCAACAACATGGGAGTCATTCTCTAAACTTGCTTTCAATCTCCGTGGGATCGATGATGCTGATGTAACAGGGCGTTATGCATTTGGGGAGATTCGCCTTTCAAGATTGAATTTTTATATTAAGATTATCCTTGGAAAAGCACTTTTCATAAAGTTTATAGCCAATATGGAGCTTATTTTGAACGGTTTTATGGTCCTATTTTGTTCATTCTTGGAATAGCATCAATTGTTTTGAATGCTTTGCAATTGGAAATGGCTGTAGAATCGCTTGGAAGTACTCCATGGCAAAGCGTTCGGGACATAAGTCGATATACTAGTATTCTAGCAGCAGTTATACTTTGTGGGATTGTATCGGTGTTATTTTTGATACTTGTTTTCCGGATAGCAGCAGAGTGGTATCATGCTTGTCGTGATCGGAGACAGCAAAGACGAAGACTGGACCATGTTCTTTGAAAAGTCTCAATGCTGACCAAAGGGAGATGGTTGAAACAGAAGGAAGATTATCACCTTCATCCAGGCCATAAAATCTATACGCTCTGGAGTTAAATACACAGCTTTAGTCTTTTTAAAAAACAAAACCTCAGATTGGTTCCATATGGTCACTTTGCTTCCGTCAAACCAGTCAGAAAAGTTCCAAAAATAGTTAAATTCACATTGCCGAGTATGCCTTTCAACCAGCTTTTATAATACGATATGTCTAAGTACAGCGGTTTGCACTGCTGTTTTCGGCGGGCTTTGTCGCTGTTTTACGCAGCCTCAACCGCTCGCTAAACCTGCCTACAGCACACGTGATTACACTAAATTTCCCCCACCTCAGAAACCCGCATCCCAGAAACCCGTATCCCAAAAAGCGCCCTTCCAACATGTTGTTGACCCAAAGTCCTATTTTGGCATGTCTTCCCTTCTTCACCATGGGAACTCTTGCCTGTCCTTTCTGCCTTGATGGCTGTCTGCGATATAAATGTTCGCAGTGCCCGCTCAATTACCATGACCATTTACAACCATAGAATCTACTTTCTTCGCTTATATCTCGTCCTATTCATTTCCAGTATCTCACGAGCTTCTCTCATTACTATTTGTTTTCGACAATCCACGAGCCTTCTTCGAATACAAATCTTCTATCTTCATCCAGTCCCAATCTCGACCGACTATGGCGCCTACCATCCAAATTCCAGCGGAAGATACTCTTAAAACGCTCCAGAATGTTCTAAGACGACGTAACGATAACAATAAAATACTCAAGGAGAGGAAGGAGAAGATGCTTAGCGGAGAGGATTATCGACTTTTGCGGGTTGATCTGAACAATACACAGTTTTTGCAGCCACTTGATGCTGAGAATACGAAAGCCAGTATCTACTATATCAGACAGAAATTTATCAGGTATGTAAAATCTTTCACTTTTATAGTTTCATCAGATTAAGAATATATAGATATTGCAATCATATTGGTATCGGTCATTGGCGAACAGCTATCCTAGCGCAAAACTGCGACAAAGGCATAATGATGCTATTTCTCCATTGGGTCTGCGAGACTTATTTGGCGAAGAAGCAAAAGAAAGGAAAGAGAAAGTCTGTCAATCAATACTGGCGGGACTTCAAAATGCTTTATCGCCGAATCAATGGTAGTTTTGTGAATGCGAATGATTCAAATGAAGTTATTAAGGTACCTTAGAATCTTCTTTTTTATAGTATTTCTGTGTGTTTATGCTAACAATATTCGAAGTACATCAACGGCACACTGAAAATCAAATTTGGGCTGGATACCTCGTCGAAACCCAAACCAGTGGCCGGACCGGACGACCTACTTTTACTACTTACTCAGCACTGGTCTCGCGATGAATCCGTTTTTCCTACCGAGGACGATCGACATGATGTAGCCACGATAATGCTGTTTCAATCATATACGGGTGGTCGGCCTGCAGAATTTGTTCATTCATCAAAGGGCAAAGCTGGGGAAGATCCACTTGGCGAGGCAGAGACTGACAAAGACGAACGACCTCTGCATTCAAAATATACCGATGAGAGCGATGATGACAACAATGGCTCTGAGTACGGTGATGGTGACGACCTAGACTACCAAGGTGACTCCGACAACGACTACAGCAGTAATAGAAGAGATACCGCAATGGCAAAGGGTACCAACGATAGCTGTGCTACTGAGATCGATGCATCTGGCATACCAACACCGCAGGCTTGCAGTGATACTACATATAATGACTTTGGCGAGCCGATACGACAATACAAGGCTCTCTGTTATGAGGATATCTGCCTCTGGATAGTACAGAATCCGCAGCTAGGGGGTAGAGATCTTCTTGCGATGGAAGTTCATTTACGGCATCATAAAGGAGTCGATAAAAAGCCTAAACCGTATGTCACTTCTCTGTATTTACAGCTCTGCCTAACTGTTGTAGGACCACCTTCTTATTCCGGGAGAATCCTCTTCCTATCCTCTGTCCGATCTCACATATATTAACTCGGGCGATTCGCGATGACGCCATCCTCGTCGACGGCTATAGATCTGCGGATCCTTTCTTTACGACAGACCTTCGAGGTCAGGGTATGAAGGCTGTGAAGGTGCATTGGAAGCCAGAGTGGCTTGCTAAACCAATCTTCCGACGGTCTATTTCGTCTGATGGTGGCTGGGTGAAGTCGAAGATAGAACCTATGACATATTCCACATACGCCTTCTACATTGACCGCCTTGCAAGAGACACTGGCTTTGAAGATAAGTTGACGAGCTATTGTTTTCGTCGTGGCACAGCCAACGCAGTTGATGGTATGTATCTCACGCCTGCCGCTCTTGTCTGTTTCTCTAAGTTGATGGTTGTCCTAGGTGCTGCCTCAGATGCTGTTCGTGATCAAGTGATGAGACACGACCCTTTTACCGGAGTCTTCAACGGGGCCTACATAAACAACATCGTCAGATTTAATGTACAAGATGCGTTTCTCGAGAGTGAGATATCCGATGACGGACTCACAAGGGCTTTTACTTATATGAGCATCCGTTGTAATCCGGGTGTTCCCAAAGCAGTTCCAGCACAGATGATGAGTTCACTCTTGGCTGCGGATCCCAATATTGTTGATCTTGAGAAAAGTTTCAAGGAGATACATACTAAGATCAAGTGGGAGCACAAGTTCATCAAATGTGCGCCCGAAATACTTCGAAAGCAACATGAACTCCTTCGAAAAGAACTTATCAACGCCAAGAAAAGTCTGAAAGACGAGATTGAAAAGGAGTTTAGGAAGGATTATTTTTTCCGCGTTCACAATGAGATGATGGAAAAGCAACTTCATAAGCAAGACAACAAAACTACAAAAAATGAGGAGGACAATATGCCAAACATCCAATACCAACTTGATGAAAGATATCAAGTACAAAAAATCTTGTGCGATTTCTCCAAAGACTTGTGTCCTCGAGATGTCATCTCTCGCAAGATTTCGGCTATTAATCTTATGGTCGCGCTCGCCTCTCGACAAGAGTTCCAAACTCGCAAACCACGATCGTCTTCAACTTTCGAGAACGTACCTAAACAGTCCTCAACAACAGATCCCTTAATGCTCGCCAATGAAATTCCTATGGTTTGCACAAAGACACAATGCATCGTTTGTGTTGGAAATGAACGACTTCCATATGAGCAAAGAACGCGCTCCTTTCGTCGTGTCGCGCATATGTGGGATCACGTTGAAAAATTTCATTTGCGCAATCGACCTGCAGAGGAGATGTTTGTTTGCAGCCATCCTGTATGCAAAGCTGAGGGGTTGACTCTTGACAATTTGATGCGTTTTAAAAACCATGTAGCACGAGTTCATGGCATTCAGCTTCGACCCTAGGGATGTTTATTCTAGTGAATGTATCATCACTTTCTACAATGAAATCATGTCAGTCGTAGTGTTTCAACTGCTAGGTTCGGCAGAGCTCGTCGCTGTTTTACTGAGCATATAGGTGTGAAGGGTGGGACCCATAGTAAAAGGGCCCAGGCGGAGCCTTCGCTTACCGTTACCGAACGTGGGGCCACAGCATATAAATTAGCACAAGAACGGCTGTACCGAATCGAGATAATATGACTAAGCATTGTCTGAATCGTCAGATAATCAACCAGGACACCATTTTGACCCAGCACCACTCAAAGCCTACCCATATCCTTCGCATACCGCAGGCAATGCAGTTAGCTACTTCTACAATCTCAGAATTAGTAAATAATCTGCCTGAAAATATGCCAATGATTAAAGTAGCTTTCGATTCCGCAAGATGTGGCGCCATTTCTGGGTGCTGACTATTGTCGAGCAGGAAGAGTTGTTGAAGGCGACAAAGGTCAGCGTAGAGCCTCAAATCACCGTATGCCAAAAGCAGCGAGTTAAAGCCTTAAGCCATATTGATGACAAATATCTGGACTAAGTGTGTTAAGTTCAGTGCTCAAGAGAGTGTGGCTCACATAAATTTGAGGATAGTATGGAAATAGGACACCGCAATCGAAGCCCACTGTACGGTTCTTTCGGGATCTCGCGAGCCTGGCATGGCCGACTCGATGATGATCGTTATGTTTCAACCTCTCACCTGTCTTCTCGGTCAATGTCCATTCCTCATCCTTCATGCTCAACCCTGTACTGGTCCTCTCGCTCAACTTCCACAACGTATAATTATCCCACAACTTCTTGATCCAATCCGGAACCAAACAACATGGAAGATCTCTTTCTACACATCTGCTACAAGCCTCTCCAATACTGGCCTGGTAGTTGCAGAGGTCCAGATGATCGCCTTGAACTGCAGCGCGCATACACAGCAAACACGGTCCTTCGTGAGTTTTATTCGGAGCTGCTTATAAAATGGAATTAGCTAAAAGCCTCTCAAACACCTCGCTATACAAAGTGTACTTACAGTTGTCCTGAACCATCTGCGAGCCTCCATTGGTGGAAGCTGAATTCCCTCTTCCTCCTTCACAATTTGGCGCACTTGGAGTCTAAATAATGGAATTAGTATAGTTCAAAAAGCTTTTTGCGATTGTGTGTACATTGGAAGACATCTCGACAGATGACTGAGATGGAATTTGAGTTTTACATTGATGATTTGAATAGACTGAGTTGTAATTATTGTTACAGTACTACTTTTCTTCTATGGCGACTATTTTATGATTTATGAACTCGGAAGGCGGGGTAGCTCGGGCGTCGGATCGGAAGGAGTATGTTCCTTTGCGCGATCAAGCAGTAAGTGGAATGTTTATTTGCCACCATCCTATGTGCAAGGCTGAGGGGCTGGTTCTCGACAATTTGATGGGATTGAGCTTCGACCCTGCAATTAAACAAGTCACAGCTATTAGTTTAAATTATAACCAGGATTACCGATTCAGGATTAGGTTACATGCAGGCTATCACCTGGACACTTGGTGGAGTTATTAAAAGTCAAATGTTCCCCCTGTCACAAACCACGACCATAGTATACAATAAAAACAAGTACGGGGGTCCTTATCGATAAGGAATCCTAGGACAAGTGTCCTAGGATAAAATGTGCCCCAGGATAATAATTATCCTAGGAGCTATATTGTCCCAGGAGACGAATCGTCCCAGGATTAGTGTCCTGAGGCAAATAGTTGGATCACGTGATGGAGCCCTGGGAGCCTTCAGAGCTCCTAAAGCTCCAGGAGCCTTGAGGAGCCAGGAAGCTCCTAGAGGCTCCCTCTACGGATTAGTATATAGTTAGAATAGTTTCATAGTTTAAGAGCTTCGTGCTCAACTTAGTTATCAATTAGTTTACCTACATTCTACTTGATCTAGTAACGACTTCACTTCCAAGTGAATACCAGTGATAGAGCCTTAACCCATAACTACCAACCGACGAAACCTCAGGCAGCCGCTGCCTCCAGTACAGCATCGTTACACCCCCATATAAGAATATTCTTAAAACTTTTATTTTTATATATAAGAATCTTTATTATATTAAAGAAACTTTTATTTATTTTTATATAGTTTATTAAAATATTGATTTTTTAAATAATTATATTATTAGGTTTTAATATATTTTATATAAAGTAGGTTACGTAAGCTTGCTGCACAGCGAAGCATGCTAAGACCGAATAAGACACCTTGAGCCTCTACCAGGATAAATATTATCTTCAACACCCTTGTAACACATTAACATTGTCCTGAGCATGAAACACACCGGGCGCTCCCCTTTAAAGTTTCGACCGGGCAACGTTCGGTATCCGTTCGTTCACAACGGGCAACCCCGAAAGGGAGCTATGGTCCCCGAATAAAATGTTGTACCTGTCTTTTATAGTTTATTCTTCGGTCGCCGTCATTAATTCATTAGTAGATAGCTCCACCACTTATATGAATTCGCGCGTGACTGTTGAATATTCACACGTCCTTGAAATTCTGTTTCCAAAACACACTGACATTAGCGTCTGGGTCAAAAATGGCCTCTGGCGACCTAAAAATGTTAACCTCTGGCTCGCCATTGGTCAATGGCGCGATACTTCTCGTTATCATCCTATTCACTGGCTTTGTACTTACCCGTCCAAAGAAACTGGACTTGCCAATCGTTGGATCATTCCGCGCAGATCAGAGACAAGCATTGGTCGAAGGAACACGGAAGGTAAGTAGGAAGTATGTTCATCACTAGCTAGTACTGATGTTAAAGCAGTACCCGGACCGCCCGTTCTTAGTCCCTATCGTACCACCCCTGGTTATACTCCCTATTTCAGTGATCGACGAAGTCCGAAACTTACCAGAGAACAAAACTTCGTTCATACAGGATATTCAGCGGTCTTTCACAGCCAAGCACACAGGCATAGGAAAAGAGGCAGGACCAGAGCTCATACAAGCACTCAAGCTAGATCTCACCAAACACCTTGCCAGCACAATCGATGATATGCAAGATGAGATCGGCTATGGATTGGATAAAGAACTCGGATCATGCAAGGACTGGACATCGATTCCCATGTATCCCAAGGTGACTCGTTTGGTTGGGTTGTTAAGCGGTCGTGTTTTTGTTGGGCTACCTCTGAGTCGGAATGAGGAATGGCTGAAGTCTTCGATTGAGTATGCATTGTTGTGCATGGGAGCCCGAGATGCTATTAATGCATATCCAGAATTCATTCGAACTATTGTGGCTCCTTTTCTCAAGGAAGTGCAAATTCTGAAATACGTCAGGAACCGGGGAGTGGAACTGGTGAAGCCGCTACTCGCCGCTGGGCAAGAGAATATGATCACATGGATTCAAAATCGCATTAAAAAGAAAGATCCTGAAAAGATTGCAAATAACCAGATGAGCCTCTCGTTCGCCGCTATTCATACGACATCCATGGCAATTACAGCAGCGATCTATGATCTATGCGCATATCCAGAATACATTGAGATATTGCGGGAGGAGATTCAGCAGATTGATGGTGTCACGAAAACGAACTTGGCCAAGCTCTGGAAACTCGATAGCTTCTTGAAAGAGAGTCAGAGATTGACTCCCTCATCGCTAGGTATGTTAATCCTCGTCCTAGTAGCTAAATGTTCTAAATTTTCAAGTAACCAATGTCCGACTCGTAACCTCTCCTCTCAATCTTTCCACGGGAACCCTACCGGCTGGAAGCCGATTCGGATTCGCCGCCTGGGCAATTCACACACCGCACTTACCATTCGATGGTCTTCGATACTACAAGCTTCGTCAGATTCCTGGGAATGAGGACAGGCACCAATTCGTCACCACTTCGCCGGAGTCTATGAACTTTGGGCATGGAAATCACGCTTGTCCAGGACGTTTTTTAGCCGCAAATGAGATTAAGATCGTGTTGATCGAGTTGTTGACGAAGTGGGAGTTTCGATTGAAGGGGGGGGAACGGCCCGAGAATATCATGAATGCAATGGTCTGTATGCCGAATCCGAGAGCGGAAGTGGAATTCAGAAGGAGGTAGATTACTTTTGGATGGAATAGGCTGCGCTGCTTCACTGGGCCCCGCGGGTGGGGTGGCCCTGTTCTACCTCTAGTCGGGACAGGGGTGCCGAATTTGTTTGAGTTGTATCCTTGTTGCGAATTAGTTAGTCCCATAAATACCTGTCGTTCAAAGCACAAGACCGACAACTTACCAGTGTCCCAAATCAACACATCCATTTTCCGCTCTATTTCACGCCCTCCTTCTGCTTCTCTAGAAAGAATGCCATCTTCCGTCAGTCCCGTCACAGGATCCGTCACAAGATCAACATTGTTATTGGTGAAGATAGGGTACCAGGTGTCAAGCTTCAATGGACGTTTGCATCCGAAGTGACTCTTCGATTCCAGCTTGCGTCGCAAATTGTCATCGCTAATCTGATTGTACAGATGATTTTTGGCCATGCCGACGACAAACTTCTGCCACCACGATCCGATGTGGAATATGCGCTTGGCCACGAAACCAAACTGAGAGGAGTGATTAGAGAGTTCAACAGACACCAGTAGATTGTATGGGATGACTTTACCTGTGCCATACCAAACCATCGGTAGCTACGTTGTACCAATGGAATGTGAGAGAACACTCACTTCCTGGACCCGCTTATGGAAACATCGTTACGAGGCAGACAATGTCCTGGACTTCGCTGGTACACCGTCAACTGCTTCACCTCAGGATAAATACTCGGAATGGCTTGTCCGGCGGATTGCCCGGTTCCAATGACTGCTACAGATTTGTTTTTTAAATCAGCGTCTTTTGGCCAACTTCCAAGATGCCATTGTTCGCCTTTGAATGTTTTGAGTCCTGCGATATCGGCCTTCTTAGGCATGCCAAATGCTCCCGCAGCACTGACAAGCTGACACACGTTAATCTCTGCATATATAATAATTTCAAAAAGCTCAAGTAGCCTGGACAATGAAGCCATCCGATCTGCATTACAGCGATTTGGGAACGATAGTAGACTGGAGGCAGGTCCCGCAAGAAGAGAAATTTCACCTACCACATTACAGCACCATATTTTCTGAGAACTGCTCTTAGAGTCTTGAGTTTGAACAAACCACAATAGGCGTGAGTCGTCCCATGTGGCACTGACAATCTCTGTGTTGAAAGTCGTTGACTTGTCGAGCTGGTATTTCAGCGCAAACCCTTCGAAATATTGTTGGATCTCTGCTTGTGGAGCGTATGTCCTGAGTATTTTTAGAGTATCGTTTGTTAGCCATCTAGGGATTCATGCCTAAGGCTAGACTTGAACTAAATGTGATATATGGAAATGTTGGCTGGACCGAAAATTGAAAATCAAACGAACTGATGCAATACTCATTACTGGGAATGTCGCATGCAGCCCCCGGATATGTATTGCTCCACCACACTCCACCAAACGACTCATTCCTGTCCAAAATGTGAAATTCTTCAAGTGGAAGGACATCTTCGCGCAGAAATGCGTATCCTTGTATTATGCCAGCCGCACCAGCGCCGAGAATGATCGCAAAACGCCGTTCGTCTGCTTGCATCGTACTGACGTCTGTTTTACTGTCTATTTGGGTAGAGAAGTGGTTTGGGTGCAGAGGAGTAGATTTTCGTTATAAAAGTGATCAAATTCGCTGATAGGGCAATTGATTGCGGATATCACCTTCATTGTCCTCTCAGGATCTATCTATCAGCCTGTATGTTGGTAAGCTTTGTTTACGCCGGAGACTTGGCGGCCATCGCTAAATCAAATCATTTCCGGCAGTCCGTTCCAGGTTGTTCGGCTTCCGGCCGGCTGAAGACTGCGGAGCGTTACCCTCGGCGCCGAGTAACAGCATCAGTAGTGAAACAGATCATTGTTGAAGCTGAAAATCACTGCTGGATGTGCATCCACGGCACAGTAGTCATATACCGAATACTGCTGCTATTTTCCCCTTCACCGTAAAATACTGTCGCAACATAACTTCCTCATGGGCATCAGAAACGATACTGCCAGCGACTAAAACATCACAACGCCACTTTTGACGAACGAATACAATTTCTTCTACCAAACAATTATTGTCAATAAAGTCGTTGCAGTCAGTGTTCGGTGACTTTGGGTTTGATCCTTCCTATCATTGTCGTCGATGACTCGGTCACCGGGCTGTGAAGTGCCAAGGGACCCCACTTGACGAAATGGTTGGAACTGCAGGAGTTTACAGAATCGTGTCCAATAAACTTCTAGCGGAGACTTGATGCTAACCCGATGGGCAAAGGTAGTGAGTATTAGTCAGGCACGAACGAGGTTTTGGGCTTTTGGTGTAGTTTATTTTAATGCCTATCTAGCTGGGCGAGCCCTCGCTTAATTGGAACTCGCCGTAGCTACCATGAAATATGGAAACCGGCGGTGAATGGAGAGTCGATCACTCATTGATGTCATGAAACGAGGAAAATAAGAATGTTGGGTGTACTCGCAGCGGGAAAACAAAGTAAGAAAGGATTTCTGCGTCAACGTGATCATTCCTGGATTCTTGACATTTTTGCTGTTTGTGTCTAGATAGACGCTTTGAGATTTATGACTTCATGGGACACTGGCGCAGGACTTGAGATGGATATCCCCTTTCGTGAACTTGGTAAGAGACAACCACTTTTGATTTTAAGCGGCTGTAAGGCAGTATTTTATTGTAGCTTACTTTAACCTCAGGTACTTTGGAACGCTTCTATATTGCTCGCAATAATCTCAAATTTTTCAACTCCAGCACTGTCACTGCCATCTACCAGCTCCCTGCCTCTCTATCTAAACAATCACTTCTTAATCTCCCATATTTCAAAGCGCTCATCTACAAATCCGTCGCCTCAACTATCCTTGCTCATCCTTTCCTCTCTGTCAGCATAGAGGGGGAATCTTCAGCAAGCCCTCGATGGATCCATCTCTCAAGAATCAATCTCAGCAAGGTCGTTCAATTCGTCCATGTGAATCCAGAGAATGGGATTGAAACATTCATTGAAGAAGGTCTTCAGAGAGGGTTTGAGAATGAAGCGGAAGGCAAAGGTCCTCTCTGGAGGGTCTTCATGGCTTCTCCAGGGTTCACTGATGAAACCAACAGAGCTACTGCACCGGGAGACCAAGACATAATCAATTTGGCAGTTGGCTTCTTCTTCCACCACGCAATCTGCGACGGACTATCAGGCGCCAGTTTTCATAAAACTTTCCAATCACATCTCAACTCTCTCCTCGCGAGTGCCACTCTATCAGACTTTGGCTCGAAATGCGTGGATCCTACAACTATAGAAACACTATTGGAGGTGCCTAGGCAGCTCCTACCGCCAAATATGGAAGAAGCCATCAACCTAACTACATCCATCTCCTTCCTTCTTCGACGGCTCTTCTTGGCCGTTCTGTATCCTACAGACCGTCTAAAATGGACAGGTCCGCTCATCCCGCAGAACATCCCGCCTCGGCGACTGGCCCGCATAAAATCATTCTCTCTGGATTCTGAAGTAACAGAGAAGCTAGTCACGAGATGTCGAAAAGAGAAAACGACCATTACCGCACTTACGACTGTGCTACTGGCGAGAGAATCGGCGCAAATCTTTGCAACTGAGAAGTCTAGCAGGTTTGAGGTTCCAATCGCTATTTCAATGAGAAGGTTTGCTGTAGCGCATAGCGGTGTCACTGATGATACTATTGGCGTATATGTCTCGGCCGCAAAACCCATATTTTCTTGCGAGAACCCAACGCCAAGGGGGTATATTTCTTGTTGCTCTCCCTCATCGCCTGGGTTAGAAGGAAGTGACGAACAACTATGGGATTCCGCGCGTGAAACCAGACAATACATAGCAACGGCAACAAATTCTCCCGCAGATCAGGATATTGGGGCACTGAAGTTGGTCCGCGATTTCCAGAAGTATTTCACTGGCTTACTTGGTGGAAAGAGGCAGAGTGCTTTTTTGCTTACGAATTTGGGGGTTGTTGAGGGCACTAGTGGTGATCGCGATCTCACTGCCAAGGCAACCCTTAGCAAGCTGTTCTTCGCGAACATGCCGTCAATGTATGATGGACCTCTTTTGCTTGCTATGGCGACAGTAAAAGGAGGAGATATGACTCTTTGTCTCGGCTCTGAAAGGGGCGTTATAAGGGAGGACCATGTCAATATTATTAGGAACAATTTGGAACATCGACTTAGAAGCATTGCGAATGAATAAGGTGGTGGTACCGAGTTATTTCAGCTGATTTCATAGAATAACGAGCCGGCGACAATGACCTGGGAGTTGCAGTGCAAATTTGGGCCTGGAGGTTAGCCGCATAAGGCGAGATCTCGTGACCCACCAGAAAAAAATAATCCACCAGCCGTAAAAAATGGAAGCTATAGCACTCAGCACCTGTAGAATTTGACCCCTCAAGTGTTGTGAATCATTCAGAAGATGCGTGAATCACTCAATTAGGCCCTGTTTTCAGAGGTGAATGCAGCAAGTGAATGTATTCAATCACGGCTCGAGAAGCTACATTGGGAAGCCATGAGATACAGCTATGTTTGCAATTGCGAGGCTACCGTTCTCAATCTATTATATTCTGCAATAGCCTCAGGGTCGGCCTTGATCGCATCGAAGTCCAGCTGCGTCAAAAAGACTCCTTCTAACGTTGTTGCTCGACTCAATCCTACAAATGCTTGCCCTTCAGAAAAGATACTCTTGTTCAGTACGAGGGTAATGGACGGCAAGGAAAGACCCTGCACTTTGTGGATCGTGAGAGCAAACGTGTTGATAATAGGCAGCTGCCACCGTCGGTATTCTGCTCCGTAAGATTGGAATGTTGAAGACGACCTGTGCAGCTGGAGCACCTAGTAACCGTTAGGTTCTAAACGTACAAGGGCAATGTATAGTGCAGGGGGTGGAGCCGTAAGTTCAAATTACAAAGTAGTTATACTTAAATTCCTTCTTAAGTAGGAAATGTAGCCTCGACATCATCGTTGTTCAAGTTATCTATTATAATATTAATAGACTTGTTAGAAATCTCTTTTCTACTAATATACTATTAGTAAGGAATATAACTTTAATATTTATATTATAAATAACTTTGCTAAGAAAGTTAATCTTTTACTTGAATATTCTAAAGTATGATAATTTCGATTAAATTGTTATAATATTATATAAAGATATAATCTCCTTGAAAGTAAGTTAAATATTAAGTATATATGTTCACAATAAAGGAGCAGGCCAGTGGAATGCATGTATTATTGACTATATAGATTGATTGTACTAAGGTAAAAACTAACTACTAAGTGGAAGTGATATATAAACAGTAGCTTAAGTGCACATACCACAACTTCCAATACTCCCCCAAAGAGCTTACTCTCTTAGCTTCAATAATTAGCTTTGAAGCCCCAGTATATTCTTGAATCTCTCGAATACCATTCTTGTATATAATTTTATTAATCCATCTACAGCCATATCACTCGTATTAACATAGCTGGTATTGACTAGGTGTTTTTCTGTGAGATCCCGAATGAAGTGATGATATATGTCAATATGCTTTGATTGCTTGTGTAGATGTGGGTTTTTGGTTAATGCTAGCACTCCTTGGTTATCTCCGAGCATTTGAACTCCGCCGTTGTTTCCGATGTATTGTGATCGTTCTAAGTCTCTCAAGAGTTGAGCTACCCATTGCCCTTGTTTGGTGAACATCGCCATGGAAATGTATTCGGCTTCTGTACTGGATATAGCTACAAATGTCTGCTTCTTGCTTGCCCATGAGATTGGTCCACCATAAAATATTACTATCCCATCAGAGATGCTTTTTCGATTGGTTTTATCGCTTGCCCAGTCTGTGTCGGTGTATACTTTGATGGTACATTATGGGAGGTTATATTCTTTGCAAATATCTGATTAAACTCCCCCAGGCCCAAAACGTAGCTTCTGTTTGATAATCGACCTCAAATATCTTATAAGGTTTTTGAGTGCAATGTTGTGGTGCTTGGCAGGATTAGACATAGCCTGTGCTAATCTCCCGAGACCAAATGCGATGTCCGGTCTTGTGTAAACCATGGGGTGGATTGTGCTGCCGATTGCTTGCTGGTATTCGTTTATATCAGTGAGCTCATCGTCCGGGAGTATCGGTTGTAATTGGTTGTAATCCGAGATTGATATCTTTTTGGGAGTGTGTTGATTATGGGAGATTCCGAATCGGGTAAGTATTGCATCCAGGTACTTTTCTTAATCCATAGTTAATATTCTCTCTAATCTGGTATGAATGATATGCACTTTTAAGATCTTACTAATCTCCCCCAGGTCTTTGGTGTTGAATCGAGTGGAAAGGTTGTGATAAAACCATTGAATATTTCGTTTTTGTGCAGCAGTAGTAACAATATCATCTACATATACTAAAAGAATTAGCTGTCGCAAGTGATTGGTGTATAAACACGGGTCTGCAAGGCTTTGCACGAAACCCATCTTGGTTAACTCTCCTTTCAGAAGAAGGCTCCAATCTCTACCAGCTTGCTTTAGCCCATAAAGACTCCGAAGTGCATGTAGAACACGGCCGCGACGAACATGGACACCTTGAGGGAGTGCTAAATAGATTTCTTCTTTCAAGTGTGATTCGGTAAACATATTTTTGATATCGAAATGGGAACACTCGAGGTCCTCTCTTGCAATAATCACAAGGAAAAGGCAAAGAGTATCGAGCCGAACTGTGGGAGCAAAGATTTCGTTGTAATCTTTACCTAAAACTTGGCTGAATCCTCTAGCTACCAATCTAGCCTTGAATCATTCTACCTCATTATCTTTTGTCTTAACAATAAATACCCATTTCGTTGAAACTAGATTGCTTCCCTGTGGTAAAATAAACTCTTCCCAAGTGCCATTCTTAACCAATGAGTCTATTTCTTCTTAAATTACAGCTTGCTAGTCCCAACCAGGAAACAAGTTCAAGATATACTCAGATAATCAAGCGGGATTATTCCGGTTGAAAACCCCCTCCGATTTACCTGGTCAATCATGCCAAATCAAAGCTATAAAAGCTGCGGAAGCTATTCAAAATAAAGGAGCCGAAATTTCTCTCAATTGGGTCCCCGGACATACATCTGTACAAGGAAATGAGCTAGCTGATGCTCTTGCAAAAGAGGCGACCAAAATACCATCCTCATCTCACGAAACCAGTTATGCCTTTATTGGAATGGATATAAAAAGAATGAAATCAGAGAACTGGATAGCCATCCTTAACACTAACAATTTTCATCAACCATCGTCAACATATTCAAGAAACTACCCCTGGAAGATCAGCTCAAAAATCAGAGTTCCAGGCAACATCAAAAGAAGCACAATCTGTGCTCTGTTCCAACTCAAAATTGGACACGGATACTTCAAATCTTATTTGAAACGATTCGGAATCTCCTCTAATGACAGTTGTAAATGTGGGGGAAAGGAATCTCCTGATCATCTTCTGCTCAATTGTCCTATATACAAAACGGCAAGGAAAACCCTCAATAAGGATAACCCCACAACCCGACCTACCATGCAATATCTGCTTCATACTAAAGCAGGAATCATCAAGACCCTCGAATTTATCGAGGCGACAAAAATAGCCACCAGATCATGGCATCTCAACAGAATGCAAGAAGAAGAAGAGGAAGAAGGAGGAGAAGAAGGGGGTGGACTGGAAGGTTTCGATTGAGTTGATCAATTTTGGTCAATTTAGTCATTTTGGGCAACCACCCCAAGGTCATATTTCATTACAGTTCATTTGTTATTTTCCTTATTTGTATACGAGAGTATTCGTAAGGCGGGCTCGGTTCCCTAGTATTAGTTTTCACTTCCCCCATTCAAACATCAGAAGATTGAGGCTCTCAATCTCCCCAACCTGTATTAGCTACGGCCGAATTAGGCTAGCTTTCCCTCATTTCTTATTAGTTAGAAGCTCGCAAAGCTTCTAGCCGTCTTAGATAGTCTTAGACTCAGTGTAGACGTTAATTCAATCAAACATCAATCAAACAAACATACAGCTTGCTAGTCTTTCGCATGCTTTTTGTTTGCCATTGCTTCTTTGTATGTATTTGATATCTTAATCCCAAGTATTTCTATCGCTGGCAAAGCGATGTCAGCTTCTGCAGGTGTATCTGCTAAAAGAGTCAAGATCTTTAAAGCAATTTCATTATTCATCTCCTTTTCGAATTGATGAATGTTTGGAATAGCAATCATAGCATGTTCAATTGATTCTGATGCTGGCTTATTTAAAGAAGTAACGTAACGTATGGGGAGCTCGTGCATATGGGGAGCTCGTGCATTTTGCCCCACCACCCTACCAAAAACTACTTATAATCGACTACAATACAGCTTCCAGTAGAATCTGAATCAGTAGAATCACTTAGTACCTCTTCCTCTTCCTCATCCTCTTCTACCTCTTCAATAGGCCTTTTACGTGGCCGTCCCCGTAGCTTTTTTGCGACCGGTCTCTTTTCAGCCTCCCGAGCGATTTTCAATACTTCAGTAGTACTGAAGACAAATTGGCCCTGCAATCTAACCCTCTTGCCCTTTTTATGAGTCTTTCGTTGATTGAGTATCGCTCTCTGTTCTTCAAGTTCCTTTCGAATCACTATAAGTTCGGCATTCTGCTTTTCGAGTAGCTGGGTTACCCGTCTCGCATATCGACGGGTTGGACTTGCAGCAGGCTCGTTACTTGCTAGAGCTGAATTAAATACTGAGTTTGCTTCCCGGAGTTCTGTTCCATCAGGAGGAGAGCTTTTCAACACTGAGAGGTCTAGCTGAGGGGTTTTTCTTGGTCGCTGGGGGGTAATAGGTTGAGGCTGAAAGGGTACAGGTAGCTGATTAAGCACTCTACCACTACAAAACGGGACTAAACCAGCGCCTCTCCATCCGCTACGTATATTCTCGATAGATAAGGCCTTTTTACGGATAGTTTGGTATAGTATCACCCATTCTGCCCGCTGGAATCGCGTGATGCCAGTGCGGACAAGCCGATCGATCTCAAGCGCGTGGTATTTCTTCATTGGGCCAAACACCCCTACATCTAGCGGTTGGAGCAAGTGGGAGCAGTGGGAAGGTAGAATAAGGAGGTCGATGTTGTTGTCGATACAGAAACTGATCATATTGCCAGTTATATGGCTGGAATGGCCATCTGCAATGAGTAGTCGTGGTTTGTCTCCAGACTTTTGTCGAGATTCAGGCTCAAATACAGTCCGCAACCACTCAAATCCATGACTGTCTGAAGTCCAACCGCTGTTACTTGTTGAGAATCTCCAATACGCTGGCACTTCTTGTGGTATCCAGCTTGAATTGGTGTTTTTGGCTTTGAATATAACCATGGGTGGGAGAGCCCCACCAGCAGCATCGACACACTCAATTGCAGTTATCCATTCTTGCCGTCCAGGTGTAGCCTTCCAGCTAGATTTCTGAGTAGAATCGACTATTATACGCGTAGATTGGTGGTTCCTACCGCGAATCCCGTCTCGTCCATGTTATAGACGTTCTGGAGTTCGTACTTCTGTTCAGCAAAACGCGACCGGAACGCACTAAACCACTGGGAGATCTTATCGTATGTAGCCCCTTGTTGTCTTGCCGACTCTAATTGTCTAGAATACGTTCCCTTTAGTATAGGGTATCGATTTAAGAACCGGTAGAGCCATTCGTGGCCAATTGGAGGTAGTTGAGTACGCTGAGGATGTAAGGAGGGGCTAAGCTTGACGCGTCCCTGGCGAATTTGTTCAGCTGTTTCTATGACCAACGCAGGAGTTGCTGGATATCCAGTACTGGTAAGACGTGTAATCCATCGTTCTAGGGTCTTTTCTTCCGCGTTTGATAGTATTTGGGCCTCCTCATGGGCTGTTGCGTTAGTTTTCCGTCCAGCCATTCGGTCACGTAGTGTTTGAACTGGAACTTGAAAATGGAGTGCTGTAGCCCGAATCGACTTAAACTCTTTCCTTTTCCAGCTAGTTATTGCCTTCTGCATATCCTCTTCGGTATACACTTTAGCAGTTGCTTTTTTATAGCCCATTGTGGGTGGTTGTAGGGATTAGTAGGTAGGGTGGTAGGGCAAAATGCACGAGCTCCCCATATGCACGAGCTCCCCATACGTTACGTTAAGCAAAACCCGAATGATTTTGGAATTTCTTTGACCTTCCATATTGTTGTTATCATTTCTCTTTCTCTTCCTAAGATTGTACCTCAAACTTGGTGGTGTAGAAGTGAATGCAAATGTAGGTGTGGTAGATGGTAAAGTTTCATTAGGTAGTATAGTATTAAATACCGGTAGTATATGATCAAGTAGTAAAGTTACATTCTTAGATGATGTCCTTGAATTTGGTAATGTATAATCAAATAATGAAGTTACATCAGATGAAATAATATTACTTTCTTTATTGTTTTCCATCTCCAATCTTGTTAAATCATCAGTCACTTATCGAATATTTCCATATTCATCTTCATCAAAGCATGGTATTTCGATCTTTGTTCGTTTTGGTATTGGCAAGTGCACCTCTATCGAGTCTGTGATTATTGCATTTGGTGATATTAGTGAATCAACTGGAATAGATGATGATTCAGGAGCATTCTTAGGTCTGCCGTGAGACCTGCGATCAGGTTCTATATTCTTGGTACCTTGTGATCCGGCTGCACAGTTTCTAAGTTTGAGATCCAGATCCCCTCCTTTGTAGCTTTCATCGATTATAACACAATAAGAGCGGTAAGTATAACCCAGCTCTGGTGAATAAACCTTTATATGCTTGGTGGTATCTTTTGAATATCCCAGAAATATCCCAACCCTTGCTGTATCGCGAAGTTTATCATGCCTTTGTCCTTTTGGGATAATTTTGGGATTGATATAGGCGTAACATCGACTCCCCCAGACCTTACATATATCAATATCTAGTAACATACCTATAAATACTTCGAATAAGCTTCGATTGATTTTATTTACATCTGGGCCAATGTTAGTGCAATTTCGAATATATACGTCGTGCTTTGCAGCTTCATTCCAAAACTCTAATAATAAATAAGCTTCTTTCAATATTGCTCTCATATCAATTTCTGCAATGCGTATATTACATTCGGCTGGACCATTTTAGTGAGACAATACAACCACTGTAACCTCTAATCACACACCAATCTTCCATTCCCGTACGGCTTGAAGAAGTTCTGATACATTATCGATTCTGGCAGTAATTACAGCTACACCTATAGCAAGTTTAATTTCTTGCTTCCAGGCTTTTAACAAGGATATTACATCGCTCTTCTGTTTCAATAGAATAATCCAATTTACCCTTATAACGCTATCGATAATGAGGAGAAAGTATCTATATCCTCAAATAAACTTTGGGAAAGGGCCAGCAATATCAAAATGAATCAATTCCAATCTTTTGGATTTTTGTGCATTTAATTGACTTGGGATTCTATTAGTCATCTTTGTAAGAGCACACACTTCATAGATATCAAGAATTGAAGAAACCTTGATAGGTCTTTGGAGTATAATAATTTTGTACAGATTTCTAATTTTGTCAGGGCTGAGATAATTGAAGCGTCTATACCAAATAAGGTATCTTTCTTTCTCCGTTATAATTAATTCTTCGACTTTCCCTTTTGTGCCATCAATGATCTCTGTAAAGAGTACAAAGAATATAGAGTCTTTATATCCTAATTTTACATGCGAAATGACGTACATCCCATCTTTTATTGTGGCTTTAATAATCTTATTATTCTTATCGTTTTCTAGTGTGAAGTACATCTTTTTGAGATTGAATGTACCCTTGAGTTCTACCTTACAAATTCTCTTGGCTGAAAATAAATTAACCCCCAATCCAGGTATATATAGCACCCCAGCTAACGATGTCCTTGTTTTATCCTTGCATACCATGTCCATTGTTCCTCATTCATCCGAGTACATAGCTCCCCCACCAACCGTTATCCTTTGTTGCGGAGTATGAGTTAGACTTCTGAAGAGAGAACGTTGGTCAGACATGTGTGAGATGGCACCGGTATCAGCGTACCATTGCGATAAGAATGCCTTACTAATACTTTCTTTGGTGAGATAACAATGCTCAGAATCAGACTCGTCATTGGCGACACCTTCAGTGGCATCGGAGCTTGATTCAGTGATATAAGCCTTATACTCCCTATGCTTTTTGTTTCTTCGCAATGGAGAGGTGGATTGTCTTCTCTTCTGTTTGTGCTTTGAATCAGATTTCAAAAGACGCTTGGCACAACAGAGTTAAAAGCATTTTTGGACTGAATGACCAGGTTTGTTGTAGAGTTCGCAAGTGACGATGGATGTGTCGGACTCCGAGCTTGTGCTAGCCTTGTGCTGGCGATGAGGTGGGACATATTTCTTTCCTTTTGCAAGATATGCCGAATCTCCAGAGTTCTGTATTTCTGCCTCTTTGACCTGCAGATGCTTGATTTTATCATTAATACTTAATGTAGAACTAACAACACGAATTATATTAATAATGACTTTGTATTCATCAGGGAGAAACAAGGTCAAGCTTTGAAAGAGTGATTTGTCCATACATAAAGCGCCAGCTGAAGCGTCTGCAAATAAAAGCTTTCATCGAAGATCTTTAAGCTTGTCCCAGGCACCTATGATTGTCATATCAGGGGTATCATCAAAAGAGAAGATCTTGATCTTGAGGAGGTACTCGTCTGCTACGATATTATTGATTCTGAAGTATTTGATAGTCAGATAATCCCAAAGTTTCTTTGCTATATTATATTCTTCCACTAAAGCTTCATCATCATTAGATAATGAGCGATAAATGTAAGATAATGCACTAGCATTATTCTTAAGAAAGGTGGCCTTTTTGTCTATATTGAGTCGAATCTTTGTGGTGGCACTGCCATTGCCGCTGGAGATGTGAAGTTCTTCGAAATCCTGGATTAAATCATTGGCTACTGCAATCCGTGTATATTCATACAATGTCTTTTTGTATGTATAGAATCAGCCTTTTCCTTGAAATTGAATTCTTATTTGATAAATCCAGCGTTCGTGGTTTTCTTGAGTAAGAGAAAGGATATGCTTGAAGTAATCCCTGGATTTAGTGTCTTTGTTTATTTTGAGGTTCTGTAAGTACAAAACTTGTATCGATAACCTGAATATATTTGATAATGGAATGAAAGAGTGGAAAAGGAGAGAGAAACTATTCCAACTACACTATCCCGATTTGGATGTACTAGTATTTGAAGAGAATTTTTCTTTTCAAAACGAAATAATTGAAAATAGTGAATTTTGAATTGTAAATAATGATTTTTGAAGTGATATCGAATATTATATAGCAGGTAGAGCTCTTCGATATCAAGCCAAAATAGATAATCTTTTTAGTAATAACTCGTAGTTTTCTTACTTGAAGAAAAGGTGTGATATAAGAAATTACTTCGCTATTGTTACTCAGCAATTTGTTTGCTGTACACACTTCATATATTGACATCGCATTGCATAGGAGCTTCTCATCATCAACCTCTACTTTGGCAACGTAAGCTATTCAAAGAGTTTTCGGTCTTAGTCTTATTGCAGAGCTACCGGGCTCATAACCTGTTCACAATAAAGAAGCAGGCCAGTGGAATGCATATATTATTGACTATGTAGATTGATTGTACTAAGGTAAAAACTAACTACTAAGTGGAAGTGATATATGAACAGTAGCTTAAGCGCACGTGCCACAACTTCCAACAATATATATAATTAAATATATAATCTCTTCTTATATATAAGCTTTTAAATCTTTATAATCCTTTTAACTTTATAATTATAAATTCTAAAATTATTTAATATTCTAAATTAATAGTTTTATTATATTATTTATAATTTAATTTATCCTTTTAACTATATTAACAACTATTTAAATAATATTAATATTCAATCTTTTTTTTTTTATTTTTAAATCTCTTTTTAAAGATTCTTTAAATAATAAAAAAAACAACGATCATCAATACATATATACATTCAGATTGAAAATAATCTACTATCTACTAATAGTAGACCCTCCTCACTATGCCGCCCGACGCGCGCGAATCGCGTGCCTCTTCGGGAGGCCCCCAATCCTCGCAGGAAGATCCCTTCCTGACCCAAACAACCAACGTAACTCTGGAGGAGCACATAGCCCCTCCACCAATTATGAAATCGCTCGCAGAGACGGGTTCCGCAGCCGCAGCAGTTAACGATATCTTCGAGAAGGTCGCCAGAGAAGAAAGGGAGAAGAGGGTGGTATTCGATGCCTTCGCTGCTTTTGCAGACGGATTAGTGAAGCAACTTAAGGGTGGGGAGCGCAAACGCGCGCTCAACTTGAAGGACGTCATCATAGACGCACTGCTGGGTCGCACCGGACACTCTCCGCCACCAACCGTTTCTTTCTCAGACTCAAGCAGGGCACACAGCTCTGCTTCTACATATGCCGGCGCGTTGAAAACGCGCACAAACACAGGTGCAGCTGGCCCCACAAAAGCTCCAACCACCGCGACAAGCTCCACACCTGTAAGTGGTCCGAGCGTCGACAAAAGGAGGCCCGAAAAATGAAGGCGGAGAAGGACAGAATAGAGAGGACAATCCTCATTGCAGCGAACGGAGACGCTTTGTTGCAAGAGCCTAGCCCCTTTCTGCTTCGGCTCAAGATCGCAAGGGCAGTCCCAGAACTCACCTTGGAGGAGATACCGTACCTTCAGAGGAACAACACAGGCTGGTCGCTGAGGTGTAACACCCCAGCAACCCGTGAGAAGGTGATGGAGAAGCAGAACGCGGAGAGGCTGAGAACCGCTTTAGGAGCCACCGAGGTGCGCCGACTAGAGAAATGGTACTTGTATGCAGTGCCACAAGTCCCGCACGACTTCTACCGCGTTGGAGGCGCTCCCGCCCCCATTCCCGACGAACTCGTCAGGGAGGAAATCAAGTCCCAAACGGGCAAACATCCGGTAGTCTGCCGTCTTTCTCGAAACGGAGTACACCCGACGACACAAAGAGGAACCTGGATCGTAGGCTTCACCGCCTCGGTAAAGAGCTTTCAACTCTTTAACAGCAGCTCTTTCTCGGTGCTGCTAGACAAACCACGCAGCATTCAGCTGCACTCTACAGGCTGCCAAGGCTACTGCAACCCCTTCACTTGTAAGAAGGCAGCCCGTTGCTCCAGATGTGGCAAGCAAAATGCAGAGCATGCAGAGGGTGCTTCTCACGAACGCTGTACAAGAGATGCTCAATGTGCTAACTGTCACGGCCCGTTCGTTGCCGGACACAAAAATTGCCCCGCAGCCCCCAAAGTGCACGCCAAAAAGATCATCACTCAGACAGCCAAGTCCCTGGTTGCCATCCGCGCGGAGGGTAGGAAGGCGTACAACATGCTCAAGAGTGTCAAGGAGGCGGAGGTGACTAGGCCAACCCCAGTCTTATCAACCTCCTCCACGACTAGGGCCCTAGGAGCCCAAGTCACGGAGCACGAGAATGCTCGCCCAGCCAAGCGTCCTCGGGAACCGACTACACCGATCTCAGTGCAAACGGCGACAAGTACGAGAATTACGAGGAGTCGACCTGCGCCCAACCTTAATGAAGTGGCCTTAGCCAACAGAGTATTTGGAGAGACACTCACCTCTCCAATCGCTCCTACGGACAACATGGACACTACCCCCGTATGAACGAGTCGCCTTCAAGGGACTCGAACAAGGGTAGTGGGCTTACTATCGCTTGGGCTAACGTGGGCAAAGGCCACTCAAACCATATAACCTTGCTGCAAATAGCTTATGAGGCAAAAATCGATGTTGTCTGTGTCCAGGAACCAAGGACATACTGGAACTCGACCACGCAAAACCACAACGCGTATGACAGGCACCAGCCAATCGACAGGTGGGACCTTCGTGGAGATCTCGAGGATGACGGACGAGGCCCTAGGGTCATGACGTACACCCGCAAAGGCGCAGGCTTGAAAGTATTGCAGATGCGCTCACTAGAGAACAGGGATCTACTCTGGATTCAAGTGAACGGGTATTCTATTCTGAACGCGTATCGAGCCCCACTGGTGACTGACACGATGGATTATATAACGCATCTCGCCCCCAACGCCAAAACCATCATCGGTGGAGACTTCAATGCTAAACACCCTCTATGGGAACCTGGTGTGGGCGCTGCAAACCAAGGATCACAGCTTGCGCACTGGGCAGAGGCACAAGGGATGGAATACCTGGGTACACCAGGGCTAGCAACGCATGCGCGGGGCCATGTACTGGATCTCACGTTTTCAAATGTCCCTTTTGCTTTTACCGAAGTACGCGACGAGCTGCACTGCGGCTCCGACCACGTAACCCAAGTTACCACTCTAGTGAACCGAGGGGCGCGAGATCTGGTGCAGCACCATTACCGAGTGCGGGACTCAGATTTATGCCAACTTAACGGGCTAATGGCAAATAGGCTTGCTCATATGAAAGGATTGGATATAAAAACCAAAGAGCAAATCGATCAATGTGTCTATGAGCTCACTGGCGCGTTGGAAGACTCCATTCGGATAGCTGGCAGACTTGACCGCAAGACAGGCAGAGCATCACCTTGGTGGACAGAGAAGTGCGCAGAGGCTCACCGCGAGCACGTACAAGCAAGGAACAGCTTGGAACCGGACCGAAGGATGAGAGCTGCGCACACACTGCGTAACACAGTCCGTAAGGCAAAGAAGGACTACTGGGCAATGCGCTTGGATGGAGTAAAGGACGACAAGGAACTGTACCAGGTCATAGGGTGGCATAAGCTCACCCCGGAGAATACTATGAAGGCTCCTCCGTTGATTATCGATGGACGAGAATACGTTGATACCAAAGAGAAGGCTAGTGCGCTGTTCACTGCGGTGCTCGATCGATTCAAAGCCGATGACGATTTGCCTGACGACCCCTTGGAAGGCAGCACGCAACGGGGCCCACTTCCGTGGAAGAGAAGGATTACCAAAGAGGAGGTCGAGAAACATGTGATCGGTGTTTCAAGCACGTCGCCGGGGGTAGACCGGGCTACGGTCCGACTGCTCAAAGCATGCTGGGATAGTGTCAAAGCACCAATCCACGAGATATATGACTCCTGCTTAGCACTAAGTTACTATCCGGATGCTTGGAAACTTGCTGAGGTGGTCATGCTGCCCAAAGTCGGGAAGAAGGACAAGACATCTCCGCGATCATGGAGGCCCATAGCTCTGATCTCTTGCATAGCCAAGGGGCTCGAGAGATACATAGGCAGTCAAATCTCATGGACCGCGCTACGGCACAACGTGGTCAGCTCACAGCACTGCGGAGCGCTTCCCAAGAGGTCAGGCATAGATCTACTGGCCGCTTTCACACATGAGGCAGAGCTTGCACTTGACGCAGGGAAAATAGTGTCACTAGTGACTATGGACGTACAAGGTGCTTTTGATGCTCTGCTCAAGAGACGGCTGCTCAAACGGATGCTGAAACAGGGATGGCCCGCCTCACTTCTCAGGATGATAGACTCGTTTCTCACAGGAAGACGAGTCAGGATCAGGCTGGAAGGGGTCATAACGAAGGAGTATCCGGTAGCCTGTGGGACTCCTCAGGGCTCTCCACTATCCCCAATTTTGTACATGCTGTACCTGGCTGAGCTTCTCAACCGAGATAAAGACACACAGTTCGGGTATGCAGATGATATCAGTATTTTTCACTGTTCAAAGGACTTTTCTACCAATGCGAAGGTCCTACAACGACGCGTCCGGAAAATCATCAAGTGGGGTGAAGATAACAAAATCTCATTCGCGCCCGAAAAGTTTGAGCTACTCCACATAACTCGGAGGCACACAACCGACAACCCGCCGTTGGTAGTCAACCGGGATTTGGTAATCACCCCTGTCCCAATTGCAACCACTGCGAAAACGACACCAACACTGCGATGGCTAGGGGTGTACTTTGACAGACGACTGTCCTTCTTACAACATGTCAAAGAGCGAACGACCAAAGCTATGAAGGTGTCTGCTCACATCAGGTCGATTGCAAGAACGGTTCATGGGCCGCCAGCGTCATATCTAAGGAAAGCAGTGATCACTTGCGTGCTTCCGGTAGCGCTCTATGGAACCGAGGTGTGGTACGCAGGCATGACCAAGCCCGGTTTAGGTCAACACGGGCCTGATCGCTCCATGGGCATGAAAGCACATTTGAAGCTGATAGACAAGGTCATCAACACTGCCGCACGAGGCACGATACCAGTATACAAGACCACGCCGATAGTCGCGTTGATCAAGGAAGCAGGTCTCCCCTCAGGGTGGGTGGCGTTGGAGAAGGCCAAGCTCAGGTTCGCCCTCCGGCTCCAGACAGTCGACTTTAGAAACCCTTTGGTAAGGCGGCTTGAACCCATCATCAGGAGAGCGGGGAAGAGGGCAGGCACTCCGAAAAGCCCTACAACTAGACTACAGCGACTTGGACGCCTAATCCCTGAGACGGAGAGGCCCCAACTGCTCAGGCCACATTTCTCGCGTGAATGTCGGACCAACCCTACGAAAGGATTTTCCAAAGAGGAGGCCGCGCTGGCGTTCAAAGAATGGTGGCCGCAGTTACCGTCCGAGGATTACACGATCTTCTCGGACGGATCAGAACGATGGGTCGATAGCCAGCACCATGTTGGGTACGGCTACGCGATATACCATGGCAGGCAGAGAGTAGCAGCTGGGAAAGGTCAGATCCACGAGACCTCACATGTGTTCGACGCGGAAGCGATCGGAGCGTGGCGTGGGCTCGAGCACCTGCTCAACCTGACCACGGACCAGCCCTCTGGCAAGATATGGCTCTGCATCGATAGCACCTCCGTCATATGGTGCATGAGAGGTAATGCCCCGACCACGTCACAGTGGGCCTTCCGCAAGTGCCACAGAGCGATGGCAAAACACGACATAGAAGCTAAATGGTCACCTGGACACATGGGGATCGAAGGCAACGAAGAGGCAGACCGCCTGGCGAATGATGGAGCAGTGGGCATGATGGATCGAGGCCTAGCTAACACCCCCTACGGTAAGTGGGGTGCGCTCATTCTACAGAGAACTCTGTACTCAGGCGGAGGACTGCTGGTGGGGGGAAGCTAGGACTACGCTATCTAGCACCTACTCAGCATGGCATCCTTCATACAGCACAAGAGAGCCCAGGGAATTGTCACTGCCAAGGGGCGTGCTGCATCGACTGTTAGCAATGCGAACGGGGCACGGCGACTTCGCAGACTACCACCGCCGGTTCAAGCACGGGGACAACCAGCTGAGATGCACCTGTGGGCAAGAGAAAGAACCCTTCCACTTTTCCAAATGCCCCATCAACAATGAGACACGTGGTCAGTGGCCAACTGCACCACGAAGCGCCATCACCACCACCTGGCAGACGATCATGTATATCCACAAGCTTCTACGTGCTCCAGACACGTTCGCAGAGCTCTTGCGGGTCTCAAAGTTCTATACCCAAGTATGCCCGCTGTACTGACCCTGTGCCACCCCTCAAAATCCCTCTCTTCCCCTCGCTCAAAAGCAGAGCACAACACGCCACAATCCACTTGACTTCTCCAACTGGGCTATCCGACAACCTAGCTCTTCCCCTCTCTACATTTCACTAAAAACACACACTGGTGTGCAAACACTGACGCCTAGCTAACCAAATGGCGCCCCCCCTCACTCCCCCACCCTCTAGCTACAGAATGGGAATGTATAAAGATAGGCCTTGCGAGCCCTTCCACACGCACTTATAAAATAACAGTCACACACACTCGCCACAACTGAGTGGACAGGGCGTTCACGCAAAGGGACGAACAGTCCCCTTCTCAGATGCTAAATTGTTAATTAAGGAGGTCAACAGCTGTCTGTAGTTAATCCCCTTAGCTTAGCACGTCTAAATACCCCTCGGGAGGTCAGAGTAGACGTTAATCACAATAATAATAATAATAATAATAAATAATAAAAATAGATTTATTCTAATATTATTAATTTATAATATTACTTGTAAATATTTAAATTATTTATTTTATATAGTTTTTAAAAACTTATTTTGATAATATATTAAATACTTTTTAATTAACTTTTAAATAAAGATTAAATAAATTATTTTATATTAGTTATATAATAATATATTATAAATAAAGATTATATTATTCTTAGAATTAATAATTAAAAAGTTAAAAAAATTAAAAAACTTTAAAAGTTTATATATATATAATAATTATATAAATTATATATTTAAGATATATATATATATATTAAATATATTAAAAAGTTTATTTTATTATTAAATAGTTAAATAAATATTATATAACTTTTATTAAATTTATATAATAAATAATTAGTTTATTAATCTAAATTAATAAATTTAAAGATTATTATAATTATTAATTTTAAAAGTTTAAAATATTTAAATTATTATAAAAATTAACTTTCTTTCGCTTTTTCTCTTCTTGATCTATTACTCCCACTAGGCTATCAACTTCTCCACATCTGTTAAAAATACCACAGCACAAATTACCTCGCTTGTCTTCATCTTCCCTGAAAAGTATCTCTCAAAGCCACAGTACGTTATCAAAAAGCCTGAGTCTTCAACAAGATGGAGACTTCGAGACGAAAATCTGATGATGGAGATAATGAACTGAATAATACTTTATTTAAAGTACGTTCAATTGCTACTAACTTTATATAAAAATGGTTCCGGCCTAATAAAAACTATATAGAATGTATATAATGGAATGATTTGATCACTCCCAATTGTTTATTAAGTTAATTGAACTTGAAATATAGGAAGTAAGTTTCTTATACTGGGATTCTGATTACAGTTATTTTGGACTAAGCTGCTGGTATTATTTGGGAATAGTGTGTAAGTGATTATTGGATTGTTCTGCGTTGGACAGCTTTAACTAATCTATTGGTGTTACTTACTTGGGAATAGGCTGTAAGTGATCACTAGACGATTTCGCATTGGATAGCTTGAACTAATCTACTGGTGTCACTTGGGAATAGCGAGTAAGTGATCACTAGACGGTTTCGCATTGGATAGCTTCAACTAATCTACTGGTGTTATTCGGGAATAGCGTGTAAGTGATCACTAGACGGTTTCGTACTAGATAGCTTCAACTAATCTACTGGTGTCACTTGGGAATAGTCTGTAAGTGATCATTAGACGGTTTCATACTGGATAGCTTCAACTAATCTACTGGTGTCACTTGGGAATAGCGTGTAAGTCAACTTCTATAACGTAACGTATGGGGAGCTCGTGCATTTTGCCCTACCACCCTACCTACTAATCCCTACAACCACCCACAATGGGCTATAAAAAAGCAACTGCTAAAGTGTATACCGAAGAGGATATGCAGAAGGCAATAACTAGCTGGAAAAGGAAAGAGTTTAAGTCGATTCGGGCTACAGCACTCCATTTTCAAGTTCCAGTTCAAACACTACGTGACCGAATGGCTGGACGGAAAACTAACGCAACAGCCCATGAGGAGGCCCAAATACTATCAAACGCGGAAGAAAAGACCCTAGAACGATGGATTACACGTCTTACCAGTACTGGATATCCAGCAACTCCTGCGTTGGTCATAGAAACAGCTGAACAAATTCGCCAGGGACGCGTCAAGCTTAGCCCCTCCTTACATCCTCAGCGTACTCAACTACCTCCAATTGGCCACGAATGGCTCTACCGGTTCTTAAATCGATACCCTATACTAAAGGGAACGTACTCTAGACAATTAGAGTCGGCAAGACAACAAGGGGCTACATACGATAAGATCTCCCAGTGGTTTAGTGCGTTCCGGTCGCGTTTTGCTGAACAGAAGTACGAACTCCAGAACGTCTATAACATGGACGAGACGGGATTCGCGGTAGGAACCACCCAATCTACGCGTATAATAGTCGATTCTACTCAGAAATCTAGCTGGAAGGCTACACCTGGACGGCAAGAATGGATAACTGCAATTGAGTGTGTCGATGCTGCTGGTGGGGCTCTCCCACCCATGGTTATATTCAAAGCCAAAAACACCAATTCAAGCTGGATACCACAAGAAGTGCCAGCGTATTGGAGATTCTCAACAAGTAACAGCGGTTGGACTTCAGACAGTCATGGATTTGAGTGGCTGCGGACTGTATTTGAGCCTGAATCTCGACAAAAGTCTGGAGACAAACCACGACTACTCATTGCAGATGGCCATTCCAGCCATATAACTGGCAATATGATCAGTTTCTGTATCGACAACAACATCGACCTCCTTATTCTACCTTCCCACTGCTCCCACTTGCTCCAACCGCTAGATGTAGGGGTGTTTGGCCCAATGAAGAAATACCACGCGCTTGAGATCGATCGGCTTGTCCGCACTGGCATCACGCGATTCCAGCGGGCAGAATGGGTGATACTATACCAAACTATCCGTAAAAAGGCCTTATCTATCGAGAATATACGTAGCGGATGGAGAGGCGCTGGTTTAGTCCCGTTTTGTAGTGGTAGAGTGCTTAATCAGCTACCTGTACCCTTTCAGCCTCAACCTATTACCCCCCAGCGACCAAGAAAAACCCCTCAGCTAGACCTCTCAGTGTTGAAAAGCTCTCCTCCTGATGGAACAGAACTCCGGGAAGCAAACTCAGTATTTAATTCAGCTCTAGCAAGTAACGAGCCTGCTGCAAGTCCAACCCGTCGATATGCGAGACGGGTAACCCAGCTACTCGAAAAGCAGAATGCCGAACTTATAGTGATTCGAAAGGAACTTGAAGAACAGAGAGCGATACTCAATCAACGAAAGACTCATAAAAAGGGCAAGAGGGTTAGATTGCAGGGCCAATTTGTCTTCAGTACTACTGAAGTATTGAAAATCGCTCGGGAGGCTGAAAAGAGACCGGTCGCAAAAAAGCTACGGGGACGGCCACGTAAAAGGCCTATTGAAGAGGTAGAAGAGGATGAGGAAGAGGAAGAGGTACTAAGTGATTCTACTGATTCAGATTCTACTGGAAGCTGTATTGTAGTCGATTATAAGTAGTTTTTGGTAGGGTGGTGGGGCAAAATGCACGAGCTCCCCATATGCACGAGCTCCCCATACGTTACGTTAGTTATATTACCATTTGCATTGTATATCTGTTAAACGAAATATAGAATGAGTCCTGGATTCATTACTTAGAGCATAGTCTTTCTCGATACCTTACAGACTTATCAGAACGAAATACTCTTCGGACCTTCAAGCCATGTCCTAAATGCAGGCCTCTCCTCTCATCAAATGGGTCAGTCAAGGTTTCGAATCTAAGGGCCACTGAACAAACATGCCCTCTCTGCGCTACAGTTATTCGCCATGTCAATAAGAGAGGTAATTGCAACGGATTGGATATTCTCATTGAGAATACTGAATCAGTAATAATTGTGCAACCAAGTCGACGCTCTATTTTCCGATTGTATTCTGGTATGGCATTGTTTCTTTAGTTCTATATATAAGTTCTCGGTAATAATTTATCCACCCTTTCCCTTTAGATCCCCCAGATCCTGAGGGACCGCCTGGTACCCAAGGAACGCCTGATCAGTCTCCCATCAACTTTCCAGGTTCTTTGCGGTTTCCATTGCTACGCGCATGGCTTCAAAGATGCGATAAGGAACATCGTGATCGTATATCGAGTCGCCGTTACGCCATGCCAACACGGCTTCTCAATGTCAGCCCATCGAAGGATACGGCGGATCTACGGCTTGACGAAATGGACCCCTCTGATACTATCGATGGAATCCAATATATTGCTCTTTCCCATTGTTGGGGTCAGCTACCACCAAACGAGGTGCCTCCATACTGTACCACCAGGCAAAACATTGAACCACGTCGAGTAGGATTCACCGTCGTCGACCTGCCACGGACTTTTCAGGACACCATCGAAGTAACTCGAAAACTTGGCTTGCAGTACCTCTGGATCGACTCACTTTGCATTCTTCAAGGTGAAGGCGGTGATTGGGAGCAAGAATCCAAGCGAATGGAAGATGTCTTTGCCTCGGCTTACTGCACGGTAGCTGCAGCATCAGCTTCTGACTCCAGTACTGGTTTCCTAGAGCAGCAAATTGAAAATGAGAACGTCTACATCCAAAATGAATTAGGACAATACTTCTATCTCTCTACAAATCTAGCAGACTTTGACCAGGATGTAGAAAACAGTCAGTTAAATCAACGAGCATGGGTCTTGCAAGAGAGGTTTTTATCTCGTCGGACGATTTATTTCAGCCGCAATCAGGTGTACGGGGAATGTGGGGAAGGCATATATGCAGGCGATATGATTTATTTACGATGGTAAGATTTACAACAGTCTCTTATGCTAGTAAATCCTAACTATTCATATAGTGAGGACCAGACCAAGAAGCATTTTCAGCTTGACCCAATGTTTCCAAAGCGACTTCAAGATTCAGGCTACGCTGCAACACTGTCTTTCCTCCTGTCTTTCCTAGAGGATTATTCGCGACGCGGCATTACGAAACCTACAGACAGAGCTGTTGCAATATCGGGGCTGGTGACTCGCCTCGCAAGCATTCTGCCCTGCGAGGTACACCACGGTATATTTAACATGTTTCTTCACAGAACCCTTCTTTGGCGACGATCAGGTCACCAAGAATTGAAGAGGATTAAGTACATGTCTAATAAGCCAGTGCCATCGTGGTCTTGGATGGCATATGAAGGACGTATTGAATTCCCGCGTGATGACCATGGCGCCTTGGAGTTGTTCACAGACCTCACATTCAACGTACAAAACTTAACCACCACCGTATGGGAATTCACAGATCCGGCTATGAAACTCAAGAAAGAAAAAGATGGTACGTGTTATGAGCTGCTGGATTCCAATGATGTGAAGAAAGGATGGGTAGATCTTGACGAAGAGAAAGAGCTTCCTGCAAAACGAGGCGTGGTTCTCGTGGCGAAACACAAGACGGATCAGCCCGGTAACTGTCAATACTTCGTGTTGATCGTCAGATCAAAGGAATCCAATGATGAGTATGAGAGACTTGGGATAGGAATGATTCAGACAGATTGTGGATTACGCAAGAAAGGAAAGGTGCGCATTTTGTAACGATTCAAGGGCGTGGTACCTAAAGCGGAAACGGCAAGCTATGCTTGGATAGTAATTCTTCAACAGAACTTTGGAAATTTTGAGGATCATTCAACATATATCCTCACTTCTTCTACAACAACTACAAGGAGGTCAAGCATTCACATTTCTATCAGTATTCAAATTGTATCTATGAAATTGAGCATTCATTTCCCTCTCTCAGCTTTGCCGAATGCCGATGATGTGATTTGTTGTGTTGGATGGTGAAGTAATGCTCATAAGAGACTACATTTCTGTCCGCCCCTATACGAGCACTCAGTACAGTATAGACCGATGAATCAACCCCAAACTGAAGTCAAAGGAATCCATACATTGCGCGGTTGTAGCCCGACGAAGCAGCCAAGAAAACGTGACTATGATGGACAGGATAATTTGTCCCTAGACGGATCAGTCATGAAAGCAGTATAGCAGCTTTTTATACCTGCAAGGACAAATGATGCTAACTTGTGCTAATAAAGTATTATGATTGATAGGGGATTGCAAAGACGGTGAGTCCTGAAATACATAATGAAAACAAAGGGTCGGTCTCTGTCCTTGCTCAGGGCCATTTCTATGGCCAATACCTCCAATCTAGACATTATCAGCAGTAATCCAGTCAAGGACGGGCTCTACGCTTTTCGTCGGCTCTTCGAATCAACGCGCATAGATCTAGACGTCGTTGAATCTTCCAACACTGTGCAAGCTGTCCTTTCAGGAGCAACGGGTACAGGTATGGCCCAAATTATTGTGGCTCGAAAGAAAGCTAAATTTAAAAACGGGTTATTCCGGCGCTGGACCCTTTTTGACTTCGCCTCATCGGCATTTCTTACGTAATCATATCGCACCCGCCACTACTCAGCAAATTCGCGACAACTTGTATCCTCGCATCTCAGGTCCTCAGTCCTCCATTTACGGCCTTTTCGATCTGCCATCATGGCTACAGCCTCCGAACTGGACAAAATCAGAAGTGAACCGATCAAGGAAGGGTTAGGCACCTTCCGTCGTCGCTTTGAATCGATACGTTCCGATCTTGGTATCGCGTTGTCGTCCGATACAGTGCAAATCGTCTTTTCAACGGCTGCCACCGCAGGTATAGCTCAACTTCTTGGGATTTTGTTTCTCACTAACGTACATAGTTGTCAAAAGTCTCGTGCTCGACCTTATTCTAGCTTTGCAAAATCAACCAGCAAGCCGTATCCTTCCTTCACGAATTGCTGATAGAACCCTCTCTAGTGACCTTACTATCCTATACAGTCGCGTGGATTCCAACCAGTTGGACAGTGCATCAGCTATCCCTCTGGTTGAACAGATTTTGAGGAATGATCCTGATACACCAACTCGGAATGATGCGGATATTTGGCATGCCGTGTTTGAATTAGTCGCGCGAACAAATCCTATCACACCTCTGACTGCCTTCGAGAAATCCGTCCTCGACACGCCGCTTCGATCCAGCTCGGCTTCTCGGAGAGGAACCGAACAGACGCACGACGAGGTTGATCAACGAATACTCGAAGAACTCACAGGACGTGTCTACTACAATGTGGGAGGGTTCTTTGAGCGATACTTTGAGGAGAAGTCATGGACGAACAAGGCGAGGGATATCTACGACGAGTCGAGGGCCCAATATGCAGAAGGCCGTTGGAGCGGGTGGCCAGAGCCTTCACTTCAAGGTCCATTTTTTGAGTGGTTCACGAAATTCCAGGACACCATTCTCAGCGGATTGGGCCGTAGGTATTACACATCGGCGAACAAAGTGTTGAGTGGCTCGGAGGCTGATCGCAAGCTTGACATTTTTCTCACCCCCGCCGATGCTGTCCTACTACATGGCGAGCATGACTGGTCAAATGTACTTGTCATTGGGGAACACAAACAGAATTCCGATGAGGATGGCTCTACAAAAACATTGGTACAGTTGGCAGGGTATGCGCGTGAGGTGTTCGGAAGTCAACCGGAGCGGCGATTTGTCCCTGGTTTTACGATCTGCGGAAGTATAATGCGACTCTGGGTATTCGACAGATCTGGCTCGTACAACTCTGAGAAGTTCGATGTACACGAAGAGCCTGAGCGATTCGTTAGGGTTATTGCTGGGTATGCATTGATGACGGACGCTGAGTTGGGGTTGAATACATTCGTTAAGCACGATGGCAACGGCAAGTACATCGTGGCACGAGATGTGAACATTTGTTTGGAGGACAAGCCAATCGCCTCGACAAAAGCGATAGTGTGTCGTGGAACAACGTGTTATCGAGGAAGGAGGAGCGACTCCACGGAATGGGAGTATGTGGTCAAGTTTGCTTGGCCGTCTGATAAAAGGCAGCAGGAGGGAAAACTGTTGAAGTTGGCCAAAGAGAGGGGAGTCACAGGTATTGCTACGTGGTTCAATCATGAGCAGATTGTTATTGACGGCGACCCCGACACTATTTCGCATTTCCGACGAGACATGAATTTCGGAAGGCCACGAAAGCTATCGAGCAAAGCTTCTTGGGTCGACGGCAGTCCGGAATCCAGTCGGCGGTACTCTAAATCAAGTCTCAGAGGAAGATCAAGGAGTAGTTCGAATCGCTTGAAGGGCCTAGGAATTGTTGCAAGTACATCTTCCTCTGGAAAGAAAAGAAAAAGAAATGAAATACTTGATCCGGGGAGCAGACTGAAGAGATCTAAATCCGACGGTAGTCATGCCAGCGGGACGAATATACGTATTCAAGAACGCGAGACAGACGCAATCGGCGCTCACAGCATTCAAGAAACGGTAGTTGACAGTCTGGCCCACTGTCGGAATGAGTGGCAGCGGAACAACGTTAACTGTATTCAGGAAGACGGAGTCGACAGCTTCACGGATTACGAAAGTGAGATGTACGAAAATCGAGTGAACTACTGTTTGGTAACTTCACCGGCTGGACGACCTCTCCGCGAATATCGTTCAGTTAGAGAGCTTTTAGAGGTGCTACGCGATGCTATCCGAGGTCATAGGTCGCTGCTAGAGGATGGAAAAATTCTACATCGGGATATCTCCGAAAATAATATCATCATCACTGAGCTCCCTGCTGAAGGTGACCCGAAAGGAAGACTGATTGACTTGGACTTGGCAAAGGAGTTGGACAGTATGCCAAGTGGGGCTCGTCACCGGACTGGCACAATGCAGTTTATGGCGATCAAGGTTCTTGAAGGCAACGGTCATACATATCGGCACGACCTCGAGTCATTTTTTTACGTTTTCTTATGGATGTGCGTCCGATATGGCTACGAAGGTACCGGTAGACCAAAACTTAATAAGCTGATAAGATTGAAGACCAATCTACTGCGAGGTTGGTATACTGGAACATATACAGAAATTGCGAATACGAAGCATGGCCACATGGACAAAAATAGATTTGAGAACATCGTCGCGGAGTTTGCGCCGAAGTTCGAGAATCTCAAGCCGTTGGCTCGCGAACTCCGACATGTTCTTTTTCCAATCAGGGACGGAGCGATCTTTACCGGCACATTCCAGGACCATAGTATAATGTACGATGGGATGATCAAGGCATTCGACAGTGCAATCGACCGTCTGGGAAAGGAGGAACAGGTAAATGCATAGACGAAGCAACTGGGTATTAGCATTATGAGGCGTTTTTTGGGGAGGTAGGGGGAATTTGGATTTTTGTTTTGGGGGCACAAAGGGTCTGGGGAAAACTGTACGATACAATTGATACCAGGGATATCTTATTGTATAATACACCAATAATTGATACTACCACTGTGCTGAAGATGAAGTCTTGAATAGGCGTTTCTTACGCACAGTCGACAGCCATAAGCAGGCAGCGAACCGTTTTCCGACTACAGTTACATGCTCGCCGAATTACATAATTAAACTACCTCATTTAGCAAGTTTAATCGATATTTTAAACAGCCTCAGCCATAAGTTTGACTTCGCTAACGTTCCGCATTTAGAATACACACTCAGAGAGGTGTCCTTCCTTATTTAGTACATTTCATCAAAAAGGCCCAACATATACTATTTTTGACACCATCGTTCTATCAGTGGGTTGTAAGCGCCGTGTAAGCATAGGTCATTTCATACCAAGGAAGATAGTGTAAATGTATCGCATGATGAAGAAGAAAAAAAGACCAGTTCTCCAGGAAAGACTTGTCTATCAAGAAAGATTATTCTTAAAAAGAAAGAGTAGTTCCTGAAAAAGGATTAGTCCTCAAGCAAAGACCAATTTTCAGGGAAAGACTAATCATTTAAGTGAGATTAAGGTCAAAGCTCCCTCGTCCGTACCTAGGGCCCATCTTACAGGGTCAAGGTAATTGGCAGGTGTAAAGCGATTAAACCGCGTAACAGCCGCAGTACAAGCAGCAAAGTGGTCTGGACTCTTGAGCTCCCACAGCAACAAGTTCAGTGTCCTTATGGTGGAAGCGCTCATAGTATGCCGCAAAGCCTCCATGTCCAGAGCGTGCGGCGAGTAGGCGGCCAAGTAGGGGTCGTGGGACAGACAGCCCCTTAGGCAGTCGTGTAGAGAGTGCGTGTAGGCTCATTAGTGTTTACCTCCTTGTCCCCTCGTTGAGAAGTGACGGGACGTCCAAAGAGACCGAGCCGGGTTGGGAATCGGCCTGCGCGCGTTAGGGGCATGTCAATCCGAAGATGTGCTTCTGCGCTTGCATTATCCATGGAGCGGCGGGTCCAGGCTGCGCGGCGTAAGGACAGTTCGTCCAAGACGGCTCGAAGCTCTGTCTAATACGAAGCATGGCCACACGGACAAAAATAGATTTACTTCAATCACTTGTATCTTATACAGGTAGGCGAGAATCACGAGAAGACATGCGTCATCGATATCTTGTCTGATGTCGGTAAAGACAATCATCTTTTCTGGGTTTCGTCGCCTGTTTTATTGAACCAGGACTCTTCAATTCATGGATGATCGCTGCAGCGGAAGTAGGTACATCCTGTACCTCTTTCATCATAACGTAGTGACTGCTAGTAACCGCGTCATCGTTCTCGTCTGTCTCTTTAGAGTCATTATCAAATCTGACTTGAACAACACTATCTGCACCAAAATATACCAGAGAATATTTATTGATCCATATATCTGTGAACGGGCCAAATTCAGCATTTAGAGATTCGCTTAGAGGTTCAATTCCGAACAAAGGCTCGCTATCTGAGAGGGTATATATGTCGAGCTGAGGAGGTTTTATGTGATTGGAATGATCGGCCTGTGTGATACGAACTGCTGTTTGACAATCTGTAGATACTCGAAGATAGTAACCTTTATGCTCGCTATTTTCTTTCTGTTTGGAGCAGTACGCGGGGTCGAGCGAAAGTTCGCCGTCTAAAACCATCGCTACTTCGCTACCACCCATCAATGACATCACAACTGCTCTATTGCAATTGTGATTCAGATATATCGTGTCAATATGCCTCTCATCGAATGTTTGATCATCAGTAAGCGCTCGAATCTGATCTGGCAAAATTTTAAAGTTATTCCAGTAGAAAAGACGCCCAGCAGCTGTCACCGCAACAAGAGGGTTGTTTTGTACAACCATTTGCTCAATCCACTCGTCGGGAACATCTAGATTTTCAAAAAGTGTTGGCCCAGTAACTTGTGTGACTTTGCCAAGTGTTTCACGATTCCAGACATGGATCACCCAAGGGTATTCTGCATTTTTGCTGCATCCAGCTATATAAATATCATTCTTGTCGATACTGATTGAATGTATGAAGAAGCCTTTTGGCAAAGTCGGTGACGAAGTCTGTTTAAGCCCTTCACTGGTAGAAAAGGAGTGTAATTGTGGTTCACTACCCACGACACATGAAACTATAATCAATCCTGAATGCATAGCTTCCTCTTCTATTCCGAGCTTTTTAGGCCATTTGGCGTTTTCGATTTCTACACTGCTAAATGAGCGGTATGTAAAGCTTCTGAGGTTCAGAAGCATTAACTCTTGGCTAATAGAAGAGGAACCGAACAATATTTCATTTCTAGAATGGGAGACAACGGAACACAAATAGAGAAAGGTAGAGGAGAGAGAGCAGGATAAGGTAGGAGACACCTAGTTGGTACGAAGTAGATTGATAATGCCAGCGGAATATATCCATATGGGATTGCCGTCGAATACCTAATGAATAATGTGCAAATGCGATGCTTTTATTTTTTGGGGCTTTCCTCGTTCTTTCCTGACGCTTTCTCAGGATAAAAGATGCAGCGATAAGGAAAGGTGATAAGAACGAAATTGCTCAGCTGTTGTTCAATCTAGAAAATCCCTAACATGTTGCTCCCCATCCAAATGAAACATAATTATGCAAATCAACAGCGTTCACCTCCCCTTTATTCTGCACGGCCCGCTGAAAAATAGGGACTGGAAAAAAGACGTCCGCTTGGGAAATGCCGTTGTTTTCCAGGCGCCCCACACAAAGCTGAAAATAAAAAAAAGAACATCCATTTGAGAATTACGCAGCTGATCGAGCTCATTCACACCCAATGCTACCAATTTCTGAGAATTTTCTTTTTCCGGACCAGACCTTGTTGCTCCCCGTTGGGCTGACGAATATGCGAAGAATGATTTCACATTTATGATGCATATACTGCTCCGTGTCACATGCACGAGCAGCACTCCCTAGCCTTAGAAAATCGTGCTTCAGCACCGTCACCTCTGCGTCACGATGAAATTTGTTAACCCATTTGATGAGTTCGGCCATGTCTGAAACAAAATATCCATCCGTTTGTTTGCTTGGGTCTCCGTTTGCTTGGCTGCTGGCATCTGTTTGTTTGAACAAGAACAGCGCAGAGCACCAATGTTTCGTTGCTTCAAACAGTCCAACCTCAGAATTGCGAACACTTGTGCCGAGAGTCCGAAGCTTTGTAGTCAGTTCAGGGTTTTTGTACACATTTCCATCGATGGCCATTGTCGCATTTAACCAATTTCTGAATTTGGACAAAAGAGTATCTGAGATTTCTTTTTGTCTGAGTTGTTGACTTAGCTGTTGAGCATTCAACGCAGCGAGACGTTCCTCATCCGAGTCCAACTCAAAATTTTCGACATGTCCTGAATCTTTGTGGATATCGTCAAGGTCCGAGTCTCCTGCGACCTTTGACTGCTTTTCAGGCTCGGGAGAGAAAATACCATGGCATACCGGCAGAGAACTCGGTGTTGCTGGCACAATCGCATCGCCAATGTTGGGTACTAATTTTGTATTCGTATATGCGTTTGGTGGTGACTGAGGAATCTCTACTCCTGTCGACCTTTGTGCATCGTTCTTGGCGTATGGTGGCGGTAGTGCGTTCGGTGTTACTCGTGCATCCTGTGACGGTAGTGCGACCGGTGGCGAAAGTGTGTCCAGAAATTCCTCAAGGCCAAATTTGGTCCAGTCCACTACCTCAACATCGTCTATAGAGTACATGTCCATCATATTGGATATACTGATCTCTGCGCCTGTACCGCTCAAGCGTTCCCAAACAGTTTTCAGATTTTGCTGTGCATAATCGCTAGGTTTTATATATACCTTAAAAGTCTTCACAAGAGATAATGATCTGATCATACGAGCCAATTCCTTCGACGTACTATTGGAAGGTGTATTAAGTTTCCTCGTCTTTTTGACAACGAATCCTAGGGAACGGAGATTAAACGGAAGAACATGAATCTGCTCTGATTTGATTATACCAGCATCGTGAACAGCAACTGCGTCAGAGTGGAGAAAATCACCAAGTTGCCTTATCGGACGAGACTTCAAAGCATAGTTAAAGTCACCATGTGGCGGAACAACTAATAATAACTGTGTTGGACGTTGCTTGCCATTAACCCGGCAAAATATGTCGAGGGAGAAATGGACACGAATATGTGCCTTTGAATCGCAGACTACTTCCATAAGAAGTTCGGTTTCCTCTTTGTTTGTATGTGAACGAGAACCTAGCGTAAAAGATTCGCCCAGATTATCAACCCATTTTGTGTAGACTCTCTCCTTTAGGAGAGATTTCAGCCAAGATTGTCGATTGGAACCGCCATGCCGTGTACTATAAATATGATCAGCTGTAAACGTGATGAAGGATAATTGTATTGGAAATAATTCTCCCACACTATGTGTGTATCCCACCCACCCAGGCTAATAGAGCAGCCTTGACCCTTTGGCATGAACCGAATCGGAATGGATTAACCAACAGACACTGAGGAACTTAACCACTCAGCCCAAAGACAGGATCAGGGTTGTTCCCAAACAGCAGACACTGAGGAACTTAACCACTCAGCCCAAAGACAGGATCAGGGTTGTTCCCAAACAGCAGACACTGAGGAACTTAACCACTGAGCCCAAAGACAGGATGAGGGTTGTTCCCAAACAGCAGACACTGAGGAACTTAACCACTGAGCCCAAAGACAGGATGAGGGTTGTTCCCAAACAGCAGACACTGAGGAACTTAACCACTCAGCCCAAAGACAGGATGAGGGTTGTTCCCAAACAGCAGACACTGAGGAACTTAACCACTCAGCCCAAAGACAGGATGAGGGTTGTTCCCAAACAGCAGACACTGAGGAACTTAACCACTGAGCCCAAAGACAGGATGAGGGTTGTTCCCAAACAGCAGACACTGAGGAACTTAACCACTGAGCCCAAAGACAGGATGAGGGTTGTTCCCAAACAGCAGACACTGAGGAACTTAACCACTGACACAGCAAAGCAGGTACTGATGGACACGAACTGTGTACAAAGTATACAAAAGATATTATAGAAGCGGTCTCGTGTAAGTGCGATATAATAATAATGTAATAATCACTGTAACGTGAGTAGTAAAAATGGAGAAACGAAGTAGGAATAGAGAAGAGATAAGTAAGATAGAGGGCAGAAAAATAACGATAATAAATAAGACCGAGGATTAGAAGATTTTGAAGGGGACGATAACACTTATCTATACTGTAGATTACGCTGACCCAAATGTACCGGGATAGTAAAAATTAGTAGATATGAAGGCTACCGTAGTTTATCACAACATACTATTCAACCGGCAGCCACGCTTCTAAGCCACACTTAAGGATTTCTGAGGATTTGATATTAATCAGTACACAGCACTGATTAAACATTTTAATGTTACAAATTGCATATAAAATTACTCTTCTAACTGAGCCGGATCATAATATCAAGTTCAATTGAAGTTAAATTAACAATTCTAAGTTGTGTATTGAATCTTAAGAGTTATCCTTAAACTTGGAAGTTTTGATGGTTGCTAAGAAGTGTGCTATAATGTGGGATAAACTTGGTCTGAGCGTTGAAAACTCGGAATAGCTTCAAAATTTGTCGATCTGTGATTGAGTACAGAACTTACAGAGTAGCTATAAAGTAATAAATCAGGTAGAAAAAATACTCTACTAAGTGAGCTGAATGTTTAGGAAAAAAGCTCAGCTCTTAATTTGAGTGAATAATTGAAGTTTTGTAGAGCTTCAAAGAATATAAGTGCTTGGTGTGGTTTTAGCTGTGTAGCTCCTCACGTGCGCTTGTTGGATAGTAAAAATCGGCGTTTGCTCATGACAGCCGAAGGCAGGTTGAAGCCAAGCTTGCGGCTTTTGTGATCTTCACCATCGAGCATCACGCCAGTAATTGGTGGCAAAAAGGAATAAACCTAGCGATCTTGAGGCAATTTTTGGATTGATTTTTTGATTTCATTGATGGCCGCCAATATACCTAACAAGGTATAAGCAGCATGGCAAGTACCAGCGCCACATGTATCTCCAGTCCTGTACACCAGGAACGGGCGAGTCGAGTCGAGATGTGACTCAACGCGCCGCAACTTGCACTGCACGTATGAACTGGCAACCCCATTCGCGCACCTTGCTGTACTTGTACACTAAGCTCACAAAGCGCACTTCGTTTGCGGATAATGATTAATTACCAGCTAGAACTGCCTACTCTTCATAGGAGGAAAAAACGTCCCTTTCGCGCACGGACCACACACCAAAATAATGGGTTTTACTGGCTGCGAAAAGGACGTTTTTTTCTCCTACGAAGAGTGTCTACTCGGTCAGCACACGTAGGCAACCAACTTTGGGCCTAAGGCAAAACAATGTGCTAAATTAACGTTACCGCACACTAACACTCAAAACAACTCTCACTCTGTATAAGAAAAAGTCAAACCACTACAAAAACATTGATTTCCAGCTGCTGCAATGTCTGTACCGGTCGCACCAGTCCAGCACCTGGAGAAAGTCGAGCTGAGCGGATCCAAGATCGATATTATTCTGTCAGAACTAGGAGAATGGCTTCTGAATGCCAAATTTGACCTAGGTGCAAAAATAGACAAATGTGCAGATACAGAGCTAGGTCAGCGGTGTCAACCCCTCTTTGACGAGTTAGGATTACTTTCTAAGGCAAGAAGAATCTTTTTCCATTTTGTAATTAGAGAAGTTTATCTAACTTTTTACAGTTTCGTACTCAGCAGACCCGAACTCAATACAATGTGATACGAATTCATTCTCAAGAGCCTATAAAATTCTCTGCCTCTGCAGGAGAAACAGACCTTATTCCTATACGAGTCATCGAAGGAGATCCAGTTGTCTCTAATTCTACTTCCGATTTTACTTCCCATCTCAGTCAACATCTAAATCCCGGATCGATGATACATATCACTGAGGATATCATAATTAGTCCTGCATTATATTGTCTTATTGTTGTATATAGGCGATAATAAAAGGGGAATTAGTCAAGTTATCTAACTAGGAAAATCATATGATACAATATCTCCAAAGGCGAAATCATTTTCGGTATCAGCAATTGGGAGAAACGATGTATCGGAGGCGTTGTGTGTAAACAAAGGGAGCAAAGACACATCAAATGAAGCGAGTTGACCTAGTTCTTGCAGTTCGAAGGCTTGCTGAGATTGCATTGTCCATTGTGAAGGATCAATGGCTATAATGAAGTTAGCTTTGATTTTTTAGAAGAAATTCACTTACTAAGTTCATTGACAGATGTACATGATGTATTGCTAAGTGCTGCGGTCGTTGATTGCTCAAGAGCTATACATATCAGTAGAGCATCTCACATAGCAGAATATTAGTTTTATATTACCTGCAGCTGCACTTAATATATCCATTGCACCCTGATCATTATCTATGTATCATAAGCCTTGGACAACTCTTCAGGAATTAGCAAACTCGTACCTACTGAATCTGGCAATTGTGTGCCTTGGGTTATACTACTAACAGGATCAGCTGCCACAGATGAGAACGGTTCGTTTTCAAGCCCAGGTCCAGGGTGCGAGGAGTGCTCTTCCTGTCGGCTATCGTTCAAATCTGCATTCAATTGACCAGAGTCGGTCGGCTGTGTTTCTCGCAAGATATGGTCTGCTATGGTGCCTCGAATTGCGAGCTGCGTCTTGGACTCCCATGGAAAGCGGAAAAGGTTATCTTTTGCAATCAGAAGACCTCGTTGAGTGTAATATCGAAGCTTAAGAGCGTGGCATATCTCTGTATAACTGTTCAACCCAATCAGTGATATTCTCAGCGTAGAAGTAAGGGCCATGTACTCTCTATTGAGCGCAACACTGATGCAAAAAGCAGGATGGAAGCGGGAACACTGAAAATCCGTTGCCGGAACGTCCGCTTGACTGAGAATATCTACAACAAGGGCAACGACCTTATTTCGTCTTTCTTCAGACCTGCGCCAAAAAAAAATGGCCCAGCTGTCGGATATCTGTAAATTGTATATTCCGCCAATGTTTCGTTGCAGGTTTTATCCGCTCCATTAATGACTCATGAAAAAATTTCAATTATCCGCTCCGCCAACGTGTTATCTGCGAATTACCCGCTAGGGCCGTTGTCCGCTCCGCCTATAATCGTTGCGCAGACTAGTACGATTCAATCCCTTCAACATTCAACGAACCATTTATCCATCCACCCACCTACTTCCTAATCTCAATATTGTCATCCAACACCAACATCTCACCCACCAAGCAATTTGCTCCACAAACGCCAAAACAAAGTCTCATTGGCAGTGGTAGAAGGATCTCTCTCGAGTTTTGAAAGATACAAAGCATAATACGTTGGAGCTCACAGAAGTAGCGAATTTAACGTGAATCTTCATTAATTTCATTAAGGTCATGTTCTTTCTATCCTTCTAATTCTTTGTTGATCTTAATCGTTACAGAGAAAGGAGAGAGAAATAAATGTGTTTTCTATCCCATATTGTTTGAGAATTACTTGTTCAACCCCACCTCATTCCCTATCCTATGATATCGGTGCGCATGTAAACGCCCCTCGGACTGTTCCTTCGGCGTATTGTTTTTTCTGTTGCACATAGTGTATTAGTAAACCACACATCTTCTCAAGAGAATCAACGCAACCAAAGATCGACTTCGGCCTCCGCTCCCTAGAAAAGGATTGAAAGAAAAGAACTTACAATGTCTTCCACTGCCGCATACGTTCCGCCTACCAAAACCACCATCCCAATGACAAACACCGCCCCATTTACCACACTCAGGAACAAGTTTTCGCGCGCATACCATTTCCCCTTCTTGAGCAACTTAAACCACATCATGGCCGGGAAGTAGAACGTGAACCCGGAGACAAACAGCGCCGACACAATGGACAGCAAATCCGAGAAGAAGGGGATCGCTTCCGCAATCACCCATGCAATAATTGTGATGAGGCTTACAAGCCCCAACCATGTCAGCCAGCCTTTCTTCGTGTTGATGAAGCGCACCACCGAGTTCTTGTATACGCGTCCGTGAATATAGCGGGCGACGACAGTGCAGTTAATGGAGCCCGAGATGAAGATGACAGGTAGCGCGATGCCGAATGCTATTTTGGCCATGAGATTTCCGGCCGAGAGAAGTGCAGGGGATTGAACATTCTGTCCAACGAAGGCATATATTAATCCTCCTGTGACTGTGTAGATGAAAATTTCGATTAAGCCGAGTGCCCAGATCGATTTAATGTAATCGCGCGGGGTGTGCATCTCGTCCATGAAGGAAAATTGACACAAGGCAAATGAGTATGCGAAGACAATGTTAGTGATGGCGATAAACGCTTCCGAGAAAGAGAGATTCTCCTTAGGCCACGCAGACCAATCTACTTGCGCCAGTCCCCCCGCTGAAGAACCAGATACCACAGCGGTAGCCACAATAGTAATCCCAATCGCGAGCATAATTGACACAAAATCAATATAGCCCAATATGGCTACGTCCGCAAATGAAGGGGGGATTGCCAACACTAGCAGGATGACAGCTGACACAGCCCCAAACACCACGGAGCACGCCCCATTGTTCGACAAGTTAAGAAACGCAATCGTTCCTGTCAGACAATGCGATCCCACCGAAAATGTCAGCTCCAACGCAAACATCGCGCCGAGCAGCTCGTACCCAAAGCGTCCCATCAGCAACTTCCCGGCATCTGCATAATGCGCCACGTGTGGAAACGCCAGTTTGACTTGCCCTATAATATGACTGGTATAGATGGCAATCAGTCCGATACCGACGGTGAGAATCACCCCAGCTACCATCCCTAGCGTGGCAAAGGCTCCAGGAATAGATAGCGCACCAAGCGCAATAGCTTCCACAATTAAAATAACAGTTAGCCGTTTCCAGCCGAGTCGACTGAAGTTCGCCCGCCCGTGCGCCTCTAGTGTGGCGGTCTCTCCCATGATTCCTTCTTTGTCTTGCGTGTGGTGTGAACCTGAGTCCGGCGTGTACGGTTTACTTGCACCACCTGATTCAATCTTGTTCGGGTCGTCTTGGATTGCATTCATGGTTGCCAATTTTTAATGAGAGATGGAGATTGAATGTGGCAGGTTGAGGGACCTTTTAGTGCTGGGCGAATGAAAGCACGGTAAGGATGAATTATAGAGTATTGTATGTACAAGAAGTGGGCCGGGAGAAAAGTGAAAATATGTCGAGTTGAGAGAGGGGGTAATGCAGAATTATAAACAGGTATGGGAGGAGTGCAAGGTCACTAACCCAGTATGCCCGAGAAAGATACGGGAGAAAAGAATTACATTTGCTTTTTATACAGCAGAATTGAGAAATGCGTGGATGAGGAAAGCACGATGGACCTTCGCAAAACTATTACGAGAGATTTTCGCTTGCCCTCCGCAGTTTATGAAGTGATTTGAGCATCCTCCGGGCGATACCCCCGTTGTTGTCTGCTCGGGACTCGGGTGGCACCATGGAGGGAATTGTGGGATGTTTGTGGGAGTGGATCTCGTTCAATGACTCCTGCCACCATCTCAACATTTTCAAGGATTGCTTAACACTTGGATATGTAATGAGAACCCTTACATGTACTCGAGCAATGAAATCGCAATAGATCATTCATTCAAAATAATCTCGAAGAGTCTAGACAGTATAGTAGCAAATAGAATCGACGGGATTTAAAAGTGATTGAAGAATCAAGATTGTACGGAGTACGATGTAGTTAGGATGAATTTGCATATTGAAAACCACAATTACGGTCAGTGGGTGGATCTTTTTATGTCATTGAAACTGACTTTGCCAGCATAGTGTACCGGTATACTGACGACTCTGGCGAATTTAAACCAGATGAAGATGGCATATTGCATCTGGTCCTCGAAATTGCAAAAGCCAATAGATGAACATGTGCAGGGTCGTTGTGCTGTATGATGATACAGTATCAGCGAAGTATAGAATCGCAAAGTTGAGCATTGGTGAGTTGCGGATGAATATCAAAACTCGTCAAAGCAGAAACGAGGTGAAGATTTTTTTTTCCAAGTTCGTCATGCACATGACATGGCTCAGGGGTAGCCCTTGCCTTTAAGCGTTGAACCCCGACTTTTGCCCGATGATATGCGACGATACCCTTACTGCACGTGCCTTACTGGTACAACCTCTACTCTCAGAAAAATATTCTACATCAGAATATCTAGCTGTTCACCTGTTAAAGACAACCTTTTGAAACCCTACGTGAAGACTCAAAAGAAGGGTCTATATCCGTATGTGCCTAGAACAAACCAAGTACTATAAATAGCCGTCAAAGTTTTCTAGAAGGTAGCTAAAGAACGTAGCTCAACACTAAAAACATGATTGAAATTAAAATCACATAGAGTAGACAACTAAAGCTCAGTCACCAATAGTCGGTTTGTACATAGACTTGAAAGATCATAACGAAGTTGAAGTACAATTTTCATAAAATGCTTTTAATACTTCTATAACCATTTTGAAATACTGTGTGATGAGACTTTAACCTCTTGATTAGCCTGAGTAACGAAGCTCCTGGCGTCCACCAGTAGGTGAACAGATTAATAGGACACTTCTCAACTCTCGAAATTGATTCTTCAATTGTTTGATATCAGAATTGACCTTTTGTTTGTTCCATCTCTGATAAATTAATTTTACAATTTTACAATTTCTAAGATGTATAATTTGAGATTTGAAGAGACATTCATAAGTCCCATTTTGCAGTGTCCCCATCAGTTCGTACACTCACTGATGGTCCACCAGTCGTATATTTTTCATGACTAATCGATAAGGAGAGGGTTTTTCGAGTATGATTGTTAAAACATGTAAAATGACTCGTATTTCAATTCCTGAAGATTCTGATGAATCGAATCTAGATACAGGGCTCCTCTTGATACACACACTTTGTGTAACCTACTATTTTACTAGATACCACTCATTCTATTTTAAATCAAAGTATGATACTCTGTAGTAAAAAAACTTTTTCAATATCTTATTAATTATTCAGTTGAGGAAAGTATACTTCTTGAAAGAGGCTTTCTATTCTACTAATTAAGTATATGTCAAAGTCTCGAGAGATAAGTATATATAAAAGACATATAGAATCTATTTCACTCAGCTTCCTTATGCAAAAGTTCCATATAACTAACGAAACATTTCTTGTAGAAAGACCTCTGTCTTTATGAGAGTTGGATGTATGTAGTATTACATGGCTCAGCGCTCTTTCTTTCTTTTCGATTGATTGATTGATTGATTGATTGATTGATTGATTGATTGATTGATTGATTGATTGATTTTATTAACGTCCATCTTCAGTCCAAGACTATATAGGACGGCTAGGCCCTAAGGGCCTAACGGGTAACTTTTTAATTTACAATATTGGATATGATCTAATTGGGGAAGTGAAAACAAATGCTGGGGAACAGTGCCCGCTCATTATACGCATTGCATATAATAAAAAGATTTTGAAAATCAAGAAATTGTGAGGAGGTCAAACCCCTCTCTTATTTCCTCAACTGCTTCTTCTTCATTCTCTTCTCCTCTCTCCTCTTCCACTACTACTCCTTCCTCTATTACTTCTTGTTCAAGAGTCCTTGCTAGATGCCATGCCCTTGTAGCGATTTTAGTGATATTGATAAATTTGATAGCTAATTCGATACCTATTTTTGTATGCAATAGGAATTGTATAGTGTTTTTGGATAATGGTATCTTCTTAAAGATCTCTTTTCTTTTTGTTTTATATATAGGACAGCTAATAAGGAGGTGTTGTGGTGCCTCAATATTACTGCATATACATTTGTTATTGGTGAGTTTGGAAACGATGTAAGTAGGATTTGATATATCCGTGACCTAATTTGAGTTGAAAGAATGCGCTAGCAGTATTTCGAGTAGTTCCGCTTGGTAGCTTGATTTTGGAACCTATTTTCCATGGAAATAGCTTCGAGTAAGTTGATGGGGATTGGTTTGATCTGAGTTCGTATTGTTTGAGAGTATCAAGCCATTGATCTGAGGCATATTCTTTGACAGTCATACCTAGTAGTCCAAAGCTTGTTTCGTTCGAGGTAGGTTGTATTGTGGTTGCTTCCTTGGCTAGCTTATCTGCTAGCTCATTTCCTTCAACTGAGGTATGACCAGGAACCCAATTTAAGGAGATTTCGGCTCCTTTTGCTCTGATAACTTCTGCTGCTTTGATCGCTCTTATCTGATTGGCTTGTCCTGGGTGATCTGAAGGAGTTTTTAAGCGGTATAAACCAGCTTGATTATCCGAGTAGATTTTGAACTTTTGACCAGTATAAGCGATTGAGCTAGCGTATTCAATAGCTCTTGTAACTCCAAAAAGCTCTCCATTATATACCAATTGATTAGTACCAATATTGCTTCGCTCTTGATATAGAATTCGATTATTTGATTGTATAGCTACTATGCCTACTCCAATACCTATTCCCTTTTCGGTGGAGGAGGCATCAGTGTAAATATAGGTGGTATCTTTATCCCTATGTTTGAAAACAATATTATGAAGAATGGCAGCATCTTCTTTTGACGAATTGCTAATGTTAACTCGGAAGGGGGTTTCTCTTTTCCATGGGGGGAAGTTAAAATGAATGATCTTTTCGAGTGAGGAAGGGTTGAAGTCCTGGTTTATCGATTCTTTGATTTTATCCAGTTGAGTAGGTTTATATCGTTTTCTTCGAGGGGTAGAGATCGCATCCAAATTGGCTTGATATTGGATTAGTGATGCTTTTTCGATATTGATTGGATGATTTGGTGAAAGTTTAGCTAAACGGAATGCGTATTGCCTAATATTCGAGTCTAATCAATTTTTGAGGGTTTTAAGCCTGCTTCTACTTCCATTGGAAGAATTGGAGCAGTTTTGAATACTCCTAATATCTTTCGAAGAGCTAGATTTTGAAGTGATTGCATCATATCCTTGAAATGGGCTTGGCCTCTCCACCAGATCACTGATGCGTAATCGGCTATACTGGTCACACATGCTATATATAACTGTCTAAGAGCTTTCGGACTGAGGCCCTTTTCGATATTAGCTAATCGGGCCATTCGATGGAAGGCTCCTTTTGCTTGTGTGATTCGAATATTAACATGTTGATTGAATTTGAGGCTCGGGTCGAACCATATTCCCAACCATCTAATTAGAGATTGAGGTATAATTATTTCCGAATTGGGTAGTTTGATTGGGTAGTTTTTCGTCAATTTGGATGATGAAAAGTGCATTAGCTCTGTTTTTGCTAGGTCGAATTGAATAGCATTCTTTGAGCTGAGTTCGTAGATTTGTTTTGTAGCTCTCTCTAGAGATTTGATATTCTTTTCCATGTAGATGAATTGGTGATTAGGGCAATATCATCAATATAGGAAAGAAATTTGATCGAATTGGATAAAAAGAGGTCCCTAATGTATATAAGGAAGAGAATTGGAGAAATTGGACTGCCTTGTGGTATTCCGGTCGAAATTGGCTTGAAAGATTCGATTTGGTTATTAAAGGATAGTTTTAGTTGTCTTTGTTGAAGAAATGAAGCTATCCAGGAGATGAGATTCGTCGGTAGTCTTAACTTCTTGCAGATATCCAGTAGTCGATTTTTTGAAACGTGATCGAATGCTCCCTTTATATCCATAAATAATATTGAGGTCTTCTTGTTATCTTGCTTGTTTCTTTCGATTTCTGTTGTTAATAGAAGTGCAGCATCGATTGCTGATTTCTTTTGGCGGCCTCCTATTTGACTCTTGTGTAGAAGGTGGGTAGTTTCCGCTAAATATCCTAATCGTTGAGCTAGAATCCTTTCACTAATTTTTCCCAGACAGTTTAAGAGTGCAATCACTCTATATGCTTTTGGAAGTGAGTAATCAGGTTTTGAGGCTTTCTTTAGAATAGCTCCAGTAGCTTGTTTCCAGCATTTAGGGTGATATCCGAGATTGAGGAGTTTGCTGAAAAGAGTAAAAAAGATCTGTGGGATTGCTTTGTAGGCCTTTGTAATGATTTCTTGAGTGATCCCATCTGGACCAGGGGTCTTTCCTTGTATCTTAGCTGAGCAGGCATTGCTTAATTCGATTTGAGAGAGATTGGGCCATTCCCATTTCTTGGATTGTTTATACCCTACCCATTGTGGTTTTAGAGTAGTAGGAGGGGGAGGGAATAAAGTCGATCTGAAAGCAGAGCATTTTCCTTCAAAAGAGCTTTCTGATGAAATATCCGGTATCCTTTGATCTTGGAAGTCTTTGGTATAGGTCATTGCTTTGAAAACTGTCTGTGTATCCTCCTTTTCTAGGAAATCATTCCAATGATCCTTTTTGCTGTTTTAATAGCTTGAAAGTATTTGTTTCTAGCAATTCGATATTCTTCCTTAAGATTAGGGTTCTCTCGATTTGATTCGATTGATTGCTTTGCTTTTCCTAGCTCTTTTCGAAGATCTTTCAACTCGGGTGACCACCATGGTTTAGCTCTTTTGATTGAAACAACTTTGGGTATACACCTTTCTGTTGCTTTTTGGATAATCCTTGTAAGTTCGCTTGCTGCTTGATCTAGAATTGAATGGGAATTGTCTCTTTCTTTCAAGAAGTTTAGTGAGTCCTCTTCCGTAGAAGTTATTGAGTCTAAAATAGAAAAAATAGGGGAATACAGGGATTCCAATTTTAGTATTGATTCAAAATTTTCCCAGTTGGCTAGCTTTGTATTGAATCTAGTTGTTGATTCTGAATTGAGGGCGTTTAAGTCTTCTTTTCCTTTCAGTTCGAATAGTATTCCTGCATGGTCGGATCCTGTATCTGAAAGAGTTTGCCAGTTGTGAATTTGGGGAGAGATTCCTTCGGACGCTAGTGTTAGATCAAGGACACTTGGATTAAGGAGATTAGTTCGATAGAAAGTGCTGATTCCGGGCTCGTTTAGAAGAATGAGATTCTGATCTTCAAACCATTCTGCTAATTGATCAGCGTTTCCGCTTTTCTTTGAAAAGGATCCCACCATGGGTGGTGGGCATTGAAGTCGCCAAGGAGGATAGTTTCTTGTGTGATAGATATATCATATAAACATCTTTCAATTGTGAAACCTTTCTCTTTAGCTTGATCAGCCTCGTTGTATATATTGATAATTTGAAAGGTTTTATCTCCATTTTGACAATTAAAGATTTGTATATCAGGATCTATTGGGGAATCGGGAGCTAGGTTGATTGTAGCTTGAAGAGTTTTTGAAGTGTATAGTAATGTACGAGGTCGAAAGTTAGAATCGAATCTTGGTAGTGTTTGTATGAAATTAGAGTGTATAATAGATCTTGAATTTGAGTAATCGATTCCATTTTGATAATCCAAGGTTCTTGAATCATAATAAGATCGATATTGAGTTCTATTGCAAGCTGTAGAACGTTCTCTGTAGCTTGTGAGCTCTTATTAAGATTTATTTGAAGAATTCGAATATTAGTGTAACTCATAAGTTGGTGTTATTTGCTTTTTGTTGGATTGCTTGATAGATTTCGCAGGTTCTTGAATTTGCTGTATGCTTTCCTTGGCAGTTCGAGCATTTAGCAGCGAGATGTTGGCAGAACTTTCCTCTGATATTGCAGACTACACATAGATGTACTGATGTGATATGTTTGCCTCCACATAGTCCACAAGAGGGATCCCTTCTGCAATGTGTATCCTGATGTCCGAATCCTTGGCATTTTTGGCATTGTGTAGTTGGTTTGGATTCGTAGAACTTTTCTACTCTTGTACTAGTGCCAGCGATATATAGTCGTTTCCGAATGGCTAGCTCTGCTTCTGATTTTGTTGCAAAAGCAATCACTATTGCTCCTTCCCGTTGATGAGCTCTTTTTGATGATGGTGTAACCAAAAGGGGTTCCTATGGGCTTGAATTCTGGATTGAAGGTTTTGATTTCCTCAAGAATGAGGTCCATTCCTCTTGTTCCAGAAAATTCTTTTATAGGGATTTTATGAATAATGACCTTATGCCATTCTTGATCCTTTTGAATTCTTTCGAATTTGATGAGATTACTCCAGATTGCCTTTTTTTCTAATAGAAGTTGTGATGTGAAAGGTGCATTTGTAGTAATTATTATATTTCTATTCAGCGATAGAGTTACTCCTGCTATAACCGGGCCTTTAATTCCAGTTTTCTGGAATGCTTCGTTTATTTGGTTTCGAATTGATATAGGTGAAAAGGAGGTAATGTTCGTGATCTCTGGGTTGATCAGGATTAAGCGTCTTTGTGTGATTTCGATCTTCTTATCTATTGGGAAGATCTAATAGTTTTCCCTTGCCTACTAGGTTCCATTCTCCTTCTTTTGTTATTGCTGCATATGTCGATTTAGTGGTTGGTGTATTGATTGGCAAGGGAGCTTTGGTTAGGGCTTTAGCTTGAGTTTCGATTTTCCGTGTAGCGGATTCTAGATGAGTGATTTGGGAGGTGATGATATTGGAGGCGGTGGTGAGCTTTCCTTTTCGGTATATTCTCTAAAGATCTCTAGGAGATCTAATAGCTTCGATTGCTCATCACATGATTGAGAAAGAGTTGACGCTAATACTATAAGATCTCTTGCTTTTAAGATAGCTTCCTTAGGTGTAGTTGGATTGTTTTTTATTCTGGGTTGTTTATTCTGATTGCTAAGGGGCATTGTAGGGCCACGTTTCTTATTCTGATTGAATATATAGGTAGTATTGGTTGTATCTTGAGTAATAAAGGGGTCACTAAGTAGATTGAAGTCTTCAACTCTTCTTCCAGAACTGGTTGGCTGATTGGTTGGTAGACTAGGGCTAGAGATTTCGAATTGAGGGTTTTCAGAAGGCGGGGGAGGGCTTGAGGGTATTGGGGTACCTAGAATAACAGTAGGATACGTGTTTGGTATGATGGAGGCTTCGGGAGAAGCCTCCATCATAGCTGTATCCTTGAGTATTGATGGATTGTTGAAGTTATTCATATTGAGGATCTTATTCTGATAGTTTGAGGTGAAAATTTTACGCGAATTTTCGTGCGAGTTTCGTGTTTGGAGCGCCGACGACAGTATCACAACAACTACTGGTCAGAATCACTTGGGGGCAGTTGCAATCAATTTGGTTTAATAGCTATGATCTAGATCGATCGCGAAAGGGTCGTATTTCGAAGAAAAAGTTTCCTTCGAAATTTGTTGTGTGATAATGAGCATGTCACTCACCTGCTGATTACAATCAATAAGGTTTTCACCAGTGATAAATACCTATGTAGCCTTAAAAGAAAGCCTCCACGGAGGTATATGGAATAACTTTACTACACCGCTTTTCTTCTGCAACTAAGAGAGTCATTCTGCCTGAACAATCTGATCCTGGCTGGCTAACGAAGGCGGTATAACATAACTCAATTCATTTATTTACCTTCTTAATGCTCCTCAGTTATAGACGCAGTCACATATTCTATTTAAGGAATAACAGACAGATCTGAAACTTAGACCCCATTTGACAATCACATTTCCTGAAATCCTCGTCTGTATAACAATTCACGAAAATGACAGTTCAGCACGAATTCGAAATCACGTCTGTAAAATAATCGCTATGATTCAAAAATTTGGTTCAGATGTCTTGAAATCTGATCGTCAAACAGGCGCTAATCTCGTATTTCGTGCGTATCCAGACCCTGACAATTACATATATGTCGAACTAAATTAGATACAGACAGCCAAGCATTTCCGGGCTGACCGTTATTTAAGGAATTGGGGTGGTTATCTGTTGTAAGTGCCTGGATCGGTGTTTTGGTTTTCCGTGATTTCACATAAGGTTTAAACCCAATTAGTGTGTCGCCATTCCAATCGCTCCCGGTAGCTACCGGTAGTCGACAACCTTAATCAGTCCTCAGAAATTTAGCTATAAAAACTGTGACACAATTTGACACTGTCAGGATTCATCTTGTTTAAACTTCACACTAGAATGTCATTGGGATGAATTGTTTCCGTCTTTGGATCTTTCCCTTCAAAAATACATGCATGTCGGAGTCTCCCCCAACTGATCTCAAACAAGCAAACATTATCCTCCCAATCTTAAAACGAGCGGTAATCATTGCATTCACAGGAAGCCCCCCGTTTTCACGCAGATTGTTTTCCACTTTATATTTTCAAGTCAAACTCTACTTCATTGTTACACATTGCAGATTTCCTTCTCCCTTGATAATCAATGCTGCTGATTAGTAGTAAAGGTGGCATTTTGGTTTCCCGGAGTTAGCCCTAAACTTTATTTTGAGTGCTACAATATGTAAGTGGCGCAAGACGAAGGAGTCGCGCAGATCGCCTTCATAACCACATCCACGAAATGTCATTCTGACGTTCTGTGAATGGCTAATAGACTTGGTTGGCAATTTCATTTTACGCTTTTCCGTTATCTGTGTTGTAGATATATCAGAATCTAGTCAAAGAATCTACATTTTGTACCACGTGGTATTCACAGGTCGGCCGCCCACTTTCGAGATCTTCTTGCAACAAAGGCCGCAAATTATCCACCAGCTTGGTCAACTCCGAATTCCCCGCAGCGCAAAGAGCTTCTTTGATTGCTTCCACCATCGTATTGTCCGGACCGAAACGTTCGCGACTCATAATCGCAACTTGTGCAGGAAGACCCACTGTAGCTCCTGGCAGTGGAGTTGAATACAGCACGACCCAGTCCACATTTTGCGAGTCGGCACCCCAGGCCAGAAATGCAACGTGGTCTGATATATGGCTCAGATGTCCTGTACATTGGCACAGCCAAGCATCATCGAGGCCAGCAATGGGGGAGTCAATTCCAAAGGCGGTGTAAATACGTTCTGGCTGGTTGAGGGGAGTAAGAGATACCAGCTCTTGGTTTGTACAGGGCCAGACTCCATTCATGACCGGTTCATATTGAATGACAAAGTTCTTCGTACGCTCCCAGTAATATTGTTGAGAAGTATGGGTCATGTACCACGCTCCATAGAGCCAGTTCTCTGGAGTAGGAGTCCATGATTTGTCTTGCACCCCGCCGATGAATGATGGAGGTGGTCGGACTTTGATCGTTGCTTTCGATTCGGATCTGTGGCTTGTCATTGTATACTCGGTCGAATACAGATGCCTTGGAGTGAGATGTATGTAAATTTGAGAAATTGAGTTGTGAGATGTTCGAGATAATTTGGAGGTCGAGTGCACCTCAGCTTTTATCTTATGGCCGGTGTTCTCAGTATGCCATCGGCCACCGCTGCTATACTCGCACGTATCCTCTTATGCCTCGGTTTGCATATACTTGGAGTTTTCAATCCGAGCTTTGAGTCAATGGTACAACTTATCTCTCGGTTTCACTCAATATTATCGTCATGCCACTGTTTAAGTGAAATGTCTCTTTCTGTAAAATGCCTGGCAGTCATAAGCTATCTGGATCACAATCGTTTGGTGCACATGCTTTTGTACAATGCGTTGTACTAATCTATAGAGTGGGATAGTACCATTTTTGCTAGGCTACCAACCCAAGGACTCAAAAAGAATGCATATCGATTCAGATATAACTGTGTGAAATCGGGGAGTCGTGATAGAACAAGACTTTGCAGTGATATGCAGCTATATTTTGAGACTCTACAAAGATATACTAAATCTTATCAAGTTCAGTTTTCGTGCCCAGCAGATTCTCGTTACACTTACGACCAGAGAAGTCGACCAGCTTTTAAGCCAACACTTATACATCGCAAACCCCTGGATATTGAAATATCTACAGTATTTGTAGAGAAACATATTTGTGTAAATCTAAACATAAACTTGAATACGCCAGATAATTACAACAATTCCCACGCTCTCAATGTCCACAACCCTTCGAAATGTCCAATGACGATTTTTGGTTTCTATTACTTACTCGAATACAGGCGTAATCCATTTGTTCCAAGTTTCGTCCTCCCTCAATCTCTTGGCTGCTGATTTCTCGATCCAAACAATCAAATCTACATTCCCATTCCGCTGTGCCGGCATCGGTACTACTCTAGGAATGCAGTCTAAGAAAGGATTGGCCATCCTCAAAGCATCCTGAAATCCCAAACTTCCACCCCAGTCCTGCTCATAAAACCCCATATCTTTCAAATTACTAATGACCAAAATAGGATTTAGAGTCTTGGCATATGATACACGTTCCTGTGTAATATCGCCCAAGCCATCTAGGAACCCGATAATGTCTCTTATATGCTTATCATTAAAATCGTTTCGTGACTCGGAGATAGCAAGTGCTGCTTCAAAAACGGACTTCGGATGAATATCAAGGGTGATGGGAAACCCCAGAGAGGAATTTCCCATGAATCTCTTGGGCAGTGGTGGATCAAGAACTGTACGACCATCATATGCAACAGATAAATTTCCCCGTAAAAGTTTTTGACTCCCGTTCGATATTCTGGCACGGTTGACGCAACACCACATTAACGCAGCCAGTGCATCGTTCACTGTTAACCAGGATGCCGCTGAACCTTCTGCTGAGATAGAATCTCTGAGCTCTCCCAATTTTGAGTTGGAAATGCAGAAGAGGGCATTTTCCATCTCAGTAATTGACTTTGGGGGAGGGTTGATAAGGTGATTTCTAGGATCTTCGAGCTTTGAATTGGCAAGTTGTAGCTTGTATTCTCGAACATCCATTCGCTCAACATTGAGATTTCCGCCCATGAGTGGGGTTCTATCAAGAAAGCTAGGTAAGACCTTGTAGTCTTGCAAGTCGTCATTGAGGGACACTTCGGCTTCGGTGGGCCAAGAAGCTTTCACGTTCTTCGATAGAATGGAGAGGATGTTATTCCAGGCAAGTACATCACATGCTGTATGAAGGACACTCAGATGAAGAATCAATCCTCCATCAATGAAGTTTGCCTGAGCAGCTATAACCGGCAGTCTTTCCCGAGTCATATACTCTTTCACTGGACTGAGGCAGTCGTCTGTGAAGAGAGTACTCGGAAACCTTGTCTTTCTTAAATTTTTGTATGAATGTGGCCATGAATTCCTACTTCCGGTACGGAGATCATTGAATATCAATTGATTTCCTTCGAAATCTTCAGGTAAAGTTTCGATGCAAAACTTTCCAGGAGAACCCGTAGGGACGACAGACCCGCCAAGAAAAGGGATTTCCTTTATAGTCTGCTCCAAACCTCGCTTCAAGTGTTTATGGATATCTTCAATGTTACTGCGGCGAGAGATTGGCCAACTGCAATTCATACTGATTACATATGTTCGAGGCATGAGGTGATCTAGTGGCGTCAACTCAGTGATTAAAGTTTCGGTCGCGGAAGGCATTGCCTGATTGGGGGGAGTGCTGCTAGACATTTTTCGAGAAAATGGGTAGAAAATTGATTTTCATTGAACGTCAAAGACCGCAGAGCTTTTGAACTGTGCAATGTCTGATGGGGCTGTGCTCTCTGTATTCTGTGATGTAAATGAACTGGGAGCCACTTTCCAAGGTCCGCGGGATATCCACAACCTGTCTGGGTTTCCGGCCACCGGTCATTAAACCCGAATATTCACCTTGCTGGTGATCAAAAATTTCCCATCTTCTTTCTAGTTGGTATTTTGTCTTGTTTCGTCCCCGAATCGAAATCATCAAGAGTTCTTGGAGTTTTCTTACCATGCATTCAACTTCTTCCTAAATATAGTCTATTATAAATTATGGAGAATCCAGTTTTAATCCAGAAAGCCCCTCGGCGATACAAATCTGCAATTCCATTATTCCTATTTCATGATGGTGGTGGAACGGTTTTACCCTATTACTTCCTTGAAAGCTTAAACCGCAACGTATGGGGAGTATCATATCCACACCTCAATGATGGCGGTACTTTTGAACATGGTATCAAAGGAATGGGCGAATTGTATGCTGGATACATCCGGGGAAAAGTCTCCAGAGGCAAAGTCCTACTTGGTGGTGAGTTTCCCACTTTCTTACCTACATAACATCACTCAAGTTTGCTACAGGTTGGTCTGCGGGCGGGTCAATAGCGATTCAAGTTGCAAAGTGCTTGGAGAATATTCCAGAACTTTGTGTCGCTGGAATAATCTTGTTAGATACGCCATATCCTGATTTTCCGGACTGGCGACCAAAGGATTCACCACCAGTTCAGTTTCATATTCCAGTCGTACCGGATCAAACAGCAAAGAGTAGATTGGCACAGCAGCAAGCTGTGAATGATATTATCCATGCGCTCTCAGTCTGGGAGTTGCCAACTTGGGAAAACGGAAGGTACAGTCTCTTCATTCTTTCACTTTAAAAGGTACATGCATGTTGACGATGGATCGAGATTCAGACGACCGCCACCCGCTGTTTTTATAAGGGCGCTCAAGGTAGTACCGACAGAGAAGGTTGTAGAGGTCGACTGGTTTCGTGAAGAATATGCTTTAGGTTGGCAAAAGTATCCGTACAACTTTATAGTTGAAGAGCTTCGAGTTGATGGTGATCATTTTAGCATCTTCACTCCTTCATATGTGAGTTGCTACCTCTAGAGCCTCCAGTTTCTGATTGACTGACGTGAATTTTTGTAGCTACCGGAGTTGAGTACGAAATTGAGGGAAGCTCTAGAGCTGCTAGATTCCAAACCAGAGACTGGCATATTACTGGATTCCAAGCTGAATAGCAGCATAGTAATTTCGGCTTTATGAATAGACACAATCAAAACACCAGGATAAATGTTCTTGACGTCGAAGTTGGCACAGTTTTGAATTTCAACCTTGAGGAGGCTTGGCGATTAGTCATGACATGAGAGTAGCTGGAAACGTGGAGGGATATTCATATGCAGACGCGAATACTTGTATTTTTATTATATATTATATTGCCTATAGATTACAAAAATCTAAGTTTAAGAATATTGCATGAGACTACAAAAGTGAAGCCAAGATTGAATACTTTGTTCGATTCTAACGCTTCAATTTGAGTTCAGTTGCTTTGTTTCCTCAAAGCTGCCCGTGCTCTCGAACAATCGGAATCCGATGTAACATTACACCTGGAAGAACGGAGACCGAGGACCCACATCACCGTTGGAAGGCCACACGAAACCGCAAACATGGAGAAAGGTGAATAAGCTTTATGTAGAGACGATGCTTCCCCACAAGGAGCTCATGGTTCCTGCCACAGATCTGCATCTACCTAATACGATTTCTAGATTTCATCGAATTCAGATATCTTATCACAAATTGATTTCCAGTATTCTCTACTTTCTATCAATCGTTATGTTCATTTGTTGATTTTTTACGTACATTACTCTTACAATTATCATAACCATGTCTTTTCCAGAGCCTGTTGCCATCATTGGCATGGGTAAGTTATTATATGTGTTTTTTGAAAGAAACGAAGTAGCTAATAGACGTTCAGGATGTCGCTTCCCAGGCGACTCAGATACCCCAGATGAGTTCTGGAAGATGCTTGCCGAGGAACGTTCTGGACTTTCGAGGCCGCCATTATCACGCTGGAACATTGATGGCTTTCATGCAAACAAGGCTCGACCTGGTTCTATAACTCCAGAAGGTGGTTATTTCATTAATGAGGATATTTGGAAATTTGACCCGGCGTTTTTCGGTATTGTACAAGAGGAGGCGAAGGCAATGGATCCTCAACAAAGAAAGTTGCTGGAGTGTGTTTACGAGTCTTTTGAGTCCGGTGGGATTACGCTGAGCCAATTGTCGGGCTCCAATACAGGTTGTTATATTGGAAATTTCACTTCCGACTACTACCTTCAAGGTCATCGAGATCACAACAATCCGAGGCCTTATAGTTTATTAGGTTCTGGTTACACTATAATTAGCAACCGAGTTAGTTATCTTTTTGATCTTTGTGGTCCGAGGTAAGTTTCCTGTCAACTCATTTCTAGGTGCACAACTGAGAGTGTGCCAATAGTCTCACAATTGACACGGCTTGCTCTTCCTCTCTTTACTCTCTACATATTGCCTGCAGAGCGCTACAGACGAAAGAAATTGATGCTGCGGTAGTTGGTGGTACAAATCTGATGCTCGCCGTAGAAACCCAGATGAGTACAGACAAAGTTGGTGTTCTATCAGCTACATCTACTTGTCATACTTTCGACGAGTCAGCTGATGGATATGGCCGTGCTGAAGGTGTTGGTGCAATTTTTTTGAAGCGTTTGTCTGATGCCATTCGGGATAATGATCCTATACGTGGTGTAATTAGAGGCACAGCTACGAATGCGAATGGAAAAACCAGTGGCATCACCCAGCCAAGTGCGAAGGGACATGAGACTGTAATGCGTACAGCCTATGAATTCGCCGGTCTGGACCCAAGAGATACCTCATATTTCGAGACACATGGCACTGGTACTCAAGTTGGAGATCCAATAGAGATTAAGGGTGTTGGAAATGTTTTCGTTAACGGCACGGACAGACAGAAACTTCTTGTTGGATCGGTATGTTATATTGTCTGAGTGTATCATTTATAATAATTAATCTTCTAGGTGAAAACCAATGTTGGACACAGCGAAGCAGCCAGTGCCTTGGCAAGTATAATAAAAGTATGCTTAGCTATGGAAAAACGCACGATACCAGCAACAATTGGTATAAAAAAATTGAATCCCAAAAGTAAGTTGTACAGTGCAGCTACTAAGATCATGCACTGACTGTTCAATAGTCGATTTCAAGGGTGGAAGGATAGAGGTCGTTCAAAAAATGACACCTTGGCCAAAAGGCTTTTCTACTTGTCGCGCAAGTATAAACTCATTCGGTTATGGAGGAGCTAATGCCCATGCAATTGTCGAAGCCGCCGACTCGGTCCTACCTGGGAAATTGACTTACACCCGACGGGGTCAGGATGAGAGGGATCTGGAAGCTAGCAGTGAAGAATCTGAGTCAGTCGAAATGGTGGGAACGAAATCTGCCTCGCAGGCGCGAGCTGTATCCCGTTCAGAATTTCTTCTTCTTTTTTCTGCTCATGATATCTCTACGTTGAAAAGTAACATTGAAAGGTGTCGTAACGTGGCAGAAGATTATAACATACTAGACCTTGCGTACACTCTTGGCTGTCGAAGATCGAATTTCTTCAATTGCGCATACACGGTAGCACGAGAAGATGATGTAGAGGAGGATCTCATGGAACACGAGATTACGTTCGGAAAGAGGGGAAAGGGTGGAAACATTGGTTTCATCTTTACAGGGCAAGGAGCTCAGAACGCACAGATGGGTCGAGAACTGATGTTGACATTCCCATCATATATCGACACGATAAGGAAGCTTGACCGTTCATTGCAGTCTCTAGGGGATGATTCTCCCGATTGGACTATTGAAGATGTCCTGATGGAGCCTGCAGTAACCAGTAAGATCAACGATGTCGAGATTTCACAACCTGTTTGCACAGCCGTTCAAATAGCTCTTGTTGAGCTTCTTCGACTTTGGAATGTAACGCCAGTTGCATGTATCGGTCATTCGTCTGGTGAAATTGCATCTTCATATGCTGCAAACCTCATAACAGCCGAGGAAGCTATTATCTCCGCATTTTACCGAGGACGAGGGGTTGGCACTCTCAAAGTGAAAGGTACTATGTTGGCTGTTGGCGCCGGCCCTGAAGAAATACAACCTTATCTCACCGACGGACTGCGTATTGCATGCTATAACTCGCCTAACAGTGTTACATTGAGTGGTGATATTGAGCCTGCTACCATAGTTCAGAAAAAGTTAGAATCTGACAGAGTATTCGTTCGTGAGCTGAAGACTGGCGGTAGAGCTTATCACTCACATCACATGCTGAATATCGGCAATGACTACGAAAGTCGCTTGTCAGAAGCACTTTCTAGATTTGGCGCATCTCAAACCACGAATCAAGCTCAAGTGCAGAATCCAGTATTTTTCTCTTCCGTAACTGCTCAACAAATGCCATCCAATTTCAAACCAGGACCTAGCTATTGGCGTCAGAATTTGGAGTCTCCAGTACGATTCACTGAAGCGGTTGAAGCTGCATTGGCAGCAGATCTTGGAATTTCACAATTTGTCGAAATTGGCCCTCACTCTGCTCTAGCTGGTCCTTTGAGACAGATAAGAGACAACCTCGGGATAACACCCAAAGACTTGGATTATGCTTCCACCTTAGTACGTGGACAGAGCTCTGTGACTCGTCTTCTGGATCTTGCTGGAACTCTTACTATGAGAGGATTTTCGGTGAATGTCGAGCGCGTCAACGCCATTGAAAAACGAGAGGGTGGCGCTATAATTACAAAAACTGGCTTGCCGATTGTTGATCTTCCTAGGTTCTCATGGAACTACTCTGCCGGTGAGATAAGGAACAAAAATAGACCAAGTGAAGAACATCGCTTACGGAAATTCAAATACCACGACCTACTGGGTGCCATTCTTCCAGGGTCCTCAGTGGAACAAAGACAATGGAGGAATATGCTTGACTCTAAGAATTTCCCGTGGTTAGAGGAGCATAAACTTGGACCGCAACCTGTGCTGCCCGGAACTGGCTACTTAGCAATTGCAACCGAGGCTGCTCGTCAATTTTTCCACGACAAACTGACGGTCAATGGGGCGTTCCGATATTTCTTTCCCAACATTAGCATCACATCTGCATTAAACATCCCACCCTCTGGATCCCAAGTGGAGATTGTTACCACAATGAAATTCGCCACCATAACTGCTTCAATTACGTCCAAAACGATTGCGGAGTTCACAATATCGTCTATTCAAGCTGGCAATTGGACGAATCATTGTGTCGGAACTGTCACAAAGAAGAAAGCTGTTACCATGGCTCCAAGATTCGATGAAAGTAAATTACAAGAACCAAAGGCTGCTCGAACTTGGTACCGTGGTTTCCAAAAAGTTTCGCTGAATTACGGACCAGCTTTTAATGGGTTAAGTAATATCCGTACCAATCCAGCTCTGGAAGAAGCCGTTGCGGACACTGAGCTCTGTCCTGATGGTGTCTCTGAGCATGATTCCGCATATATCGTACACCCCGCAGCGATGGACACCTGCATTCAAGTTGCACTGATTGGAGCACACAAAGGCTCCTTAGCCGGCTTAAAAAGATCATTTGTTCCAACGTCAATGGCTAATGTCTCCTTATGGTCCTGGGCCGATGATGATCACATCACTCAATTGACCCCTGGAAAAGGCAAGGTCCTTGCACATGCAGAGTTTTTCAGTCTACGTGCCATGAATGGGTGGTGTCAGCTTTTCTCACCTGAAGGCAAGCCATTGTTTGAGATTGAAGAGCTGTCATGTACTCAGTATTCGGAAGCCCTTGATGACCTTGGAACGATAGATCGTCACCCATACCTTCGCACTGTATGGAAGCCAGATGTCGATAAGATGGTCTCCAACTTGACTGATAATTCTCTACTCGATCTTATTGTCCACAAACGTCCTGGATTTAACATCTGTGAGATTTTAAATACAGAATCAATGATTTCCGACAACCTTCACAGAGTTCTTGAAAGCGGTTCATCCCTTCGTCGGTACAAGACTTATACTGTTATGGCTCTCGGCGACGTTGATATAGAGCCAATAAAAGTCAAGTATGAAGCTTTCCCTGGTGTTGTAGTGCAGAAGTTGGTTTTAGACGATGTCCCGGAGACATTCTTTGATTTGCTCATTGTGCCTCAATTTCCTAGCGACGAGATTGATTTAACAAAACTCAAAGGTCTATTAACACCAGGTGGAAACATGCTGCTTTATAGTTCAGAGTTCAAGAATGGCAATACAATCAAAACAGATCTTCAATTGGCTGGACTTTACACACTTCTTGAAGACAAAGAGTCTTTGCTAGTTAGTCCCCATCAAAGGACCAGTTCTGATCTGCCAGCAGGAGAGATTGTACTCGTCACAAGAACTTCTCCAACGGTATTCGACTCTCATATCTATTCTGGATTGTCAAAGAGTGGAAGGTTAATCACCTCAATTTCCCTACAAGACTTCAAATCCCACGCTCATACAAAAGCAACCTACGTTTTTATTGTGGAGTCCGAGTCTAGTATATTTCATGAATCTTTGACGAGCCAAGAGCTAGCAACAATACAGTCAATCGCAAGTGGAGCGACAAATATGCTATGGGTTACTCATGGCAATCTTCTGGAGGGAGGCGATCCTAATGCTGGAATAGTCATTGGACTAGGCCGCTGTCTTCAGACAGAGCATCCAACTCTTACTTTTAAAACTTTGGACTTGGATCATCGAGATCCTATACAGACTATCTCCAACATAACAACCATTCTGGATGCAGCTGACAGTGGAGACGAAGATAAAGAGTTTATGGTCAAAAATGGTATTTTCTATGTCAGCAGACTTTCTCAAGACCCTCTACTGGATCAACAGTTTGTTGCTGGGGTTGAGTCGGAGCCGAAAATGATCCCATATGAGCCAGAAAAATGTATCAGGTTGGGGATCGAGCGCGTCGGTATTTTTGATACGATACACTTTAAGGACGATGAGTTGGAAGCTTCACTTAAACCTGGAGAAGTCGAGGTAGATGTGAAAGCAGTCGGTTTGAACATGAAGGTAAAAGACTAAGACTTTTCTGGTTTCTCAAAGCTAAACTATTATAGGATTTCGCAACGCTGCAAGGAACTTATAATTCGGAAATACTGGGTCTTGAAGGTGCTGGTATAGTCAGAAGCATCGGTACTGGGGTCACAAATGTTGCCATTGGCGACCGAGTAAGTTGGGCTGGTTTTGGAAACTTCCGTAACATCGAAAGATATGACTCCAGATTCCTCCAGAAACTTAAACCTGAGGAGACCTTCGATCAGATATCAAGTATTATGATGCCATTCTTAACTGCTATATATGGATTAATATATCTTGCCAAGCTTCAACCAGGAGAATCGGTACTCATTAACTCTGCTACTGGAGGTGTAGGACTTGCGGCAATTCAGATCGCAAAAATGATTGGTGCTGAAATTTTTGCTACTGTTGGAACTCCAGAAAAGAAGAAATTCTTGATGCAAGAATATGGTCTTCAGGATGATCATGTTTTATCATCGAAAGATGCAAGCTTTGCAGCTGAAATCATGCAGACTACAGGTGGCCGTGGAGTTGATGTATCCCTCAACTCGCTTGTTCGTGAGCAATTGAGAGCCACCTGGAACTGTATAGGACACCACGGTCGTCATATTGAGCTCGGACAGACCGATATCCTAGATCAAGGTATACTGGACATGAGTCCTTTCAAGAGAGGCGCTTCTTTTATTGCCATGGACTTGGTTCTTGTTTTCGAACACAAGCCGGATCTTATTTCTCAGTAAGTTAACACATTCCCGACGGGATCTATTCACACTGACATCAATAGGATCTTGGGCGAAATTATGCAATACTATCGAGATTGTAAGATCCAACCCCTCCCAAATCTATCGGTTTTCCCTGTCTCTGCAATTGGCCAGGCTTTTGAAGAGTTTGGCAAAAACAGTAGAATTGGAAGGGTTGTTGTCAGCTTTGACACTGAGACGATCAATGTAAGTTATTCCATAATTCATTCAAGATTGTGCTAATCAGACGCGTCTCAGTTTGCGAAGAAGAAGAAGTCAATTGCTTTCAAGTCAAATGGTTCATACCTACTTGTTGGGTGTCTTGGAGGCCTTGGTCGATGTTTGGCTCGTCACATGGTTGAAAAGGGCGCTCGTCACTTGATTTTCCTTGGGCGCTCTGGTGAAGACAGACCTGAAGCTGCATCCATGATTAAAGATTTTAGAAATGATGGAATCACTGTGGATGTAGTGAAAGGAGATGTTACGAGAATTTCCGACGTCCAAAAAGCAGTTGACTTGGCTGCCGGTCCGTTATTCGGTGTTGTGCAAGGTGTAATGGCTTTAGATGTAAGTTGACTGAAATGTGGGGTTTTATGAGTGAAATACTAAAATTATGAAACAGGATCGACTTTTTACAAGCCATGACCTGAATAGCTGGGAATACGCCGTTCGTCCTAAGGTCACAGGAACTTGGAATCTTCACAATGCCGTTGCAAGCCACTCTCTAGACTTCTTTGTCATGCTCGGATCATCATCTGCTTTATCTGGTTTCCCAACACAAAGTAATTATTGCGCAGGAAATTCTTTCCTCGAATTCTTTGCGAGATACCGTCAAAGTAAAGGTCTACCAGCAACCACCATCTCACTTACCGTCGTCACCGAAGTTGGATTTGTGAGTCAAAATGAGAGAATCGAAGATGGTCTAGCTAGAACAGGAGTTCATACCATCAACGAAGCTGGTGTCATTGATCTCATCGATACTGCCATGATGAAAGCCCCCTCATCATCCTGGAACCTGGATCCATTGGCCAACAGCTTCATCGTAACCGGCGTTGAGCCCCTCCAATTGAGTGCAAATCTCGACATTGATAGCATACCATTTTGGAGACAGCCACGTATTGGACCTGTTTTTAACGCGGTTCTGGCCAAGAAATCAGGAAACGAAACTGGTCCTGGGCAAAATAAACGCAGACTTTTGTTACCCGATATCTTGGAGATGATAACAGAGAAATTTTCCCAGACATTCAATGTGGCTGTTGAAGATATTGACCCCGGAACTGAAGTAGTCAGGTTTGGTATGGATAGTATGATTGGAACGAGCTTAAGAACGTGGTGTTATAAGACTCTGGGGGCTGATATTGCAGCATCAGAGTTCATGAGCTTAAATTTGACGGCGGATTCATTGGCGAAGAAGATTTATGATATAAGAAAGGGGTGATAGAGGAAGTAACGCGGCTCAGATATTGATTGAAATCCTTGTTGTTTTAATACTTGGTTAATGTTATGTAGTTTATCTTGTTGACCCAACTCATCTTGTATTCACTTCCATAGATATTCAGTTCACTTGAATAAATGGGTCCGTGTGGTTTATTCAATATGTTGAATTAGGTAAACAAATGTAGATGAGCCTGAAAGTAAGGCTCTTTGACTTGCCAAGAATAAGTAATGAAAGCATGATACTATCTTTCTTCCCGGATATCACATTGGTCTCGTTGTAGTAGTGTGGGGAGGTTGATCATGTATCTATTTAAAATCTTTACTTTTCTCACAGTAGCCAACTTTGCTTGAATCCTTTGATTTTTGATGCTACATATATAGACACCAAAACTCCACATCAATATCCAGGAGGTGCAGGGATAGTTTTCCAGACAAGAAATGCGTTTGTAGTTGTCACATGACTAACGTAGCTGGCAGGGAATTGGCAGAAATGAGAAAATCAAGCAAGCAATCGCTATGGGATATCCACCGCCTGCCATCATGACCATCATTTTGTACTTTCGCAATCACGTGACAAAAAACACCAGGTCACCTTGAATGCCGGTGTAGGTTGGTGTAGCCAGAATCATGAAAAATATACTTTTAAATACCTTATGCTTAATGTCTCGTATCAGCCATCCTCAAGCATCTTAAACGTCTCCGGCTCGGTGACCGTATCCCAAAGACAAACCTTCGGTCTCCGAATGAGTTTCCATGGTTAATCTTCGGATTCCATGTTCAATTCCACCATGGATATTGACCCACATCTCAGAGTTCGAGAGCGTATGAATCAACGCAAGCAAAGCCGGTCTATCTGTAAGACTCGATCCTGAGTTACTTTTAATTGATGGCGGGGATCTCGTGGTTTAAGTAAGTACCGGCAGAGGAAGGAGGTGCGAATAGTAGTCATCATTTCTCACGCACGTATGTAATGAACATATCCTTCGTAGACCATAGCATAAATGACAAGAAAAAAACAATATCCAGACCCAATCCTTCAATCAACATTGCTATCATGACTCAAACTTCCCAAATGAAAGTTGTAATAGTAGGCGGATCGATCGCAGGCCTAACCCTCGCACACTGTCTATCACGCTATGGAATCGACTACATCATTCTCGAGCGCCGCCACGATATAGCGCCACAAGTAGGTGCTTCAGTAAGTTTGATGCCTAATGGATCACGAATTTTAGATCAATTGGGAATGTTTGATGCGGTCTCGGAAAACATTGAACCTTGTGTTTTTATGCAGACATGGGATGAGAACGGGAGGTTGCTTTCTGAAACTGATGCGCCGATTTTGACGGGAAAGAGGTATGTGATTTTCAATTTGAGAAGGTAGATTGCAGTGAGATTAGATAGAAGGACTGATTTGGGATAGATTGGGTTACACGATAACGTTCTTGGAAAGGGAGACACTTTTGGAAATTTTGTATCGACACCTTCCCGATAAATCGAAAGTTCTGACTGGCAAATATGTCAGGTCAATTGAACAAGATAGTAAAGAAGCGGTTGTAATCTGCGAAGATGGATCAAGGTATTCTGGAGATGTGATTGCAGGTGCAGATGGCATCCATAGCACTATAAGATCAGAAATGCGAAGACAGATCGCAAAGGAGGGAACGACAAAAGATCTTGAAGCGTTGAAAAGAGATGAAATTGCTCTTTCGGCAGAATACAGTTGTTTATTCGGAATCTCTAAACCAATTCCAGGATTGGAAATCGGACATACGCATCGCAGTTCAGGAAAGGGCGCTTCGACTCTATTGTTTGGTGGCGTGGATGGAAAATTATATTGGTTTCTGTTCACCAAGAATGAAGAAAGAACATTTGGTGATGGCATTCCGCGCTATAAAAAAGGCGATGAAACTAATCATGTAGCAAAATACATGCATCATCACGTATCGGGCAACATTCTCCTTTCCGAAGTGTGGAAAAATCGTATCGTGGCAAATTTTGTCACCATCGAGGAAATGGAGAATGAACACTGGAATTGGAATCGCGTTGCATGTCTTGGAGATTCCATACACAAGGTTTGTGCCCAAATCTTCAAGACGAGAATTGCTTTCTGTGCTAATACAGATTCGTTAGATGACACCAAATCTTGGCCAAGGAGCAAATTGTGCAATTGAAAGTGCAGCAGAAATGGCTAATAGTCTAGCGAAAGCGCTGAGAGACGACGGCAGTAAACCTGCTATTGAAGATATCAACAGCGCTTTATCGCTCTATTATCAGAAACGTAACGTAAGAGCAAATTTGATCGTGAAAGCAGCAAACAAATTTACTCGTGTAGAAGCACTTGCTACGACGGGTGATTGGGTCGCATCTATGTTTATAATTCCACGCTTAGGAGATATTCTTGCCGACCGAGGTGCAAAGGTTCAGGTTGGAGCTACGAAATTGGACTGTCTGCCGATGCCAAAAAGAGCATTGGAAGGGACAATGCCTTGGAGTACGAACTCTGGTATTGGAAAGGAGGAGAATCGAAAGCGAAGAGCCCAGCTTGCATTGCCATTAATTCTCATCGCTCTTTGGTTCTTCTGGAAGAAAACACCAGAACCAAAGGGATTTCCAGTGACGAAAACCTTCTCAGAGGTGAAATTGGACATGCTGAGCTCTATTGCCAATGCCATACCATTTGCAACCATCTGGACAATTGAAAGTTACCGTCGCGGAAACGCTCTCACCGTAGCGAATATCTTGTAAGTCACCTTCGCTTCCTGGCATTTTTTTTAAACCTACTAAGAGAATTAAAACAGCCCTACCGCATTCCTTTTGCTGGCTCAAAAGCTTGGAATTGAACTCGTTGCTCCAATCTATTTCTTTTTTCACTACGTTCAATCACCGCAGGAAAATTTTGCGGCCCTTGATAATCGACTGACAAATATAGCTTTCGCAAAAATATTGCCTCTGGCAATACTTTCGATTTTCTTGGGTCCCTCCTATTGCATATGGAGCTCTATCGAGCTTGAGTCTGCGCAATGGATATACGACAATGCTTGGTATTGGTATCCAGTCTACTTGACCATTTTTTTGAGAATTCTGAAATTTATCGTGAAGGACACTACTCGACTAAACAGGATATACAAGCCTACAGCAGATTTGACGTATCTACGGATTTCATACAGCATTTCCATTCTTATTTGTGCAGCGTTTTATCTGTACGGAAGCCTCAGTAGTTCAACATCGATAGCTTTCCTCACTCAAGAGCTGCAACCTCCAATTCAGCCGATTCAGGCGATTCTGGGTGCTTTTTCGGAGCTTTGGGCGGCGAAACAGACCTCTTTATACGGTGCCGCATTTTATTGGACATTTCTTCATTTCGCCGATTTAAAATTCGTCGGAAAATTAAAGCAAAGCTGGCTTTTGATTTTGACGATATTTCTCTCTTCTACCTTTTTGGCGGGACCAGGTGTAGGCTTGATAGTAATGTGGGCGTGGAGAGAGGAAATAATGGCAAAAAAACATGTAGTCCCCGAGTAAATTGGATGTTGGGTGGTAAGCGTGGCAAATAGAACAACAATCGTGTCAGCGACAACTATAACCTTGCTTGAATGATACCACGTATAAAAATGATTGGTGATATGGAGAGAGTGGACGGATAGTTGATTGATTGAATCGATATCTGTGTTGTTGGTGAAGGATTGGATGACCCTTGATTATAGAAGTGCCAATTTGGACAATGATTATTCACCAGCTCATCGAATTAGAGCTCAAGAAACTTCACTTTCCAATTCTGAGGCTCGGTGACGTTCGTTGGTTGAGACCCAACATCCGTGAAAAATTTCCCCAAAGTCAATCCCCACCTGCTTCGGAGATCTACAATGAACACCGAAGGCAACCGACGAAAGGTGCAGCGGAACGGGCTCCACACATATGTATCGATGAATCCCAAATAATGCGTCACAGAATTCTCCATTTCCAAACCAATCTGGAAAAATGTATCAAAGATTGAAGGAAATCAATTTTCGAAACCCTCTGGAGTTAGAATGGAACAGTATCTTTTTGATCTTAGGATTCTTTGTTCTAGCTGCCATCTTAATTGCATGGACTCAGAGGCCCGATGAAGAGTTGCTGCTCGAGAGGTTAAAAGATCTCGATTTACCGATTGTAGGAGTGGGACCAAATGTCAATGTTAGTGAGTCGCTAGAAATCGGCACTCAAACTGTAAGCTTTGAAACTCCAGAATAACATGCGGTTAATACTAATCCTACAAAGTACCCAAATTCGCCATACGTTGTACCGGCCGATCGTGTTCCCATTGTCATTCTGCCAAACTCAGCCATCAACATCATAAAGTCTCTCCCAGAAGCAAAGATATCATTTGAAAAAGAAGTGTACGCTCGACATCTGGCTCACCTCTTGCTCAAAAAAGACCAGAAAATTTTCTCCGAACCGATTCTTAATTCAATCAAGCAGGACCTTACTCGGAACATTTCGAAAACCCTTGATACGTTATGGGATGAGGTAGACTACGCATTCGAAAAGAACATCGGAACTTTGCCAGATGACGACGAAGGATGGAAGAACGTGTCAGTGTATGGAAAGGTACTAAATGTGGTTGCATTGTTATCTGGAAGAGTATTTGTTGGTGCGCCGTTGTGCCGTGACGAAGAGTGGATCAAAGCGACGATTGCATACACGATAATCCTCGGGGTAACAGTTGGAATGCTCTGGAAACGCCCTTGGTGGCAACGTAAAATTATGGCACCCCTATATTTCCGAACTTTAGTTGGTGTGCACAAGAAAGCCGAAGAACTGTTGAAACCACTCCTAGAACGCGAAGCCGCACTCGATCCCTCAGAGTGGGAAAAGAAAGCCGAAGAACAAAATGATGGACAACTTATCAGATGGTTACTATCACATACCCCGCAGAAGGGTGGAAAGATAGATGTGAAGCAATTGGCCCATGATCAATTGACAGTGAGCTTAGCTGCTATTCACACCACCAGCATTACGATATCCCATCTCTTATATGACCTGGCAACCTATCCCGAACATGTAGCTCCGCTCCGAACAGAATTGGAATCCGTCATTGCCGACCACAAAACAGCTGGGGGAAATGGAAAATTGAGTAAGGTAGAATTGACCAAATTGTGGAAGATGGATAGTTTTATCAAAGAGTCGCAGAGACTTAACCCACCAATTCTTGGTAAAGAATCCACCCCATGAGAGACATGTTGAGACTAATTCATGATTGTCCCGATTAACAGTCCAGATGCGTCGATATCTCACCTCACCACTGGCTCTACCCTCGGGTCATATCCTTCCATCAGGAACATTTTGTGGAGTAGATGCACAAATGACAAATCGCACAGTTCCATACTATGAGGCTTCTCCAATAACGCACCAGCAAACACCGTTCGACACATTTGATGGATTCCGCTTCAGTAAACTGCGATCTGTGCCAGGAAATGAGAATCGATATCAATTCGTTACGTCCAGTACAGAGAGTTTGAACTTTGGGCATGGTACGTTCTTCATTAATCTCGACACGCTCTTTGATTTATGCTTATCGATCAACGAATTAGGAACTCATGCGTGCCCTGGGCGCTTCTTTGCAAGCAACGAAATCAAGATTGCTTTTGCAGAGGTGTTGTTGAAATGGGACGTGAGACTCAAACCGGGAGAAGGAAGGCCAGCGAATTTGTACACTGACACAAACGTGATGCCGAACATGAAAGGAGAGGTGCAGATGAGAAGAAGAGAGTTAATTTGAGAATCAATGAATAAGAATTAATTGAATGACGTTTCCTTGTCAAGCAGAGGTTAACGTGCGCTTGCTAGAAAATCATGATCTACTCAATTATGTTGTAATGTGTTGTGTTCTGTTGTACAGTAAAACCTCTCTATAAGGATGCCGGTTCTTGTAGTATTTGTAAGGATATACAACTTGTAAAGAGGTATCCGACTAATCCCGACCCACTAGCAGCTGAAATTTGACTAGTCTTGATCGGGTCATATTCTCGCGTTAGTTTCATTATTTTCCATTTCAACTAAAATGCTGATATATTCATCATATGATAGTTGAATATTGAGGATTTTATTGCTTTAGTAAGAATATACGTAACTGTAAACCGGGAATCATAAGAATATTCTTTTAAAGCGATTATTCTTATAAAGCGATTATTCTTATAAAGAGATTATTCTTATAAAGAGATTATCCTTATAAAGAGATTATCCTTATAAAGAGATTATACCGTAATGTTAGATATTAAATGTTTCACAGAGAAATTCCGAAGTGGGCCCATCATAATTCCGTGCTGTCCGTTTCTTACCTCCAAAAATCCGCAAGTGGCATGTTACGCTATTGAAGAGTCTTGAGTAACTTTGGCTTGACATTATTTGATGATTATTTAGAGTTCGTAATTGAATTTCAAAATTTCCAATAAGAACTCGACAAGCAACAAATCTCACAATGTCATTACTCGTAGATTTTCAACAAAAGAATCAAACAAGTACTAGTATTAATAAAGGATCGATCTATGTACGAAGTATGCCTACCAATCTATTCAGTAACCTTAAACTCCTCACAAGCCAGTTCGCACAAATCTTTAGCCGCAGCACCACCCAATATCTTCAAAACAGGAAGAGATACGCCCACCTCCTTCAAGAACCAACTTCGAATCTCGACTGCAATCAAAGAATCAATACCCAACTGCGTCAAAGGTGCACTCTCATCGATTGACCCCGAATCTGCCTGCAGGATAAGCTCCAACTGCTTCGCGAAGCATTTTTGCATAACACCGAATACCTCATCCTTTGTTTGCGCTTTTGCAAGTTGCTCCTTGGTCGGCACTTCAACCTCACCTTGAGAATCGCTCTCCTCATTGGTGAAATCATTCATGACGAATGCGAATCGAGGATTAGCATGCCATCGAGGTTTATCGCGTTCTTCACCCGTTAAGGGCGCGACCATACCAATGATGATTTCAGGACAACGATTGCTGGCTGGGTGTCCTGATTGCACTGCTTCGGATAATACTTGAAGGAATTCATGTTCGGGAATTGTGAGATAATTATAACTGCGTAAAGCAGACTCAGTGAATCGACCTGAGCGTTCAACATATCCAACTCCGAGAATCATACCAATATGAATGACCGATGCGACACCCCCGCGCTTGCGACGTTGCTCTGCGAGTGAGGCCATATACTACAGATTGTTAGTCGGAGAACGTTGTACAAGATGAGAAGAAGAATGACCACATACCATATTGGCGGCGGCGTAATTCGATTGTCCAGGAATTCCGTTGACGGCAGCCAAACTGGAGAACAACACGAAGAAGTCGAGTTCCAATCCGAATACGGCATCAATATTGATGGTACTGAGTACTTTAGGACGAATAACCCTCTCGAGTGTTTCAAAAGGCATATCTGAGAATGGTTTGTCATCCAAGACCATACATCCGTTCATCACTCCTGCGATTGGTGGCATTGTCTTGATTGCCTCTTCACGCAATCTGGTGACTGCTTCCTTGTCGGTAAAATCAATGGTGTAGACGAGAACAGCCGCGCCCATTCTTTGCAATTCTTGTTGCCATGGAGTGCCAGATTTGACAGATCTGCCAAGCGTTAGTAATGATTGTTGAAGCAGTATATCCCAAGGAGTTTATAAGAGCCTCAAACTTACCGACTACCAATAATGATATATCTAGCCCCGGCCTCAACCATCCACCTACAGATTGATTGTCCCAAGTCTCCAGTCAAGCCTGCTAATAAGTAGCTCTTGTTCTTGTCAAATATCTGGTTTTGGGAGAATGGCTTGACATCGACGGTCAGAGTTGTGTTACTCGTCCAATCTACGACGGAAAGTGGAGAGAACGAAGAAACATGACCATGTTTCAAGCTTCCGACATTAAGTAAAAATCTTCCTTCAATATCCTTGGTTTTAGTTGAATCTGCATAAGATACAACATCAGCAAGAACTGTTGATGGGTCAACAGAAGATGAAGACTTTGCTGGCGTGACACCTAGGAAACCATCAATTTCGATTATGCTGGTGAGTTTTGTCAACGCGTCTTTGACATGTTTGCCGGTACCACTAATGTCGACGAATGATTGAATTGAAGCTGGTAGTAAGTCTCGGATGGCACGTTTAGACAAAGTGGGGTGAACCTTGATACAATTTTGAATTGACGTGGTAGACTTGGTGCTTGCAATATTTGAGATGGACTTTCCATCCGCTTTGGCTATTGACTCCACGGCTTGACTTAATGCAAAGCTTGGTTCGTGAAGCAGAACGCTTGAGGAACCTTTGTTCAATATCTGCTTTGCTAAGAGGTAAGCCATAGCACATTCGAGGTACTCAGGAGTAGCTTGACTGGCTGGAATGGACCAGTCTTTGGGAACAGTGATGAGTGACTGGTTCGACGCGGAGAGGGCGAGGATCGATGATCCGGATTTTGTCTTTCCTAGGATGATGTAAAGGAAATTACCGTCAATGTTCACGGTATACAAAGACGAGAAGGAGACAGAAATTTCCAACTCGTTTTCGCTATCAAGATGATCCATGACTACCTCTTGGACTTCAAGGTTAAAGCGATTGCCGACAGTAGGAGGGGTAATTGTCACTTTTTTTGATGCCAAAAGAACCTCTTCTGTGATGACACGACGTGTAGAGTTCAATACGTCGTTCAATTTCTTAATCGGCTTCACTCTCGGAAGATACAATTGCCCGTTTTCATAGATCATCTCTGGCTCAATTGACCACAACAAGTTCTCTTTGCGTGAATCTAATAGGCCGGTTGCAACCTCAAGCCGAACTAGTGTCTCCCCAATTATCTTAGCAGCATTTCCCTTCAAGTCGACATCCAAAAATTGCAAGTTCAAGTGAGGCATTTCAGAGATGATAGATCGACCTAATCCTATTGCCATGTTGGCGTATGGTTCATCAGCTTTACATCCTGTGGTTACCCAGAGAACGGATTCGGCGGAGTTGATCACCGTCTGGATACCCTTCAAACGTTCTGCATTCATTGATTTGAAGATGGGTTCGTCGAGATCTGCAACACTCAGAATTGTGGTTCCAAATGGAATTGTGAGCTTTGATGCCTCTTCCCAGGTGGCAAGGACAATTGTCTTACGGGTCTCCCAGGATGGAATGTCTTGTTTTATCGTCTCAACAAGTGATTGGGTGGCAATACTTGATCCTCCGATAACAATGAGGTCCTTTCCTGTAGATTCCGGATGATATTGAAGCGGTTCTCGAAGCTTTTGGACATCATCATCAAGGGCCTGACTAAGAATCACAGAAACCGTGTAACGCGATTTATCTTTGAAATCATTGACAATGGCATCAACACCTGAGAATCCAGTCTTTTTCAGAACTGAATCCCATTCTGGTGGTGAGATAGTGGGACGATATGGTCGCCCATCTGCACCTCCGAGCCACCAACCAGGTAAACCAGCCATGAGGAATCCAGTCCGTTCGAGATGGCCAGTGCATTCTAAAAGGCAGAGATATCCGCCAGGCTTCAGGAGTGTACGGACGTTTCTCATGGTCTTCTCAAGAAACTCGGTCGCATGAAGAACATTTGATGCAACGATGACATCGAAAGAGTGAGCTTCGTACCCCTGCTCCAAGGGATCTTTTTCGCAGTTGAGGAGACTGAATGTCATGCGGTTGGCATAGTCACTGAAAACTTCCCTAGCTTTCATAAAAAAGCCAGTCGATATATCCGTGAAAGTATAATGAGCAAATGCATCCCCGATTCCTGTAAAGATACCTTTGGTAGCCCCTCCAGTCCCTGCACCAATTTCCAAGACACGCATTTTTGGGTAGCGATGCCCGATCTTCTTCATTGCCGCTGTGACAAATTTGTTTGACGTGGCCATCCCAATACCTTCGGTGTATAATCTGTCAAGCAGTCCATTTGGTAACATATGTTCCAACATCGTCGTTGTACCTCTCACAACATCAGGGAGATTATTACCTACAGCTTGCATCAATTCGAGATCGACACATTCTGGATATTTGGAAGCCATAGTAATCAATTCTTGGAGATCATCGTTGTTCCACTCCGGCTTGATCGAAGGATGTGTTCCTTTGGAAACAAGATCCGTGACGTGGTTGATCCAGTTAAACAAAGGACGGTGATGGTCTGGGATATTCTCAGGCTTAATCTCAGACATCAAGTGACGCATGTAAGCGTAAGAAAGTCTTTCGCCCAAATCGATCAAGTGAAGTGCTTTTGGATCATCATCTTCAATATCGACTTCGGAAATGATGCCTCCCGAGATATCAGCCGCCCACAGCGTTTCAAGGTATAATTGTCGATCTTGAGACGGTCTTGCTGCCGTAAACGATTGCATTTGCAATCCTTCGATTTGAATCTCGATTTCGTTGGTCAGTGGATCAAAAACATCAACGTCGCCAACATAAGTGGCTGCATCATTAGCAGTAGTGGGGGTAACTTCGGTAATATATCCATCCATTCCAGCCAGGGCTGTCTCCTTCTCGAATGCTGCTTCGCAAAGCGCAATGTTGAAGCTCATCTTGGCGATTCTTCTTGGCAAATATGGTGTCCAGAAGCGCTCATCACCAGGACTGGCAAATGCTGCTAATGTTGCATGTAATGTCATATCCAAAAACGCCGGATGTACCAATAATCCTGTATCAGATAAACATCTTCTACCTTCGAGCGAAGAGATATGCATTCGGCGTTGACCTTTTTCAATGCCTCGGAAGATTCCAGTGAACTCAAGACCAACATTAGCCAGGCTGTCATAGAATCGATCCACGTTAAGTGGGCCAAGCACTGGTCGTACGGGCGAGCGAATAGACATCGCGTCAGGAGATGGAGTTCCGAGTGTCATTTCAATACGACCCGAGAAAATCATTGACATTGGTTTGCCACTTGGCGCAGCAGTACACCAGAAATCTGCGCAAACAATCTCATCACTACCACTAGCACTTGAAGATCTAGGTTTGAGTGCAAACATAACCTCGACTGCTGCATTGTTTTCCTCGAGATTGATGGCTCTCTCAATGTCAACTTGATGCAGCTCTACCAGACGGATTGGTTTGCCATTAGCAAGCACCTTTGAAGATTCTAACGCCATTGAGCAGTAGAATGCGGCGGGGACCAAGGTTTGGCGTTGGAATTTGTGCCCAGAAACCCATGGCAGCTCGTCGAGCTTAAATATGTTTCGCCAGCGATACTCCATATCTGTGTCATCAGCGCACCTGACGCCCAAGAGTTCGTGGGGTGGGTCGACTCTGTTACGATAATTGCGAGAAATTCGAGACTCGAACCAGAAAGTACGGCTATGATCCCATGAATAGGTTGGTAATCCCTTCAAAAGTTTAGGGGTTGTCACCACACCACCTGAAATAGCATCAAGGTATTTCTTGAAACTTATTCTTTTTCCATTGATGTGATTCAGCAGGAACCCCAGTGCGTTGGCAAATGCAATCGAATCATTCTCTCCACGAGATAGCACCCCAGTATATGGCACAACCGCATTGACGGCATGCTTAAATGTTTGTGCCACTGGTCCTTTAAGTGCGGGATGTGGCCCCACTTCAACTGCAGCATCGAATGAACCAAATTCTTTTGCAGCTATGCTGACGGCCTCGAAAAATCTGACGGGTGAGACGAGATTGTCTAGCCAGTATTGTGTCTCAAGTTCGGAAGATTCACTGGACATATTTTTTAAGTGTACACTTGAAATCCACGTACAATCTGGTAAGCTGGGCTTGGGAGATATTTTGCAGGCAGCAAGAGATCTTGTGTATGGTTCTGAGCAGGGTAACATGTGATCGGAATGATACGCAGTATCAACTTTGAGAACCCGGGCAAAAACGCCTCTATCGTCAAGTGTCGACTTTGCTTTTTCGATAGCATCTTTGTTGCCACTGAGAGTGACTGTCTTTGGAGCATTACTAGCCGCAATGGAAATTTTGCCTTGGTATTCTTCACCAGCGCAGAACTCAAGAGCCTCGTCAAAGCTCAATCCTGCCGCCATCATCGACCCTTCTTCTCCACCCTTACCTTTTGCAAGGTGCGCATGAAGGCCACGATAGTAAGCGATACGAATGGCATCACCAGCCGTCAACCTACCTGCAGCATAAGCAGCACCAATTTCTCCAGATGAATGCCCGACTACAGCAGAGAATGTGACCCCAATCAGCTTCAACAAATCTACAAGAGCAATCTGTAGGGCTGTGCAAAGAGGTTGCGAAAACTCAGCTTTTTCAATGGAGGATTTTCCGACTGACGCGACAATTTCTTCTTTCAATGACCATTTCGGAGCATCTGGAAGCTCACGAAGTGATTTCTCAAGGGAATCAATTGTCTGAGAGAATGTGGGTATATTGGCGATCAGCATTTTTCCCATTGCCGGCCATTGTGCACCTTGACCCGTGAAGACACCAAGAATCTTCCTTGATGATTTGTCATTTACATTCGTCGACCGAATGCCAATAGCTAGATTAGGGTTCTCTTCTTTTGCCATTATGACTTTCTCAAGCTGATCTAACAAATCTTCGGTGTTCGATGCTACAAATGTAGCTTTGGTTGGGAAGTTACTTCGGCCCAGTAGAGAATACCCCAAGTCTATTAGATTGACTCCTTCATGCTCTTCAATATAATCGCTAAAGTTCGTGATGTTCTGAATTAAACAGTCCTCGGAAATAGCAGATATCGTGAATGGGATGAGTGCTGTTGATTCCAAGCCTGGTGTAGGTGTACAAACCTCGTAGCTTTCGAGAATAGCATGTGCATTGGTACCACCGAAACCAAATGAATTAACGCTGGCACGGAGAGGTCCCTCAACCGCTGGCCATGGTAATGGAGCCGTGGGAACATTCAAATTCCCATAGAAAGGTTCGATTGCCGAGTTGAGACTTTGAAAATGCAGATTGGGTGGGATAGTTTTCTCTTTCATTGCCAATCCGGCTTTTATGATACCTGCTAGTCCTGCTGCACCTTCTAGATGGCCAATCACTGTTTTGATGGAGCCAACGTGAAGGGGCTCTGAATTGGGGATGTCTGATCTTTGTGGAAAGAAAGCACTGCTAATTGCTTCCGCTTCAACTGGATCTCCTGCTGGTGTTCCGGTGCCGTGAGCTTCGAAGTACTGACATCTTTCTGAAGGCTTTGTACAGTCGAGTCCAGCTCGAGCATATGTTTGACGAATTAAATCGGCTTGAGATGCAGCAAGTGGCATGGTGATACCTTTCGACTTACCATCCGAATTTACACCAGTCTAGTCATAACGAATTAGCCATCGAGACATTAAAAACGGAAACAAAATTATGTACCTCGCGAATTATATATTCAATGTCATCTCCATCTTCCAAAGCATTCTTCAAAGTCTTCAAAACAATTGCCGCGGTCCCCTCACCACGTGCATATCCATCAGCTCTTGAGTCCCACATCTGAGATCTCCCCGTCGGCGAAAGCATATGGAGATTTGACTCTCCAATATACATTTCTGGACCAAAGATTAAGTTTGCACCAGCGGCTATAGCAGTTCGACTTTGTCCACTTCTAAGTGTCGAAATGGCATTATGAACGGCAACCAAACTTGATGAGCATGCAGTGTCAATTGTCATCGAGGGTCCTTTCCAATCGAAGAAATAAGAAATCCTATTCGACATGATACTGCGTGCTGTTCCTGTTGCTAGATATTGCGGAATATCTTCAATGTCTCGCATTAGAACATCAAAATAGTCGGCGCACATGAGTCCTACGTATACTGCAGTAGAAGTGCCTTGCATTTCTTCGATCGACAATCCTGCAGCTTCTAGAGCCTCATAGACGGTCTCCAAAAGTAGTCGTTGTTGTGGATCAAGGGCTTCTGCTTCTCTTGGATTGATATTAAAAAACGGAGCATCAAATGTCGTTGGGTCTTCATTAAGAAAATATGATTTGGTGGCGTTGGTGGTTCCATGGTGTTCACCATTGGGATGATAGAAGGCCTTGATGTTGAATCGTGAGGATGGAACCTTTTGAGTCAAATCGTATGGATGATGGAGAAGGTTCCATAGTTTAGAGGGTGAAGAGGCGCCACCTGGGAAACGACAGCCTGTGCCTATGACGGCTATAGGTTCGTTTGGGACGACCATGATGCAACGATTAAACACAACTCTGAAGGGGAAAAAGGGCAGTCTGGGTATTGGTAAATGGAAACGGTTGTAGTGGATGTAGTTGATACGATTGCAGTTGGAACGATTCCAGATGAAAGATGTAATATCTTGAAAATGTGGTGTATCAGTAGTTGATATGATATGCTTCATTGATGAAGCTTTACAATGCATAACACGTGGGTTCGGGGGTACATTGTCATGTGTTCTGACTTGACTACTCCACTCACGGGATCCGAGTAGGTCACTGCGGCTCCCATGAAATCACTACCGACTTACAGCTCAAGCAAATTCAAAAGCAGCTGCTGCACCATTTCTTCTCTTTCACTGAGAGAATCGATGTATATCGACAACATTGAGACTTTTTTGATTTGTTTACTACAGAGAGAATTTTAAGTGTACTCGTTTTACAATCTCAGTCATGCAAGCAGTAATTCAAACCGGACCTGGAACGCTCCAGCTGACTGAGAACGTACCCAAGCCATCAGTAGAGCCAGGATCGAGAAAAGTCTTGGTGAAGGTACATGCTGTAGCTCTCAATCATAGTGACTGGAAAATGGTTGATTTCTCGGCCAAACCTGGAGCTATCAGCGGATACGACATGGCTGGTGTTCTGGAAGCTATCGACGATTCCATGAACTCGGATCTAGTTGCTGGAGATCGAGTACTAGGCGTCACGAGCATTCACGGAGGCGCATTTGCGGAGTACGTCGTTACAGACGGAGACCTGCTAGTCAAAATCCCCGAAAACATGGATTTTCAACATGCAGCAAGCTACGGTGTGGGAATAGTCACAACTGGTTTGGCATTATACGGAAACGAGTGTTTGGCATTGAATTGGCCAAATACAGATGGGACAGGCAGTGCAGCGCCTCAGAAAACTCGCGTCGGACCCCGAGGGTGGAGTGGTGGAGACGCGCTCACAGATAACGATAACGAAACACCGCGCATTCCGGTACTTGTCTACGGGGCGTCAACTTCCACCGGGACTTTGGCTATTCAATTATTACAACTGTCTGGGTATGAACCGATTGCTGTATGTTCGCCTCATAATTTCGGACTTGTACAATCGAGAGGAGCATCGAAATGCTTTGATTATCATTCGCAGGGATGCGGGGCTATGATTAAACAGTATACCCATAATAGATTGGAATACGCACTTGATTGTATTACCACGGCATCTTCAATGCGTCTTTGCTACGAGGCGATAGGTGCTACTGGTGGAAAGTACGTATCGTTAGATCCATTCAATGCAAGGGTACAACGGTCACGTGCGGATGTCAAACCATTTTTTTGCTACGCGCTAACAATATTTGGTTTACCTATTGAACTCAGTGGAGAATTTGCTCGAGATGCAAAACCTGAAGATAGGAAGCTGGCGGAAAAATTTGTAAAAATTGCTGAAAAGTTGATCGAGAAGGGAAGGTTGAAGGCCCATCCTACGATGCTAAAATCGGGGGGCTTGGGTGGAATTGCGGGTTCAATAGATCTCTTGAGGAAAGGAAAAGTATCTGGGAGCAAATTAGTGTTTGATGTTGTTGGTAATTGAAATGTTTTGAAGTTAGGCTCAATTTTTCATAGAGTCTACCATTGGAAAGTTTTCTAGCCCAGAGCTGCGCGTGCCATTCAGGGATCTCGTGTTGATATTTTCCCGTTTGATTTTTGAAACCTAAAGATGCCGATACACCTCGAAAGGAATAGATCCTACTCGATTTCGCGGGAGAATGCCAGAGCTATTTCAGACTTGACCACAAGATTTCCACTCCAACCACGTCAAACTGCCCTTTACTGTTCCGTGAGCTAGTACTTTTCGTCCAAACATATTAAAGCAAGACTCCAATTGATTTTCGCTTCATTATAAAATTCACGGAACCAATTAAATTCAATCACAGTTGTTCTATTAGACTACTCAGAATACTATCTACAACGCTCTTTAATTTGAATCTGTGCCGTTGGGTCTACAACGAGACTCATATCACTCTTTAAATTCTTTGGCCTTTCAGTTCCAGGGAGTAGCTGAAAATCATAATTCCGCAGAAGTTCGATCAGCATCGTCTTAATCTCATTGCTGGCAAAAAAGCGGCCTGGACAACTGTGAGTTCCGTGTCCAAAAGCCAGACTATCCTTTCCTGTGGTCACTAGTTGGAATTTGTTTTCCGCGCCTTCTTGCTGTCTGAGCTTCTCGAATCGAAAACCGTCGAATTCGTCGGGATTTTCGAAGATTCTGGGATCAAAACCGATGGAGCCGGCTGCCATACCAACGAAAGATCCTTTTGGTAAGATTGTACCATCTGATAGCTGTACTGTGTCCATCATCTTTCTGTTCATGGTGACTACCATTTAAAGTTTTAGTGATTCATCTGAGAGAAAATTGAGATTGAGCTTCATACCTAGATTCAATGGGTTCATTCTCTGACTTTCCTTCAAGAACGAATCCATTTTTCGCAGTTTGGTGAGTATTTGTTTGGTGATTTGAGTATTTTCGGGAAGATTAGCGGCTATCTCTTCGCGGAGAGCTTCAATGTATTTTGGTCGTGCTGCAAGGTCAAGAATCGCATTACCTAACTGTTCGAGAGTTTAGTTCAGACTCATGTCAGCCGTCTAGATTTGCGAAAGTATTTACTCACCAGTCCAGACGTAGTATGCAAGGCTGCAAATGCTGTTCCAAAATGGTGAGTCTTGCATCATAAATTGCGGGAGAGTTGTAGAGAATACCCACATATCAACTGGAGTGCGGTCAGTACGTCATTTTCAAAGTTTTGTAACGATCAACTCACGAGTTGGCATCGACCTTGGAAGGTCGCATCTTTAGCATTGTTTCCCGAGTTATCGATCATCCATTGAATCATATCTTGTGGTTTCTCAAAATCATCCCGCTCCATCTCCTTGAATCTTTGATTGAAGATTGGCCGCAGGAATTCTGCCGCATCGGTATAGTGTTGGCGAACTTTCTTTAATTCTGGCGAATAAAGAGCATATATTGGTCTAAAAAGTGGGTGTCGTGCCCAGACCGCTCGACCCCCCAAGAAGGTGTCACGAGTATATGTAGTCGATATTTGAATCCATTTTTCATTCCTGCATAACGGCTCGCCTACCATCACTCGTCCACTGACCTTTGCCACCATTCTTAATATGATGGGATATAATGTCACTGACATCCAGTCCTTGGGCTTCGGCAATTCAGTTGCAAAAGCGAGCTCTGTCTCAGCTTGCATGTTCTCCAATGCACGCGCGATGCTCTGTGTGAGGTCAACCTTGACACTTGTTGTGACTGCATCTCCTTCGGTATTGTTTGCAAACGCCGTATAATGCCCAAAGTATCTATCTCTGAATTCTTCGAGAAATGAGATCTTGTCTGGGGGTAAAGATTTGATCTCATCAATGTACTTGATGGGTAAGATGATTGTAGGATGAGCCGCTGTTGGCAGTAAAAATGGCGTGTTTGGGCACTATTTACGTCAGTAATTTTCTGTCTTCGCTAATTTTCACGAACAGTTCATACCTGGTTGTACCCGTTGATCAGAGCAGAGCGAAGATCACTCGCATCGCCTATAACTGGAGCATCGAAATTCAATTTCTTTGAATTGAGGAATTGGAATAGGTAATACAATGCGAAGACAATGCAACCCGCAATCACAGTATTGGAATTTGCCAATGATATTGCCCCCAGATCTGCAAAGTGTATCATTTTGAACAGACTCTTTTGTCAAGTTCAGAAGATGGAAAATCGTACAACAAAAAGAATTGTCAGTCAAGTCAATTGCACATTGGCTACAAGTGTATACATCTGGATTTCAAAGCAAGCTCAAGCCATAGAAGAAGAAAGATCTGGGCTATGCCGCCTTTCGCGGTTTGCGGTCACACATACCGAAGTTCTGGCGGAATGTGTCGGCACCCGGATGTGGTTCGTGATCAGCCCCATAATTTCATCGTCCAATAATATGTATCGTATTTCTTTTCGGAGGCCGTTAACGAACATATCCAGAACACTAAATTGAATCGTTTAACCTTTACCACATCATCCATGAGCAGACACCCAATTCAAACTTGCGGTAAATCGTGCTAAACATTTCAAGATGTTTGCAGTTGAATTGCTCGAGCGACTCGGTTTGCCAACTATCTATCTTTGGATTGGATTTGTTTTGGTAGTCGTAAGAATCCCAGATATATCCTCTGTAAATTCAATGCTAACAACTTCGCCTTTAGCTTCTAGCATACCCTACATATTTTGCAATTTACAACCTATACTTTCACCCATTGAGAAAGTTTCCAGGGCCACTTATAGCCAGATCATCATACATCTGGTACGCCAAGAATTGGTAAGCCATATAACACTTGCAAGTCTCAGAATCACAATGAAATCATCTAATCAAACAAATGCAGGATTGGAGGAAGATGGCCTCATGCATTATCTGATCTTCATGAGAAGTATGGTTAGTTCACATTTCCACAATCACAACATGAGATTCATAACTCACAAGCCTCAGGTCAAGTTGTTCGAATAGCCCCTGATGAGCTTGCATTCAGCTCAGCTCAGTCTTGGAGAGATATTTATGGACATTCAGTGAAGGGCAAGAAGTACTTCAGAAAGACCGACTGGTATGCAGGTGTTGGTGATCTACCAAACTCCATCTCAACAGAGCCAGATCCGCAAAAGCACAGTGCCATGCGCAGAGTATTAGCCAACGCATTTAGCAATTCTGTTCTCAAGGGCCAGGCAGATGTCATCAATAAATATTTGGACATGTTCGTCAGTCAGATCAAGAAACATGACAATCCAAATGGTATTCCAGTCGAAGAATGGTTCAACTGGCTGACATTCGATATTGTAAGCATTTATGTAAAGTGATGGCGATGTAGTGTCGATGTTAATGAAACTATTCATAGATCGGGGATCTTACTTTTCATGAATCTTTTGGTGCAGTCGAAAATGGTAAGCTATCACACATGCCCCTCTTCCATGAATTCATTATGCTAATATCTCCCTAGCCCGAACACATTTTTGGATTCACTTGATCATCAACGGTAATTTCATTCGAAGTCTCTATCCAATCTTCCAGAAGATCCCGATCAGCAGACTCTTCATGAAATGGATTATTCCAAACATGGATGAGATCCGTCAGCAGCGACGGGAACACATTGCCCATACGAACTCTAAAGCCATGAAACGGGCCAATCGTGATGACATTGTTCAAAAGGATTTTTTCAGCTTCTTACTTGGTAAAGAGGGAGCGGATACTTCGGAAATGTTCTTGACTGCGCAGGCCCACACTCTCATTATCGCTGGATCTGAGACTACAGCTGTCACGCTGACAGCTATGGTATCATTCTTACTTCGTTATCCGGACAAAATGAAGATTCTCATTGACGAAGTGCGTGGCGCATTTACTGACAAATCTCAAATTAATGTTGAAGGAACTCTACCCCTAGAATACCTCTTCGCCGTGATCGAGGAAACACTACGCATTCTCCCTCCAGTGCCATTTGGCCTTCCTCGTACGTGCCCTGGAGCAGTCATTGACGGCCATGTGGTTCCAGAAGGGACCATCGTTTCCGTCTCTCCATATACAGCATCTCACGATGTAAGGTATTGGCATGATCCTGAGGGATGGCATCCCGAGCGATGGCTCCCTTCTGACCATCCTCTTCATAATCCCGTATTCGATCAAGATAATAAAGAGGCAAGCAAACCATTTAGTACTGGACCTCGTGTTTGCTTGGGTGTTAATTTGGCATATATTGAGCTAAGGATGACACTCGCGAGGCTATTGTTTGAATTCGATATGGAGTTGCTTAGTAAACCGGTCGATTGGAATACGGAATTGGATTTCTTTCAATTCTGGAAGAAAGTTGAGACGAGAGTAAAGTTCACCAGTCTTCATTGATAGATGTGCGTGAAGCGGAATGTAGAAACAATGATCGATCGAATTTGAGAGTTGAAGTCATCACCGTTAAACCAAAACTCTTGTTTACAATGTCGATGGACTGTTGTGAAATGTAGCGCTTCGATGATTCCTAGATAGGATATGCGTAAACCATGAAGACAAACCCTTTTATGATAGATAGCCAGTTAGCTGTAATCAAAAATTATATCAAGTTCATGGCCACTTGTTCCTTGATCTTGAGAGCCAACATGTACATATCAAATGGTCTTCGCTGAGCGAGACTCTTGTGAATATAACCGAAATGAGCAATAGTACAGGTGTTTCAAACACTAATCACCAGAAAATGTTACGGTTTGCAATCTCGAGTTTCGGTAACAATACATTCCAAGGCAATTTCCAACTCTCTGTTCAAAAAGCATCGAGCATTGGCGAAGCTGCAAAAAATCTGTCTATTTGCAACTTTTTAAGTCACAGAGCTCAGCTAGCAGGACTGCGCACTAATTGACATGGAAATTTCAGAGGCCACAGGACATGTGATTGCCTGTTGCATGGCTAGCCGACTGGCAAGCGTAATGCTATCTCCAGGTCCAGATATTGTAGACTGTGATCTCTGAACTCAACACTCGTCTGAGTGAATTCAGATGAGAATTTGATTGTCACAAGTAATCTTGAGGAATTTCTATGATCTTTTGCATTGAAAAATGAGAAGTATATCCTCTTGTCTAAAAAAATCAAGCAACCGACAGTACTCCTTTGAACGCAATACTCCCATTTCCTGAACAAAACCTACACAGATCTGTTCCTCTGTCTCCAGTGCTGACTATACATAGATCTTTGTGATTAAAATTCTAGAACTTTGACCTCTTTCTGTCCTATCCTCTGCTGAAGAAGTACCCAATCACGCTTGAAGTCAAGCTTGGCAATTAACGCCTTGTACTGCCAATATGGGTATGGATATCGATAGACGTGTCCTATTTTTGACTTTAAAAAACTTATATTAGCCACTAAGATACACACGTCAGACCAAGGATGTTCTCACCCTATAATAACTTTTGCAATTTGGATTCGCAGGAGGCAATTTTGCTTGCCCTGGTCTCAATGATAATGTCCAAGATCTTACGCGTTCTTCCTTTGGCATAATAGCATAACGGAAAGTGCCAACATTCTTCTGAAAGAGATATTTTGTTGCGATAGAATTGTGATGAGCTTGAAGTTCAAAAAGCTCCATGACGCTGGTTTCGAAAGATGAGCTATTCGGACCAAGAAAGTTGAAGTAATTTGGAAAATCATCAACGGCGACGCCTCGTGAAAGTTAGCAATCGGATGAGAATATATTGGTCAAAATTTCTTACCATATAAGGAAAACAGTTCTGGTTGGTATTTGTCGCATAGTAGTTGTCCTGATCGTCCTTTTGTTGGGACAGGAAGTCCAAAATCGACGGGATTGTAACCTAGTTATTTGTCAATTAATTTCGTCTCTTCCGATCGCAATATTCCTATCTCTTACCAGTACCCCAAATCAATACATCAGTTTCTCGTTCCATCTCCTCGCCTGTATCAGTATTCCTTGATTTAATGCCATTCTCGGTGAGTTCAGTCACACTGTCAGTCACAAGCTCTACGTTGTCGTTGTTAAATATCGGATAATAGTCACTGAGCATCAATGGACGTTTGCATCCAAAAACATCTTTAGACTCAAGTTTCCGTCTTAAAGTGTCATCCTTTATCTGTTTGTATAGGTGGTTCCTCGTCATCGAGATGACTATTCTTTGGAGCCATGATCCTACAGTAAATAGACGCGGACGTAATATTTCATCCTGTTGGTGAGTTTAATACAGGACACCAAAGTTTGCAAATTTGATCAAGTAGCATACCTTTTTCATCCAGAACCACCGATTAAACCGCATCAGAAATGGTATATGAGCAAACATCCATTTTGTTAACGACCCGACAACATCGTTACGAGGCAAGACATGTCCCGGACTTCTTTGATAAACTATCAAAGACTTTACCTCAGGGTAAATGTTTGGAATAAATTGACAGGCAGATGGTCCTGTTCCAATTACAGCAACGGTCTTTCCCTTGAGATTGGCATTTTTTGGCCAGTCCACACTATGCCACTCCTCCCCTTTGAAAGCATCGACATTTTTCACAGGTGCCTTCTTGGGCACTGTAAATGCTCCTAAAGCGCCGATAAGCTGATTTCTAAATTAGAAGATATACAAAACAATATGAGGGGCTCACTACGTACTACATGGCAGCTCCAGAGTTTTGTATCTCCCGTGGTAAGATCGGTAGTCTCGACAAGCCACAACAAACGCGAATCATCCCACTTGGCCTCTACAATCTCTGTGTTGAAAGTTGTGGACTTATGTAATTCATATTGTAATGCTACGTCCTCAAAGTATTTTTGGATCTCGGGCTGGGGTGCAAAAGTTCTACTCCAGTCTATTTAGAGTTAGTTCTGAGATTTTTTAGAATAGACCGATAAAAAGACTTAATCTATCATTGTCTTCTTCTGTTAGAGATAAAGTCACATGTGTGAAAATACTGACAAGGATTAAGAGCAAAACTTATTTGATACTCGTGACTTGGAATATCACACGCAGCTCCGGGATAAGTGTTCTTCCACCAGACTCCCCCAAACGCACTTTGTCTTTCTAATATCTGAAATTCTTCAAGAGGAAGCGTTTTTTCACGTATGAATGTACAACCTTGAATAATTCCTGCAGCACCTGCTCCAAGAATAATGGCAAATCGATGTTCATCTGCTTGTACAGTCTCGATTGGCATTTTTTCGCTTGACATTTCGACTTTGAATAGAATAAATGATAACACAAACCCATATTTGCTTTAGCATATACATATCGAGTTTCCTGTAGTATCAGACTGGGGTCTTCACACGGTCCGTGTACTTCGGATGCCGAGAATATATTCCGTGGGAACGATTACGAGACCGAAAGCTGGGATCATCACATGATCATACCCTTGTCATTTTGATTCAAAAACTACCTGACTACTATGTCTAGACTGCACAATCGATACCCGCGGCGGGTAATGTTCCTTGGGGAGAACTCGCGGAGCGGATTATTGTAGATTAACCGTAAGAGAGAATATTTCTTGGCTAGCTCCATAATTCTGACTCTAAGTTCCCGTCTTGACATTAGCTCTAGCTAGAGGAAGCACTAATCAAAGTCTTGAGGCCATCTTCTACCGTAAGAGGGATTATTTCTGGGAACAATTCGTTAAGATACACGGAATCCGGAGCTTTAGGGTCGAAACTAAATGTTCCTGATTCAAACCAGTCTCCATGCTCTTTCAGCGAGGCCGAGTATGCAGCCCTATGAGCCGGTGCTTCGATGACCTGCCCACTAAGAATTTTAGAGGGTTCATCAGTGATTGTCCATTTATCACCTGTACATGCAGACTCAAGTTAGCAATGCTTCAGTTCAACATTAGATGTTGGGAAGGTTCGAAGGCATGTAAAATCGTAATCATACCAGTAATTTTCCCTGCTATATCTATCACATCATGCCAGGACTGTCGATCCCCAACAATAAAACTTCTATTCTCCCACTTCGGTAAGGAAAGACTAGCAACGACAAAGCGGCCCACGTCTCTTGTATGGGTCATAACCAAAGGTACTGTCCCTGATCCAATACCTACCGAGGTTCTGCTGGGAATGTCGAAGAATCTTATTCCAGCTGCAAGATGACTTGGCACCGCGGGCATGCACAAATAATCTAAGAAGAGACCATTGACGAATGAAGTATATTCGAGGTGAGTTTTGGCAAGCTCTTTCACGGCAACTGCTTTGAGGCCAGTGCTTGGGCGAGCGAGCGCATGTCTAATGAAATGGTTAGATGCGTCGATTTGTCAAGTCCGTAAGGACGAAGATCCAGACATGGAACTGAATGGGATACATCGGATCTCACTCACTTTTCTTCATAAGCACTTCCATACTCACTAGGCACGAATCGCTTCACAGACTGGGAACCAGCAGCACCTCGTACAAGGTTCAACTGTGAGTCGCTGTGCTCTTTTGAAACAATACACAAAGCCGAAATAACCGTATGAATATTATGTTCATCGAATATCTTTGAGATTTGTGAGACATCGGAATAATCAATCGAAACAACCTTTACGTTGTTTTTTGCTGCATATTCGGGTGATTCCTATGCTCAAACGTTATTTTTTGTTCATTCAATCAATATTCCGGAGAGAATTTGTGATAAATTACTGTTCTACTCAAAACAATGAATTCGTGTTCTGTTTGTGCTTTGAGAGCGTCAACGATAGCGTAACCAACTCCACCAGTTCCGCCTGCGACTGCCACTCTGACCATGATGTGAGATTTGAGCTTTTATATGGATGTGATAGATATTTTAGCGACAATGTAGTAATTAAGCAGGTATCATACTTTGTAAGTTGGGCAATATTCACAGAATGAACAGTTTTAATGGTGACAATTCAAAAGATTGTCTCAGTCTATCGTAACATAAATATTACAATTTATCTCTCTAGGTAGTCACATCCATACCCTTTTTCTTTTCCACTTGTGTCACCTCTTTCATCCCTCGTTACTCTCCGGAAACGTTTGTGCATTATGTCTTCTGTCTTTCGGTAGCCGAGCCGACCCTCCGAAAGTCCGCAGATATCTATGGATATGCTTCTTGATATTTTACATCGGTTCTGATGTCATTAACAATAAAATCATCGTGTAGTTATTCAATTATAGACAGAACATAAAGATTCATTTAGATCGAGACTTATATCAATATTGATATAGCATAACGTGATTAGTTGGTAGATCTGCTATATCAATAGATTGACTACAATTGTCCAGGAAAAGAAGGTGGTAAAGTTGATTACAATTCGCAGTGTGGCCCCCATGAAGATCGCTGAAGACGGGCCCATTCAGTCCATGAGATATTTTCCGAATTGCGATCGCGGTCGTCGATGACAGAAGCGTAGATGGCTCTACGAATTTCAACAGGCATCGATGTTAGTGCTCTCACGCTGTAGATCACAGTCGTCGATCATAATTCCTGGATGATCTGTAGCGATGCAAGTTTTGACGAAAGAATCCGAAGATTTAAGAATAGACGATTTAAACAATATCTCATGAACTTTAGGATTACCTATCTAATTATCAACACCAAAAACTAGCCCCTTCAATGAACAAACGGGGTACTACTGACGGCGGCGTTAACATTTGTGCAGAAATGTGGTAACCTCTTCACAGACCATTCTCAACGAGAAGAACAGCAGATTTACATATTTTTGTTATCAAGCATTCAAATCGTTGTTTTTTTGCCTCTTCCGAGGTATGAGGAGAGGTGTTTTGAGAAGTATGAAAGGGCTTTTAGGCGGAGGTAAAGTGTGTGTCTCACTTTTCACTGGAAAATTATTGGCCTTCTTTCGATAACTTTTTACTTGATCAGCAATTCCAAAAATTCCGCCTTTATTTCCTTTGCAGGAGGCCTGTGTTGTGTGTATCAGCAAAACGCACCCGTATGTTATGTCAAGCTCTCGTATACTAGAGTAACACTTGTGTAAACTTACAACTTTAATGCGATGGCGGAGTGAAACTACTGAAGTGCGGGGTTCGCGGGGTTCCTGCTTTCTGAGCTGCTTAGTAATCCCTGCAACGGAGCGAAACAGTGCCCGTGCATATCTTGGTAAACTGCCATTAGGCATCAAGATGACGATTCTTTGCAAAGAAAGTATGTCTGTTTCATAGTATGAAGGTTAAGACGAAGATGATTCAAAAATCTAATTTGAATAAAACATCCACTTTCGATCCATCAAATCTTAATTCCGCCTTGTCACTACCATCATGCCTATACCTGCCACCTTCCATAATGGCAAGAAGACGTTCACGGTTCTAGGTAAGACTGAATCGCATCTTACGAACCACAAAACTCACTTGCTTATTCGTCCATTGTAGAAAATAATCCCGAAGTCATGAATGCGCTAGCTAAGAAGCTTGGTCTTTCCCCCGATCTCGCATTCTACGATGTCTACTCTCTCAGCGACCCAAGTCTTTTGTCCATAATCCCCCGTCCAGTCCATGCCCTCCTAGTCATCCTCCCGCTCACTCATTCCTGGAAAACATCTCGTCTAGCTGAAGACACCCCACTATCTGTCTACGAGGGGTCTGGCCGCGACGAGGCCGTAATCTGGTTCAAGCAAACGATTGGACACGCATGCGGTTCTATCGGGCTTCTTCACTGTCTTGTTAACGGGCCTACGAAAGAATTCATTCTACCAGATACAACTTTGTTTCGACTAAGGGAGCAGGCTCTTCCACTAAAGCTGGAAGAACGGGCGAGGATACTGTACGATGATAAGGAGTTCGAGGATGCGCATCAGAGTGTTGCAGAAATGGGCGACACAGCGGCACCCAGTGCTTCAGAGGGGGACAGATTAGGACAGCATTTTGTGGCATTTGTGAAAGGAGACGATGGTCATTTGTGGGAGTTGGAAGGCAGCAGAAAAGGGCCGCTCGATCGAGGCTTGTTGGCCGACGACGAGGATGTGTTGAGCGAGATTGCGATAGCAAAGGGTATAGGCAGAGTGATGAGGATGGAAGAAGAAGCCGGTGGCGGAGATTTGAGGTTTAGTTGTATCGCGCTTGCAAAAGCAGACTGACGGAGTATGGGGAAATTGGGATATGTTTGCGGGAAGGAAGCCTATCATGGCGCCAGCGATTATATTCCCAGGACGGACAAGGCAAGGGCGAAACCCCCGGCTGGATCCTGTTCCTTCACTTTCCCATCTTGAATCTCGACTTCATGAGAACCATCTGGAGCTTGACCCCAGTCACCAAAACTTCCCTCGAAACTTTGCGGGAAGAAATCATCTCACTTGAGGGTTTGAGGGTGTGAAATTCTATAATAGGTATAGTAAATCAATTACTAATATCTTATTAACAAGCTCTATTATAATTATATAATATATAAATAATATAATTTCATTATATTATTATATTATATAATTATGTTTCTTATCAGAATGATTTATAATTCTTGGAGGTTAGTTCTAGAATATAGTAATAATATTGATATTCATGCCGCTAGATCTGCAAGCGCTTTAGAAGCCACAATGATTCTTGTCACCTCCATATGCCAAACCAATCATATGCAGGTGACATCTAAAGGTTGATACCAAACCCATCTCAAACGGCTAGATGCATCGAGACTGTAACGTGTCTTTTTGGATGAACACCACTATGTCACCAAATACAGCGCGCCGACGTTTCAAAGCTTCCAGCGACAAGTAAGGATGCTGTGCCTTTTCTACATCACTGGTTAACTGTACCAAAGTAAAGCGAGTCTTTGCTCCGGGAAATTGATACAACGTCTTTAACTTCTCCTGACTTCGAGCCGTAGCAATAACTTTGGCACCCATGGCTAGAGCTGTAAGAACCGCACCGCCAGAGAACTTGCCTGTAGCAGGCGGAACAATAACCATACTGCCTCGCTTAACATCTGAAGCCTCAAGGCCTCCATGCCCAACAAGGTACAAGTGCGAAATCGTTAAGTCCTTGAGGTGATACCCTAAGCCCCCCTCGTCTCTACTGTTAAAAAGTGACTCCGACAATATGAAACAGTTCTCTGATAGTACAAATGCTCTTTCAGCATAAAACCCATTGCGCCAAACGTCATGGCTCAGCCTTTTGGGGCTGGCTGTCCTTGGAGGTTAGTTCTAGAATATAATGACAATATAAAATAAGTATTACTTGTATAGTATTGATATCTATCTATTGTTTTTTAATCGATGAATTCTTATCTATAGCACTTCCCAATGATTGATCCAAATACTTCATACAAAAGCTATTCCCAAGTGCCTTGAATAGTAGATACCGAAATTTGGCTATATAGATATCCATAGAATAATCGTGGCAAACAGATGGAGCCGTAATCTTGATTGCCAGACCTAGCCTATGCATTTAACGCAGGTGTATCTGCAAAGCATTGATCTTTCATAGCATCAGGATATCGCTCACCGTGGACCTCGGCAGCATCGACCAGTTCTCTGATCTCAGCCTCCTCTTCCTTACTTAGCTCCAACTTCAGAGCACCCAAATTCTCTTCCAAGTACCTGATCTTCTTGGTGCCCGGAATAGGAAAGATATCATCCCCCTGAGCTAGTAGCCACGCCAGAGTTAGCCAGTGTAGGCAATAGTATTTCCCGTAATCCGTATACGGGCTAGATAATGGTATATATCGATTTTTCTTCGAAATATGTATGTATATAGTATAGAATTCGATATTATTGAAGATATTCAATATTATCTTAATATTGAATACTACTGATAAAATATGGGAATACGGATCTCTAATTGATATGGAATAAGCTGAAATATGTGAATTTGAGATTATTCCTAGATTTCAATGATATCAAACTATATATTTAATTGAATTATTATTAATTAACAATAAACCATTAATATTATTGAATATTTTGATTTTTTGATATCTTTAAATATGAATATTGATATTAGAATATTATTTTCACAAATTCAATTATTTTGAGAAATCTAGAAATAATTAATAAAATGGTGATTTTGTTAAATCTCTTATTATTTAATAAAATAAAATCCCTAGGTAGTTATTCTTTTATTATTCTATTCTATCTTATTTTCAATTCTTTAAAATATTTTCTACTCATGTATCTGATATTTTAAGTTTTATTGATTCTATTCTCTACGAAGATAATTCTTAATCTAATCAATTTCTATTTTCTTGCAATTTTTCTATTCTAATCGAATCTACCAAATCTTTACAAAATAACCCTTTTAATCTCAATTCTTTAATTTTTTTATTATTTATATTAATATCTATATCAATATCTATATTATTACTCAATATTGAGGGTTCTAATATATTTATAAATTCTATAGTATTAATAATTTGTTATTGATAAATATAGATTTGAAAATATATGTTAAATGAGAATCCCTAAACAATATATCTTATTAAAAAGAGTAAAATAGAATGAAAATATAATTATTATAAAATTAAGTATTTTGAAATTGGTAATATTCGAATTATATTAGTATATCTTTGAAGTATACATCAAATAATTAATACTTTAGCTCGAGAAGAGCATTCTCAATATGTATAGATTATTATTGAGTAAGTTCTTATTAATGTACATAAAACTATTTCTTTTAAATATAGAAGAATAATCAATAAGGAAAAGGATTTCAGTTATTTGCCTAAATCTTATATTATTGATTCTCAAACTTTTGAGATCCTTATAGTTCGATTTTTTATTCGATATTCTTTACTACTAAATCTTTTTGAATATAATAAATTTCAAACTCTTCTTATTTATCTCAATAAATAATCGAATATTTGGGTCTCTAGTTTTTATCATACTATTTCAAGGTGAATTACTCGCAATTTCGATGAAAACAAGCTCAAAATGAAACAAGAAATGTATTCCTCCTATAGCAAAATTTATATTATTTGCAATGCCTAAACTTCCCCTAATAGATATAATGTTTTTGGTATTAAGACTTAATTTATTAATGAGATAGACAAATTACAAACTATTATTCTTATGTTAAAAAAGATTGAAGATTATTATATTGATGAAAACCTTGTAAAACTCTTATATGATAAGATTAATGAATAAGGAATTACAAGCAAATTAGAATATTTAATAATGAATAATGTATCAAATAATAATACTTTATATATTCATTTCTTAAATTGTAGATTTTCCCCTTTTTATTCTTTTTTTTGATTTTATTAATATTTTTGAATATTTCTTAGATCTTATTGACAAAAACAATATTGAATGGAATGCTATACAAAATCGAATTTGATGTAATATATATAATATCAATCTTTTTACAAAAGCGTTTTTATTTAAAGGTTCTATACTTAAAGATTAAGTTTTTGATTTAGATTACAATTTCAAAGCTCTTATATATAATACTGATTTGATCTCAAAACTTAATTACAAATATTGGAAAAGAAAGATATAATAGGCAAATATTACAATTTTATTTTTAAAATTAGTAATTCCTCTTATTTATTGTAACAATAGAATAGATTAGTAGAAAAACGACTTGCAAAAGATAACTTAATTTGATGAAATTCTATTGATAATCTTTTTTCAATATTTCTTATACCTTAGGTATATCACACATATAAAAAGTGGTGAATTCGGTATTCAAATAAGCTTTCTATAGAGCTTGAACTGATAAATAATGATTTTGATTAATTATAAAATATTTATTATTTTTTAAATACTTTAAAAAATGTAATAAAATTTATAAAAAATAATAATACTATTTTTGAGAAAGTTCTTTTTATAATAAAGTTTTTACTATAACATTTTGAAAATGGAAAGGTATGATTTATATTCTTTATTTGTATATTCTTTATTTATATATTCTTTATTCTATACCTCTTTATTTGTTTATTCTATTTATATCTAATCTCATTTAAATTATCTATACGAGTAATCCATTTTTAGGTTTCTGTATTAATAATAGATAGGCAAAACTCGAAAAATACTATTTTTTTATTAATAGATCACTATATTATATTACTATAATAAAATATTTAATTTTATAAAATTAAATAGATCATCTTCTAATACAATAAAATATTCTTTTCAAACGACTTTTCAATTACAAGATAATTATATTTGTTATTGACTTTAATATAAATTTTTCTATATATAATTAATTTCATACTTAACAAAAACTAAACAATGTTTTCATTATACGAAATTCAAAACCTGCCATCACCGATGACTATTTCATTTAATACAAACAAAAAGAAAAATCATCAACATAATACAGAACCAAAAAGACAAGGATCTTCTTTCAATTTTCGTTTTGAAATTTTGCTTTGCTTCTTAAAACAACAGATTAGCAAAATAAAACTCGACTGAATATCTCTCACTCCGAAAGACTTGATTCAATCGGTCTCAAATCTACACAAATCCATCTGAAGTTCAAGAACACTAAAATGCTACAATTCAAAATAATCTTCCATCTTTATAGATATCCTTATAGATAGCAAATATGCATTCATGATAACCACAGATTCTTAACACTATGATTACGAGATGATATTAGTATCAAACCAAAATGCCCTATAGAAAACTCTACTGTAAATCACTCTTATCTCGAGAACCCTTTGGATATATTTATATTCAGCAAAGGATTCCGTATGATAAATTAGATTGCAATTAATAAAACAGGGACCAAAAATATTATAATTGGCTCATAATTATGATACAATAATCACTACAATTTTACTATTGGAAAGAACTAGGTATCTGTTATTAAATTAAATACAGATACATATAAGTATACTTTCATTCTCCATTTTGCTTTCTTTTCCGATGTTTATATGTTTTATAATACATTATCGATTAATTGACCCTTTTATTCTTTGCCCCTAAATTACCATCCAAATGGTATATACAAGATAGCTAAGTTAGATGATCTAATGACAATACTTGACAAGAAAAAAAATGTATATTGCATTTGCAAACCTCAATTACAGATATACGAATTATACCATTTTTTATTAGAAGCCTTTTCAAATGCTTATAAATGAAATTACAAAGAAAACAACAAATTAAATTAAAATAAACAATTAATTCCTTTTCTTACACGATCAAATACTTACAATAGCAGATTCGGTTCATAATCATATTTAGATGTCTATACTTGATTCGAATCCAACTTTATCTATACACATATACTATTTGTTTTATGCTTCTTAAATATTCTTCCGTTATAGAATTATTTTATTTATTTTATTTCTGTATGCTGTAGAAATTTATACATCTTTTCTCTATGGGCGCATTCGTCAAGGAGGTTGACTCTCGTGAGGTGACTCATGAATACTTTTTCTTTTCATTCTTCAAGTAAAAAGAGGCCCTTCACTCTATCCTCAAAATAAAGTAGGAAATATAGTACAGCAATGTATTACATCGGAATAAACTAGGCAGAATGAAGCAATCCAAAAACTTGCCCAAAAATTTCCCTTGTCAACCCAAAACGCCAGTGTTTAGACGGCGTTGTATCCGACTATTCTTCCAAAGCATGAATACTGATCCGTCCATCATCCAAATGCCTTCCCAAAAAAGCCAAACCAGGGGCGGAGAAAAAAAAAGATGGTCAGGCAAGCATTATTCTGCGATGTTTTGTGCTGCTGCCCGGCACCACCACTGCCGACATTCAGTAATTATCACTGTCCTATCTCTGTAGATGCCCGATATCCGAACCGTTCCAAACGTGACTGGTATTGACTTCCAATCTTTTCGGGCGCGTATAAGATGTTCCTTGATAAAATCTAGTGCCGTCTGAACGAATAGTCTTGATGTCCGGGATCCAGTGAAGAAGCAAAGCCACTTGGACTCCAAGCATGACAATAATAACATACATAAATAGAAAAGCATCCAAAAATTAAAACATACATGCTTTTAAAAGAGCAGCAACGGATTCATCCACGTAGCATATCTGCCTAACGATTGCGAACGCCTGAACGTGGGTAACATACAACATAAAAATCGGCAATTCATATGAGCCGAAGCAAAGCGCAAGCTTGAAATTAAGGACGAAAGCGGCTCGCACTTCTTTCTTGGATTTGCTGCTCTGTCGTAACGTACAAACGGTCGAGGTAAGACATAGCCTCCGCATCCTTCAAAATTTTGGCAACCTGTATTCCGGCAGAGATCAGTTGGAGAATATTCCTGTCATCCTTTAAAGGGCGTGATTGATTTTTTGCGGCATGCCTCATCTCTAGGCTGTTTTCCAAGATTGTGACAAATTGTTTTATCTGGCCATTATACAACACCCGGGCGGGTATGCGTCTCTTGGTAGCAAGACGTTTCAGAAGGTACACCCACTCTGTCCATTCTCGGTCTTGCGGTCGCTCCACGGGTCGACAGCTGTCGCTTAGAGGAATAGGAAACTGGTACTTGGCAACAAAGTCAAAAGCACACTGTGACAATCTGTCACTGACTCTAGTTAGGACACTATCCTGTTCCTGTACCACAAGGTTTGTGGGGAGATGTGGCAGGTCCCTGTCCTGCTGGGCAATGTATTCCGGGGGTGGCCGTTGTAAAAATTGATGTGGTCCATCAAATTCATCTCTGTTGGATGGTCGCCTTTGTGAATGGCCTTTCTCATCACTTCTGGCTTTTCCGGATGCCCGAGGAGCGGGATCAAGCGTATAGTCCGTTGGGCTAGGAGAAGCAGCATAATCGTCCATATAGGTCTCGGGCGAGATCCTGCCTTGAGGCACCCAACTAGGGCCTGGGCTTGTGTATGGGCCATAACTTGGTCCTGCAGTTCCGCGTAAATTTGACGATGAACCAACGCTGTAAGCATTAGATCTGTAGACTGAATCCAGACGGGCTAAAGGGCTCGATGTCATTGGCGCAGTGATAGGATTGTAAGGCGACGCACTTAAACCCGGTGCGTATGATGCGCTTTGAGATTGCCTTCAGCTTCTTGAGTTCTGATTCTGGGGATGCACGCGTCCTTACCTGGTATTAGGATAAAATGCACCATCAAAACTTGGTCGGTTACCGATGGTATATGTGCTACTTGCTAGTTAGCTCTGTCGTCCAATTTTGCAGAATTTGTGTTTGCATACCTTCTCGAAGTATCCGGAAGAGTCGTGGGAGCTGGACGTCCATAACCAAATTCTGGTTGGATCGGAATACCTCTCCTGGATGCCATCATTTTGAGATATCAAGCTCAAATCCAAATCTAAAGTCAGGAGAAAACTTGATACTTGTACAATACGAGAGGGAAAAGAAATGAGATGGGATTAGAGTCAAGTTCTTTTCCGTCGGATGACAATTTAATGCAAAATGGCTCCAATATAGACGTTATAGATCGAATGTCCACGATTAAAATAATGGGTCCAGCAAGGATATCCAGATCCAGGAACAGGGGCGGTGAGTATGCCAGGTGATCCAAGGGTTTTTATAAATTTTCGAAACAACAAAGCTTTTATGCTGTCTGTCTGATAGAAAAATAAAAAGAGGGCGGACTGGATATTATATAGACAATTCATTGACTAAATGAATGAAGCTCACTCGAAGCTATACCGTATATATTCGTATATATTTTTGACACATTAGACATTAAACTCTGGCTCTGGCGTGGACCTCCCAAGCCCCGATAGGGCAATCAAGGGAAATGTCAAGAAGCTTTGACTCGTGATGGACAGTGATTTGAACTGAATTGGGGATTCTTGTGCTCCCAACAATCTTGAAATGTCGAATGTTTGTAAAATCTCCCGTCTCCTAGATGCTAAGTGAAATTCGGGGTTTTGCCCGAGAGAAGTGCATTGTCAAGGAGTTGGTAAGGATGTCTCTCAAAACAAAGTTACTCGGTGTTTTAGGGATCGTCGTCGCTCATTCTCTTTCCGCAAACGCTGCATCACCAAACGCAATGCGATGCGACAAGCCAGATGGTATTTTGCAAGGGCTGACCTCGGAGCCACTGGAATGAAAGCTGGCTGTGCTTTCCGGTATAATTCTGGTGACTGCATCAGGCATCATTGGGCAATTTTATATGCTTATTTTGATCTCGAACAACTTACAAGGTGTGACGAATCTGACGATATAGCAAGGTAAATACTGAATAGTTTAGTATCAAATATTTCCCATGTCAGCTAAGAACCAATCCAATAGCCAGTTGCAATGCGATATCAAGCGTGGCAAGCGCCACAAATTACAGAGAGGCATGAAAAAGGTACGGGGAAATCGGAGAGTGGGTGGGAAATGGGACAAGGGAAGTCCTGGGGTAAATGTGTAAATATGTATTTGGAATGTATATACGAGTGCTCGTGTATATATAAATACCTACCTAGTATGGACGGAGAAGAATAGATCTCCGGACGGCGACAGGGCGTCTATTTAAGGAGGTAGGTATAATGCTTGAAGGTCGACTGACGAATGAAATAGAATGGGTGATTCGAATAATGCATACATATATGTGTAGAATGAATTGATTCATTTTGATTCAATTGGCAGAAGTAGTAGTAGACGCTGTGTTATTTTACACAATATTGCTAGACCACATTCTACATTTGATATTATAATACAGGTAGTCGAGTATACTCGAGTAGGAATCAAGCACGCATTCATTCCGTATGTAATTAGTATGGACCCTTCTCTACCTACGACGTACGTAGTATTACCGAATGGCTGGTTGGGCATAAACGCGTTCGTTAATGAAACCCAATCAAATGCATTACTGCCCTGCCCTGTATTAATAAGTCTTTTCGTATACACCGTAGGATGTACCGGTACTATATTATCACTCACTGCTTTATTTATTATATTGAAACCGGGCGTAAAAATAAGAAAAAACTTGGATGATGAAGTGCCGTACTCGTAGGATGTGATTACTTAGCTAATCTATCTTACATTACCTAATTACCTAGGTAGGTACTGTAATGTGGTGTGATTTAGATAGAATCTGAATTCAAAGATATCGATGAATAAGACTTGTTTTCTATTGATATAAATTGTAAGATCCCTTCAAAATTCTTGTAGATAAGTACTCTGTAAGTCTAATACCCTACTTTCCGCCCACCTTTTTACACCAAAAATCGTCATTTTCAGCTATTCATAACTTTATAATTAATTAATAGAATTTTATAAAATTTGGACTATAGATTTATTATATAATTATAATTCAATTCTGAAAATTTCAGATTTTTCGCGATTTTATTGGTTGAAATTTGAATAGTTGAAATCCCGATTTTCCATTTGTATAGGATTTATATGTTACGAGGGTTGCCGTCTAGATCACGTGGAAGTGCTCTAGGCTCTCGAGGTGGTTTATAACTAGGCGTCAAGCAGGGACTTTAAGTAATGACAATAATAATATGCAATTCGTAGCTAATAGTAGAGTATACTAAATGATTGATCTTGAGCACGAAGCTCTACAATAAGGGAATCCTTCCTAGCTATATAGATCTTCGTACTCCCTATCCCATCGCTCCCACTTGATTTAAATCGGTGGGATCGGTGGGAATCATATAATAACAGAGTCTGTGCTCTTCAAATCCTCACATGACCTTAATTCCATACTAATTTGATTGAATCGCATCTCATAAGCACACGATCGGTTACTGTAAGATCCGTGATCGTAACAAGAAATCGGTTATTGTTTTATTATTGATTAAAAGTTTCTTTATATAAAACCATATATAAAGTTATATATAAAGAAATATTCAATCGATAATAAAATGTAATTATTATTAAAAGATTGGGTGGAAGAGGCCTCTATATTGACTATATTACTACGCGTGTAGGCATCTTGATCTCCTCTTGGTATCCTCGGAGGGGACCAATATGCCTGCTTATGGTTCGTCTAATCTAGCCTGTTTAGGTAATTGTATTACTAATCACGACACGTGATTAGTACCGGTAACTTCTATTCCTTTTAACAATTATTAATTTTTTTTTAATAAAATTTATATAAACAATTAATTAGAATTGAAATATTTGAAAAAAAATTATGATTTATTAAAAAGTTATTTTAAGTTATAATAATTCTCAGGTTTACATATAAACCCTATATAAATAAAAAATTATAATTTCAATTATTTAAATTTTAATAAATAAAATTATAAAAATTCTGAAATTTTCAGAATTGAATTATAATTATATAATAGATTCATGATTTAAATTTCAATTGATTTTATTTATTGATTGTTGAAATATTAATAATTGAAAATAACAATTTTTGGTATAAAAAAATAATTTATAAATAAAGATGATCTATAAATAGAGTATTAGATTTATATTCTATTATTATTATCATATATAAAAGAAAATAAAAGTGTATTTTATATACTTAATAAAGAATTCAAACATCAGACCTGCTCAAATGTAATCATAGCTCTAATTATGAACGGCATTCCAGGCAGAGAGAGTATCCGCCCAGATCTCCCAATGTCCAATCTTCCCTTCCTCATCGAATTCGCTCAATCGGTATATGAATTGTTCATCCCATGATTTGCCTGTTTTCAAGCTCCTGAAAGTTGCACTTCCAACAACACTGACAGCACCTCTCTTACCATTAACCTCGCAAGTATCATCAACGATGAAAGACTTGGGCGAAGGAAATGTAGTTGGCGACGACTCGAACTTAAGGGATTTCGATAAGAAATTGAAGTAATCGTCGCACGTCTGATTGCTGGAGGACTCGGGTTTACGACCCGAAAATGTTTTACCTAAGAATGGGAGTTCTGAACTTTCAGGACCATGCTCTGTGATTCGCGGTTCTGATGCGAAATGTCGAGACAAGATGATACTGGGCGAAAGTCCATCAACAGAAGCCTGACAGAATGAAACTGCTTCTGCTCGCATCTCCTCTTTATCTGTTGACATGGCTGATTCTATATGTTGGATTTTGCTGGACTTTGTTGGTGATGGAATTTCCCTCTGACATCTCCCATGGGAGTTTGTAAAATGGAAGGTTTGTAGTGAAACTTGTCCTTGTGTCAGGTTGCCGGGATCGAAAATCATTAGTCCTTGTCTGGTGGCTTGATACAACCATACCGTACGAATGGCTGTAGTTGTGAAGGAAGCAGTCACCACGTTAAAGAAAACAAAGGAGCGGAGTAGTGAAGTAACAAAGCAATCTTTCTTGGGTTCATCCAAATATCTTGTTGGTAGTACATTCAGTACTGATGGCATAGCCCAGGATAGGAAGAAGAGAGTTCCCCGCATTGGGTCAGACAAAAGTATACAAATACAAATGCCGAGGTAACATTCGCCACAATGAAATGATGGGGAAGCTGGGGTTAGACGATCACTGCAAAGGTAAAGTGACTAAAAGTCACGCATTTGCTCCCAACAAGTCATTTTTGCCATGAACATGGAATCAGTGTTGGCACAAGTGTCATGTACGTCTTCAGGAAACCATCACATAGCATCATGGTGATAATATTGTTGCATGCTAGAGGAAAAAGTGTTGGAGTAAAGGGTTGCAGCACATCTACTAATTTGAGTCCAACATCCGAATTCCCAACATTACTTTCGAAAGAGAATGACCTCCACGGCAGTTACCCCTTGGAGGGTCAGCAAAGTGGAAATTAAAGCATCAAAATGTAAAGCACCAAAGCACTAGGGTACTTAGCATCAAATGTAAAGCACTAAAGGCCTGGAAGCATTTCCTGTCTTCCCATTTTTCCTTTTAGAAAAAAGCTGGGATTTCAAGCATCAGTGTATTTGTACTAGGTATGAAATAAGGAAGTAAAGAGGTAAAGAGGTAAAGAGGTAAAGAGGTAAAGAGGTAAAGAGGTAAAGAGGTAAAGAGGTAAAGAGGTAAAGAGGTAAAGAGGTAAAGAGGTAAAGAGGTAAAGAGGTAAAGAGGTATTAAGTCTAGTACCCTACTTTCCGCCCACCCTTTTACACCAAAAATCGTCATTTTCAGCTATTAATATTTCAACAATCAATGAATGAAATCGATTACAATTTGAATTGTGAATTTATTATATAATTATGATTCGATTCTGAAAATGTCAGTTTTTTTGCGATTTTATTGATTGAAATCTGAATAGTTGAAATTACGATTTTCAATTTGTATAGGATTTACTGTAACGATACTGTGCTGGAGGCAGCGGCTGCCTGAGGTTTCGTCGGTTGGTAGTTATGGGTTAAGGCTCTATCACTGGTATTCACTTGGAAGTGAAGTCGTTACTAGATCAAGTAGAATGTAGGTAAACTAATTGATAACTAAGTTGAGCACGAAGCTCTTAAACTATGAAACTATTCTAACTATATACTGATTCCTTTCCTGGAGCCCTGGGGAGCCTGCGCTCCCAAAGGCTCCATCACGTGATCCCACATGGGCCTCAGGACACTAATCCTGGGACGATTCTTATCTTAGGATAATATTAGACGTGGTTCGTGACAGATACTTATAGCGATTTCTTATAACTCTACAAATATTAAAGATAAACTTTAAAGCTTTAATAATTTAGTTCAATATCCAATAAAAATATAGTATTAGAGTTATAAAACAATCATAAAGAATTTTGTTCTTGAATTAATACGATTTTAAAAATTCCCATAGTAATGTTACGAGGTTTGCCGTCTAGGTCACGTGGAAGTGCTCTAGGCTCTCGAGGTGGTTTATAACTAGGCGTCAAGCAGGGACTTAAAGTAATGACAATAATATGATGCAATTCGTAACTAATAGTATGGTATACTAAATGATTGATCTTGAGCACGAAGCTCTACACAAAGGAAACCATCCTGCTTATATAGACCTTCGTCCTTTACTGGATCTCTTGGATCCTAAGAGTTTATGGACCTTCGATTCGTATGGACCTACGATTCGTATGGACCTACGATTCGTATCCCTGAATATGCAGGGTCCATCGCGTGATTTGGATCATGTGATGGTAGTTGTGTAGCCCGTCGTAACAAGTAATTTTTGTTAGGCAAAAATGAAAAATTTAAAGAAACTTTAATAACGTTATCTTTATTATATGTTTGTATATTTATATAATACTTTATCATAATCAATATTTATATTGATTATATTATACTTTAAAATATCTAAGCTATCTCTAATATTCATAGAGATATAAAAAGTTGTGTTACGTCGGATATCACATACCGAGCATCATGTGATATAAGGATCCCAGTGGGCTCAGCAGTCCCAGTGGCACTGGGACAACTGGGATACGAAGACTCAACACCTGTACGCGGTGCATCCTACGAACCTCCAGCTCTCTTATGAGATTCTGCAGAGCTAAGTTTGAGTCATTTGATGGAGTCGTGGTAATTGGAAGAGGAAGAGGCGCCCGATCACGACGTTTTTACCCGTTTGCGGTTTTTTGACAGTCGCATTATCGGAGTGCGCTCTCTACAACACTACCTTTATTACGAAACAGAGGACAACACCATCATCTACGACAATACGCTACGAAATCATCTCACTTCTTAAGAGTGAGACTCCTCTGGGACATAGAGTACAGCTCGACATCTTTGACGCGTATATGTTATATATCGTATACCTCCCGTGATCGACACGACCGAAACGACAACAATTTATATACCTTCCACACGGGAACACCGGAGGAGTACTGTTGAAGGACCTGAGCTGATGACGAAACTTACTCTGCTCTCATTCAGCGGAGGTATGCTACTTACGGAACTGGGACACCCGTACAAGCCACTACCTGTGCATGCTATAGTTACGCCATATGAGGATTGGTGCTCCTTCATAAGCTTTCTATTGGCAGGATGATCAGAATGAGGACGAGGCAATCCTGACGGTGGGCGATTACAGTACGTTCTGGTATATAAGGAGCAATTAGATTGGTGGTATCGGGAAGGGGATCAGGGATGAAGGGTTTTCGAGTACAATGTTTTAATAGCATGAGGGGAAGGGAGAGAGATCAAGAGCCAGTGATCTAGTGGACGAGGATGACCACAATAATAACCTCTAAGCCATTGGCTTCAACCTGTCGCGAAGGCAATCATGTAAACCCTGCCCTAGCCCTTTAAATTGTATACAAATACCCTCCCTAGCTAGCTAGTACACTACTCAAAGGCATACTCCTCTGAGCGTCATTTGTCCAAATCTGGAATAGATGGCTAAGGTTATCACGCGCCAAGGCGCGTGGGCCTACGGCCTATGACGATAAACACAATCAATCAATCAATCAATCAGCACTGGGACAACTGGGAGCACTGGGACGCATGCCACGTGTTACGTCGGACTTCACATACCGAACATCACGTGCTAAGCATCATGTGATATAAGGATCCCAGTGGGCTCAGTAGTCCCAGTGGCACTGGGGCAACTGGGAGCACTGGGACGCATGCCACGAAGGTCTATATAATCAAGATGGATTTCCTTTGTATAGAGCTTCGTGCTCAAGATCAATCATTTAGTATACCATACTATTAGTTACGAATTGCATCACACTATTGTCATTACTTTAAGTCCCTGCTTGACGCCTAGTTATAAACCTACCTCGAGAGCCTAGAGCACTTCCACGTGATCTAGACGGCAAACCTCGTAACACTAAGATAAGGAGCTTTTTGTCACGGTGCCAGTCACGTGAGCAGTTGATCCTATCCGATAGGACCAAGATAGGCGCTCGCGCCGGTGCGCAAGTGAGCTAGTGCCCGATCGGGCTAGCTTACTTGCGAAAAGTCTGTATATCTTCAACCAGGAAGATCCTGTATCGTAGCTCTTCGAGCTACGTCTTAATCCTTAATCTGAACCTATTATCTGAATCAATATAACTTTGCCAAATTAGGGCAAGGTTACTAGAAGCCCTATTCTGCCTGCCTGCCCCGTGATACTTTTAAGCGGCGTGATCGTCGCAGCCAAATTTAACAGTTTAACTTCAATGCCAGGGGCTGTTCGCTCCTTTGCGACTTTATTATATAAAGGGAGACTGAATCTATTCTAATTTTGTCCTCTATGATAATTTGATTATTGGTAACATTGTCTTCGTTTAGATTAAATGTTAGTCTCATGTCATCTTAGAGGCCTTTGAATACATGAGGTTTTTAGAACAATATCTTTAAAGATTTGTGGCTTCTTGGTTCTTCTTCTTCGTCTTGGAACCTCCTCCATTTCCCCTCTGCTCAATCTCTCCTATAGTATTTTTAATATAGAAAACCATTTGATCATTTCCAAACATGTCAGATTTAAGCTGGCTGAGCGATTAGTACAACGAAAAAGAATCATTTACGTCTATATCCTATCAATGACTCCAAAGATATTGTCATTAGTAACAGCTTTTATATATAGCTACTGTAAACCTGCTTGATTTACCATTGCAACTTGTTTATCAGCTTTGGTTTTGCGATTTTGCTCTATGAACCTTGCGTTCGCATATAGTTCATGTCATTAAGGCTGCCAGCTATACAAACCGGATACTTTATACACGTTCAGGTATTGACTAGGGCGGAAGAATATCGTTTCGCTGCCACTGCTTGGAGGATTCGGTGAAACAGCTGGTAATCCTCTGACTACTCTAACCCATAATATGTTTGGTTACTTCGCGTCATCATATCACGACTTGCTAGCTCCGAAAATTGTGAGCCGCTTTCGTGTCACCAGCTGCAACTGCATCCGATCTATTAAACAGCCTTGATGTACGAATCAATTCAAACCGCCTTAAGCATACACAATCCATTCCAGCTCATCAAACGCCTTGAAACCCAAGATTTAATCTCAAAAAACTTCGGAAGAGCCTTGTCATTGCTAGCATTCGCACTTCTATCGTATAGTACGGCTAGGGGCTAAATCTAAACACGTCTTGACTTGTGGATTGCGTAGCTTGCTTCCAAGTCGGCACAAGTACATAGCAGCGCATGCAGTATATGACGGCCATCGCAACTCAATAGCTGATGATTAAATACATGTAGGTAGGAATTGGGAACTGTTGGTACGAGAAGGACACGGAAGACGTAGCACCCACGGATTGCGTAGGTCCTGTATGTCTAATTGTATTCTGTCTAAAGAGCTAGCTACATATTGAAAGTAGTAAGTCTTATATAGACTTACTGAAAGAGCTAGTCTCTTTCGCATTCGCTTAGGGCTTTATTACAGTAGCTATACTACAGTGGTAATTGAATTGAAGTCATTCACTTCGTTCACACAGGAACTCTAATTGATAGCACCTGATCAACATCTGATCAACCGGCTCTAACAACCCACTCCCACTTATCCTTCTTTGACTTTTTTCGATTAAACAGCCGTTTTAAAAACAACGGTATTTTCTCTGATTTCTGTTGAGCTATTCCTTTCACGCTTCCCCTCTCCCTTGTTCCTACCCCTCCTTCAACCACACGACCGTCAAAAATATAGTGCGCAAATGCAGACGTAGGTACAAGTACGGGCATAGAAACTAATGCGGGCTCTGCCTCTCTGATGCGGCACAAAGAAGTACTAGACACATTGTCCTCACTGGGACTGCCTACCCTACAGTAGAAGGCAGCCTTAGAAACAGAGCTATGCTCGCTAGGCGTTGATGATATGCTTTTGGCAAAGCCACTATCTTTTTCTTTGAAGTTGAGATTGAAGGGTTGTTGCATATACATGCCGGTTATTGCGTTGCATCGTTATTTGTATAATGTGAAACTTCTTCGTCATGTGCTGTGAAGGGTTCTACCATAGCAGCCATAGAAGCCATAGAAGCCGCGGCATTTTTTGTAGAGTTTGATGCCTTGCCTCTATTACCAGGAGAAGGAGGAAGGAAAACAAGGGTTTTTTGGTCGTTTACATTTGGTGGGTGCTAGAAGCTAGTGACCGGAGACTGTGTGATGAGACTGTTGATCTGTGATTGTCGACAGTGGTATAATGGATCTTTGAGACTAAGAGCCTGTAGGCGCCTCCAAACTATCTTCCATGCTTTCATGAAGAGCGACCGAGAAACACTCAATACTGTTTGCTATAATTATTGGAAATAACCAACTCTCCCGCTGACAATACAATGGCCATTGAATCTGGATGCCGATGCAAGCGGACCTTAGTATACCGGCTACCTCATATTACGAGACTTTGAAATAATGGCAGGTCACTTAAGAGATTGGGTTGACCAATGCTGGGTTTTGTAATTGCTACAATTCAGGTTGTTTATGTTTAGAAAGCTGTTGCTGGTTGTTCACACAGTTTCGGATTTTGCTTAATTTGTTTGAAGTCCAGAATAGTCATCCCACTTCTTGTACAAACTTTGGTGAACTCCGCTGTTCTGGGGTTCATTAAACCAAAGAACAGGCCGGTACATAAGGTGTACAAGCGAAGGATCTGGGTGAATAGAGGATTTTTCGATTGTACCCTCAATTCTGTTTCACAAGTATACTGTACAGGTGAATGAAAAGAAGAGGAAGATTCCTTAGGACTATAGATATTGCTATGCTTGCTGGATTGCATCACTTCATTCTGGCTGGCATGAAACTGGTCAAACCAGCTGTACAGTGGTTGGGAAAGGCGAAAATAGGAATACCCTCTGTTCAAAGACTAGTTTCTGGAAGACAATCATTATATCATTCAACATGTAGAGACGGCTCCAAAAAGAAAAACATGAAAATATATATGCAGAGCAAGAGATGCATGATAATACTTGCCTTGTGCTTGACAACCCATCCGCTTAAGGCCCATAAGAAGTGTTTAGAAGATGATTATTTCTGACTTTGCTTCGAAAATGATACAAATAGGACAAGTGCTAATGATAGGAGAAGAGAAGACTATACTTTAGAACTTCTCTGCAGAGAAGGAAGTAAACTATCAAATAAGCAATTGTGGTGTAACCTACTCCCTTGAACAGACAAACAAAACAAATCCACAAACAAATCCGAAAGCACAAAGATATAATCTTTTCCTTACAGCATCAGGAACTGCTCCTACCGTTGCATACCTACTTACTCTAGCTCTAATAAATGTCATCTGTGATATGCTCGATTTAGTGAGTAGAAATTCATTCAGTCATTAACCTTATGTTTCACTCTCACTCAAAGTCTCAAACCCTCGGCCCCACATCGGGCCTTAGGTATTTCCGCCCGAACCTTGAGCTCTAGAATCCCATCAACAAATTCCCTTTTCCATCATCTCCTGACGGATCGCCCCTCGATCCCACAAACATGCCCGGTGATTATTCCTCCATAGGTGGTGGCTTAAAACTAAAAGGCGCCAGTACCGGCGCTGGTATTACCAAGAAGAAGAAAAAGAAGAAGAATGCCACAACCACAACGACATCTACCTCGACCGCCGAATCCGAAACATCTTTACAGAAAGCCTTGGAGGATGAAGATGATCTAGAAATGAAGGCCTCTGGAGGAGATAGGTCAACGGGAGTGAGCGGAGACCACTTAAAGGAATTGGATCCGCGCGATCAATCTGGGAAGACGGCATCAGAGCGAGCGCACGAGGAGATGAGGAGAAGGAGGGTGTGTTATTTCTTCTACTCTTTCCCAGCCATTTCCCAGACTTGTCCCATCATACATTACTTCGTGTTTGGTCGGGGTGATGAACAGTCAGGGATCATGGTATCCACAGAAATAAATACTAATGGATATTTCCATTACAGTTAAACGACAGACTCAAACGTGAAGGAGTAAAGACACATAAAGAGCGAGTGGAGGAATTAAATAGATATCTTAGTACACTGAGTGAACATCATGACATGCCCAAAATCGGACCTGGATAATCGGACTTTAGGAACCAGGAGTGCGTGGATTACGCTTCAGGAGAACCAGGAGTTTGGGCAGTTTATAATAGGATGGATCCATTTCAGCTGACCGTACGATTTCCTTCACTCCGAATTTGTGAATGCCAGAAAGAAAATTACAAGGAAAGTGTGGTTGGAGGCCTGCGAATACAATTGTCCGTATGCTTTAATGGTCGCTAGGCGCAGGTGAAAGTGATGAGAAACGCGCGAGACGTAAGTGGATATACCACATTAACGAATCATTTTGTTACAAAGTTGACCTACCAGTCACAATCACTTAGGTACACAGCCATCTGCTTCATATCTTACTGCGTGAGCGAGGGTGTCTTTGTGGCCGTTGGACGTGGCAGCCGCCAGACTTGAAAACAAATATTGATGATTTAACAGTGGGTGATACGCTCTTGACACGAGAGTGGATTCGACGGGCTATGAAAGGATTGGCTACAGAGGTGCACCGAAATGACTGGTATTCATGTAGAATAAATGAAATATCAAAAACATTGAACGAATAATTCTTGTAAGAGTCACGATGTCCTGAACGACTAGGCCAAAAGGCCTGAAACCAATACGTATAACTCTTCACACCTAACGATTCAGGTTAAACACAAGGCAGTATTAATCTTGTAGATGTACTCAGTTGCATTATCGTTTTTCTCAAACCCCTCCACCACGATACTCTAGTTTGCTACTTCCATCGTATTAACATATATTCATTTTGTCCACTATCAATAATCCGTCTCCACGAGTCTTCCATGTAAAGTATAACACTGTTCAGTCCCTAACCATTTTTTCCGAGTAATGATGCGAAGCAAAGCACATGCCCCATGATGGGGCTATTCCAATCTATGCGCCGATCCAAAGTCCATTAATAAAAGAGTGATGATTAATTCGTGCCAAGTCGTTACGGTCATAAGAATGAGCGACTGATAGTTGAATAAAATCTGTAACCGTAGAAACATGACACCGAACGCTATGCAAATGTGTAAATATCAAAGAATTCTAATTCGGTGGGGTCGTCCCGAATTTTTGGCCTATAATGCACCGACCACCACCATTCCGAAGGCACCTAGAACCATGTTGATGCCCATGTTGTTTTTTCCGGCACTGTTGGTTTGCAATGATGCTTTTCCAGATGAGGTGGTGGTGGAACCACCGGACGATCCGCCAGTGATTACAGCAGGAACTACTGTGACCGCCGTGACTGTGGAAAGGGAACCATTGGGTAATGTTGTAGTGAAGACTCGCGTCGATGTGCTGCTGCTGGTTGTTACGGCGGCTTTGGTAGGAGTATCATCTGCAGGAGAAGCTGTAGATTCAGCCATGTTAGTAGATCTTGATGTAACAACCACAATAGAAGCAGAGTCAGTAACAGCAGAGCTCGCAGAACTAGCCAATGTGGACGAGGCATCAGAGCCGGAAACCTCTGCAGAAAAACTTGAGGCACCAGCTAAGGTAGTGGCTCCAGAGGCAGTGGCCTGAGAAGTCGACTTCCCGGTAGAAAGGGGGGCCTCACTTGTAGAAGCTCCAGAGGCAGTGGCCTGAGAAGTCGACTCCCCTGTAGGTAGGGAGGCCTCACTTGTAAAAGCTCCTGTAGTAACGGAGACAGGAGCAATAGTCCCTGATGTTGCTTCAGAAGCTCGAGAGGAGGTGGTGGACGCTCCCGTCGTAGGTGTAGCGACTTGAGCTGATGCAGAGGTCTGAGATCGAGAGATAGAGGTAGCAGTCGATCCTGAATCCGAGTATAAGTCTAAGCCAGAAAACGAAGAAGAAAAAACATTGCTGGGAATATTGACAAGAGTACTAGAAATTGAGGTTGCAAAGCTGTCCTGAGATCGAATGGAAGTGGAGATAGGTGGCAGCAAGACAGCGGAAAGATTCTCATATCTAAGGGAACTAGAAGCGGATGTTATAGCCAAGTAAGTGCTATATTTTCCAAAACCAGAACTTAAACCAGACACGGAAATTGATGAAGGAGTATGATGTCCAAGAGAACTGGAACCCAAAACAGACGCGGAAATTGATGATGGAGTATAGTGCCTAAGAGGACTGGAACCCCAAAATGATACAGCTGTGGAAGGGTATCCAACAGAGCTAGAACTAGAACTAGAAATAGAACTAGAACCAAAAACAGATGCAGCCGTGGAAGGGTATTTAACAGAACTGGAACGAAAAATAGCCACAGCCATAGAAGGGCGCCCAGTAGAACTGAGATCAAGAACAGAAACAGCACTAGAAGGGTATCCAAAAGGAGTAGAACTAGAAATTATGGCATTAAGGATCACGGAGAGACTCCCCAAGGATATCGTTGAACTTGCAGATATGTGAACCGCAGACGATACCATGGAACTTGAGCCCAAAGACATCGACATGGCGGGGTGAGAACCCACAGTCAAAGTCGTGGAATCGTAAGGTATTGCAGTAGTAAAGGGAGCAGAAATGGTAGAATTCAGAAAAGAAAAGCTGAGAAAAGTAAAAGCAGAAGTGGAAGTGGGAGAAAAGGAATGCAGGGTCGACCTGCTTTTGAACATACCCGGCCGTGTAGATGTCGCGGATGTGGAGACTGGTGTAGTTGTCGGAGTTGTCGAGACTGGTGTAGGTGTCGTAGGCGTCGAGACTGATGTACTTGTCGTTGCTGGTAATACTTGCGATGACGTAGTTTCGTCAGTTGTGGCAGCTGGGGAGGATGATGTGGAAATTTGTGCACTCGTCGAACTTGGCGATGTGCTTGGGGAAACTGCTTGAGTGGTGGCAGGGGTCGTTGCAGATGTTCTCTCCGAGGTGCTAGTTGGTACAACAGCTGTAGTGGTGACAGACGTAGAAGATGGAGCTACCGAGACCGAAGTTGAGGAACTGGAAGTTGTGACCGGCTCGGAAGTGAGAGTCGTCAAAGTGGCGCTCGATGTCGCACTCGGAGCCTGTGTAGTCGTCGAGTTCGAGTTAACCTGTCTCTTGGCTAATTCAACCATAGCATTTGCCTTTGCTGCCTCAACCAAGGCGTGCGCGACTCCGGGTTCCTGCCTGTACACAGCCTGCATAGCCTCCTTATCATCTTCATATACACCATGTTGATATTTCTCTGTCATGTGTTGATGGAGCACATCATGTAGCATGGCGGGCTCAATAGTATCCAACAACTCCCTGAAAGCTTGTTGATCTTCCATACAAGGAGGCGAGACATTTCCTAGATTCCGGTTCGTCGTCGTGGCAGAAACGATTGTGATGGTGAGGAGGGAAACGACCATAAGAGTGAGGAGGAATTGACGAATGGAAGGCATCATGTCCGACTTTCGAGGTTTATCCGCTTCGATATCTTGTATTTCGCTGAGGAAGTAATCGGTCTTGTTCATCAAAGAGCTGTTAATACCTGAGCCGAGCTTTTGCTCCAGGTCTTGGATCTTCCGTCCATTAGCGGCTGAACTCATGATTACTTGACCAATTTATGTTGGTGCAAAGAAGAAATTCCAAGGATTGTATTAGGAAATTAAGTGAATGTCAATGCAGCTATAAGGCTGTAAATGAGGTGCGGTAGTGTGCTGCAATGCCACTCTCAAGGTAGAACGAATGAAGAGAGCGAGCAAGAGAGGAGAACGAAGGATGATGTTGATTGAATTGTCAGACAATTGAATGTATGACAAGGAATTATTATGAAGGACGATAGAGCGATTGGCTAGAGAGAAAAAGAGTGAGAGGATGAGGGTTGAGGGTTGAGTTATTAAGACAAGAGAAAGGAGATGGAAAGGTTTTAGCCTTTTATTTTTCACCAGGGCATCACTTGCCCTTTATGCTGTGGCTGGGTAGCTAGAATCTATCAGGATTCAGAAGTAGGTAACCTTAGCTATGAATAAAATAAATAAAATAGCTACTACTCGTAGGTTACTTCATGATGGAAATTTTATGTTTTGCCATGAGTACCAGTGCTGTGCTATATTAATGCGGAGGAAGGAAGGAAAGACCCGGGGGGGAAAAGCATGGGGGTTAAGTGATTCAGAGTGAGCGAGCCAAGTAGATTGATAGATTGATTAATTACCTACTCAGTATGTTTCTTATTCTTTTGTTCTTCACCAAGAAGTGCTGCGGCTGCGGTTCCCAATCGCGATAATCAAAAAGCCCCAGCTGTGCCCGGATTAGATGCTAAAATATGGCAAAATGATAAAATGTGTGCTGTGAAAACCTCGGGGGCAGCGGGCTTGGGAAGGGAAACAAGCATTATTTTTGAGTTTTTGAGTGATCCATCGCAAGGATATAGGGTAATATCCAGGGAAGATGCTGAAAAATAGGAGAGCCAAAAGGCCCAAAGCAAAGGCTTGCGAACAAGGAACTGTTCCTCCTTCTATGGATCCATGAAAGAGATCTCCAAGGGACTTAAGCTTCGAGGTCGAGGGTTCGAGGTGTGAAATGTAGTGCTGCGTGCAGTATAAAATGGGCACAGGGTGGTTGTGTAAGGAAACGTCGTATTTGAACATACCTTTTCTTTCCCTCGAATAATATCTCGTCGGCGGATGTGCGTTTGTTTAACTTATCCGTAGGTAAGTAAAGTAAAAATAAAGGAGGAATGGAAGTAGTATAAGGAAGGGTGAGAGAATAAATTCAAATCTACGAGTACAAGTACAGTAAGATCTTACGAAGCGATAACGAGAAGATTCGGAGACGTTATACGTTTCTTGTTGGATTCACGGGTATGTACATGTGATTGTGATGGCGATGATCTTTCTGAAAACGCAAAGAATAATACGAGGCTAATAAAGCCATTAAAGAGGTTGCGAAGGCGCCGGGGGGGGGGGGGGGGGGGGATGGAGTATACGAAGTATGCAGGTGTTGAACAATTCTAAAGTATGCAGGTGTCGACTTAATTAGTACGTAGTATGTAGGTGATTAATAAAATGTATTCACTGACTCAGTTTGTCCATTTGTTGACTCAACTTTTTCTTTTCTTTTCTTTTCTTCTCTTCTCTTCTCTTCTCTTCTCTTCTCTCCCTTTCCACTGTGAGGTTACTATGTACGCTGAACGATCACGTTAGTAGCAAAGTACACCCGTTTCCCGTTATACCCTCTCGAGGAAATCAATGGCAAGCCCGGTGCAGAGAGAGGGGTCCGTCCATGCTGTCAAAATGACTCAAATTCCAATGTCGACACATACAGAGTATCGTATCGTACTACTAAGCGGACTAATAACTAATAAGTCATCGTCCATGCAGAAACGAAACGCATCCCAAGTTCCCAACCTTCGTATCCGGCTCGAGATCCCCGCTATCTCACCCGTAGGGTAAAATACGCCGTAGATCTCATGTTTAGAACTTGGGACTTTTGGAAAATCGGTTCGTCTGTGTTGTGCATATGAAAAATCCCATCGCGTCAAGAATTCATCCTGTCACCACTCTCGCCATCATCGATGATCCATATTTACTAGACCCATTTGCCTTTATTAATAACTATCGCAACAAATCGCTAAGTTCTCCTCGAACCAAACATTGGCTTCTGCGAACTTCTCTCACAAGCCTCTTGGACTTCAAGCTCTTAGCCCGCATTTAAAACGGAGAGGGCGACGCGGCTGTGCATGAAAGACATTTATCCTCAAGTCTCGAACCTCTTAGATCTCTCCCGAGTCCCTATCCATCAAATACTCCACTTTTGGTATTTTCGAGATCCGAAGAATAAGAATCTCTTGATTGAGTCGTCATTCGGTTACTTACTCTTCTCAATATTCTTCTCCATCTTTGCTTGTTCTCGCTGAATTTTGCCACAGAGTGGAGTACGTACATGCAGCATCGAGAACGGGTGGTTCAGGGCATCCAGGTACTGTAGCATTCACCCATGACGATTCTGCCTGCAAGCATACAACATTTCACCAAAAAAGGGTTTTAGAGCTACCATGTATATATAAGAAGCCTCGATCCTTCCATTTAACCATTCACAATTATTTCAAAAATACATACAAAAGAATCGAACGTCTCGTCCCATCCTAGTCTCCGCAATATCACCTTCTTTGTCTCCCATCACCACAACCAAACGGACAAACTTAAGACTAAAAAAGGGTAGAGCGTAAAGTTCTCTGTCCATCTTCCGCCTTCCTTAAATTCGTGATTCCCTATCCATTCTTCCCCAAGCCCAACCCATCCTTCGTCCGAGCCATCCCAATCATAAGAGTCATATCAAGCCAATCGTTGTTGGATTCGTCGTCTCATCCCCATCCTAATGACCCTATAAGAACCTGTCCCACCCCCCAAAAGCCCAGAAGTTTAAAATCCCCAATTCATATTTGTTTTTCGTAAAAGCATTCATGATACATAAAATCCTTTCCCAGCGCCAGTAATTCATCAGATTATCGAAATTCATGGCAGTCTCATTTATACCCTTTCTCCGTTCTTCTTTATACCATTCTTCTATACAGGAAGCGGAAGGGCGGAAATCTCCGTGACAGGATGATAAATCCTCGATTCCACGAGGCACTGCGCCCAAACACACCCCAAATCCAAATTCCACATCTCGAACCGTCACAACCGTCCATTTAAAATCCTTTGGTACTTATTAAGATGGGTCCCCGTTGGAAGCGCAAACACAGAACAATTAAATGCACGCATACAACCGCAGGCGGGAAAAAAACGCGTCATGATCTGGGCCCCCCGACCTTTATAAACCACTAAACAGCAGGCATTTTAGAGCTGTCCTAGTCCTGGTCCCATGCTAATCAAAATGTGCTGTGAAATCATGTGACAATAGCCTCGCCGCCTCATTATGGATTATTATTGGGGCGAGGTAGTGTGTGCTCATGGCCGTTGACGTGTTCAGGCTCTTCTCCTCTATTAACGTCTGTACTCTTCCGTCGTGGTGCTAGGGCGGAAGAGCTGATATTGGTGGGTCGGTCACCCGGTGGACTCTTATTTCGTTCACGCTCGGCTTCCTTGTCCCTGCTTTCATCCCGTTTTTCCCGCATCTTGCTCTTGATCCACCCTAAAGGGCCTCTCCTCTCCTCAAGCGCCATAGATCCACTTTCATTGCTAGAATGGATATGAGCGCTAGGGAATCCTGAGTCGGTGGCCACAGGTACAGTATCGCCAGTGAAACTCTTTCGAGGGCGGCTTGAGCTGCCTACAGAACTTGAACTTGCACCAGCACCGCTATCCGACCCGTTTTTCTTTGGACTGAGTGCAGCTCCAAGTGTATTTGAGTCGTCCCTACGCCGCGACATGCGCCACAATGAACGTTTATCCCTCGCTTCAGCGAGAGTTGGATCTTCTCCGTGATCAAGATCTGATTGATCGTTGAAAGATGAGTGGGAATGTAAGGAAGACACAGGAGATATGACCGGCCTTAGAGTTCTATCTGACGGATGGTGCGGATCCTCTGGTCGAATGGGTGTAAAATGAGCAGCTTGTTCCGCCCGCGGAGTCTCCGTGGCAGGGGGTGTAGCTTGTGTGTTGGATAATATCGGGTTTAAAGCTGAGAGGTTTTCCAGACGCGGATGATCCGAGTGGTCAGGATTGACGCGAGATGCATGGAGGCCTGGCGAAACTGACGATGAGCGCCCATCCAAAGAATTTGTCGAACTCTGAGCGCTAGGATTTGAGCTTCCTGGAAGACGCTTTTTTCTTAGTTTGTTAGGTTGTCGCTTGTCGGCACCCTCCGTTGGCGACCGCTGGAAGAGGTTTGAGACAATTCTAGAGGGAGTAGAAACTTCAGAAGAGCGCTCGTTAGACTCGGGGATCAACCGCTCTTGACTGGTCACGGTATGAGCTGTATCTGCTAGATTTGATTCAGTAGCGGTATTGAGTGCTAAGCCCGGAGATGATGGTAACAGATGAGCAGAAGATGGAGGGAGCCCTGGTGAAAGAGCCCGGGGTCGGTTAGAACGGTTGGTTGTTAACCCTGCCGGGGTTGGTGAGGGCGGCCCAGAGTTTTTATTCATTCGAGAAGATGGCAATCCAGGGGACTTCTTAGAAGGTACAGTATTGCTTCGATGGATGCCCCCACTAGGTGAGGAGGTGAGCGTAACACCATAAGCTGGGCTTGCTGGGCTAGGGGCACCATTTGACTGCCGTGAATGATGAGAGGAGACGGACACGTTACGTCGAATGCCACCGAACTTGCGCACACTATCAGCTCCAGCGCTGGCATTTGAGGCGGATCTACCAATTGTGCCCTTCGATCTATTAGGTGTGGTGGGAGTTCCTGGGGGAGGGGTACCACCGTTTTCAACCTCATTCAGAGTTTGCTCATCCGCTGCCGTGCCTCTCATACCAATTAGGAAATGATCTTGATTCTCAATCAAGAAAATCAGTACGTCTTGACTAAGACGATACTCTGCAGGTGCCATATCGTGTTCAGGATGTGAAAGCATACCAGGCTGAAAGATGGCAGCGAGGTTGACGGCTGTCATCCGATTTTCATCCGATTTTGAGGCAAACACAGCCAATAGATCAAGGATGTATAACAGCAGCTGGCGGTTCAATGGAGGCAATTCGGTAATGAGTTGCTGGTAAGTAATGATGGCCTTATTAATATCGAAATTATCGGAAAATTGCGGGCTCCCATCACTGTCGCCAACTGCTGCCATAGTATGACCTCTTAAAGGCTCTCTAAATCGAGAATATAGATCAAGCGGAACAATTGGTTCTGGTAGTAAATTAAGATATCTGCGCAAAACATTTGCTGCATCATGAACTGTGTATCCAGCCCAATCGAGACCTTTTCCATATCGATCAGGAGAATCGAAGATAGTTTTCAATTCTTTGATGCGCTTTTCCGAGCCACTTAACCGGAAAATTCCCTCGACATTGGTTGCTGTTCGGTTTAGCCATTAGCAAAGTATGAGAACAAATAAAACTTCAAAGCACAAAACTCACCTTTCTCTTTCAAATAAACTCCACACTTTGCAACCACTATTGGTACATAACCATATATGTAGCTCTGTCCTTGGGCATCGACAAGAGAAATAGCCACATTTGCATATGCAATGCTCTGTCGCAAAGGTACGCCAAATATACCTGTTGGTTGTGATTCTGGAATTTCATTGGTCAGTTTTGATTTTACCAGTGTTACCCGGTTTCCACAATATGAATTTGATGTGGTGATAGCGACAAAAGATTCAACAATTGTGGACTCCTGCTTTGGTTGCTGCTTTGAGGGGGGATTTGCATATTTGAATATTTCGATGGTAGTTATGGATACGGATTTTGGAACGCTGCTTAGCTGCTATATCCTTCAACGGATTCCTGCTGAGCGAGCTTCTCTTTCTTCATCTCATGCCACTGGTTGGCTGTGTTTGCATAATTTTCAGTTGGAACTGGGTTGGGAATTGTCCAAAAGTATTCTTTTTCCAGATACTACAGTGGAAGGCGATGGCTAAACCACACTACCAGACATATACCCTTGAAAAGACTGTGAATTTATTGTTGAAAATGCTGAATTCGCTTGTGTCGTTGTTGACGCCTCCGCTTCTTTTGACCTTGTATCCGTTGCAATTTCTGGAACACCATCTACTATGGATGTAACGTTGCCCATCGGGCTCTCCTCGAATAGAGGGTATATATAATTTCTTGGCAGATGGGGAACAAAATTGTATGGAGAGCATGTCCCAGATCTTCACTATTTCCCTGGGCTCTCAACAAAAAGAAACTTAGGGGGTCCTCACCAGTGCTTGATTCCTGAGTCTTTGCAGGAGGCCTAAATGTTTTCCACCAGCTCTTTAAACTCTGCTTTGTTGGGGGCGATGCTTGTTGTATGGGCGCTGGCTGGGGGCTCGAAAAGGCTTGGTGTGTGGTTGATGAGGTAGGATGATCTGACAACATACTGGAGCTGTTCGATTAGGTCTGCTAATCGACCAGATGATATATGAATGGTACCTCCAGCGAAAATGGACGTCGCAAAGGACCGGGAGGTCCAACTCTTCCGAGGAAAGACACAGGCAGCAAAGTTCACCTTTCGCACTCAGTGGAACTATGTATATTGTTGATCCGAATGTGCCAAGCGATATAGAGAATCTTGTAATGAGGTACCGATCAGTCGCAGTCGAGAATGAGGATGCATGCGACAGCAATGGTAGATATTGTTCATGTGGGTACAATGATTGTCTGTGGGGGATGTGTTGCTGGAGGGGCTTATTCCCACTTGCGACGCGACCAGGTCTTGAGCAAGTACAGTCGATAGATATTGGAGAAGGATTTCGAGTTCTGCGAAAGCAATAAGAGTTGTGATCGAAATTGGAGGGTGAGGTTGTCAGCAAAACAATCAAGCCCTATGGGAAAATATTTCTGTAAAGTTGCTGGTAATTGTTGAAAATGTCTAAGAAAGGTGGTTGTTGATTTTTGGGTTGAAAGAGTTCGGACTGTAGAAACTTAACGAATGACGCTAAAAGTGCAGTGCAGCACAGCACATTTGAGTGTGCAGTGACCGTACAGTAGTGTGTGCCTATAGTGGTGTTGCAAGCTTGCACCTAAATTTGCCCTGCTGACCATGAAAATGAGGGAGAGAGGGGGGGGAAAGAGAGAGAGGACAGAGGGTAGAGGACAGAGGGTAGAGGATGGAGGACGTCAGACTTCAGACCTCAAACTTCGATTTCAGGGTTTTGTTTATTTTCTTTGCTCGAGTCTACAATTGTGCTAAGTCGTGAGATTTACAAGGCAATCAATCCATCAATCCATCAATCCATCCATCCATCAATCACTCAATCAATCAAATCATAAGCTCAAGCCAAATTCAAATTCTACTTCTAGTCCAGGTACTGTGTGCGAGCGAGTCAAAGATACCAAAGTAAGGTATGTTTTCACAATAGAATTGGTAGGTACCGTATTATCTTGTGAGGTTACTTCCAAGTTTTACTTCAATATAGATCCAGATATTATATTCTTAGAAATTAGAATCATATCAACAAACACCCTATAAGAGCACCAATACTTCTTGAAAAAACTAGTGCTAATTGATCTACCAATGATTCACCCTGTTTAGAGAAGGTTAGGTACCGAACAAGATCTGGACTTTTTGGCTGATGGTCTCCAAGGTCTCCAGGTCTCATGGAAGGGGGGTGGCCACTGGCCATGGACTCATGGCTAGTGCATCTATAATTAGATGAAATATTTTGATCATTTTCTAGATACCTATGAAAAATGTCAATACATGAACTGGCAAAACACAATTGATATTACTGTACTTCAAGTCATATCCATGGTGTAAAATAGGACGAATTTCTTAATGTAGGCGACATGTAGGACTTCCGATAGGTAGTGATTGATAGCTACGATACAGACTGGTGTATTACCTAAGTATACCTGTGAGTTCCGTAGTTTCAGGTGGGGCAGAGTTGAAGTTTATTACTACTGCGTAGGTAGCTCTGGTGCTCGTAGTCATTGAAGCATTGAAGAGAAACAAAATCATAGGCTACGTATCTACGTACCTACTCCGTACAGACAGAATTGCTTGGTCCTTTCGCATTGTGCCCTCATGCGCCAATTTGGAGTGTAATGCGCAATGTTCTAATAAGAAGATGATCTTGAAGTCACAGGCAGAGGAAAGTAATATGAATGTGTCCCTCAGAAACAATTTTTCAGAAAAAGAGTAAGGCTGACCCTCTGTTATTGTTAGACCATTGAAAATACATGATATATTATTCTGTTTGTTATCCTCCTTCTCTCTTTCTTTACTGTGTTTGTTCTGCCTGTTGTTCTGTTATTCTTCCTGTCTGGATTCTGTATGGCTACATACAAGAGTAACATCAAATCAATGGAATAAATAAAAGTTTGTGCAGGGGGCCGCAATCTACATCGGATAAAAGTTATCAGCATCCCGATGGGTAGACGGTCCAATGATTTAAAATTCAATTTGGATAGCTTCCATCCAGGAACACATAGAAAAGTTTATCAGCCTCATCAGCCTCGACAAGTCTTTTTATCACTACCTACCTATCACACCTATCACACCTATTCAAAATCATCATCATGGAAGGGTTAGTTACCTAGCTGCCTTCTAGCTATCTAGCTATCATAAGGATTTTAACTGTGACTTACTAACTATAACCAAACAGACTTACCCCCGCCGAGCAAAGAGAATTCCAAAGCCGCATGGAAAGGAAGCAAATGAAAGAGTTCATGGGCGTAAGTCGATATTCTATGTATTTTTATCCCCCACGGTCAATTATGAAATCTTGCAAATATTCCAAGCTGGAAAATGTACGGGGGACAATGGAGGACGCGGGGTGAAGTCCAAAATATTACTTAGTTTGGATGGCTGGCTTATTTCACCATGTTCCGCCAAACAAACCTTCTTCGTTCCTGCCAGCCTGGTAGCGCCACCCAATCTGTCATCTTTAATCTTAATTCACTTACCCGCTGGACTAATCATCGCAGCTCTCATTGAGCTTCCAAATCTTTGTGCAAGTTATATGCTGTTCATGAACCTGCGTTGTTATGAATAAGGCTGCACGGCATGTTCTGGGAGTCTTCAGACACTATATTCTCAAAATGCCCATATATAAGCAGTTCCCGCACCTGCTATAATTCTGCACTTCTTTCCCATGACCTTACTTCGACTTTTCCAACTCAAAGACCAACTAACAACTCTTTTCCACCACACAGATGTTCTCCAACCTAGTTACCCACTGCTTCGATGCCTGCGTCGACGATTTCACCACCAAGTCTCTCATTGCGCGAGAAACTGGTTGTGTCTCTCGATGTGTACAGAAGTTTATGGCGGGAAGTGAGAGGATTGGTCAGAGATTCCAGGAACAACAGGCACAGATGATGAGTCAACCTCCTCCTGGGTCGAGGTAGATGTGGTCTATGGTTCGGCGAGGCGCAAACTGGGGTTGTAAGATAAATATTTCAGGAAAAATTCCGAAGCCGATGCAAGAGGGCAGGATTGATGTGAAAGTAAATGCTGCATCACAGATGACGGATGACGGAAATAGAAAATGACGAAAAATATCTAGGGAAAAGATATGTGTGGACACTACATGATGGAAAAGACTTTGAATTCTCCTCAAATTAGATGGAAATGTTTCCCTGAACCTTTAATGAAGATATCTTTCCATGCAAAAAGCTTTCAGACTCGAGGCTTCGTATCCTGATCCTTCCTTCCAATGATACAAAAAATTAATTGCGCATATTCTAGTATTCAGTTTATCTCCCCCAAAGCAGAACGAACGCCGCAACTCACCCATCATTTACACCCACTCCGTCCTTCCTTTTCCACTCAGGGATCGCCTCCAGTAATCACATCTCTAACCCCCATCATTTCAATGACCACTTTCTCCTCTAGCCGATCCAAGCAGCCCAAGGCTCCTGCCTTCCCAGAGTCTATCTTCTTCCCTCTCCACTCCAATTCCTTATCACCCATGGGGACAATCCTCTCTCTCAATACTGCCCGACTTCCCAGCCAAAATTCTACATTCTCTGCTACTACGCCAAGATCCCAATCTACCTCCGGGACAACCTGGATTCCTAGCAACTGTTCTCTAAACCCGTTGAGAATATAAACAATAAGAGCTATCGAGTGAACCTCCGAGGCCATTGATAAACAAATGTGTTTTGGTTGCGATATCGAAGTCGTCCGTGAGGACTCAGGTGCGTCGAAAGCGGCCGCAGATTGAGCAAGGAGGTGGGGAAATTGGTTCATGAAGAGCGCAACTTCTGTAGCGATGGATGCGCCGACTGAATGGAGAAGATTCAGGATTAAAGGAAGGATACCGCGGACCCAAATGTTGTAACAGCGTTGGATACCGGCACCATCAGCGAATGGAGAAACATTGCCGCGACGGAGATAAGTGGTTATGCTTGCGGAGCTGACTTGGCCAAGGACACCATCCACGGCTAGCTGTTCTGCCATGGTGGTCATACTTGAGAGCTCTAAGAGGAAAAGAATGCTCAGCTCACCATAGATAGGATCGCCATTTATTGCTATTTGGTCAGACCAAGAGAATAGTGTAGTAGCTATACGAGGGGTGTTGCACTTTGCCATGAGAGTCACGATTTGTGCGTGGTGAAATTCGATGCCCGGTATGCGCAGACTGGCTTGCAGAATGCCTGTAACGAGCGCGATGTCTTCTGGAGATGACTCTTCATGGTTTTCATGAATGATATGAGCCAGGTCAAGCAAACCCCCGGCAACTACACGCTCTACAATATCGACGATCATATAAATGTCTGCTGGTGATTCTGACCCCACTTGTTGTTTTCGTGTCGATGCTCTGAGGTCAATACCACCCAGATTATGATCTTCGGCATGTACTCGCAGAGCCAAGAATAAGATTTTGAGAAGTAGTCTATAATATGGACCATCTCCTGTCGCAATTGCAAGCTCAAAATTTTTATCCAAACTCCGGATTGTCTCCCAGATTATCTTTAGAAGGCCCTTCATTTTAGAGCTCCTTGGATTTACTTCTATCAATCGTTGGCAGGCAACAAGGGCGAATTCTGCCCGTGTTCGGAGTAATCGAGAATATAATTTTTCTGACTGTGGGCTCTGTGCATTTGAGGCAAGGCACTTGAGAGCAGCATCAACGAGGGCCTCTTGTTGGTCATATTCCTTGGTTACGTTGCTACTTAGCTCAACAGCAAGAATTTTCCAGGCGTTTAAAAGAGCCTAAAGTTGTTAGATCAAATTTGGAATTCAAGATTAGCTTACTTACCACCTGGGCATCAACCAATGATAAGTTGATGTTAGCACTCGCGAGTTCGAACTTATACCCGTCATTTCTGCGCCCTGTCCAAGCTACGTCGGAACGGAGCATTTGGTCGAGTAGTTGTAGATCGTAAAAGTAGTTCTCCCCAAATTTGCGATCCTCCAGATCCGTCTTTTTAAAACTCTGAAGACTAGATCTAGCATACTTGGAATCGAAATTTTGCTTGAGATTGCCATGGAGAGATGCATTGTAGGTCGGAAGGCCTCCTGCATTCTCGTAATAATAGTCTAGGTTTGGCATAAGATCTTTGGCAATTGAAGGTTTGCCAGTTTGTCTAGAGTGGAAGAGGTGCATAGCAAGAATTTCTGCAATGTATGCCGCAATTCGAGTACGATAACAAGCTTTGATTGCTGGCTCGCTTCTAGAAGAAACTTGAATCGGTTTCAAGGTCTTGATGTAGTTAGAGAGATAATTAATGAAGCCTGTGCTATTTCCTAGCTCGTACATAGTCCAAGGCCAGAAGTTTTGTGCCAAAGAGACGAATTCTAACATCATCAAAGCCTCCGAATCCCGGATATCTCCAATTTGTGAGAGATTGTCAAGGGCCGTGAGGAGTAGAGGTCTAGGTGATGAAGATATGGTAACGTCTGGTTTCTTCTTCTTTAACGCATCTCTTGGTGTCTTACCTGTGAGCACATAATTTGCAAACCATTGTTGCCGACTGCTCATTATCATTGACAGGAAATGCCATATCGATTCAACATTTTCATCTCTAATTAAAGGGGTATCCAAATCCGACACGACATGAAGGAAATTCTTCGAGGTCTTCGCACCAAGGTAACCTAAAAGTGAAGGAGGCTCTGAGGTGCTACTTGAAGCGCTGACTATCATCGCTTCAAACAGCTTTATGACGGGTGTACGATAGCTATCATTGGCAGCATAAAGTCTTGCGATGAGAGGTGCAGCGGTGAATAGCTGCGTCTCCAAGTGTGATGGTTTTTCTAATAATGCACTAATTCGAAGAAGTTTTCTGGAAAATTGAAGTGCTGATTTTACGCCCTCAGCCACTAACCGTGATCGATTTGCATACAGCGTAGTGGGACGAGTATTGAAGCCATAGAACAAGGTCCGAAGAATAGGTCCAAACCTCATAGGGCCAGATGGCTTGGATAAAAAGCTATCAACGATGGATATGGCAGCCGGCCTCAACGGCTCCATAATTGGAACAGGGGAATCCCGATGTTCTTTGGGTTCCCTTCCAATGTCTGACTTTGAACGAGAGTCCGACTGTGGTTGTTCTTCTGAATCACCCTGGATCCCGAAGGCATAGGTAAGCATTTTATCAAAGGAAGACATTATGGTACATGTGAGTTGGAGTTGATCGCCTGGTGAATCAAACTGCCATGTGTATGAACTTTCTAGTACCTCCGTCAGGTATCGAGTAAAGTAAAGGAGGACCTCGGAGAGGACTTTATCGGCAACTCGAACATTATGTTCCTGGACCTGGCTAAATCGAGCTGAAGCCGTGGTCGCCTTGCGATTCCTCGCGATAGCATTTACTGCGAAATCATTGACCAGCGCCTCAAAGAGTCGAGTGCATGATACGAGGAATACGTATCTCCCCGATATAACTTCAATTCTTCCGACGATATTGGAAAGTTTACCACCATCACCACGATCGTTGGATAAAAGGCCACTACGACCAATAAGAGGCCAGACTCTTCCAGGCGAAAAAATGAGCAACGCATGCAAATATTGCACGCAGCTGATCAAAATATCGAGGGATACATCAGAGCTAGATTCGCTCGATTGCCTCTGCAATTCTTGCTCGAAGATAGCAGATATTACAAGAGTAATATCTCTGTTCCGATTCAGGGCCGAACTAGCAGTCTGGAAGAATTCCGTAGCATCGTTCTGGATTTCATGCGCCTCCTTTCCAGACCTGGATAAGGCGAGGAGCCCCGTCGCAAATGTTCCAATAATGTGAGCAACAGTCTCAGCGTCCGCTTCCATACCGGTTATAGCGTCATATTCCTCCCCCGCAACCAAATATGTTTCCAACAATTTCCCAAAATACCTCATACCACGATAATTGTGGGTTAGGTAAACCACTTTCGGATCGTTTTCGACTATCATAACACCAGCTGTTCCCGCTGGAATTCGTAGATCTCCACTGGCTGCTGCCAATACCAGTGCCTGTCCTTGATTTCCATCTCCTATCAGAAGCCTTCTATTGTTCCCGCGCCCCCGGGGCTCAAACATTGGAAGATCGCTAGTCAGCTGAACAGAATTGTTGTTATCTTCCTCCTGGGTAGTTTCATAATCTACGAACTGATATGGTAATGGGTACGTGAAGGTCATTCGGGAGTCTAGCAATGAGAATATTGACTCATGATTACCTCCGTCAACAATGTGCAAATATGCCAGAGAGTGAACGAGGTTTTGAAATGGAGAAGCCTCCCAAGGGTAGCGCATACTAGCATTTTGCCAGAACTCACGAACCAAGCCAACGTCTGTGACGAAATAGGTTTTAGGCTCAAACTCGCTTCCAGAATTCCCTAGATCAACAAAATCCCAGTACTGCTGTCCTCCATCTACAACAGAAAGAATCGTTTGTAGTGTTGGGCCATTATAACCAATATCAGGCGCACTTGCCTTCATGAGCTCCAGTATCGCGATTCTCAAGCTTGAACCGAGTTGTGGCAGGAAAGGTGCCTCGTAGTTATCGCCAAGCGTTCGTGAAATGTTCGCTAGAACTTCGAACACGCGACTCTCGTTGACAGCGCTTAGAGCTAGATAATCAACGAGCTCATCCGTGATTTTGATTTGTTTCAGCACCTCCTCATAAGCATCAGGGGCAAGGATAGGCTCTGTTCCAATTGGCAATGGTTCATCAATATCTTCATCGTCATCACCAAGGCCCTCATGTCGTCGACGCTGGAGTCTCTCTCGAATAACAACACGGACTTTGATGTGTTTTAAAATAACGCTCCATGCGAGGACTGCCGGGCCAGCTGTCATATAACTCGCAGAGGCTGCATCTGTGAGGATTTGATGTAGTTTAACGATGACAGATTGGTTCAACAACCATGGTTTATCTGGTCCCTCAGCCAAATCAGCAGGAGCTAAATCTTTAGTAGGTTTCTCCAAGAATATCAAACAACTATCGACGTTAAGTATGGCGGCGGTTATAATGGCTGTGATAGTCTGCAAGGGCACAGCCACGGCCTGAAGAGTTGGATTAAGCTGTAATGTTTAGTCAGTAAGTAGCACATAAGAAAGATGAGTAATAATCGTACCATCCCCACCTCGTCCAGAAATTTGAACTTGCTAACGAAGGTAAACCATTCAAGTACCAGGTCCGAGTGGGAAATATCAAGCGCAGTATCAGAGGAAAATATATAATAGAATATTGTCTCCATCATGTGCGTTGCCTCAACAATCTGATTGCTTCCCCATTCAATTTCGAGCTCGTCACGTCCATCACCATCCAAGGACCATTCACTACCACTCTCATTGAACAGTTTTGTAAGTCCCGCATCGATAGTTTGAACCAGTTCCACCATACGATGCGGAGAGGCACCCAAGCTCTTCCACCTGCCCAACACTTCTTTATGCAGACCCTCGTACCAATCGCCCGGCGAGGAACTTGGTGTGCTTGAAAGTCGAGGTCGTTGAATTATCAACGTGAGACATTTCCAAAGAAAGCGCCTTTCTGAGAGATAGATACTCAACATGCGCACGCGTCGGTTTCCCTGTCTTTCCTCTTCTGTCGGCGCAACCTCCGCTTGTGTGCCAATAAGTGATCCAGCAGAGAGCAAATTTGTAGATCTTTTGTTGCCAAAGGCATCCTGAAGACTGATCAATTCTTCCTCGGAGAGTTTTCCCAAAAGTTGCGCATATGCCCGCGATTGATGTTCTTGAACGACTACTCGTAGAGCGGAAACCTCGTCGATTTTAGCTGTCCCACTCAACCATAATGCATCTTCGGAAACCTTCTTAACGTCGTAATCTGCGGAGGAATGGTCGGCGTTGATCGGACTAAGCTTGGATTGGAATTCGGATTTGGTCTTAGTGGTGGGCTCTGGAAAGGCATCGACAGGATTGGAAAGTAAAGATAATACTCTGGACTCTTTGAAGAATTTCTCAAGTGTAGATTGGGGGCCGCCTTCTTGAATATTCAAAAGAGCAAAGAAGGCCGTCTCCCAAGAGCTATAAAGATATTAGTAGGATGTACATGGAGCTCAATTTCATGCAGCTCATTTCATCAAGCTTCACTTACATCAATATTTCTTCTCTTTTCAAACATTTGCCCAGGTCAGGAAAATAGCTAGCCTCTGCGACTGGCACCATAACTACCTACCCAAGCTCAATGAGCCAAGATTTGTGGTAAAGTGCTGTTCGAAGCATAAAGCATGAGAAAATTGAGTCTCAATTGATTTACCTAGTGTCTTCCTTTTGCGGGAAATACAAAATAAACAATAACAAAGCGAAACGGTTTAGTTAAAGTTTTTGGTTGACGCGCCTTGTCACGATCAACTTTCTTCATTCGCTAGATGTGCGGATTTTGGCGATTTTCAGCCTTTTCAGCCTTTCAGGTGAAGCTTTTTTTATTTTGATTTTTATTTTTACAGTACGAGTACCCTTACAGGGTTGTCGCCCTAGAGAGAGAGAGATAGAGCAGAGCATCTATTTATCTTACCTTATTGGCACCTAAAACCTACTAAATAATAGTACGTAGTACCTACTTACTCCTACTGCAGCTCCCCCACCATCATCATCAATTCCACATCCAACCCAACATCCAAAGAAAAAAAGAGGAGCCTTTGACTCATGAACATCTCAAATCACGAAGAAAATACAATACAACACAACCACCCTTCCCTCCCTCTTTTGCCATAAAATTGCTGTCATTTTCAAAGCTTCTTTTTCTATAATCTCATTATATCACATTCATTCATCTGTTCGGACCTAAGAAAGAGAGGAAAGGAGTTTCAGAATGCCTTCCGCAGACTTAATCGATTATTCTCCCCACCAGCCCGAGCCAGCTCCCCCGCTCCCATCTGCTTCTAATGTGATTCTGATCGATAACTTCGACTCATTCTCTTGGAATGTGTACCAATACCTCGTCCTTGAAGGCGCAATAGTAACCGTCTACCGGAACGATGAACTTAGCGTCGAGGACCTTATTGCCCTCAACCCTACTCAATTGGTGATAAGTCCAGGTCCAGGTCATCCAAAAACAGACTCTGGTATTAGTAGAGATGCCATCAAATACTTTGCAGGCAAAATACCTGTGTTTGGAGTCTGCATGGGACAGTGAGTAATGGGCAAATAATTGAGTGAGCCACTACTGAACATACCCAGGCAGTGCATATTGGACGTATATGGAGGAGAGGTCATATTTGCTGGAGAAATCTTGCATGGCAAAACATCGCCACTGCGACACGATTCGAAAGGATTATATGCAAGTCTACCGCAACACTTACCGGTTACACGATATCATTCCCTCGCTGGCACACATCCGACTATGCCCGAATGTCTGGAGGTATCATCCTGGATCGAGGCCGACGGTGGCGGAGGAAAAGGTGTAATAATGGGCGTTAGACACAAGGAATACGTCTTGGAAGCTGTGCAATTTCATCCTGAGAGTATCTTGACTGCTGAAGGTCGAGTCATGCTCAGCAACTTCTTGAAGATGCGGGGTGGCACATGGGTAGAGAACGAAAGTTTACAAAAAGAGGACGCGGAGAGTGCGGCGCCAGTCTCCAAGTCGGTTTCCAATAGTACCAAGAAAGAGAATATATTGGATAGAATTTTCGCGCATCGCAAGGCCGCAGTTTCTGCACAGAAAGAAGTTCCATCCCAACGACCCTCAGATCTCCAAGCCGCTTATGAGCTCGATATTGCTCCTCCTCTTATTCCCTTTGTTCAACGGCTCCGCAAATCACCATTTCCGTTGTCACTCATGGCCGAAATCAAACGAGCATCTCCTTCAAAGGGTGTCATCTCTTTATCTGCATGTGCTCCAGCTCAAGCTAGAACATATGCTCTAGCCGGCGCGAGTGTGATTTCCGTTTTGACCGAGCCAGAGTGGTTCAAGGGGAGCATCGACGATCTGCGAGCTGTGCGACAGGCTCTTGAAGGCATGCCCAATCGGCCCGCCGTTTTACGGAAAGAATTCATCTTCGAAGAGTATCAAATATTAGAAGCTAGATTAGCTGGTGCCGATACTGTTTTACTCATCGTCAAGATGTTAGATGAAGAAACTTTGACCGGCTTGTATCATTATTCTGTGTCGCTTGGAATGGAGCCTTTAGTGGAAGTCAATACACCAGAAGAAATGACCATAGCCGTTAACCTTGGCGCAAAAGTCATTGGTGTGAACAACCGGAATTTGACAAGTTTTGAAGTAGATCTTGATACTACAAGTCGTCTCCTTAACCAAGTCCCAAAAGAAACTATTGTATGCGCTCTTAGTGGTATTTCTGGCCCAAAAGATGTAGAAGCATACCAGAAGAATGGTGTAGGTGCAGTTCTTGTGGGCGAGGCCCTCATGCGAGCCAAAGATACAGCTCTTTTCATTCGAGAACTACTTGGAGGTTCAAGTACCTTCAAAAAATCTGCAAGCGGAAGCTTACTTGTGAAGATTTGTGGAACAAGAAATGCTGAGACTGCAGCAGAAGCTATAAAAGCTGGCGCGGATTTGATCGGGATGATTCTTGTTCCTGGTAGAGGTCGACATGTCCCGTACAAAGATGCAATTGCTATTTCTAGGGCTGTTCATCAAGCCCAGCAAACGACTGGGACGGTTGTTAGTGACCGAGTGAGTAACCAAGCATCTGATTTCTTCAGCAATGCAGCATCAAATGTTTCGAGTCATCGGCCTTTGTTGGTCGGCGTTTTCCAAAATCAACCTCTAGAAGAAGTTTTGGAGCTGCAGAAGGCATATGATTTAGACATAGTGCAGCTGCACGGCGACGAACCATTGGAATGGGCAAATTTAATACCAGTTCCTGTCATTCGAAGCTTCAAACCTGGCCAGGCTGGTCTGGGGAGAAGAGGTTATCATACCGTTCCTCTACTAGACTCGGCATCGGGGGGCTCTGGGCAAAAATTGGACGTGACAGAGGTACAGGCTACGTTGACCAAAGATCAAGGTCTTAGAGTCATTCTTGCTGGCGGATTGAATGCCGAAAACGTGGCAGAAGCTGTGCGATCAGTGGGTGTTGTAGGTGATCGGATCATCGGTGTCGACGTCAGTAGCGGCGTAGAGGAAAATGGCGCTCAGAGTATTGAGAGGATTAAAGCTTTCATTAAGGAAGCAAAGAGCGTTAGATAGACAAGGCCGCAGAGTATGGATGATCTTTGGTGGTAGATAATGATTAATGACTAGTCTTTGTGAAAAGTCGATCTGTTAAACGCAGGATATATTGCCGCACGTACTATTTCCAACGACGTTGCTTTTCGCCTTGGAAATGGTGGCTGCTTGAAGTTGCATTGGCCACTTTTCACAACACTTCACACCAACATCGGCTGCTCCCCTATTTGACTCAACCCCAACCGAGAACATTCTCACTTTTGAAAGTTGGATATATTTAACGCCGAAAGCCCGCATTTCACTAAACTTCAATCTACTAGCGCAATACCTATCTTCAATACTATATTTAGAGGTTACCTGGTTTTATTTAACATATTTTTCTAACTCTTCCGCTATCAATACAATACCCATATCTCGTCCTCATTAGTGTTCGGACCAGCAAATTATCCCATTCGCGATCGCAATTACTTCTCTAGTCTCGAAGTATATTCAACACTCTTGTCTCGCGGCCCGCTTCGATATCAAGTTTCTAGACGCAACTTACAACCAATCCCTACCCATTTTCACATTGCTCTTTTGCTCCTCATATTCTTACACTCTTTACTTTGATCAAAGTGACCTTATCTTTAGTTATTTGATTTACTTACGTGATTTGAGTTCACCTTCTTCCCATCTTCGAGCACTTCCTACTCAGCAGTTGCCTCGCACTTAGAATCTTACTCTCTGCCTTTCAAATCACAACTTCACTTCATCGTCAACTTGACCAATCCGTTAAACACTATAAATTCTTGAGCATCAAGGCCCAGTACTACCGGTAAGTTATTCTTTCGCGTCTGCTGTCTTGTGTTTAATTAAGTATCTCTTCATGCATGGATTTTACCCCCAAGTCACTTTCGACGCTCACATTCTGCTTGAGATTTTTGTCTTCCATCTATCAACATCCTCGCTTCATCATGTTTGATTTTGGACGAAATTTGTCATTTTTGATTAAGCGAGGTACTTTTTTCCCCTATGAACATCAAAGGTGGCGTCACTTAGCTCTTGGGTTCATAGCATATTGTGGACATGGCACCATAGTATTTTGTTTCAACGCTCTTGCTGTGATTTTAACCATGTCTAGGGCACTCAGATACACGATAAGCTGTGGTACACCTATCATCAACACTCCTGAGGAACATTCTCCTTGGCTGTCGATTAGCAATCACAGTGTACCCTCTCTTGCTACAAGATCTTCAACTACGACCTCTATCTCACAATACACTAACACCTTCCTAGAGCACATCAAAGCCGCACCTTCCGTTAACCATAACCATGCCTCGCATTCGTCCTCACACATCCAAAACCTCCAGCAAATCACAAAAAATACCGCACCCAACGCCATCCAAAAGCAAACGCACCAAGAATTCCTACAGCAATGGCGCAATGAAACCAATTTTTAGCGGCTGTAAAATGTCTCTCGCAGGAGATTTTATAGCCGAACATCCTGGCCCTAATGCTGAGCAACAATGGAGCTATGAGAAAATCAGCAAGTGGATTCGAGTTCATGGGGGAGAGTACGCGACGGAGGTTGATGAATCTACTACGCATCTTATTGCTACTATTAAGGAATACAAGAAGAAGGGTGTGCAGGGTATGCCAACCATCCTCAATAGTGTCCATTCTGATTACCCGGACTCGTCGAAAAGTACAGAATGCTAACACACTGGCCTGTGCAATAGTCTGCAAAGCAATGTTGATGGGCAAGAGATGCCATATAGTCGTTATCGACTGGTTAGTAGACTGCCTCACGTCAAAATTGAACAAAAAAAAGAAACTCGTCGTCACAGGATACACGCTTGGACGAGTAATCCGTCGCTTGCATCATACCGAGGATCAGAAGATAAAATATCGGCAAAGATTTGAGGAGGGTGTGAAAGCCTGTAAAGAATTATGTGACAACCGTACGTGCTTTTTTCTTAATGTTTCCCCAAATATAGTGTCTTCTGTGACTTCTTGTTTGCTTGTTGTATTCAATGCCGAGGAGAGGAGAGGCTAATCAAGGAGACAGGGCTCCATCGTGTTTACACTGATCAAACAGATTTTGAATACAAAGTCGTCCTCACGCGTGTTCTCGTGCATGGCAAAAACAAAAATCAGAAATATACCGTTTACCTCTTTGCATCTAATGCTCAACCTAGCACCTATATGGCGGGAGCAAAACTCACAACTGCCTATCAAAGCCCATCTTATCTCCGAGATGAGTGTCGTCGTAAGCCTTCTCTATCCCTTCATCAACCACACCATCACCTTGTCTTCCCGCCTCCGCTTCCCCTCTTATCACATCAACAAACTACTAACTTCTTTATAGCTAAAGTCTTCTCCGAAGCCTTCTCAGATTTCAAGGCGATCTTCAAATCCAAAACTGGCATCGAATGGGACGACCGGTACGAGCCATTCCCCAAAAATCATTCGGAATCTTTGTTCAGATATCAAAGACCTACTTTGGGCCGTCCAGTGGGTATGTTACCTAGTTGGCGCAAAGCCCCTAGTTGGAAGGATGAGGATTTAAAATTCAACGAGAGGGCACTTGATTCTTGTGGTGAGGAAATTCATGAAAATGATGAGCATGAGGATGATGAGGTGGTTGAAAAAGAGGGAGCGAATGAGAGGAGGAATGAGAAGATGGCAATGCAGAGACGATTGGCTGAGAGACGAATGATGGAGAGCAGTGAACATGAATATGATAGTGATAGTGAGGTGGATGATGATGAGGCATTTGATGAATTGATGAGGGATCAACTACCTTCTCCTCCTTCATCACCTCATAAACACCAAAATCTATCTCAACCGCAAGCGCAAGCTGCCACGGGAATGGAGAAGGAGGAAATTGTTGTTATTTCTGATTCGGAGACTGACGCTGGTGATTCGGGGGATGGCTGTGATGACACAGCAGGGTAAGTTGTTGTCCACCTTCCTCCTGATTTTCTTTTTTTTTCTTTCTTTTGTTTCCTAGAGGAATTAGGAGAACAGGACTAAAAACCACCAGCTCAGCTTCCTTATCAACACAGGTTTCGCAACCACGGGCCTCGTTCTCTGCATCAGGTAACTCGATCTCAGATGCGATCATTCTATGAGTAGACTTTACTCCTAACCTCAAAACCTTACATATTCTATCCATCATATCCAAAAGTCTCAATCATAACGTACCACACAACGCCTCACCATTACCCAACCACAGCATAGGCGCCAATGAGATTAGACATCCGTCGCATTGCCTTTTTTTAATCCTAATTCAGTACATCATCGATTCGGAGCAGTTATCAACCTGTTTTTTAATAAATTCCTCTTCCCCGCATCATCGATATTTGCAGAACCAGACAAACAGTCGGACAGAAAGATACGTCACCAACACTAATTTTCAACAAGACAGAGAGGGCGATAGAGGTTTTGATGAGCCACATTTCTAATCTTTTATGTTCCTTTTTACTTTTACTTTCTTTTCGCCGTTTATGAAATACAATGGATGGATGGATTGATGCATGAATAAATGGGTGGATATCTATTTAACTCTATATCGAGAGGATAGCATTCAAGAGCAAGTAGGGCATTTTCACCATAGTTTTGCACGCCTTATGATAATTCATCACTTACTATCTATGCTTCATGATGCTACACTTGCAGTGTGATGTGTTGCGTGGTGTATCTTCTCGGATACACAGGTCATACTTGTAAAAGGTTGATAAATAGCTTATTTGGCTACGGCAATTACTCCTCCTCTCCAATCCCAATAATATACTGTCACCATAAATGCAGCTTCGCCCGACGCCCAAATATGCTAGACCCAGATATCAAAATAAAAGCCTACCACTTTCGTATGGTATCATCCAAGCACCACGGTTCCCCATAAAACGCCTATCATTCCATCAAACTTCCATTTTGCCAAAAAAGCCATCCTATTCCTTTTAATTCTTCTCTCTTCTAGTTTCTCTCCATAGCATCAAAACCTCAACTTCGGCATCACAAACACAATAACACACGCTAAAATCGCCAACCCCGCTATCCATGCATACATCATCATGCGACCCCACCAACCCTTCCCCTCCGTCATGGTCCTCAAATATCCCATTCTTCTGGACGCTGCTTCTAGACCAATCTCATTCCTATTAATACCCGCAACGGCAGAATCTAGAACCGAGGCATCGGTAGCGAGGGTACTGGCGAATGTCTGAGAGCGAGCGCGCAGTTCTTGGGCCATGGAGAGGAGAGAGTTGGTGAGATCCTCTTGTTCGGTGCGGTGGTGCGTGAGGAGTGTTTCGGTTGCGGCTGTGGGAGCAACTTGGGATGTGGAGGCGGATGTTGTGTAGGCTTTATTAGAGGCTGCTTCGAATAGTTCAGCGCGGGCGTTGCGAGAGCGAAGAGTAGAAGGTTCGGGTGGTTGAGAGGATTGCGTCTGTAGTGGGGGAGGGGCATGTTCTATGTGTGTGGGAGAAGGTGTGTAATCAGTTGGAGAATCTGTAGAGCGTTCCTCATGGTTGTTTGTAGTTTCATCTGTAGTTTCCGAAGGTGTATCTTGATCATGAGCCAGTAGATCTTCTCCCTCGGACGAATCCTCGCCTTCTTCCTCATAACTTGCAAGCTGTGCAATATCAGCACACATCTCCCGAGTCCAGTAGGTTAGGGTATACAAACCTCACTTAACTCTTCCAATCTTTCACCTAGTCTTTGTATCATATGTCTCTTGCGCACTAAATCGGCCTGTATCTCCTGTTTCCTCGCCAGTATTTTAATATTCTGCGCACCTTGCTCTACATGAACCAATAAACCCCGCGCATATTCCAGATTCTGCAGCATCCAAGGATTAGCCGTAGATCTCTCTACAAACGATTATACCCTCCTTACCGCGGCCATCTTCACACACTCAGCATAGCTTCGAGATGCGGCCGAAGTATCTGGACTCAAGATAATTCTCTGCAATCGTGCCAACATGCGCTCTAAATTCGTAGCTGTAGGATCCCTCGACGGGATGGGCACTGCATTAAGTCTTGCCATATTTGTATGCGAAAAGATCAAATCATGAAAGTGTCATCAAATCATCAAATTATACATCATGATTTTATTCCAATGATGCGATTCATTCTGGATTGATAACTGTGGCTTTACCAAACGAATCCCAGCCCTGTTTTGATGAGTGGGGGTGTGGCTGGTGCTAGTGCAAGAAGCGTTGATGAGTCAGCAAACATAATCTTACATGCACACACACATGTAACACCTAAAAGCGCCATCACTTCGGTCACCTCGCTCACCTCAATCATTCATCCATTTTGGGCCAAAAATCACAAGGTCGGCGACATTCAAAAATGAAGACGTGCAACAAATCTTCAATTCCAGATAAGGATCATCTCAATTGGTAATGTCGTTCCGATCCTTCGAATCAGGGTCTCAGATATATATTGAATAAAACCTTCTTGGCTTACTAGCGGAACCTGAGTTGTTGTACAGTTTTTAGCATTGGCTGGCAAGCTTGCCGTTGAGCAATAGAGCCTGCGCAAATGTGAAGAAGCCATAAGGGGGCAAATTCGGGATCTCGGACAGGGAGATGGAAAAATCTCACGGTCGATTGTTAGTATTATCGATGGGGGTTGTGTGTGTTCTCTGGTAGTAGTTTTCCAGCTGTCGAATTTAATTATATCCCTGGTGGTTACCCGTATGATACCTCGTATGTCTACAAGCAGAAGGAGCTGTATATTAAAAGAGTCGAGATAGACAGCATTCTTATACCTCATAGCCCGTTCTTGGCATGGAACGGCATTGCATTAGAGTGCGTTACACGCCCTTCAAAAGTCAAAAGCTGTCGATAGGACCGTTGTTACAGGCCACATATCGCATGCAGTATGTACATAATGCTATAGAGTAGACGGTGTATTAGCATTTTCAAAGTTCATTTAATCTATGATCTGATGTGGAACATTAAAGAACCCCCAAGAAGGAAGGCAAAAGGAAGACAAATAGGAAGAAAGTCTCACATTGTTCCCAATAGCCAACACTCTATTATGTTTACGTACCGCCCGATGATATTATACACTACTCATGGAATAAAAAAATGCTACAAAGTGTTGCGAATGTGCTATTTATGAACCTTCCACGCTCGTTGTTTCCAAATTTGCCATTCCCAAGTCACCTCCATCCACATATCGCGCCACTTTCCCGGGTTATCCTCTTAGTTAGACAACTCTGCGTCCCCCCGTTTGAATGTATAGTCACATATACTTCTCTTCAACTCTACCAATCATCGCTCTCCACCCAGCTCCCGACATGTCCCTCCTGGATCTTCATCCAGTCCCTCTGTCATCACCAAAACATGTCGATCAAATCATTCAAGTACTCCACAACTTCAATATCCTTCCTTAGCACCTCTCTATTCAATTTCGTAAAGCATCCGGTATCCCTATACAACCCCATCTGCTGCTCAATAAAACTCCTATCTTGTGAATTCTATAACAACTATCAGCTTGAATCTCTCCGGCTACCCCTTTTCACTACATCTTTCTATGCCTAACCGCCTCAAAAAAAAGTCACATATGCAATCCGCCCTCTGAGACAAAACAATCATCAAGGGACAAGAAGCAAGCAGATAAAATCAAATAAAATAACATACCGCCCTCCTACTAGCCCAAAGCCCTTGCAACCACTCCAATCCCCCTTTAACCGCACTACTTCCACCCCATCTCCATGCCATCTGACGTTCCTGAATCTGATAAAGGAACCACGTTGTTTCCTTTAGAAACTCATCAAAATCCTTCTTAACATTTGAGCAATTAAGTCGCGTCTACTTGTACATCAAAATTAGCGAAGAAACTTTGCACATGGAAGGAAGAGGAGAGAGGTAACACACCGATGTGTCTTCAGGGGCGATATGAGAAGATAATAACGGCTTTTCCAATTCAGTTAATAGGTCTGAACAGAGTACGTGTAGAGCTGCTGTAATTGTCTGTGAACAGTGAGATAAAAGTCAATACTAGTGTACTTATTTTGTAGCATAATACATATATACACCTCCCGCTGTCCTATACATAATGCATCACGAAACCCAACCATGGAAACCAGGAAAATAAGAAATAAACTCACATCCTCAATCTCATCTCCATCTCTATTCCCATCTCCACCATCCAAAACTACCTGTCCTCCTCCTGTTTCTCCTCCATACTCCCCTACATCATCAATGGCGCTCCTAACCACCCTCCCAGCATCCCCAGCCCCCTCCCACCCGGTACCAACACCCCGCTCTCCAACCCTCCCCCTACACTCCCTCGTGACCTCGGTAAGATTTCTCACACTCTCCAATGTAATTCTTCCATACACCCCAACAATCAGAAAATGAAGCAATAGCCACACTCCTGCAATCCTGAACAGGAGTGGGTTGCGTGTTTGAGTGGTCATCGTCACCTAGATTCGTTAACTGTTTATTTTGCAGGTTAAATTTTTTCAGTATACCATTGTGTGTGTAATAAATGTGAGGGTTTATGTATGAGTTGAAAACAAGTTCCAAAACCTAGAATTCAATAGATGGGGTTTAAAAATTAAATGCACACGTCAAATGTAGAAAGGGGTTCATGCGTCTTTTCGTTGAGTTGTAGTTGCCTAGGTAAAAAAGTTACACAACCCTGTCCTACCTGGATGTGTCTCAGCCAATTATTTTCTGACTTAAAGTGCGAATTTATGGTCACGAATGTCAAGAGTCAAGACACGGGCACAAAATGTAGATCAATATGAATCTTTTATAATTAACTGACTATGGTATCAATGCTTACTGCAAATAATGCAGCCGCTTTGATCCAGCCAACCAACGAGCTCAGACATCCACCGCCATCAGTTTTAATCCCAATCAAGCCATCCAACTGCCACCATCGTCTGCTCGTACACCACCAACCTTCTAATCAGCTATAGAGCTTCTTCTCATTCATCCTGATTCCTACCCACAACACAACTCCTGCACCCTCATCAAAAAGAGACGCGGCAGAATGCAAACCGCGCGACATCATCAGTTGCTGGCATGAAACCAACCACATCCCGAACGGTCTTACATCGTCGCTATTAATATGACAAACAGGATTTAAAAACAAAACTTAAGTAATAAAAAAAAAATAGTGTCAATCGATGCTACCCCCTAGAGCATTGGAGAAAGAGAAATAAAGTGGGCACAATGAAGCAGAAGTTAATTAAAACAACCCATGACGTGCTCCAATGATACCATATCCCCCAACATCCCCTCTCGGGGAAAAACAATGGTTCTATAGCAAAAAAAGGTTGCAAGACCGAAAGTGACTGTGCAAGAAGATGTTTGGTATTGGAAAAAGAGACCCCCGGTTTTGGATTATAACGCCATGCTGAATAAATAAGAAAGTTGCAGTCGAATCATTTAACTGCAGTCGGGTATTTCATGATTATATCAGACCACACAGACGGAGGTTCTCTTGTATGATGATGTCTAGAACGAGTTAGTTGTGGAAAATTCCCCCAAGAGCTTTGAAGCTTACCATTGACAGCTGCCATGACGAATCTGATTTGAGTAGTATCAGTAGCACAAGTAAAATGTGTGTAAATCTGTTTCGTCTCATGCTGATTGAGACTGACGAATCGGTTCAGGATGTAGTCACATGCGAGAGCATAGTCATCGCCACCTTCGTAATCGGGGAAGTAGTTCTTCATAGGGCTGACAGGCAGCTTCTCCTTGAATCTATCGATCTTGTTCAAGAATAGAATTATGGAAGTCTTGATGAACCATCTGGAATTGCAAATTGAGTCAAAAAGTGTAAGGGCCTCTTGCATACGGTTGACAGTTTCATCCTCGAAAAGCAGTTGATCGTACTCGGAAATGGCCACCAAGAAGAGGATTGTGGTGACATTCTCGAAACAGTGGATCCACTTCTTTCGCTCGGAACGCTGTCCTCCAACATCGAACATTCGGTAGGTTAAATCTCCAATGATGAAGGTGGTCTCTGTAATACCAGTTGTCTTGACACGGGAGCGGAGGACATCTTGATCATTTGGCATATAATCATGCTGAGCAATTCTTTCGATGTTATCAAAGTAACTAGACCAAAGGTGTTAGAAGCAGCTTTGTGTGCGGCAGGACTGGAAGGATATCCAAAATCCATCTGTAAAGCATGTACTTACTATCTGGCAGAATCATTCAATTGATATTCTCTGGAGCGCTTGAAACAATCTTGCACACCTGCATCCTTCCACAGAGCTGCAATGGCACTTCCAACCTCGGGTGGTAAGTTGTCTCCTTCAATTTGTTGTGGTTGCATGAAAATAGTTTGGACATGATATTCGGCTCTTTGATCATCAAGAGGTAACTCTAAGGACTCCATGGCTTCAAGGATAACACGCATCGACTGGACCGTGTTGCTGAAGATAATTTCCTTAAATGATTCTCTCTCGTCGCGTGAGTAACCTCCCTCATGGATAAGCTTCATCTGTTTCAAGATAGTAGACTTTCCGGATTCACCAGCTCCTGTAAAGCTGTTAGACTGCACAATCAATGATAGATGGGAGGGGGTTCAAGGATGTTTTCACTTACCAAGAAGAAGCATCTTGATTTCATTTCGTTGCAACATTTTATCTCTCTTCAGTTGATTTTCGATCTCCTCGTTCCTCGCCTTTCCCTCCTTCTCCTCTGTGCTCATTCCGCAACCCATGTTGACTGATTATAGTGGTGGTGTTTAGTAATTAAATTCGTTAAAGGTCGTGAAGTTGAGTGTCAATTGTCGCAGGACCGGCCGCAAGATAGAGTGCGGTCTGTAAAAGGTAAATGATTAGCGGGAACCGGGTAATGAGTAGGCTGAGGCTGAATGATTGAGATATTGGCGACAGTGAAGCAAAAGAAGACAATCAGTAGCGACGTGCGAAATTGAAGTGAAGTTGATTGAACTTGGTCGAGTTGATGAATAAGGGGGGAATGTGAATGCGACGCAATGCTTCTCCCCCGAAGTTGATACTTGGTATTCAGAATCGTATAGCGTACGGAGTTATGGACGAGTTTAGTCGTGTCGCAGTTGGTTTTTCCCGACGATTTGTATAGATGGATGAAAGGCCGTATGATTGATTCTTCATGCGATGGAATTGAACGGTGCAATCAGAAGAAACAAAGAATTCTTATTTACTTACCAGGTTAACAAATACACTCTTTCAAATTGAAACCCTTGAAACCCCAACGAGATATTCTTGAGATCTTGGTACTCCAAGTGGATGAAATCTCCTTCACTCTGAATGGGAAGGAATTTATCTGGATCGATCTGGGGGAGGTTAAGGGTTGAGGTGTGTCGAGGTTTATCGAGGTTTGTCGGAAAGGAAATGGATGGATGGATGGATGGATGGATGGGGTGGAATGGATGGATGAAATGGATGGATGGGATTGGGGATGGGATGGGTTTGGATGGGTTTGGACGGAGAAAAGAGTTCGTTTGGTTCTTCCTCTAGGTTGTTTAGGTAGTGTACTCGATCGAGTAGTGTGGTATTATGCTGCAATTAATTGCTAACCGGGAAAGAATAAATCAATTAGAATCAAAATAGGGAAGGGCCATCAGGGCCAAGGTCCAAATTATCGGCCGCCTTTACGCTAGTGGGTGCCTGATTGGGAAGGGAGATGTATAAGAGTGGATTAACTGTGGGTAGGTCTTGGGTCTATGATTATTTTAAAGAAGAGAATGGATGGAGGAAATCGAGATTTGATATCAGATGATGATTGAGAGTATCTAATTTACGACGGTGAACTAACCAAAATAAATACTTACTCCAGTCGATCCAGTGAATACTATGTAGTATGTACAAATGCACCGGTTCTTTCTTTCTTCCTCTCTTCCTCTTCTCCCTTTACGACTGGACCAGGGCTAATGTTAACGTTATTTGTCAAAGTGATCTATGTCTGACGATGAATATCCTGTCGATTGATGATTCATGATTGAAAAGAGAAGAGAAATAATGGGCAAGAAGGCTAGATTGGCTTCTGATACTTGATAAACTACCTACTTATAGGTAACTAGTTAGTAACTAAGCGTTTTGACATGATGAATGTATATATCTAATGCTGCAGGTACCTACACGGGCCACGGTTTGATGAAATCAATGAGTATACACTACCTAGGCAGTATGTATGTATGTATGCTATAATCTCAAGTGAGAAGGGATCAACTAGATGGATTGAAATCTTCTTATAATATCTTTGAAATAAAAAAAATAAATACTTTATTATATACTAGGTATTAATCATTAGATAATATATCTCTTTGATAAAAAAAATCAGCTGAATTAATTAGACGTATTATGATTATATTATATTTTCATGTATATTATTATAGATTCTGTAGATATATAATATCTCATATCTAGATTTGAAGAAATCTATTCAGATTAGCATTCATTCACAGATAAATACCTTTCAAGTTTTAAAATAGCAAGTATATTGTTGTACTCTATTTTCCTAGTGAACTGGAAAGCTCCATGAGCTGAAAGGCTTTGTCAGTAACAAGATATCAATCCCTGATCCCAATCCTTACCAGAGCAAGCATTGATAAGCACCAAAAAAACATGATTATCATTGATTATGAATGAATATAAGCTTCTTTGGTTTAGTGATTAACATACTACAAACTTTGATACATGAAGCTATTTCATGATTACGGAGTACTAGCGTACCTCCGAATAGATCATCTCTGCACGTCTGTTATATAAAAAAAAATCCGACTTATTTAGCTTACCTACCAACACACCTACCGAGCGATGAGGGCAAAGCGGCTAGGATTAAAAAGAAAAACACAATAACCGTCCGTCGGAATGAATGAAGCAGGGGGTTAATCCATCTTGCAGATTATACTAGGATTAATAGACGTATCAGATCAAGAGAATGCCAACACTTTTAAATTAATGGAGACATGGACATGAATTGTCTAGTGATTCGTGAAGAAATGGTTCGGTGAAAGGAAGCGTGGGATGGAGAACGAAAGAAGAAAAAGAAAGGAAAAGAGAAGAGAAGAGAAGATAAAAAAAAAATAACAGACTCCGTAAATGATCAATGATTAATGATTAAAATATTTCAAAGTGGCTACCAATGATAAACCCATGTCTCTCATAGCTAGCTAGCTAGCTACCTTCAACTTACCTACTTATCTTTCTTTTCCTTTGTTCTCTTGAAGGAAAAGATTCATAGGTGCCATTTATAACAACCTATCAAAACCTCGGCCTCGGCATTTATGAATTAAACAATATGTTTTTCAAAGAAAAAGAAAAAGTTACATCGCACTGTAATTTTTGATTACCGGCAGATGGTATTTCTTTTTTAACCTTTGTACATACAGTATTCCATCCGTTACCGCCGCTTCTTTGCAGCATCTCGCCTTCAGCCTTGGGATTGGGAACGGTTCATGCGAGTATTTGGGTGTAGGTACAAGTACGGATCCTACCTTCACTAGGTACTTGGTAAAAGTCGGGGGAAACACACAAATTGCCTGCATGAAGGAGGGGCGGCTTCATAAAACGCCACATCTTCTATCCTCGGCCAATGAGAGAATTGTATTGAGATGTACGAGTATAACGTTTATCATTATCCTCATGGAAGAAGCTTCATTCATGTTAGAATCCAACAGTACCACAGTGAAGCGAACCAAACCAACCCTAGGGCAGTAGGTAGTTTCATCCATTGACAGACACATCTCCATCCCACCTATCTCTCTCATTCATTCATTCTTCTTTCTGGAGCCATCGACAAATATCATATATCAAGCATTGCGAATGATATGTACACTTCCTACAGATCATTCGTAATCTGTAATTCAACTCCGACCAGACTCATAATCAAAGACGTCCCGCTTCCTCTGCCGCTCAAACCTCCCCTCGCTTGCATAAGGTAGATGAAACAATTCAAGTCAAAATTCCTTCATCAACAGACTAACAGACTAGCAGACTAACAGACTGCCAGACCACTGAGACCAGGTAGGTAGGTACTGTACTTTACCTCAAGAGTCAATACCCACAACACCCCCCACAGAATACTGGGTCCTTAATTACGGAGCACACAGCAGATTTGAGATTACATATGTCCTGATCTACGGAGTACCTACGAGAGTTGTTGTTAATGGGGTCATGATTCTTATCGTATGTCTTGAACTCTTTCGAAACCTCGAGATTCATCGACCAAAATCCTTAGAGATTATAGAATAGTGCGTAGATAAGGAGACATTTTGACACTATCGTAGTCACTGGATACATTAAACACTTCTCTCCGATCATCTTCGAATTCAAATGCTTGAATCTTTACCGCCGTCCTCATGTTCTGGAGATAGCATCCATGCTTGCCATGCAGCACGGTGCATCGCACTAGCCACCGAAAAGGGGTTAAAAATTAAAATCTGCAGGAATTTCCTTCTCATTTCCTTCTAGAAGCCTTGGGATTCCCCGTCCAAATGATCCTTCGTGATAATTTAACCTATTGATATTGCTATTTGCGGCTTACTGTCTTGACAACTAGGATAAGATATTGGACATGTCATTTTGGACTCCGTATCGCCTTCCTTGACTTGGTCATTTAAGAGAAAGAAAAAAAATAAAAATAAAAAAACCACCTCTTGTTGAGGAAAATCGTCGCTGAAAATTACAGCTGTACTGGGCTTTATGTAAGCTTATTATTACTGTACTATACTATCTGTACCGGGTGACACTCACTCACCCCCTCTTTTCCTCTCCTCAGTTATGGCCGAAATGTGAACCTCTTCGGTGAACAGTTATTGCTGGCCTTGCTATGTTTAAATTGACCCAGAGGCAAGCAATAAGTTGAAAGCTTATGATCACGCACAAAATCACGAATCACAATCGTGATATGCTTTCCCTGAGGCTTGAACAGCTTTCAAGTTTGGTAACATCGACTCAGATGTCGAAAACCTCTCGTTTGGGATCGTGAACTAGGATCTTTCTATTTATGGATTTCCTGTGTTCGTCGATTCTTGTGGTGGCTGCACAAGCTGGATGGCATTTCATATGCAAAGCTGGATCATGTTTTCTACCTACTGAGCAGCTAAGCATAGGTACTTCCTTTTCTTTTTGCTCAGCCCTGCATTAATGAAATGTTTCTCTGCATGAAGATATTATTCAGACACGCTATGCGCTGACTACTCTTCCATGAGTGTAAGAGGTACTTCATTAGTACCTAAATCTATGCCAAACAGTCATTCAATCATGACCTCACTCAAATCATGCGAAGTTGCTGATGATAATACCAAATCTTCTTTCCTCCTCGAACAGAGTTTCACACCTCCTTGCCTCTCCTGAAAGCTCCGAACCCTGCCCTCACATAGCACTCAAAACAATGACGGATAACCTCAATTGACCTACTTGGCATTATACATGCCAAGAAGACATCCTCTCCTTACCTAAGCTGAGTCGCTGAGTACTTTGTAGTCCTATGCTCTTGCCAAAGTCAAATTTGTTCTACCTTGAGTCTTGCACCGTACTACAAGAGTTCAAAGAGTTTTAACCAATAATGTGGCAACGAACTTGGAGAATCCCGAACCAGTTTTACTACATGTTAGACGGCGGAATTCCAGTACGGATCTGGTCATGAGAGGTGCAGTCAACCAGCATCGACCATTAACTGAGTAACACGGTCTTGCTTGAGATGCTCAGCAGGTAGTATAGCAAATAAAGCTTGTGGAATCATCAAAAATGGAAAGACCAACCACTAGTCTACATCTATTCCCAAAGGCCATGGTTTCCTCATGCACACTACATCAAGGCAAGCATGTTGAATATCCTCAAAACTATTTCTCTTCCCGTTCTTTAACCCAAGATTGTTATTTCCTCACGAAATCGTCACTTATAGGAGGTTATATTATCCATCCCCAGGCATCTGAAGTAACATCCTCAGAAACACCGACTACATAATTATCCACAGCTGTTCAGCATGTCACATGTCCACCAACAACGACCTTATTTCCGCCGCCACAACCAACTCATTGCTTACCACTCTCCAGCATCTTCTCAGCCTACAACAAACAGATTGAACCGACCACACGCAATGGATCCCAATCTTCAAAAGCTAAGAATAGACCCACCGGTCCTCCTGCTACTTATCCTCTGTATTGTCGCGTTACTCCTCTGGCTTTCGTACGTGCTGTACCTCACTGTAACGTGGTATATCCATAGGTTACGTACAGTCAGATATGGCTTGGAAGAGAACATGAACCCAGACATCCTGATGGCTAGACTTCATGGAAGATCATATTCGAGCGAGGAGATGGGAAGAAGAAAGTTCGGTCAGGCACTAAAATGGTCTCACGCTTCTCCTGCAGAAAAAGGAAATGTCAAGATAGAACATGATGGGGTGCGGAAAGCAGGGGATTTATCAAGGCACCAGAGTACATCGAGTGGAAGTACACTGATCATCCTGGGAGACGACTGCAGGAGAACTTGGAGCTTTGGAAGCCGAAAAGAGAGCGGTTTATGAAGAGGATGAGAGACTTCATATCAGGATAGGATGAAAGTGCTGACTTTGAGTCTCGGTATCCTGTCATTCTCTGGAAAATGGTGGGGCTGTATGAGGATATGCTCGGACTTCAAAAATCTAAATCGAATCCTGTAAGTTCATCAATCAGCACCCATGGGTATTATGAATTCCTCGATAGCAACAGAAGAAAAGCGAAATAGCCTAGTCACTGCATGTCTTTATGTCTGGCTCCTAGAGCCCCTATCTCTAACATGGGAGAAGCTCTCAAAGGGACGCAAGTACCAAGAGTCTGGAAAATTTAGAATTCAATGAATTAAAACAAATTGAAACATCATCTTTAAACAGTCGCTAGTACTGAACATGAACAAATGCTTTTGAGTAGAGAACAATGACACAGAAGAGGAATTTCGCTAGTCAAGGGTCAGAAAGTCTTAATAGACAGGTGAATTCACATCATTTGAAGTACTGCCTCCACATAATCATACAAACTCCAAAGTGCTCTAGCTTCCCATCCATTTTTATGTACTTCCAGGACCACTTCCACCTCTCCAATAAACCCATTATCCCGTTCAGGGTCTTTGCACTCTAATTCCATCCTTCCCTACCCTTCTAAATGAGCTGTTACACTCCTCATAAGCTCTACCAGCACCGAATCCAACACCAACAAATGCAGGCCATGCTCTTCGCTTGAATATCAAAACCGAGGCGACAACACCAAATCCGAGTCCGACCGAGGATCGTATGAGCAATGAGGAAAGACAGTGATCCCACTAAACAGATATAAAATCAGCACCGCGTTCGCAACGAATGGAAATGCTTTCTGGCCGCGAGTTTGAATATAAAGTAGGATTTACCTTTTCGTTCAGAAGAGCTTCTGAAACTGGTTTACTTGGGCGTGTGACAGCCGGAGGAGAGATTGATGTTTCTGGCATGATGGCTTGTGGAATACTAGAACAACACTATCAGTACTTATTCCTTCCAACAATTGCTTAATTGGCATACCGTGATGTGAGGATTGACGTACGATTGAAGAGCTAGGAGCTGTGTTGTAAATTTATTCTGATGTCCAAGGTTCCATCCACTTTGCCATGTCGATTGGACTAGAGAGGAAAGCGGTGGACTCATCTCAGGTGGCAGAATTCGAAAAATAAAATGCTATCCCGCAAAAATATCGAGCTGTTTTGCGATAATTTGATCGGTGCTCAACATTGAAAATTCAATAATTCGCAGCAATGGATATCCTAAGGTTACTTTCTAGATCGACTAAGCAATCCGGTCAAAATGGATCACAGAAATTAGGAGGCGTTGCTACGAAATTACCTTCCAGTGGAACGTCTGCGAATCCTCAATTGTACCACGATCCCATTCCCGAATCGAGAGGCAAGAAAAGAAAGAGAGGAGGACAAACTAAGGATGTTGACACTGCAGAACAAACAGATGGAAACATCGATTTCTTTTCGTCCGATTCTGCGACCCAGAAGGCTAAGAAAAGCGCTTCCAGAAACGATGCACCGAAGCCTGCACAATCGAATCCTTCCTCAGAACCAGAGCCACTTCTGGATGAGGGGGAATGTCGACAGATATTAAAATCGCATCGATTGAAGGTTGCTCTTCTGCCAGGTGCAAAACCGCAGAAGAAGATCAAAAAGTCGAAGAAGTCGAAGTCCGCAAAGACCACGAGCTCGAAGGAGGAGATCAAGCAGTTATATCCACAACCATTAATGGCATTCGAAGATTTACGGGCTACATACAAAATATCGGGCAGATTATCAGAAAACCTGAAAGACCAAGGATATAAAATTCCAACCGAGGTCCAAATGGGAAGCTTACCTTTACTTTTGAAGCCTTCAGTTGCATTGGGTAGTTCCTCAGTAGATACTGACGAGTTGTCGAGTACTCTCGACTTGTTAGCTGTTGCGCCTACTGGAAGTGGAAAGACGCTGGCATTCTTAATACCGGTCATTAATGATATAGTACAACGGCGCAGAACTTCTGACAAGGATCATGTCTTGGAAGCTGTGATAATAGCACCAACGAAAGAGCTCGCTAGTCAAATTGTTAATGAGGGAAAGAAACTTAGCATCGGAACTGGAGTTAAGATTTTAGGAATGAAGAAAGGAATGAGAATAGTACCGAGTGCAGATGCTGAGGAAAAGGAGCAGTTAGATGACGATGAAGATGATGACGAATCCGTTGATGGAGCTGCCTCATCTAAGCAGCCACTTACCAAGACCGATATACTGATCACTACACCATTGATCTTCCTCCATGCCTTATCCTTGGGATCAAAAGACGAACATGCTCCATTACCCACTGTTCGCACATTAGTTTTTGATGAAGCAGATGTTCTCTTAGACCCGTTGTTCAGAGATCAGACATTAGGGATTTGGAACTCATGTATCAATCCCGATTTAAGAGTCACCCTCTGGTCCGCAACAATGGGTTCAAATATCGAAACCCTCGCCTCAGGCACTATTCAAGCCAGGCGAGAAAAGTTAGGCCTAGAGAAACATTCAAATCTTGTTCGTCTCGTGGTTGGACTTAAAGATTCTGCCATTCCTAATATCACACATCGCTTGATTTATGCTGCAACCGAGCCTGGTAAACTTATCGCTCTCCGACAATTACTTCGGCCCACCGCAAAAACTACAGATGGAACAGAATCTCTGCGGCCACCATTCCTCGTCTTCACACAAACGATACCCCGAGCCATAGCTTTGCATGCTGAGCTGCTGTATGATATACCCGCTGAGGCAGGCGGTTCTACCAGAATCGCAGTATTGCATTCTGATCTTTCTGACTCAGTCAGAGATCAAGTCATGACACGATTTCGCAATGGTGAGATTTGGATCTTGATCACTACGGATATTTTATCACGGGGTGTCGATTTCAAAGGCATCAATGGCGTAGTCAATTATGATGTTCCCAATTCAGGAGCGGCTTATATCCATCGCGTAGGACGTACTGGACGAGCTGGACGCGATGGTGGTATTGCAGTAACATTCTATACCAAAGAAGATATTCCCTATGTTAAGAACGTCGCAAATATCATTGCGGCATCCGAGAAACAGGCCGGGAAACCTGCAAGCGAAGCTAGCATGCAGAAATGGTTACTAGATGCGCTACCAACACCTAGCAAGGAAGAAAAGAAGAAACTGAAGAAATATGGTGTTGAGGCGAGACGAGGGGGTCTGAATAATGCGAAGGATGGAAAGGATTCGAAAGGAGGGAAGTCGAAATCAAGAATGCAGATTAGCACGAAGAGTGGATATGAGAGGAAATTGGAACATAATAGGAAGGGAGCTATCCAAGGGAGTAAAAGACGAAAGCAGGAGAATGTTGCGGAGGACGACGGAGAAACGGTGGTCGAGGGTGGGTGGGCAGGCATTGAAGATGTGAATGGATAGTTCGTGAGGGAATCGTTCCCCTGGTTGAATACCTAATCAACTTGCTTGCAGAGGGATTTCATGTAGTGTCGTTCTGCGTTCATTGCGAAGTTCAAACCCTGAATCTACCGACCACAGCCACGCCGTTACCTTTATTTTTCATCACAAAACTTCTGAAAAGCGTCCTCCAATTCCCAAACGCGGCAACCTATTCTGTATTAAAACACTACTTCTTGCAACCTCACACTATCCCATGATAGAAACCCGCCTCAAAACCCATCCATCCATTCATGTACAAATACAAAACATAGAAACCATAACAATATTCCTCTAATATCAGCTGACCCCTTACATCTTACTCGGCATCCTCATTCCCCCGTCTAATCTCAATACCACTCCATTCAGCATCACGTTCTCAATACTCTGTCTTACTAGTTGTGCGAATTCGTGGGGTTTGCCGGGTCGCACTGTTTTTGCTGTGGGTTAGCTCGTGGAATGGAGATTGTATATTTTTCGGGTTCGTGTTGTGCAGTACGGTGTGGTTAGGAAAACATATGGATGATTGAGATATGGATATATGGGATATGAGCAGAAGAGACTTACGCGGGAATTCCATGACCCTCGTTAGACTAGCCCGCACTTTATCATTCATCATAGATGTCATCCTTGAATCGAAAAGACTAGGTGCTATAGTCACAACTCTAATACCATGTCTTGCAACATCACGGGTTAGGGGAAGAGTTAGGGATGCTATTGCGCCTTTGGATGCAGAGTATGCGACTATTTCCCGTTAGTATTTCGTTCGAACCTCTTCATTGATAAATTGTGGGGAAATAGAAGCACGGAACAGGTGTATGAGAAGAATCGAAATACCTTGACCAGGTTGTCCATCAAAAGCAGCAGATGAAGCAACCATGATAATTACACCGCGCTCACCATCATCATTCACAGGGGTGGAACGAGCCATGTGGGGAAGACATTGACGGATTAAGTCGATGGTGCCGCGGACGTTAACATTCATTACGAAGTCGAAGTCGGAGAGGGAGAAGGGCTCGAGGTTACGATCGAGGATCTAGTGAAGGGTAGGAGGTTAGCGCAAGGATGGTGAGGGCATTAGATGAAGGGAGATATGGAGTTGTATATGATGAAATCATCGGAAGGGAGCGTAGGGAGGCTCGGGGATCTTCGCTATGAGGTTTGTATGGCTCATTTGTGCCCATGCTGTAAAAGCGATTTTCATGGCCGGAGAATTATGGAGCTAACAATACTTTGAAGATACTCGGAAAACCATAGAACAGTGTCTAGAAAAATAAGAGATTGAAAACACACCTTTGCAGGAGTAGCTACACCAGCAGCAGCAATGACTCCACCAACCTCCTTTCCAGTTTCCCTCACCCATTTCAAAGCACCCTTAACAGCATTGGTAATACTCTCTGTCTCCAATACATCTGTTTGCCAGAATTTGACTTTTCCAGCTCCTATCTCTTTAACCAATTCTTCAGCTAACTCCTCATTCATATCTAGAACAGCTGCATACCCTCCAGCTTGGCAGATATCAACGACACATGCGCGGCCTAAGCCTGAAGCTCTAGATATCTTGTTAATGAAGTTTGATTCATAGTTATATGGTTACTTACCCGCCGGATATAATAAAAGTTCTGCCCTCAATCTTCATTTTGATAATTGATAATATTTGAATAACAAATCTAAGAGAGAGAAATGGGAAATATCTATTTAATATTCACCGAATCATTTCTTTCTCTTTGCTTCATCATCCCATCGCCATCAATCACATGCCTCGGCTTAACCTTATTTGGAACCCTCACAGAGTCAATCCCAAGCTAGTCTAGCGTCGGGAAATGGTTGGTTTAACACCGATGCGATAAGACTTGCAGCAACTTTGATGTTACGTCCCGTCCTACTGAGGGTCAATTTACTGGAGACGGATTAATTTCAAGATATAAAAATACTAAACAACTTTCAAGAACTTTTCGATTTTTCGGCTTTTTAACTTTTCTGTGCCTTAACACACCAAGAAATCAAGACGGTTATTGTACTACCACTCGTAGGCGAAAATGGTGCGACCGAGGCGCTCATCCGCTGCAAGTGACGAAAGTGCCAGTACGACCAGAGATCAGGTTTGTTTTCCACCTCCTCCTTCGTTCTCAGAACAACCATGCAGATATACAGACCGAGAGAGAAAATGACAGACACATTATACCAATACTAATGGATCTTCAGGAATTAGGTAGCATGTACGATTATTTGGCTAAGATTATACTCTTAGGACCAAGTGGAAGCGGCAAGTATGTTCCACTTTCCGTTTGTCTTTGATGAGTGGGATGTTTATGGGAATGGGAAGAATATGATATTGATGTCGCGTAGATCGTGTCTATTACATCGTTTTGTCAAAAATGAATGGAGAATTTTATCCTCTCAGACTATCGGCGTAGAATTCGCAAGCAAGATCATAAGAGTGGGCAGCGGCAGTCGACGGAAGCGTATTAAGCTTCAGGTATTTCCCTCTGCCGCGTATCCTCGTCGCTCTATAAGGCTAACCATACAAAGCTATGGGATACAGCAGGCACTGAACGATTTCGCTCCGTATCGCGCTCTTATTATCGTGGCGCCGCAGGTGCGGTCTTATGTTACGATATCACAAACCACAATTCCTTTACTGGACTACCTACCTTTCTCAACGACGCCCGAGCTCTAGCTTCCCCAAACCTTACACTACTACTCGTAGGTAATAAGACGGATCTTTCCGAGTCGAATGGGGATTTAATAGATACATCTGTACCACCGGAAACACCGTCCAGCATGAACAGCAAAACCTCCTCATTTCCATATACTGCCGGGGGATCTGTGAATTCGAGTTCGGGATATGTAGGGATAGGATCACAGTTGAAAGCAAGTGTAGCGCCGGATGGGCGAGAAGTTAGTGCAGAAGAAGCATCAAGATGGGCTAGCTCTGCGAATATACCAGTTTCGGTTGAGGTTTCTGCGTTATCCGGAGATAATGTCGAGGAGGTTTTTAATAGGTTGGCGAGGATGATATTGACGAAGATAGAGTTGGGAGAAATTGATCCGGATGATCCGATGAGTGGAATACAATATGGGGACGGAGGGAGATGGGATACAAATGCTAGTGATGGGGCTAGTGTGAAGAGTGGAATGACGATTGAGGATGGGACTGGAAGGAGGAGGAGGAAGGGGAAAAGAGGGCAAAATTGGGGACTTGGAGGGATGAGGGATTGGGAGGAAGTATTTACGTTACCAGGCCAGAGGAGAAGAAGGGGTGGTTGTTGTTGATGATGATGATGAAGGGGGTTGAAGCGAAGAGATGTTGTGGAAAGTCATACCCAAGGAGTGTTCTTTTGATGGATGGAGCCAAGCTCCTTTTATGCTCTGTGTCGAATTAATACCAGGGCTTGTGGATATTATGATTAATTGTAATGATAATTAATACCCGTTGTTTTAGTTCATATTTCTTGAGCGGTCAAGGTTCATGCTATTGATAGTGGCAGCTATCTAGGGACAGCACAAGACGTGAATGGCGACAATAATCACGATATATCTCGGGCTAGGTATCATATATCTACATCAGCAAAAGACGGAGGCCTTACGCGTGTGAGGAAGTTTATGTTGCATTCGAGGCTATTTTATAATCTAGGAGCGCAGCAACCGAGTCACATATTTTCCACATGTAGGTAATATCCAGGTCTGTTTCCTCACAATTCTATACTGCATTATGATTAGTCCTCCTTTTCATGACTCGCTTGAACTTTTTTTTTGCTTATATCATGGAAGTCCTAATATCTTTTTGGTTTCCGGTTTGATGTTAAGTCTACATTATATATCTAGAGTACATGATATGATGTGGCCTGTGACGGATTCATTCTTTTTCTTGATATTGTTAGTTGGTCTGTAAGATCACACACACATATATATATGTGTGTGTGTGGTGGGGTGTATGTGACTGATTTAGTAACTCTAAAATGTGTATATAAATCACAGAGGGGTTAATACAGCGCAAGAAGCGAGGGGAGTTATCGACTTGAAGCGGCAAGGGACACTATTTTCATGGTTAAGCTGAAAATTCCTTTTGAATTTATTTATCAATATATTTGGTTAGATCCGGCGACTCTTAAGCACTCTTAAACTATACACAGTTTTATTCTAATCACGGTTATAATAATTTATTCCTTTATCTCATAAATTTACTTTGTTTCTTTCACTTATTTTTTTATTATGTGATCTTACTTGTATTTCACCATCAAGGAATATTCGAATGATAATTTTTTTCTTATTTTCTACAACCTATTTTTCTATTTTCTATTTCTAGCAGAGTCCGGCTCAATCTATATATCAAGTATGAAATGGAAAGTTGAGATACTCGTACGGATAGTATATATCAAGAAAAGTCTCTCTTCTTTAACTTCTCCATCTAGGTAGAAAGCTAAACAAGTCTCATCGCACATCTCACCAGAGAAAACTCAATCAATCTCCCCCTTTCTCTCCTCTCCTCTCTCATCCTCTCGAAAAATAAAGAATAAAAGAAGACTCACAAATACTGGGTCCCATATTCCCCCAAACTTTTCGCCATATACCCAAAGAGACTCCACAAGGCACATCCTGGACAACGTACATGAACACCGCAGATTCGGCAGATTCTTTCGAAGCCTTGGTCACGGGTTCGTACGTCCTCGTTGATTGCGGCGCAATAGCAGCAGACGTAGGAGAAGCGAACCATTTTTTACTTCTTGTTTGTCTTTGGGAGGTGGGGATTAGTTTTTGGGAGATTGGAATGAGGGGGCGGGGGTTTGGAGTGCTTGATTTGTCAATTTATATAGGAATTTGGAGCGTGGTGTGTGAATGTGATGGCGAATATGATGTGTGAATGTGATGTGTGATGTGGATAGTAGAAGCATTGGATTTAAGGGAACATTAGTTTACAATTATACTTTTTGATGGAGAATTCACGAGAGCTGTTTTGAAGCTGTATATACATATAATTCTAAGTATTACACTACTAATAAGAAAATAATCAATCATAATTTGATTGTCTTTTCTGTGAGAGATACAAAGACATAGTAGGATTGGTAGTATTGAAAGGAAAGTCTTTATAAGTTCATTGTTTATGTTGGTACGAGAAGGACACGGAAGACGTAGCACCCACGGATTGCGTAGGTCCTGTATGTCTAATTGTATTCTGTCTAAAGAGCTAGCTACATATTGAAAGTAGTAAGCCTTATATAGACTTACTGAAAGAGCTAGTCTCTTTCGCATTCGCTTAGGGCTTTATTACAGTAGCTATATTACAGTGGTAATTGAATTGAAGTCATTCACTTCATTCACACAGTTTACGTTGTATTATCAAAGAACTAATACTCCTAGTTCAGATTCCCTTTCAAGTTTTATCTCGAGTTACACTAGTAAAATAAGTTAGAGTAAGGGAATTGGAAGGCAGGAAGAAGTCATAGATGGTATGTGATCATAATTCATTGTTTGGCTTGGGGTTTGCATGAGACATATAGATCACTATAGATGGTATTTTTCTCCATTACACAACTATTTCTCTGATATCTTAAGCTTTCGATCATCGGGATTATAATTCCTATTACTATATATCAAACATATAAACCAAAACCAGATTGCAATATATCATAGTTGAGATACTATCATTAGAAGATTTAACACCAACCGTTCACTCAACAGTAAAGCCACAATCGCTCGTATCTAAGAGAGCTAGCTACGCAACAACCCCAAATCTCTGAGTGCTGAGCAAGAATTTTGGTCCAGAGTATCAGATACCTAGGATAAATAACAACTAACCAGATCTTTTGATTCTTCTTATTGAAATATCATCATAGATCTACTATTAATAAGTTATCCGAATACATTTATACGAATACATTTTATACCAATACATTTTATACGAATACAGAACCGAAATCTGGAAAAGGGGTTTCGGTACGGAATATTAACGATAGATTTCGCTAACGTAAGTCATGGCGTAATGCGTCTAATTGTGGGGGACCACCCCATCAAAAAAGCAACAATTCAATAATGGTCCGTCGAAAAAGTTTAAAAGCGCAGGAAATGGAATCTCGACTTGCTGAAGCAGTATTAGGAGTTCAAAATGGAAAGTATAAGTCTTCATATGAAGCTGCAAAAGAACTGGGGCTTTCTAAAGATACTGTGACGCGACGCGTCAAAGGGGGTTCATCGCGTTCTGAAGCACGTCAATCGCAACAGAAACTTTCTGCTGTACAAGAGAATGTACTTCTTAAGTGGATAAAGCAATTGACAATTAGCGGCTATTCACCAGGCCATCAGTTGTTAAAAGAATTGGCTGAGGAGTTACGTTCAAAACGGACTTATAATTTGGATTGCCCCTCATTTGACTCCCTTGAACTCCCACCACAACACCTTCTTGGTCATGAATGGGTTCCACGATTTATCAAACGACACCCTCATCTTACAGTTGTTATTGGCCGTCGAATTGAATCTGTAAGAATGGATGGTGCAACCAGGGAAACATGTAGTACTTGGTTTGACGCGTATCAAAAAGCGATTCAGGATTATGGAATTGAGAAGAAAGACGAATATAATATGGATGAGTCTGGACATTCAATTGGGACAATGGAATCAACTCGAATTATTATCGATTCTACACTTCGTACAAAACATCAAGCACATCCAGGCCGTCAAGAGTGGATTTCAATGGTAGAGTGTATTTGTGCGGATGGATCCATTCTTCCACCACTCGGGATTTTTAAAGGTAAAATGTCCTTCAAAATTGGATTCAGAAGGAAGTTCTTGGTAGCTGGTTCTTTTCAGCAAATAAAAAGGGCTGGACAAGCAATCTTCATGGATTAGAATGGCTAAAACGCGTTTTCGAACCTGCAACTCGTGCAAAAGCAGGTGGCAAATATCGGCTTCTCATCTGCGATGGCCACGATTCTCATATTAGTGGAAGCTTTATAGCTCACTGCCTTCAAAATCGAATTGTACTTCTTATACTTCCTCCTCATACCTCGCATTTGCTTCAGCCACTTGATGTTGCGGTTTTCGGTCCATTGAAAAACGGCTCACCGCAGCACTTTCTGATTTGAATCAAGCTCAACTTGTACGAATACAAAAGATTGAATGGATGGAGGCATATATTAAAGCTCGAGCCGATGTATGCCATCATCAAAATATCGAATCGGCATGGCGGAGAGCTGGGTTACATCCATTTAATCCACAGAGAGTATTCCGTACACTGGGTCGAGAGTTTACCCCCGAAGTCGAAATATCCAAAGAACCAACCCAATTTGATATTTTTAATCAAGTCTTCGTCAATAGCTCACCCCCGGATGTAGCAATCTTACAAACAGCAAATAACCTTTTAAATTCAACAATTGAAAATGATACGACTCTTTCAACCCCGGTTCGTCAATACATTCGAAAATTGACGATTGGGAGTGAGCAACTTCGAGCTCAAAGTATTGTTCACCAACACGATGCGAATAATTTACGAGCTATTATGAAGAAACGTACGATACGTAAGAAAGGAAAGAGACTAGTTTTGAAGGGTCATTTTCATATTTCTACGCAAGAATTATGTGATGCAGTAGTGGAAGCCGAAAAAGCTACTAAAGTACAGACAATGAAAAAAGGAAAAGGGAAAGGGAAAGTAATTGAATATGAGACTGAGACTGAAGAGGATATTGGAGAAGAAGTTGAAGATGAATCTGAAAGTGATATTGGAGATTGTATTATAGTTGATTGTTGAGTAATTGAGATTTTAATAGAGTGGTTCCCCGCAATTAGATGCATTACGCCATTAGACGCATTACGCCATGACTTACGTTAAACATCTCATCATTTCCATCCATCCATACTCGAGTATAATTAATTCTTTTATTTTCTTTCCAATTAAAATCCACCCACATATCAATCTATACCTATCACTAATTTATATGAGCAGTCTATTCTTATCTCGCAAACCCACCGCCAGCAACCACACAAAATCCAATTAATCGCAGCAACTTAAAATATAAAAAAGTTATTTCTAACCTACGCACCAGCAACATCTGAAAAAATCGTTTCCCTGCTTCACAAGCTATGTAATTATCGAATTAGTTAATAGGTACCAAATCATTCTATTTCACCGACACTAACTCCAACGAAACATCTAGATGATGATACAGTTAAACACTATAGATAGATGAAAAGGGAGATAGATAGATATCCGTAAAAAAAAATCAATTCTAACTTCCCCCGCCCTTTATTCTTGTCACGAACCACATTTTGAAAATAGTAGATATATTTAAGTATCCATTTATTTATACAATATAATATTTTTTAATATAATATTTATCTACTCGAGGAGAAAGAGATATATAGGATCTAAATAATTTGTTTTAGGAAGATGATAAAGGAACAAGTGGCTTTTTTAAGAGCGAGATTCTGTTTGAATTGAGAGATTTAATTGATATATATTGATTGTAAACTCAGGAGGAAAGATGGAGGAATACATATCTAAATACCGTTTTAGTTCCCGGAAGAATCTTTGATTATGGTTATAATTGGGGTTGTGTCATTATTCACTCCTTCACTCCTTCACTCCTTCACTCCTTTCACTCCTTTCACTCATTCACTCATTCACTCATTTATAGAAAATTCATACAAATCCAAATCCAAATCAAAAGAATGAATCTCAAGTTGATTATGCTCAACATCCAACTTAGCTAAACTATCCATCCATCAAGGCCAAATTTCAGAAAGAGAAGACAAATAATCAGACGCTAACTTTCAATAACATCAAGGAAGCCAATACCCTAAGCGAAAAACTTCATTGATAAATTGATGCCTCCACCCCCACCACCTGTAAAACAACAAAATTTCATCCCAAGCTCAAGAAGTAGAAGTATCATTCATCCAATCATTACCAATCGATCCGTAATACCAGTAGTATATCACCATAAGAATCCACTCAAAAGTTTTCATCCCACCATTCAATCATTATCCTCCCCCCTCGTTACAATATTCAAATTCCCATCAGACTTCTAACCATCAATTTAGCCGCATCAGCATTTCCACCCAAATTACTTTGATCCTCTGTACTTGGATAAAAGAAAGCTGCTACCGCAATAATCACATATGCTGCACAAAGAAGTGCACCTTCGAGATAATTGGATCTTCCATCCAGAACCAAGAAATTGACAATGAAAGCCGAGACGAAGAGACAGACGGTTTCGAAGAGGGTGAAGTATAATGTCATTTCTTTGGACATACACCAGCCGAGTAAGACAATAAAGGGAGTAACGAATAGAGCTATTGGGATGAGTTAGCTAAGGTCACAGTGAGATCAAAGGGATGCATACCAATTTGAATAGAAGAACCAACAGCAACACCAATTGCCAAATCCATTTTATTCTTACTAGCGACCGTAACAGCAGTAACGTGCTCAGCAGCATTACCAACAATAGGCAAGATGATAAGACCAATAAAAGCCTCACTCAAACCAGAATTACTAGCAACAACAGCATTGATACTGTCAACCATGAATTCGGCACAAACCGCGACGAGACCAGTAGAGAGAAGAAGTAAAACGATGGCTGTAGTACGAGAAATATTTTCATCCTCATCTTCCATAGGAACCTTATTGGCTGCAACAGCAGTGCTATTGATTCGAATAGGCGCCAAATTTGCCGGGGCACCAGCTGGGTGCGACATTGTCTGATTTAGACGATCAGGCAAAGAATTTGTGCGACGAATGCCCATACGAACGCGAGGAATATTTCCAGGTGGTGGAGTACCGGTAGGTGCTGGATTAGTAAACACATTCTGAGAGAAAGTTTTTGGAATTTGAGGTCGAATATTGGAAGTAATCCCGCGAAGAGTGAATGGTCGTTTACTATCTTGCTGGGCTTCAGAATTTTCCATGATAGCAAAATCAACACGTCGTGGATCAGAATCATTTTGTTCCCCTCCTGCAGTTTTCTCATTTACGACATCAGGTACGACACCTTCATTGATGGTTTGCTGATGCCTGATAGCTTTTTTACGAGCCTTCTTTTCCTTTTTCTGTAGTTTGCGTTCTTTCTTTTGTTCCTTTCTAGTCATGACATAATTTGTGAATGAACCATTGCGACTTCTTCTGGGACGCTCATCATCACCATCCTCAGCGAGATCAATAGCACCTGTACGATGATCATCGCCAGTGGATCCACGACCTTCAACTGCGTGGTTGATGCTACCATTACCGAAAGAAGGAGTTCGAAGAGCCTCAACGTCTACAGTATCTTTCGATGCTGAGCTTGACTTACGACGTCTACCACCTCTGATAAGTCTCTTGACACGTTTTGCAGTAGTGTTGGAACCACTGGAACTATCAGAATCAGAGCTTGAAGAGGATGAATCATCAGATGATGAGTCCATCCAAGCTGCAACAGGACCAGGAGCTGATTCCTCATCAATGATGTGTTGAGGCGTACTTTCATACATGTATGCATGTGACTTTAACTGAAACAAAAGGTACATGGCGTAGACTAAAAGGAGGACCTGATGAAAGTCAATACATTATTTCATTGGACTTGCAAGACAAGTAGAAACTTACAACACTGGTACCGCGACTAACTTGTAAGACTCTGGTGTTGGCCTTATTTTCAGAAGTCGTAGTATTGAAGGATGCATGGAAAGCGGTCTATATTCATCAATTATGATTCCATTTAAGCGAATGGTTACACGTACCGGAAGCAATAAACTCATGACGCTCAAACTCAACAGACAAGCACTCATTTGTGTGACAGTACTATTATAGATCTAAAATTGTCAGCACACTCTCAGAAATCATCTTATAAATCGTAGTAGCTTACCTGTTCACGGAATCGCAGTCCACCAACCAAGAAACACATGCCTAAAATCAAGAGTAGATTTGCAAGAATGGAGCCGAGCAGGGAAGCTTGAACGATACGGATTTCATTCTGTTAAATATTAGAGTGACTTCAAACTCGTGGGAAAGATTTACTAACCTTTTGCAGTGCAATGCTACAGGGTTAAAATGAACAGGTGAGCATGTATTTTGAAAGTAATTCACACGGGACTTGCATGATGAAGAGACAAAGAAAATTGGAAAGGGTATAATGATATGGGACGCGATTGATATGATAATGCCTTTAAGAGGGCTTCTCGCACTTTCTTGTCTTGATCTCTTATGAGGTAGACATACATACTATTAAATGTTAGCGTAATTCCACATCCAAGTGTATATGACGGAACTCACAAAATGATAAGCTCAACAGCATTACCAAAAGTAACATTCATCAAAGCGCCAATAGTATCACCCATTCTCTTCGCCACGCTTTCCGTCGCATGACTGAGTAAACCTGCCAAAGGTATAATAGCAATTGCGTTCATGGCAAATATGATACCTGGGCTCAGGTCAATTGCATAGGCTACGATACCAACCGGTACAAATACCAACAAGATGTTGATATAGCTTGAAAGTATAATATGTTTACCGGTAAACCAAAATCGGGTGGCAACATTCTTCTTCTTAGGTTTCTCATTTTCTGTAGATTCTATGATATTCCCCTCTCCATCAACTTGCGGTGGTGGAGCTGGTGGCGGATGAAGGTTGGATGTATTATCCGCCACATTATTTGAAGTGGGATTTGAACGTTGCTTGTTGAGGTCATTGTGAATTGCGTTAGTTCTTGGAATATTGGTTGCATCGTCCAAAAATGATGTAGCAGTGTTGTTATACTGCGTATGATGAGTAGGAGGATTACTCAGGGGGAGAGTTGGTCCACTCGAATCTGTTGAACTCGTAGAGTTGCCATGCGCCTTGGATCTATCCCAAAAGCTTACACGATCTATGAATGACGGCGAACTAGACGAAGTTTTCTTCATCGATATAGAATCAGATGAATAGAGTTGTGGAATAGATGGGGGAGAAAGGTAGTCGTTGAGAGACAGAGAGATATGTTTTCGCGGAACAAAATCCAAAAATAGAGGAAGGAGGGGTATTATTTAGATTAAAAAGGGAGAAGAAGAAAGAGTAAGGTGATGTTTGATGTTTGATGTTTGATGTTTTGATTTATTGTTTGCTGAATATAGCCGTCGTACCTGGGTGTAACGTTTATTAAAAACAAAAAGGGATCACTTGGGGATGGAAAAGGTTGGGGCTTTTGAGGGGATACGGTGAAAGGACAAAAAGGACCCCCAGTTGATAAGGCGAAGAGTGCAAGGATCATAAGGTCTGCTGTTTGCCAAGGCTGAACTCTATTCTATTGCCAAGGGGTGGGGAAAAAGTCCCGAGAACAATGAATATGATTGGATATAATTGGAGATCATTCTCAATCTTCTGTTATACTATTGGAGGCGAATGGAATGATTTGGCCTTTGATTCCTGATTCGTGAATTATGGGAATCGGTCGATGTGTGGCGCAGCAGAGTGGGGTCAATGTTGAGGTGTTAAGGGAAGCGCTTAGAGGACGTGCTTCCATGTTGCGTCTAGTCAATCCTTTCTAGGTAAATCATCTTTTTTATATCAATGTTGTGTAATCACTCGATCAATTATAACTCGAACGAGTATCCCATCCATTACTCAAGGAATCAACATATTCTGTTATTTAACTGAAACGATTATGTGTTCCCGTTCCCCTTGTTACTCAACATATTCCACCATCCAAAAATCAGCCACTTAGTAGGCATCTTATGCAGAGTGGGTTTGGATGAAGAATGAAATACATCCACTTATCTTCTAAAGTATCCGTTGCTTCTTCTATATTTAGATGAAAGTTGACTCGAGTCATAGTATCTGGAGAAAGAAAGAAGGGTCGAGTCAGCCATCTACATATATATACCGGTATATCATCGTGTATGCCTATCAAAACAACGGAACAAAGAGATGGAAAAGCATATGAAAAGATAGCAGATACATACTTTTCTGATTCTCCTTGTTCATATATACTGTACCTTCAAGCGGATCATAAATCTGCCGTGTGTCCAATCCTTATTCGTTCCAGGTCTCCATCCTGAAAAGAATTGGTGTCACAGTAAACTCTTGATCGCCAGTACGTATAGAAAGTGGCCGACCATTCAACTGCCGTGTTCAGGAATAATGAGGTGATAAATTAGGACCGTATCTGATTAGAAGTAAAATACGGTAGTGAACGAGTATTTGATGATATATTATCTTTATTCGTTTGTCGAAGGACAACAATATATTTCTTATCATTACCTATTAATTCATCAGGCAAGTTGCAACTCCCATCCCCCCTCCTCATCATTATTCGTACCTACCTATTAAAGCTACCACCAAATTGACCAATGCTTGATAACATTTTCCCCGCGCCAAGTCACGTCAAAAGCATACGTACGCTCACGCCAAGGACATTTCCCATTTATGATCCAACATCATCATCCAATACCCTCACAATTCACCTCTTCCATCTCTTCCACCAAGAAATTCCATCCAAACGGTTCCCCATCCAGAATTCTCAAACTTCAGAAACCGCCGTATCTCCTATCTCGTATTCCCATGTCCATGAATAATCACCATCACACAGATCATCGCATACATACATGCGCACAAGTCACTCGACTCAACGCATCAATGATCATGATATCTTTTGCGCCACCATTCGCACATTCGCACATTCGTACATACGCACCGCCACATCTAATCCGAACGTACAGAATCCACCAGTAAAATAATAAGGCTGAGTATCATTTCCATTTTGATTCTTTACCTCGGTCGGTAAGTTTTTGTTATCGTACTCGCATTTCAATATTGTGGCTAGTATTACATTACACTAGTGAGATTACTAGTACCGTACCGGTAACCTAATTCCCCTACCGTTCATCATTTTCTTCACCGTATATTTATTTTCATGATGATGAATATTTTATTTCATCATTGTACTTACTTTCATGTTTCACAGCTACTCCTGATTCATGATTCATGAGTATCTGATCTGTACTCGAATATTCTAGAATTTTCAATATTATGACGTCGAGTACTCGTAGCAATTCTCAATTAGGCTTGATTATTGTAACTCGCTGGGTACTCGAGTAGACAAGATATGGTAATTTAGATATCAAGTACGAGTACAGTAGTAAGTCTTACATAAATCCGGATCCGAACTATGCGATCTCACCTCTGCTACGTATACTAGAAGTCTGGACTTTGGATATAGGGGATCTAGATGTACCTAGTCGTTGAGTAATATGCCGAACACTGAAATTTTCTAGAATGCTGTATGGAAGAATTTTGATATATGGGAATACGGGACTTGTCCATTGTCTGCCGGAGATAGAGAATGGTAATTACAATACTCCGTATTTCGCTTTTATTCTTGATATCCCCATGAGAATAAACCGAGAATATTCGATACCTATTGATAATAGACCGAAGATTCAAGAATAAGATAATTAACCAATTACTAAATAGACATCATTATTAGATATTCAGAAAGTGTCTTTCTTCAAGCTTTGTAAGTAGATGAACAATCAAAAACTTACCTATCGAAAACAGAATCTTAAAATCAACATCAATCTACTTTTTGATATCACGGCAAACAAACTTCATCAACCCCAGACAATATCACTCAAGTCTACAAATGTTGGTACGAGAAGGATACGGAAGACGTAGCACCCACGGATTGCGTAGGTCCTGTATGTCTAATTGTATTCTGTCTAAAGAGCTAGCTACATATTGAAAGTAGTAAGTCTTATATAGACTTACTGAAAGAGCTAGTCTCTTTCGCATTCGCTTAGGGCTTTATTACAGTAGCTATATTACAGTGGTAATTGAATTGAAATCATTCACTTCGTTCACACAACAAACCTTAAATCTCTTATTAAGAAATACATAATCGTATTTCATACTTATAGTAAAGCAGTAGAATCAATATCCCTGTGTGTACTATGATATATCATGTCGAATAATCTCAAACTACAAACCGCGGACTTCAAATCCCAGCTTTAAATACATTGGAAAACATTCTTTCATATGAATCTTATAGTAAGATACTCATACATTTATATATACATACTTATTTATAATTATAATCTGATTGTATTGTATCACAACTCCAACCTCAACTTCAAGCCTTAACCTCCAAACAGTTCCAGCCAATTCGACATCCAAAATCCAAAGGAAGTCCAAAATCTCAAGTACTATACTTTCACATAACATAAAAAACACAAAATAGTCAGAGCACAAGATCCTTATAAATAAAAAATCATTTAAACTTCTCTCATTGTTTCATCATCATATATATACAGAAATTTGAATATCCCCCTATTCCATCCATCTCTCCATCTCCATCTCCATCCATCTACCCCCGTCTCTCCTCTTTCCCTCTTTCCGTCTTTCCCCCCAACCACCCCATAAACGCACATAAAACCTCAAATCCTGCCCTAAGAACCAACCTCAGGAAACCCTTACGCATCACAAGTATCATCATCATCCACCTGCGCCGCAGAAGTAGCCACCGCAGCCGCACTAGAAGTACTAGTAGGCTTCGTCATCGTAACAAGGGTAGTAGGAAGCGGCGCAAACGAAGTAGTTAAAACGGGGATGGAGCTCGAAGCCGCAGCCGAAGTAGCGATAGCCGCAACGGAAGAAACGGAAGAAGCTACAACAGGTACTGATGAAGAAGAAGCCGCAATGCTAGATACTGCAGCGGAAGAACCAGAAGATGCAGATGCAGAACCCGAGCTTGAACCCGAACCTGAGCCTCCGACTGTGAAATCAACGCACGATTCGTATGTTTGATCGATCGATCGAGCATCCCAGAAATGCTGTACCACGCACGCACCAGCAACGGCACATTGATCACCTAGATCCTGTGGAATCGTAATGCTGAATGAAGTTTGATTTGGTTGTACGCCCGTGGCAGTCGATGCAAAAACATCATAATACAATAATTGTTTAAGGACCTTATTATCAGCCGTCGAAACAATCGATACATTAGCCGTTCCGGTATGAGGAGCCACGACATCGAATTGGAAGGGGACGACCTGGCCCGCTGTCCAACTTTGCACTTTATCTTTGTTGTCGGCGAATTTGTAGCCTTTGCATTGCCAGATGTTGCATTCGGCGGCGTTGTAATCTTTTTGTGAATTGGCTACTTGGAGCATGCCTTGGATGTTGCCGTTGGGGTCGGAGGCTTGGTTGATTTCGACTTGTTGACCGCAGGCGGACTGCATGGCGGGACCTGGGGATCGGGGTGTAGGAGAGAGGATTCGTCCGTGGGCTGAGACGGAGGTGATTAGGCTAATGGCCATGAGGATTGTGGATGTGTATTGCATTTTGATGATGTGGTATTTTATCGTCAAGATAAAATACGTTTATAATTGGGATATCTTGTATGAATCGATGGAATGATCGAATGAAATCTACCAGAACTAGCTGGATGAATGAATGTAGAAAATTTAATGAATGAATGAATGAATGAATGAATGTAAGAGGCGACTTTGCACCAAAAAAGAATGTATATGAGAGAGAGAGAGAGAGAGAGAAGTTTGAACGAAGAAAGACGAGATGAAGAAAACAAGAGAGTATAACTACTACTCCCCATAGGAAAGAAACCAGCTTATATGAAAACTCCCCCTCGAAGAACTTTTCCCAAAACAATCACGATTCACAGCATTGAAATTACACATGAGCAAAAGAGGAACGAACAGTGGACCAGCATCACAAACCCTTATCTCAAAACAAGGTAGAACCCAATACTCAATCCTGTTCATCTCAAGACTGCTACCGCATATCCACCATATGAAAGGAAGTAAAGGCGCATATGACAAAACATCTGGATGCAGATAAAGTACCCTCCACTTGCACTTACTTCCTTCCACCTATTCATCCATGCAAGCACCAATCTCTATAAAGCAAATACCCCAATACCCCAGTACCTCACACCATTATCGGGAAGTACACTAAGTAAAACCCACCAAAGCACCAACGACATTCCAAATGCAAGAAGCAAAATAAAGTGACCAACACCATTCTGTATATAAAGCTAGCGAGCGTCACGCCGTCGGCACGCAAGAAACCATACCAAAAACACCCAAAACCCCACAAGCGACGAAGACCCAGAAAAGAAAAAAGGACAAAAAGGCCCACTGAATATTTAAGCAAGCGCCACTAATTAATCTACACGGAACCATTGAAACGATACCTCTGGGATGAAAATTCTCCATCCTTTCGTTCAGCTGTATCTATCCGATGATGCGATTGGTGTATATACACTAGGATAATCGATAATCGGTACAGACGCCGATAAGGTGAAACGGGACCAGGGGGAGGGGAGTTTGAGGTGAGATGAGATGGATGTGATGGAATGGGATGGATAGATAGGATGATGATATTTTGTTGGTTTGGGTGGAACCGTGGAAGAATGTTTATGTGTTTATGTGTTTATGTGTTTATGTGTTTATGTGTTTTTGTGTTTATGTGTTTATGTGTTTATGTGTTTATGTGTTTATGTGTTTATGTGTTTATGTGTTTATGTGTTTATGTGTTTATGTGTTTATGTTGTTTGTTATATGTTTACTGCTAGCGCGACTTACAGAAAGAATCAATCCAATAGGTTAATTTCAATGGATGACACCGGTAAGAATAATAGTTATTAGATACTTGCTTATTAACTAATTATTACCTAGATAACCTTATACACGTGCTAAATATCACACACATCTCACGGACCTCATGCACTAACTACCTAGTATTAAGACTTACTTTGACAGATACCCGTGAAATACATTACATTACATCATTTACATGAAAGCTTACATCCACCTCCTCATCATGAAACCACTATTGTAACACAAAGATCCAAAGCATGAAAGAATATAATCGAGAAACCCCTCAATTGGCATGCATGATCCATGATTTATGACATTTTCAGATGATGATTAGAAGATAAATACTAGGTAATGTATCCATTAAGGTTATAATAATTGTCGAAAAGTAAGGCTTATTATTACTGTGTAAACTCCCTCAAACTCCTATTTACAAGGCTAGATTCTAGGTTATGGCATTTCCCCCTTTTTGTTTCGTTTCTTAATTAAGGTTACACCTCAAACTATTAACAATCCCTCTTTTCTCGATTTTTTTCTCTCTCTTTCCACTCACTCACTCGTAATCCAAAAGCAAACTATCATCTATTCCTTACAGATTATAAACAACCAAACAAACTAAACCGATGAAAAATCAAACAAACAAAATTTCCATAAAACACACCAACACCAACTCCAACTCCCGCAAACCACTTTTTATACCCTCCTCAACCACCCAATCCCATCATTCCAACACTAAACATCCAGCTTTATCCTCAATCCCTCATCCAAAATCATTCCATCAAATCATTGCGGATCACACTTTTCACTACTCGCCAGTGCATTCAACACATCCTCAGTCGAGACTTTTTTACCAGTCGTAGAAAAAATCTCCTTATATTCCTCAAAGCCCTCCTCTGCCGATTTCTCCGGATTATCCACCGTCCAAATCGGCCAAAAGGAATTATCGAAAACCTCTTTGTCCTTTGCGTCTGGGAATTTTTTATTGTAGGCGTCGACCGAGTCGAGGAGTTCGATCGTTTTTTTCTCTTCCGCCATGAACTCCAACTCCTCTTCTGTTGGTGGTGGCCCGTTCTCCTTTTCCTTGATGCGCAGCTTTACCTGGTAATCAAAGAAACTGACAACGCGGCCGTCGGTGTATGTTATTCCATTGTCATCTTCTAGCACTTCCAGATCTGTTTCCATCTTGGTATTGTCCCACTGTGAAAGAATGTAATAATTAGCCATCAGCTATCGATACATACCCTTGGGCATCCAAGACCCCTCAGGAAAGGATCAAAATCCCCATGTAAGTTTAAAAGTATCTTAACCAGGTACGAGGAGCTCAGGAATTCTTCTTACCCCAAGTAAAGTTTCAGATCGCCAATCCCAATCAATTAGGTTTCGGCCTTTAGGGAAAACAACGTCGTCCCATGTTGCAGCACCACCGCGTATTTCCATAAATTCCGGCGTGGTTAGTGGTAAGCGTCGTATGATACCTTCTGGGGCCCAACTAAGATATTGACAATAGCCGTCAATTTCCAATCTCACAGAAAAGAAGAAAAAAAAAAAAAAAAAAGAGAAAGTGTCACTCACGTAAGGAATGGTGAAGTAGATGCCACATGCCAAAGCATATCCTCAAGCTCTTCCTTGGACATCGGACCTAACCCAAGTTTTCTCATATCTCCATTCTCGTTTTCGACATCGGCATTGAAAATAGCAAGAAATCTTTCGGCGCTAAAATCCCAAAAGGTAGACATGGGCCACATTACATCCCTGCCCCCGGTTTGAGAGTCCTTGAGACGGTGGACAGCGAGAATGAATGCAAATGCATTCCGTTCGGCTCTTTCAGAATTTTCACGTTTTGGCCTCAATGGTGTGAGATCCGTCCTTGGCCAGCTCGAGGCATGAAGTTGGATAGACCCACGATAGTCGAGAAGTCATCCGATTCCTGTTCTGACTCGAACCTTACATGCTATCAGCATATGCGCCCAAGATGGAAGTAAGAGAAGTTACCTGAAAAGACATGGTATCGAATTGCAATGAAGTAGATACGCGCGCCATTCTCGGGCACTGATTTTTAGTCCGCCAAGTCGTCGAATATAATCACGCTGCGGATAATATCAGCTTTCATGTCATTCTCAATACTTTAGTTATTCTCGAGACGGGAAATTATGTGCCTACCAAAGTATGCTCAGGCATCGCGAAACACATTGTGTGAAGGGCCAACTCTCGACGATTATCGATCAAATGCTTATTTCATCAAACCGAGGACAAGGAGGTAACTCCTGATCTTCATCTTCGGAATCCACAGTCTCCTCCTCATCGTCAATTCCTAATTCATCTTCCATGCTTCGACCTGGTTGTCGACAAATAGCCTCTCGCACAATGGCGTGTTCTACTCTCTGGCGTTTGTGAGGGCGCTCTGACTCTAATCTATCCATACTAACTTCTCCATATCGATTCTTGTCTGGTATCCCCTCAAACTCGACGAATGGATGCTTACTCACTGGAGCAACGACACCATCACTTTCCACATCATATTCCGAACCGACGATTCTTGTGTATCTAGCGTTATGAGGTCCATACCTGCTGGCATCAGTACTCGCCTGAATTGACAAGTCGGAAGAAGATCAAATGGACTTACTTCCTAATAAGGAACTCGAATCTGCTTTGACTTCCCATTTTAACTAAGATGTGTCAATGTTTCCACAATTACCAGCTTATTGAACGGCTCAAGAAAGGCAGAGCTACGTGATTCCAAGGGGAAATATTCCGAGGAGAGATTGATGAAAGTAGCAAAGCCAACCTATAGAGGCAGGTAAAGAGCTGGGCAGTACTTACGATACCAGGAGACAGGAACAGGCCAAAATGTACACTTGTTATAAGTCTAAAGGAACTCAGTGTTAGATTAGCACTGCTAAGATATATCGTTGTCTATCAAATGCAAAGAGAAATAAGCCGGAGACATGGAATGATATATTTACCGGTGGCTTATTGAGTAGAATTGGGTGGTCGGCCATTATAACCCTGGAGAAACCGAGTGTTTGTATCACTGCTTTGCATGAGATGAAGGATACGGTTGTTGTCAGGAGCTATTGCTTACTAGGCTATACCTCCTCCCTCTGTACAAAAAGTCAGTATGTGTTGATTGATCATGGCCCTCAAAAGAAAGTTATAAACAGGATGAATTCCGGACTAGGATATTTACTAAAAGACAGAAGATATTAGATATACTTACCCAGATAAGCTATCTTGCGCACTCCACTAGGACCACGAATGCCAGCCGTAATTCCAACAAATAACTAATTCAAAATTAACAATTATTAATACATGTTCCTTTGACCAAACCTACCGTTTGCTCCAACTAAAAGTGACAGAAGACAGATCAGTAATCCGTAGCAAATAAGCACAACAAAGACTCACGGATATGCCACTAGAATTGTCAGCCAAGCGTCAAGGTAAGCAAGCAATAAGTGGCTCACAGTTCCGAAGTTACTTCTTACTCGAAATATAACTCTGTAAGCATTCCTCCATAGTCGGGGTAGCTGACTTTGCATTCTTGCTGATAGATAGCATGCTATATTAAATTAGAGCAAGTCGAAGGACATCTAAAACAAGGTGTCAAAAAGTAACGTACAGCAAGCTCATGTATGATAGTTACTGCAAACTCACAATGAATCAGACGTTTCTCTGCAACATTTAACTTTTCCACTGTTCCGGGGAGCAAGGCCGCAACAGGATTGAAATCGAGATTTATAAGACAAATACTGTCGATCGAACTTGCTATCGTTGCGCCAGCAACACTTCCCAGACTTGCATCGAAGATCTTAACACCAGTTGTTGTATCGACAAAACAGCTGGTAAGAGAGAAATATATGTCTTTCGAAAAGTGGAGTAATTTGTTTCGAACATTTCTTCTGGCTGCTTCACTTCCATATAGCAAGGGATCTCTGGTAGCAAATCGTCTGTAACATTTTCGTCCAGAAAGGTCCAGCCTTGGGACCTCTTTTCGCGGAATCTCCGTCCATTCTGAGGCAAACAGAGCATCATGCCTACACAGGATCATTTAGACCTTGAGTTGGTAATAAATCGGGGTATAGTTACCATGGCCACATATCGATATTCGAGAAATACAAGCTAGCGATTCTTATAGAGGGAAGCAAGGCTTCCCACACAATATCATTGGTATACTGTCATCACCATTAGAACCATTAATCCCTCCGCACCAAAGCCCCGTACTCACAGCATTCCAGTATCCATCCAGATCCCTCCCAAGGGGGAACTCAGCTGTTTGTTCCGGCAGAGGATAATTCCACTTTTTCCTTTGCATTACAGGATGGATGGCAATATCAGCACTGATGTTAAACACAGCTTCGTCTCCCTGTGTGTTGTAGAGCGGAGTTAGAGCTTCTACCCTCTCTAACTCGGCAGCTGTAAAGTCTGCAAGTAATTAGAACATGTTAGCAATCATCCTCATTATTAATTAGATGTGGGAATTACGCACTTGAGTGGAGACATCTCTGTATGAAGCGCACATCCTCAGCGAATTTAATTTCAGAATTAGTAGCATGTCGATCCAAAGTTATTGGAGTAAGACCACTCTTTAAAGGAATTGCATCTTTTATAATTGGCCTACGGAGATGGCCATACTTCTCCGCAAGCTCAGTACGGGGTAATTGCGGTTTCCAACATCCGGAGGAAGCCATTTCGGATATAGTGCCAAGAACCTTTTCGTAAATATATTCTGTCTGATCTGGTCGCCTTGCATATATTTATGATTGAACCATGATACGGAAGTGTTATTTTCGCTACAATGAAGAAAATTACGAGGTAAATACCACCATGAACAAAGGGAAATGAAAAATGATTGAGATAAAGAACGCGGGATAAAATGCTATCAAAGACGGATTCCGACAATGACTGCGAAGAAAGCTCTTTCCTTCTTCAAACGGGTAGTCTCCAAATACTTTCTCTTATATGATACGTGATCTTGAAATATGTATGAGCAACAATAGCAGCAAAGCATCACAAACCACTTGGGACGGGTCTAAACAGTTAACCATTACACCAAAATCAAACTCTCACCATTCCCCACCTCCAAAAATTTGATATCCCCTACCTTTTCAATATCAGCAGTGTCCCCATTCTCTATAGCTTCTCTTTCCAATGCTTCCTTCAGTGTCACAACCTTCCGATTCAAAAACCAGCTCACTAATCCTCCACCCTTCTTGACCTCATCATGTGTACCAAGCCAGTACTTTGCATTCAATAACCTTTGAACCTTCAATCCATTATGTGCGCCTTTATTCAACTGTGCCCGCGGTAACGAAATATCCTGCAACCCATGTAGTAACGCGAGGATGCGAATAGACGACCGAGCACTCCCCACCAATGTTAGATCACCAGGATCAATTCCATGAGGTGTATATATGACCGCTTCTTTGATTTCTCCGCCCGCATCTTCTTCATCTAGCGACTTATTCTCCGCAAAAGTAGAAAATGTAATCATAACAGCAGAATGATAATAAAGTAAATCCACCCCCGCCCTCGCAAGTCTCGATATCCCCACCCAACTCGGCAAATCCTCCAAAGAAGCTCCTCCTCTCCCATCACCATCACCATCAAACCTATGAATTTCCCTTACCCGCTCAAAATGCCCCCAAGAACTAATCGCCGCCGCCGCCTTCGCAGCCGCGAATACAGGAACGCTCCCAGGAATCTCAAGTAAAGTGTCTTTATGCATATGATCCGTAAACTCATGGCTCACAATCACGACATCAATCCAGTTTACATCCCGCACAACTTCTTCCTTCTGCGCTACTTCCTCAATACCCTTAATGACATCCTCTACCTCCTGTATGCTTTGCACTGCGCTAGGAAGCGCATGCCGTTGTTGACTAAAGAAAGGGGCCACATCACTCTGAGCACCGCGAAGCCATGGATCGATCAGGATATGATAATATGATCTTCCGAGAGGATTGTACGCAGAGGGAGGGTAAGGGATGGAAAGGAGCCAGGTAGTGTCTGCATTGAGGTGAGTGATGAGGGGTCGATGGACATTGAGAGCTTCGCGGATGGAATCGCGGAGGGTGGTTTGGAGTTGTGCGGAGATTAAATTGATCGTTTGATCCATGATGAATAGGGAGGATTAGTATACATATTTGATGGGAGGAGTTAAGGGGTGAGATACGGTTACATGCTGATGGCGGACACACAAAAGGATGGATGGTAAGGGACTCAATGACGTCTGTAACGTTATCGGTAGGACGGTCCGAGCTCACCGGGTCTCAACTGGAAAATATCGATAATATATTCATTTCAACTTTTCTTTTTAAAAATATCTTTAAACAAATTTATCACTTTAAATACATTCATTAATAAACCAATAAATTATATTTTTTATCATATATATAAACAATTTCAGTCTAATAATAAAGCTTTTAATATATTTATAAATTATATATAAATTAATAAAATAATATTATTTTTAATATTATTAAAAAAGTATATATTATATCATAAGTTATATAAGTTTTCATTTATTTACCAAATTTTATTTATTTCTTAATTAAATCAAATTAAATATCAGAAATTAAAAATTAAAAATCAAATCATAATACACTCAAAAACATCTTTCTAAAGAAATAAATTAAAAGTCAAGTCAAGCCAAATCAAGTAAAGTTTGAAAGTAATGTTTTAAATGATGCTCTTTTGTTTTTGATCTCGATTATTACAAATGATTTACCCTAGGGTTCATATCCCCATCCATCATCTCTCTTCTCTTTCCTCTTCCCTCTTTCTTCATCCCTCCCTCCCTCTCATTTCTCTCTTCTCTTCTCCTTTTTCCTATATCTGTATCACAAGCCTCAAATCCATCCTCCCTCCACACGCGTGCTCTAATTCTCTTTCTCTTTCTCTTTCTCTTTCATTTCCAATGGTGTAGATCTACCGCTTGATCGTAGTATTCCACCATTCAAGCACACGCATCTTTCCTCTTGCAAGAAAACCACCATTTGAGATCTCACTACTACCACCAGTCGAATAAGATATCCCAATTCCCTCCCGCTCCAATCCCTTCAACCCCCCCCCCCCCCCAAAAATCCTCCCAACCAACCCAACCAACCCAACGTCACCAAATTAATAGAGAAGAGAAAATAAAAAGCGAAACAACTTTAAGCCAAAGGTAAGAGAAAATAAACTAGGCTACTCTTCACAATCAAGACATATAAATGCTACTCAATTCAACTCCAATAACCCAAAGATATAATCTTTACCCACAGCGAAGTAAAATAAAGAGCCAAGGACCCATCCATCGATGATGAGTTCACAATCCACAAATCGAGGTAGAGGTCGAGTTGAGTGCAAAAAAATATAACAAGCGAACCATATGATGAAATGCAAGAGAACGCCTGCCCACACTCCTTTCGTCCTCCCGTACCAAAATCCAGCAGGCCCGCCAAGTCGTTCTAGAGAAATGAAAGCAAACTTGCTATCAATCAGACCAAAAGCTGAATGGCAAGTTTCTGAGGCTTTCGCTGAAAGCTTATGCGTAATCCAGAATTGAGCAAAGCTATTGTCGTGTATATATCGAAGTGATATCATTTAAAAAGCACTATTATCTCGAGCCGACTTTCACTCTCCACGAGCCTTTCCGCGTCTTCGGAAGAAGTCCATGACCTTTCTAGCTGCGCCACTACTACCTCCATGGTCATTGTGTGCGTGCTCCTGATCATAAGCATCGGCAAACTTGCGGTTGTTCTTTTGTAATACGCCTCTAGCATTGCGTCCTGCCGGTCGTCGTGAATCTTCATACGAGGTGTTATTCTCATTAGGATAAGGCCCACGTCGAGTTTGACCGAATGAAGATTCAGAGTCAGTCGTCAATGCCGATTCATCTTGGCGGTAGTTTATCGGTGGCAAGAATTCTGGTGGACCAACCAACCTAGAATCCGGATTTTGTTGTTGTGGTTGAGCAAAAGGTTGTCTTTCTTGTTGGGCAGGGTTAGCGGCAGAAGACCCATCAACATGCTGATAGTTTGCGGTACTCCCGCTAAGATTCCTTGCTTCCCTATTGTCCTGCGGAGCATCAAGATGATTACCTTGGGTTTCAGGGAATTGCTCATAATGGCCTTCGGTCGGAGTGCTCGCGGGCGGAGTACCTGGATCTTTACCAATGCCAATGGATTTGAGAGAGAATGATGCCGGAAGAAGGGAAAATCTTCTTGATGCCTTCTCTTGAGAACCGGTTTGAGATCGCCCAGTTATACTTCCGCTCCTCTTCTTGCCAAAACCAAATGAAATAGAGCGTCTAGAGTCCATCGACTGCCTCGAATCATCGGCATTTGTGATATTGGCATTTGACATGCTGACTGGTGGGTATGACTTCTTCGGTTTCTCTGAAGATTTTTCAGAGTGTGATTTACCGCCGAACAAGGAATTTGTTCTGCTAAATATGCCACCGATTGTGTTTGACCTCTTGTGCGTTTTGCTAGCATCAGATGGTACATTTCCAGCTGCCGCCGGAAGTCCAGCGACCTTGGCGAATTTAGGAGCTATCGGTTGGGCAGTTGCTGCTTGTGCAGGGTATTCGAAGGTTTGTTGTTCGCCTTGCACCATCGGAGGGGATATGTTGTAACTCCTCGAACTCTTTGGTTGAGGTTGCGACATACGGCCATGAGCATTAGTTCCAGCGACGGTGGGGGCGACAGGTTGGCTGTACGAGCCGCGTGTCGGGAAACCCATAGATCCAGACCTATTAGAAGTCATGGAGCCACCGGTGTTTGGCCTTGCGATCGAGGGTTGACCAGTAACTGGAGCCATATGATTAATTTCTGATGTTGCGCCATGTTCTCGAGTAGTTCGATCAACTGGAGGCATACCTTGTTGTCGCTGCGAGCTTCCCGGCCTTCTTGCCGACGTTGCATATTGCGCATCTCTTGTCAAGGAAGGATCCTGAGATAACGGCTTCTCTCCTGTGGGTACATTTCTTCTCGCAGCCTGAGCAGCTCCAGAAATCTCGACTGGACCTTGACTACCAGCACGAGCGCGGGTTCTCGAACCAGATTGAGCCCCGGACGGATTGGTAGAAGGCTCGCCTCGTTGTGTCTGCGATCGTGGGGCCACATATTCGACTTGTACCGTTCTTCTCTTGTTGTCTTTCGAAGTTTTGCCAGGTGCCTCTTCTCCGTCTTGGTCAACATGGCCATGTTTCCGACTAAGGTCACCAACAGCCGCCGGTGCCTTTTGCGGTTTGGGTTCCCGCACTGAAGCACTTCTGGCGAGGAGCGGAGCCCCCTCCGGTTCATCAGAAGGAACTGTGGTGTTCGCAATCTCCACAGTAGTTGTGGTGCTACTAGTGATAAAGCCAACAACATGTGCATATTCGCTTAGCCAACTATGTCGGGCAACCTCGAATAAATCTGCACGTTTGCGTGGGTCTGGAACAAGAATACGGCGGAGAAGGTCTCGAGCATGCGGTGTGACATATTCGGGAAATGTAAGTGGCGTTGAAACTATGTACTTATAAAGGAGATTAATGTTGTCGCCCTCGGGATTGGCTGGGTCATCATCAAAAGGGAGATATCCTGCAAGCATTGCATACTGCATTCATGTTAGCGGGAAAAATTATTAACAGGTGCAGTGACCACGGGTCCACGACTTACCAATATTACCCCGCAGCTCCATACATCGACCTTGCGGCCAGTGTACAGCGAATCACTCACGACTAATTCTGGAGCTGCATAACACGGACTTCCACAACTTGTTTGCATCAAATCACCTCTCCGCGAACCGCCAGGCAAAATCTTATCCAATTCCATACGCTTGACATAGTCACGGCTAGATAGATTGTATTCGATCTCATCTCCGAGCTCATCGTCGGGATTAAAAGTGTTTGCAAAACCAAAATCTGTAATGATAATGTTGCGGTTTCGGTCGAGTAGGAGGTTCTCGAGCTTCAAGTCTCGGTGCACAATTCCCTTCTTGTGTAAATATCCAACGCCGGAAACCAACTGGGCGAAGAGGCGACGAGCAGCATTATCCTTGAGGTAGCGGTGGTTGAGAATGTAATCAAAGAGCTCTCCCCCTGAAGCATATTCCAGAATGATTCCAATTTGCCTTTCCGTCTCGACCATTTCATGCAATTGAACGATGTTCGGGTGTGATATCTCTCGAAGGATAGCGATTTCTCGATATATCTTTGCAAGCCTCGTGGGATTTGTCCCTACACTATCGCGGCGAATGAGTTTGATGGCAACCTTTGACATGATGATTAGTATGAGATCGGAACAATATTCAGCATTAGACTTACTTGAACACCACCTTCTGATTTCCAGCCCATTTTCACTTTACCAAACTCTCCCTCACCAAGCGTGTTGCCCAGATAATACTCTCCAAATTTACTGTGCTTTTCTCGTTTCCCGGAGTTTGCTGTGTGATCGTGACGTGATCTCTGCTGCCGAGGAGCCTCTTCCATCACCGGAGGAGCTAGAGCGGTGATGGGTGCAGCCTCCGCCATTCGCTCTCTCTCACGCCCCAAATCCACCTTGGGATCGGTAACCAACACACGATTTAATACCTCGCTTGCCTCATGAGACAGAGCTGCGGGCGAATCCGATCCCGCTGTATATGATCTACTTTGTGCATTGGAGGGTTGACCAGGTCTCTGTTCCCGAGTCCCATTCGGCCTGTGTGGTATAGCTTCAGGTGATTGCTGAGCTCTACGCCTGGCTCGAGCTGCATCCTCATTTCCAGTCCCGTTGGTTTGTATATTCCTCCTGTCAAAATATTGGTCTTCTTGTGACTGTGCCCGACGTGGAGAATCCCTCGCCCTCTGTTCGTTCGTGTTTTCACCCCGTCTAGAACTCGAGCTACGACTTGCTGCCGAAGGTGCAGCCGCCATTGGTGGGTTAGGTCTATTTGAAGATGTTCTTTCCGCGACCACGGGGGGCATCCCTCGCTGATGATCGCCGGCAGCCATTGGAGCAAAGCCTGCAGCAGGTGTGGCGGTCGTCGGGGATGTGAGGTGCGAGGAATTAGTGGTGCGAGAGTTTATGGGAGCCGAGTTTGTGGTTACCGAAGGTGAACTGTACTGAGGCTGAGGAGGTGTGTTTGTAGATGCGCCATTGCCGCTCGGCCTTCGAGCTGGTTTTCGTGCCGATGTTGGAGAGGTGTTTGTGGTATTTTGAGCGTAGTAGGGGTCTCGAGACTGTTGCTGCGATCCAGAAGTATAAGGCCTCCCCGAGGATGATGGTGCTGCAACTGGTGATTGCGATCCTATTGAAGTTGGCTGATGAGGGGCGGTCTGTAAAGCGGCTGAAGACATCTCTTATTAATTTTGCGCACTGTTGTCAACCGCAGATTGGGTGTCTAGCAACCGGAAATTACAATGACCGTTGGTTGCTGAAGCACAATCCAGAAGCAGCGTTATGATTGCGAGATTTTTCGCCCGTCTACCACCTATTTTCACCAACTAACATCATTGGCGGGGGGGAGGGGAGGGCAGAAGAGACTCGAGGGAAGTAAATGCTCCTAGCACAGGGGTATTCAGAAAGGCTGGCGATAACAATCTTCAATAAAAAAAGAGGATCGTTTGGAATTAAAGTTTTGGACGATTAAAAAAGGTCGCGGCTGGCGCTGGCGACTATTATTATTTTGGGATATCGCAACTCCTAATAAAAAAATAGGCGGTCGAGGAGTTAAAGGCGGTACGGCTCTTTAGTTTAGCGTTCGACCTCTCTGTGGTGTGTGTGGTTGGCCGATTAAATAAAGCAGTTGATTATAATTCGTAGAGCGAGGAAATGTGGGTGGCTGGGGAAACCCAAGATGGATGTATGGATGGATGAATGGGATGGGATGGATAGATGTGAGGTACGGAGTAAAAAAGAGTCAAAACTTAAAGAGGAGGTTTGAAGTCTGAGGTTTTGGAGGTTTGGAGGTTTGGAGGTTTGGAGGTTCGGAGGTTGGAGGTTGGTGTTTCTGTTGATATGGGAAAGTGAATTGAAATTGAAATTGTAATTATAATTGTGATTGTAATTGTAATTTTCTTTGCCGATATGTTTCGTTATTGGATGGTTTATGATAATTCTCTCTCGAATTTCCTTTTTTTTTTCTTCCTTTCGTTTTTGGTAAATGTTATTGTTCTTGTTATTGTTATTTGTTTTTTGCTTTCTAGACTTTAACGACAGTGTGTAAGTTGGATATCCTGCACGAGAAGGTTAAAAAGAGCGAGGAGATTAAAGAGGGAGGGAGGAAGGGCGAGTGAGCGAGTAAGTGAGGGTGAGTGAGTGAGTGAGTGAGAGCGAGTGCTAAGCTAAGAGAGTGAGGTGAAAAGAAAGAGGCAAGAAAGCAGCAGTCGAGAGTCGAAAGTTAGAGAGCAGATTGCAGATTAAAAAAAAATGAGAAAAAAGATAGATTGAGTTGGAATTTCCAGGGGGTGGAGTCCGCTACCAAACTGACCAAAGTCAGACTGTACGAGCACCTTGTTTATGTTGTAAGAGGGAATTTGGTAATGTATGTAATACTTATTAGTAGGTACTGAGGTACTGAGGTACTTGGGTATTGAGGTACTACTTAGATACTTTATTAGGTACCTAAGGACTTGGTAGATGGCTGGGAAAAGGCTTCATAGATAACGAGATATAACTACCACCAGTATTTGGACTGTGTGGGCTTTGGAATCCTGATTTCTGAATGGAATGAATATCTGAGGTACTCTGTCTAGGTGTACGGAGCATATAGGTACGGAGTAGACATCAAGTCCCTTTTCTGTTCATTCTCCCTCCTCTCCTATAATTTGTACCTCCCATCTCATAAATCTCTCATTACCAAAAGGATGAAGCGCAAAAATAATGAAAACTTGATATATACGGAGTAATGAATGTATTATTACTTACTATTACCGATAATCCTCCTCCTTTTCTTTTCTTTTCTTTCCTTTGCTTTCCTTTCCCTTGCAATAAATCAATAAAACAAAATCTTTCTTTCGATTTCAGCCACTCAGACTAATAATAATATTAAAAAAAGATTCGAAATGCCTCTTCTCACTCTTCCACTTCCAAATTTCGACTTTCCTTGGATCGATTCGACCTTTTTGGCTCTTCTTCTAATTTCCTTTTCCATCAGTTAGCGAAGCGTTTGATGAGCTGAGATGAGGGAAAGGAGAAAGCCCAGGGCCATTGATGAGCTGGGCGGAAACATGGGCAAGCTTCGGGCGCAAAAGACTCATGCTGCTTGCTGCTTGCTGATTGTGAATTGTGATTGTGATTGTGATTGTGAGGCCGAATATTGTGATTGATGTGGATGAGCAATGCAAATGCAATGCAACTTGCACTAGGAGGTACCTAGGTACACAAAGGCAGGTAGATTGGCTTAAAACCATAAGACACCTACGAACACATACACACAGGAGTTTGGATGATTATAAATGGTATTCAAGTCAATTAATGGGATGGCTTTGATTTGCCTTTGATGTTGATGGGGAATGGGTGATTTGGGGTGCTTTTCGATATCCCATCATGTGAGAACCAGAGGGGAAGGGGGGAGAATGATATGAATGCTCCAAATAGTTCGAGTCTTCCAAATGAAATTGTACGTACCTATAGAAGGAGTAGATAGAGTAATATGATTTGGGTTCAATCTAATAGTTGTTGGTATTCATAAACATTTATTTAACCATAGGTCTGCCCTGTTCCTGTTCGGGTTCGCTGTCCTGCCTCCTCAGCCTGTTTGGACGATCGGATGGATAAAAGGAGCGGTATGATGAATTCGATACTTTCGTCGCTGTGAGGTCGTTGGATGCAATTGGGAGTAAAAGCAAAGAAAGGGCGAATACAATATTCACGCAAGCACGCAAGCAAGCAAGCCGAATAGCAATTCAGGAGAAAAGAGATTCCTTTTTTTCCTATACTGGGATCACAGAAAGTTTTATTGAATCAATTCATCATGAAGAGAAAGTGCATGAAAAGCGATTTGCTTGTAATGTTACGACTACTTCTTTCGCCATCACCATGATTCAAAAAGAGGAAGAGAGCGACAGGCAATTCCTTGATATCAGATGAAAGGTCTCCCCATCTAAGAAGTCCTGCTCAATCAGCAATCAGCATGTCTACTACACCGTACATCGTCACATCTATTCGTGAATTCTCTGGCATGAACAACGGAAACGGTAAGAGATTTGACAGTGGCCTTCTAGTTCGACCGTAGAAGCATTTACGGGAATGGGTGACCTTGGTGGGACCTTGGGCCTCTGGGGATGATATGGGTAAATCGACAAATGGCATAAACATGATAAAAAATGTTAGTTTTATTTTGCATTGACGTGGCAGGCTGAAAGAAGAGGATCCTAGGTCCTATTGACGTCTGTGAACATTTATACGAAATATCAGATCTCCCATTGGCATTCTTCTCTCCAGGATCCCCTTGGTAATGAATCAACAACTCTCTCTCTCATAGAGTCATGTCATGATGTACACCGTAGACAGTAGCGGTGATCAAAGTATCATCAATACTCGAGTAGATCCCCCCAAAGTATTTCTAGGTATGGATGGACCTTGAATTCCTCCTCCACACGGTACCAAATGCATCGTGAAGTCATCATCGGCGAATTTCTCCTGATTTACTCCGTATGTGGTTATACAATTCGAGGGACAAGACAAGACAACAAAGACCACCCACCCACCAGATTCAATATTCTACTCCCCCGTACTCGAACGATCATCGAGTATTCTCAACACCAACACCACCTTCTTCATCTTTTCTCCCCCACTGCTCACTACTCATTAATATACATATATACAAAAAGTGGATAAAAAGTAAAAGCAGATTTCGGAGAGCATCTGCGAGTCTTAAGTCTTGACTCTGACGAGTCTTGGTATACTACTAGGATTACTGGGTCGGGTCCCGTTAAAAGCAAAATAGATTATAGAAAGAATGGGAATGCGATTCCGTGAATAGGGTTAACCTCTGTCTTCTGTATTACTCGCATTGACGTCGGAGATGAGGCGTTTAGTCTTCGGGAGAGAGAGTAAACGCCTCACCAATGCACCATATGCAAGTATTCAAGGTCCATCTAAATGTCTTAAATGTCTTAAGAGTCCCCAAAGTCTTGCCGTGAACTTGAGAATCACAATGTTGAATAGAGCCAGCTTTCCCTGGTCGTACGTATAAAAAGCCTTGGAGGGCTTAAAAATATCCTGGATCATATTGCTATTTTAAGGATTAGGTCTCACCCAAATCTTCTTTTTTTTTCAGACGAAGGAAGGATTACAAGCATCCCTGATATGACGATTTCAGAGCTCGAAAAGTACTTGGGCGGGAAAATATCGAGTAACACAAATGATACATATATATAACCTTATACCACGTTTTGATATATCAAATTCTAGATGTTCTTCAAATATATGTTTCTGAAACAAAAAAAAAAAATAGATGTTCAACAGAAAAAAGGGGTGCGTTCTATCAAAAGCGGAAGATCCGCAATCCTCAAATCTTAATTTCTTTACTTCCTGGCCATGTCCCACAGTATGTCAACATCAAAAGGAGGACATCAAAGATTCAACAAGATTTGCCGTAGTACCGCTGATGCGATGATTCGGGCTAAAATTCAAATATATGCCCGTTTCAGTCGGAGGAAGAGAAAGTACACTATAGACCAGTGCCAACGGGGAATGGTTCAGGTACCACCAGATGAACCTCGATTCCTCATCCGGTTCAAGGTCGTATTGCCGATGGGTACCTGCACCTCTGCACTCATGCATTCTCCTCGATTGGACGAATCATGTGTCGAGCTTCGAGTAGAGTTGCATGTGAGTGCAGGGTGCGTTTGTTTCATCTTCCCGATTCGACCAACAGACCTGATGATCTCCAGGCCCAAACTCTTCGGGGCTGAATGAAACCGAATATTATTAAGGTTGTGACTTCAAATGTTAATCCAAGTTACTATGAAGATTCGTGCTTAGAATTGCTTGAGTACACCTGACACCTGATTTCACACTGACAATAAGTAGACAATAGTAACAGTCATACCAAAATTAGCTTGACTGATCTTGCCGGCACGGAATACTTTGGTATGTGAATTAGTCTGTCGCCGAGGTCAAAACTTCCGGATCGTTCTTCATTGTCTCATCTACCCGTAAGATTGATGAGTTCAGGTTCAATGTCTTCCAAAAGCAGAGGCTTCGATCAAATGTCTAAAAGTTTTTGTACAAGGCTATCGTTGCGTTCGTCAGGCACGGAAGTTTCAGGCCACAAGCTGATCTCTGAGATATTGCAGATTACTGTCCTCAAACTAACCCATCTGGAATTACATTTTAATAGAAATATCATATACATCCAAACCTACTGCAAGCCCTGTCAGAGCAGAGGCGTAAAATAGTAATATCCCCATAGCCTGGACGTTGCTGACAAACAAAGTTGGTATGGTCAGGTTGATGAGTCCTGTAAGTAAATTTGCAGCCAAGAAAAGTGCTAGGCCATTTCTATTGAATGCTTCGAGGACTCGACTTGTCGAGAATTCATAATTCTCCTTTTCCGTCTTTGCATCCATGTTTCTATGCACTGGAGAGAATATCGTTTCGATCAAGCAAAATGCAGTCAATTGTGAGCAATTGAAAGCTGCAACCCATAGGAAATACGGAAGGTTTGCGAGACGGCGCGACACACTTAATGCCAATCCATATCTGTAATTTGTCGTGAATAAATAGAGCGCAATCCACACTCCTGACCATGCGCCCATCGTCATTAAGAGATGTTTTCTCTGAGCTGATGGGCCTCCGGCTGGCATTGAATTGCGCGGTAATACGAACATCCCCGTTGCTTGACCGGCCAAAAATATGGCGAGGTAGCCAAAAAAGCTGAAGATCCCTTCACGATTCTTCGAGAATAGATCTGTTCTTGGAGCTGTGAGGATGAAAGCTTTGAGGCTGGTGTAGTCGAGGGTAACTTGATACAAAGAACCAAGAATGATTGCCAGCAGGGCGTATGATGGGATGAGCTGAAAAGCAGATTGAAATATAGCCACGAATGGAGGAATGAACGCAAGGGTAAAAAAGAAATTCCAGTGCACCCCATACTCAGTAACATGCTCCGCATAGTCTAGCCCCTTGACGCTGTACAATCTTACGGTCCCCAGAACAATCAAAGGTAGTGCATGGCGCAACGAGTTATATAAGCGCGTGCTGAGCTTCGATGTTCGGCCCGCACTTTGTTCTTTAAGTATTGGTCGAGCTCCTACAAGGCCACCTGAGAACACAAAAGATCCTACTCCCAGGTCCATTAACGATGTCCCCCAATTTTCTACTTTTGCGAATCTCCGTGGAAATATCTTGAAATCGACTGCTAGTATAGCTAGACAAGTGATAATCATCATTGCCCCTCGATAGATGGTAAGGAAAGGTTTCTTCGGGAGTGGGTTCAATTGGTCTGAAGGGTTTGTTTTCGATGGCGGTATTCTTGATTTCTTTTGCGAAGCCTTCTGTGGAGACTTTTGTGGTGCAAAGGCATACAATAAGGGAACCGGCGCAAGTAGTAGGAGATTCAGAGTGAGGGGCATATCTGCGTAGACAGAAATCGCCAACAGAATTGCCCCGACGTTGAGAAGGAAGTCGACAGCGAAAGCAACTGGAGTATATGGCAGAAAAAAAATCTGCCGCGTCTGTAAAGCTGACCAAAGGATAACTGCGACCTGTCCCAGCAAATTAGCTCGTTTTGCATCAAAGATAGTTGACATGGCGCGAGGCATACTGGAACGACAGCAGTGACCATATTTATCTCTCCAAGGCCGCCTCCTGTCAAATTTGACACAAAATCCTCCTTCAAGCTCTTATAACTAGCAGCCATGGCCGCCTCAGCTGCCCGCGACATACCTGCGAAGCTGTGCTTGCAAACTCAATTGGATGAGAAGATCAAGAGTTGTGTTATAATTTTTGGTGAGGCCAGACAGGCCAACGATGTAATGTTTTAGTTCCGGCGGCCCCCACCGCTCGGTTCATCAACCCTCACCATTTCACACTTCACGTTCCATTGAACAAATTTCTTCTCTATATCTATCATTAATATTTTCTAGTAATTGAGATACATTTCAGAATTGGTGTGGAGTACATACTTTAGATTTGCGAGAAGGTTGAGCATTCCAGGCACGATTGAAACTGCTGATTTCTCCGTACTCCAGGCTTTTCGATTCTTTCTCCTCGTACGAGATGAGATGTCTTATGGATTCCCACAACACTTCCTTTTTCCCGCATATTATCAATCTTTCTGACGACAGACTCCTCTGCGCCCATCGGAAAATGGACGTTTCAGAGCGCATCTGGCCTATCATATCATATGTAATTGAGACACATACCGGAGGCTTAGTTCCCCAGAGTATGTACCCAAAACTTGTGGCGATCCAGCCTTGAAAGTCTCGGGTCCACGGGGACTCACATGTTGCTTGTGAAGACTTGTCTCTATGGCTATGGACGAGTTTAACGTTGGCAAGTTGAATGAGGAGAATCAATTAAGGGATGTGATGATTCAGACAATTTGCAACACGTCTCCTTTGAACATGAGTAGCGGGCGTCTCACCCAACCAAGGTCAGTATGGTTATATCACTTCATATATACTTTTCTCTGCTGGATCATATAGTTTTACTCCCTTCACGAATCTGCCCTGTGGGATCCCTTTTGAGCTTCTTTCACCAATTGAGTCAATATTATTTGACCGCACAAGAGCGAACCATCGTCATCACTAACTGACATTTGCAATTTTCATTTATTTACTCGAATATTCTAGGTCTTTATGAGCTAAGTTTCTGTTTGTCACCTTTTGTATTCCTTCAAGTTGCCCTAGGCTAGTCCTTCCCATCATGTCGGAGATATTTCGTTCGCGGAATAAGAAGTTGCAGCATCTAGGAATGCATTCTCAATCTGTGCAAAAGTGTGAGTGTGAGCATGGGGTTCCATCCCAAGCCTCTGGGTCTATTTTCCCACTCGCACAACTCCCGAGTCCTAGCATAGTCGCAGCACTAGCTTATGCCTCCCAATACCAGATACCAACAGGGCGCAAAGGCGACGCGTGGTCGTGGCATGGTAGCTTTACCCAAGTGCGGGATATACCTAGGAGACACTCTACAGTGGTGCCCTTGGCAGTAGGCACAACATTCTCAGGCGATGCATCATCATATAGGACCGCACCCAGTTCAAAGATTGTTCCTCATTTTCGATTTACACATGAAGAGCTACAGAAATCCCGAACTCAGCTCAACACTGCTGGTTTCAAAGAGGCCTCTGCTATCAGCATCTTTGATGCCAAATTTCATTCTGAAACTTCAGCATCATCCGCCCCAAGGCATCGCGTTCCCTTCCAGTATACGCATGACCGCTTGCAAACTCGGGGTCATGCTTATTTTGGAAATATTGCTACCGCCGATGCTTTCGTCAATGCTGTCAGTCTACGGCGACCAAGCTTAGTAGCCGCAAAAGAACAAGATGGTCATAGATCGTCCGATCAGGTGGCGATACGTGCTAGGGTACTACCCAAAGGAGTTGAACGCAAGCCCTTCTTGATACAAAGACAATTTGATATTCGAGAATTACGAGACAGCCTACCAGTATCTAGGCCAAATCAAGATTACGCACCGAGCTCAACAATCTTGAGAAGATCTAGCAAGCTTCGTCGATTGTCCTTGCAGCAGATTCCTATTCTAAAGCAAGTCGAGACTATACACCCTCACGTAAAACCGCAGACCAATAAAAATCAGATGAAAGTACCAATCCGTAAGTATCTCATAAGCAAAAGCATACACATCATGACTAACAACTCATTTAGACATAGAGTATGCTTTACATTATCTCCTAGTTTTGGCGGCTTTGATGTTATCAGGACATATCCGGAAGGGCGATTCCATTGATCTCCCTTTACCCAGCCCCAAAGCATGGATTGACACAATCGCCTATGTTTATACTGGCCAAGGGGAAGTCACATCAGCCATGAAGAAGAACATTGTGTTTCTAGCGGGATGGGTAGAAAGCGAAGGCTAATACACTACGCGGGTCCTTCGAACGTGCCGGGGAACTACGGGATTACGATCCGATCTGCCACAGCCTGCAAACAGAGTGTATCGAATGGACCCTTTATGGGTGAGACATGTCGGCATTTCATGCATTGCTGCGTGGGGTTGATTCAGGCCACGTGGTGCGGTACTTCAAGGGTATATTATGTACGCTTGCATTCGACGGAGAAAGCTTGAAGGCAGCCTGCCCGTCCTGTATCTCCTGCTACCTGTATTATAACAGAACACAGCTGTAAGCACTTTATCGCGATGCACCATACTCGCTGCTTGAATCGGGATAAAAACGTGTCCTCTAACCCTACTCATACTTGATCTTCCAAAGTTGCATTGGACAATGACGACTTCCCACATTCTGATTTTGAGCCGAGGTTTCTCTTCTTCCTGCACGATATGATTCAAGAACTATGGCGAGATTCCATGCGCATCCACCTCTTACTAGGTATGGATTAGAAACAGGACGCTAATGACGGGCCAAGATACACATATCAACTAGGGTGATTGGAGTCTCGATTTTTACCATCGACCGAGAAAGGCGCGATTAGAAATGAAATCATGATTTTTACCAACGCGGAATTTAATAACAAAGCCGTGGATCGGCAAAAACGCAGTTAAATCGGCCGGTAAATTGTACTCCATTGATCGAAGAGCCGTATGGCTCTCTTAGTAGGTCTTGTCTTTCCAATTGACTAAGTCAAAGCATAGAAGGCCTCGTATACTCTGCTGATTTGAACGGTCAATTCATATGAACAAGGTCCAATTGATACGCGTACCATGATATTCAATTGGGACTAGTGGGTGATTCGAAGAGCGCTTTCCTCGGCACCTACTTTAAGTCGGCCCAATTACTTAACCCCCGTCTATTTCATTATCTACAATACCCCGCCGCGTCTAAAAATGGTCTTGAGAGTCTACAATGCCCCGGGAACCATGCAATCTTTGTGTTACTATCCTTCATGGTATAACATCATGCTCCAATATAAGTGCATTCTTTTGACAGGTAGATTCATGACTACCTCGTGGATGTATGCCTCATTATCAGCAAAGCAGTCCCTGTTCGATAATATCCATAGTGCCCTTGCCGACCGAGCAACGGCAAACCCATCTCTTCGTCACCAACGGTTGTGATTACTAGGTGTGCATAACACACCAGAAAGTGCACACTATCTCCGCAGGCTACTCTTACTTCCTAATACATTGAATGGCCTCAAATGTTTGGAATATCTTTAATGACAAATATTGAAGCTGTTTCCTCACAATCATACGTTTTCTCCCAGGAAGCACAGGTACCACCTAGACGCCATTGATGCAGGTCCATCCGATTTAAGCTTGTTACATAGGACTTTTGACAGTTCTCAACTTTTTCAAACAGCCTCTTCTTGTTTGTACATCCAGCTCCGCGTGTCTAATCCTTACCTACACACCCTCGCCGTTGATATGATGTATGAAAACCTCATACTTTGTGCAACCCACACTTAGCCAAAAACGCCAAACACGGAGTGTGCCCCCGTCCCCCCACCTTCTCCAATCATCTCCATAATCGCGCATCATCTGTCGTGTTTTCGTCATATTGGACCCAATGCTTTCTAGTTCTGGACTCTGTAAAGCCAGCGTGTGAATGTGATATTCCTATTCTCTTCATCTATTTTATCTTTCTGTATCAATCAAATGCTTGATATAGCAAAAAGTTAAGCAAAAACCTGAGTCGCTCAAATGGTGATTCGATTTTCCATTTTTAGATCCTCGTCAGTCACTATTCATACGAGCTTCTAACATCACAATTTACCTATCACTAGCTGAGTTTAGAAATAGCCTAAACAGTGAACATCGCTCCCCTGCACTCTCCTCCGACTCCACTCACCTACCGTGTACTTTCCGATATTACTATTACTATTACTATGGTTTGATCACAACTCACAGCGAAATCTGGCTGCACTTATCATATGATTTATACAATATAGTATGAACTCAAATTGACTTGCTCGAAGCACAACTTGGCCCAACAATGAAAATAGGGCAATCGCCTTCCTCATTCATATATATTCATTTCCAATTTAACCCTTACTTCGGGCTCGGTTCGGATAAATATCCTTCTTGGCAACGAACATCCGATCTTCTGGAAAAACATCATCCACTGACGAAAGGGGTATTAGATGCCGAGTTTCATTCGGATGTAATGTATGTAATTGCATGAGAGATTTGCCGAGTGCAACGCAAGATCCCTTTTCTTCTTTTTCCTCCGTTTTCCGTGTATCCCCGGACGCCTCATCGTTTGTGGACACTCCCGAACAAACTCGAATACCCGTTTGCCTCACACACTTCCGTCTCATCATGCATATACCGTGTGAAATGGAAGATGTACAGAGTAAGAATCGTGGATTCAGATATGGTCACAATTAATTCAAATTCTTGTTCCTTCGTTTACCATTTGGTGCATTTACTCTACCTCGCATTAAGGCAAGGGGTAAGTGCTATTAGCTACAAAACAAATCCCACGACTTGCATACCGTATGCTTGGAGATACCTACCTGGTTTCTTCATCACTCATATCCACCTCGGTCCAGAACATAATAAAAGGCCACATAAATACCTGGGTAATCACTCAATAACCCCAGTGCTTCCCCTCCACCACAAATCACAAATCCTTTCACGTTCTACCCATCCCCTGCTCATACATTGCATATGCATGCATATAAATACACGCATCTATCTACACTCATCAATGATGAACACCTGTCTGTTCACTCTGGTGTCGATATCTTTCCACCTTTTTTTCCCTCTTTTTTTCCACAGTTGCTCAAAACCGTAATTCTAAATTTACCCTTCCACACCATCTCTTGATTTCTCTTCCCAATTCGACATCCTCCCTCTTTTTACGATTCCTTCACAATCTCAAAATAACCTAGATCGGACAAAACATATCTCCACTTACTGGGTCATATCCGATTAGACACACCCATGCCAAGAAATATGTCAATGTCATTCAAACATATGCAGGTAGAAGTACAAACATACATGCGTATGCGTTACACATAGCCTAGCTAGCTAGCTAGCATTTCAAACCTGCCTCATTCATTATCTAACCGTTTCATCTTACGCAGCCTTGGTTTAATTTTCTTCCAGGCCCGCATTCGGCAGACTCTGGCACCTGGTATTGATGATCGGTCACGCCGAAGAACAACATTCCCAATCGCGATTCTTTACCAAAGATTTCCCACACAGGGTCTTCATGTACGTATGAAACGTTTGGTCCTTTTGCAACGTCCGAGTGCTTTTTCATAGGGCGCGGAATCGTGTATGAGTGAGAGGGTGAGAGGGTGAGAGGGTGCCAAGATATATGGGTCGTTGATGAAGTTTGGGGGTCACACGTATTCATCCATCCATCTTCAGTTCCAGTTAATGAATTGGTCCAGGTGGGAGAAACGAACGATAATTGATATTGAATATCCAAACCACATACAACATGCCTGCGGGCCTCTAATCTCCCTTACAGATCATCCCAATCTCATCCTTATGCCATTTGAAATTATCTTTCTATTCTACATGGTTTTGATTAAATCAGACCGAATCGAATCACTGTGATGATGCCTTCGCTTTCGTGACCATAAAATCGTTTCTCATAGAACCTATTTCCCAGTTGACTGTGGACCTCTGTATAGAGTCTTCCTTGTTCCAATTTATCCATCCTGATAATTAAGCGATAAGGAAAAGAGAATGAAATGAGAATGAAATGAAATGACATGACATGAGATTCCGGAAAGGATTTTTTTCTTTTTCGAGGCCGTCCGCAAAGCCCACCAGTGACACTTTTGGAGACCTTTTTTTTTTCCATCCTAGTAAAATAAATGAAAAATGGAAAGATATATCAAATTCAGAAGGAGAATGAAGAGACAAACATGAAAAAAAGAAATAAAAATAAGAAAATGGTAAACAAATTTGAGGTGGGATGTGCGTATGTACACCGACAACCTAAAGCAACTTATATAACTTATATCCTAAAGCAACTACTATGCCTTCTCATCTCTTCTCAGGAAAATGGAAGTGAGATAAAACTCCGAGAAAATGCGCAAATATATCTTGCGTGTGAACCAATAACCCAGGTAATCTTTTCAATCGTCAATATGCTGAATGCGCGCGCGTATACGCCCGGCCGGAAATTCGAAGATACGTTGAAACAGGAGACAACGCATGTAAATGACAAACAGTAGAAAGGCGACCACCCCCGGGACAATGCTGCACTAGCGTCTCAGGGGTACCTTTTCTACAACTGCCTCATCAAGAAATTAATGAGAAAGAAAGACATCATCATCATGGGAATCATTTGGATCATAAGAGGTGTCGGAAGCTGAGTCGAGATTGCTCTCGTCGATGAAAAATTCGTCGTATACATCATCCAAGGGGGGATAGAGGTCAAGCTCCGGTGCGATTGCGCAGCTAGACTTTTCGGAACAGGAGGTGTGATGTGAGTGCTCAAATGTTTCGGGTGCTCCCACTTGCACCTCGTCTTTGTAGCGGACGAGACTGGGGTGGTAGCCTGGCGGAAGGGTGATGCTTTCGCTGCGGCGAGCCCGAGGACTCATACGGTGGCTATCATTGGCATCTCCGTCTGCACGGCTACCCCAGGAAGTCTATGCAAGGATTATTAGCATCTAAATTGAAACGAAGAACCCAAGTGGGATAACATGTGAGAGCGGGTATCTTAGCTTACCATCCGAAGTGTCAGCAGTGCATAGAGTTTTATCCATCCGTGAAAGTATCCAAACAGAATGGAGACCGGAAGAAATCCAATATCCTTTGGTTCTCGAATGAAAAGGCCAATTAACTTCACAACCTTAGTTATAAGCATGAATACCAATTGAGCAATAACTGCAATCATTTGATGGTGTGAAGACCAAGATGCAGTAGCCTTGAATGAAAGGAAGATAATGACAGGATCAAAGGCGAAGGACAGGGAGGTGAAAGTGGCAATATGCAAAGCATACACACACCACGGCTGTTGACTACACACATACATGATCAGCAAAAGATTCTCCTCGTGACCGGAAGAGGTTCCGACTTACTGCCAAACATGTCTCTCGGTGACTAAGCTGGTATAGTTGCTTCTCCAATTGCTGCGAGCCCACCTCGAGCATTGATACAAGTATTTGAAATTATTCTCCAGGGTCGTCTCAATCTCGCACTCTCGGTTGTATTGAATCCATGTCGACCATTGGTTTGCGACAAGCCATCTCGTGACAAAGTTGTCATCATCCGCGTTGAGTTGATATTGACCCCATCTTTCAGTCTTGAATCCATCCAAGAAAAGAGGGCTTTGCAGAATCTCGGACCTGAATGCACAAGTTCGCCCAGACATGCAGGATGTGCCACCATCAATGCCATGGGTAGCCGAGATTTCAAAGTTGCGCCTTTCAATATAAGCAGCTCCAAGCCAATTGAACGCACGCTCGGCAAAGGTACCCTCGCGTACTCGCTTGACTCTTTGACATGGCCCAACACCACCAATCTTTGCATTCTCGAAAGGTGCAAGTAACCAGGGTAGTATTGTTCTTGGCCACGTGACATCGTCGTCTGCCATAACCAAGATGCGCGTCTTTACTTTAGGAATAACTTCGCATACTTGAATTCGTTTGTTTGCGATTGGTGCAAAGTACACACTGACATTGTTGGCTTCTAAGGACTTGGAGAAGTACTGCAACTTCTGGTATTTGTCGGCTGTTGTGACAAGAATAAGCTCGGCTGGCTGACAGGCGAGTATACTCTGCAAAGAATCTCTCAACTCGTCGAAATTGTTATGAATCGTAGGTATTATGACGCTCACGTCTTTGGATGTGAAAGAAGGATTGGAAGGTATTGGCACTGTTCTGTAAACCCAATGGCTGATTGTATTGACGATGAATCTGACATAACGATGGAGCCTGTTTGTTCCCTCAATTAGCTCTCACACTTTGTGGCGCAGGAATGGAAGTAGCAGTGGGGCAGGCGGCTCGGGGAGAACTCTATAAACTTACCACAATATTAAGAAGGCCCACTGCCATATATCTGGACTAGGCAAAGCCATATTTGCTACTCAAGACTAAGGTAGCAGGGGATAAAGTTGAGGAGTATAAGGAGCTCTCTTTAGACACGGTCCACGGAGGTCAAGTGAGATAAAATTCAACGTCACACGGGATGACTTGAGTGGGTATAGTATTTGCGAAGTATAGGCGTAAGAAAGTGGCAAACCGAATTTGGTGTGTAAGACTCGTATAGTGTTTCAAACAAGAGAACTGGGGAAGGGACGTCTTTTAGAATAGCGATTAAAGAGGACGAAAAAATGTTTGTGCAAGTGAGCGATTATGAACCGGTTTGAGACAATGAATAATTTTATAGAAGACCCGCAACACATGTATGATAGGATTCCATCGATTTTCTCGGCTGCTTCAAAGAGGGCGGAATGCAAGGTATGGAGACAAGATGGGGGCCGATGTCTTCGATATTGGTCAAATGATGCCGATGTATGTCGTGGAGGGAGGACGTGTAAAGAAGGGTCTCGAGGGCAGTTTGAGCTGGTGGTAGGAATGGTGGTGGTGCTGCGCGAAAACGGAGAGGTCGTCAAGGAAGGAGTGAGCTTGGGTTGAATGTGTTTGCCCGTCAGGTAGAAATAATTCTTCGTATCTCAGAAAAATTAAGGTAGAAAATCTTCTGTCTTTGGGAGGAAAAGTGATTTCACTGGAATCCAGCCATGAAAATCCTCGAAAAGTGGTAAAGGGTATGTATGTATGTATTACCAGGTAGTTCTTTATTTCGTTTGCTTCCAAAGATCAAAATACAAAAAACTTTTCCCAAGAAACCTGCCAATATATATGTATATATATATATATATATATGTAGATATATATTCAAGCAACCAACGAAGGACAATAGAGACGAAGAGATCACCAAACGACTGTCATCCTGATGTACCTGAGTTCAATTGGATAAATATACAGTTGCGAGGAGCCAGTTCCCTTGAAACAAGAAGGACACACTACCACGATAGAAGAGAGAGACGATGAGATGTCATACTGCTTCGATGTGGATTAGGGGTCTGGACGAGGTCTATATAGGACTGAACCAACAAGACGACCACACGGCTGGACCCGAGCAGTTATATTTTTTCCTCTTGACCTTGTCTTCTGCTACATGGCAAGTTAAGCGTTAGCAATTATTAGGAAGACTGGGACGGACGCATCAGGGAATCAGGGATCGAGATGGAAGAGTGGATCAAAATCTGGAGACAAATAGCAGCGCTTGTTAACTTTCTGCGAGCATTGAGCAAATGTGCGCCTGGTGTGCCCATTTGAGCTGTTTGAGCCATTCCATGAATATGATGGATGATAATCAATCGAGCCATTTAGTACCAGAACTGGCCTGGGCCTATTAAGCTTTTGGATGTACTTGTACATTCTGGGTATTTTACTGGGGGTGGGGTGGTGAGAAGGTTTGTTGGATGAATTGTTTTGGGAAGTCCAGAAAGAGGGCGGGAGAATTTCATAAACGAATAACACAATAATACAATAATACTCGGAATAAAAAGGTCAAGTATTTTTCAAACAGAGTAGTAAATAGTACGCAGCATAGTGGTCTAGTTCCGTCCGGTTATCTAATAAGCCTGCCACAGACTACAGTAGTCGAATTTTCCCCTTCATCAGTTGTTGAATAAGACTCGGTTCAGTAACGCTTGCCGGGCGCCACTTTTTGTAACAACGGAGGGGAAATTGATGGAAATTGATGAAATGAATCCAAATGGTGTCCCGGCTAACTCGATATGTAAGACTGTAAGAATTTAAAATAATTAAAATTGGATCTCAAGCGCCTGTGGTGGGCATTGTGGATTGTGGATTGTGGGAGGATGAATCTTTGTGGTGGTGGTGTGCGCTAGGTGGATTTGCCCAGGTATAGGATCTAGGGGTGGTTTAGAAATGCTCAGGGTCTGCATAGGTTCAAGATACCTAGAAAAGTAGTAAAAAGTAGTGAAAGTAGTCAAGTGGAAAAGTCCTCTAGCATGGAAGAGCGGAACGGGAAATGCGTGTGGGAGGTAGTACATGGATACATCAACATCTGTCTGATATGGATGGTACTTGTCAGTGAGAACCTGGAAGCAAAGAGAAATCTATATCATTTTTTTCTTACGCGTATATCATATTTTGTCAAGAGCTTGAGCGGTCAATGGCTGGCTTACTAGGAAACTAATGAATCTGTGATAGGATTCGACTCCAATTCATGAATTCATGTGGTTCAAGCTGTCATGGCCAATTCGTTTCTATTCCTATCTTTGCCCTTTATATGGACCGCCGACTCGAATAGAATCATCTAGGTAGTCTAGGTAGTAGGTATGGGATTACTAGGTGTGCAAATGTATGTACCTGCGAAAAGTCGAGGGACAAGATGCCTGTCGACAAGACAACCTATAATATTGCCTGCTTTTATGCTTGATAAAATTGCCTTTACAAATCAGACCAGCTATCTTTGCTCAGTGCTCTCTATTTGGCCTGTCATTTGCGCAATTATGGTCGACTAGGGTTCTTTTATAACGAAAACACATCGGCCGCTGCAGGCGCCTGTTTTGGGAAATCTTAGCCTTCTTAAAGACGCCTTCCACACTTTCGTCAACTTTAGCGAATATGATCCGAAGCTTCATGTTCTTCTCCAGTCTTTCTACAGGGAAAACTCAACAACGAATTGCCTTTCGGTTGTTGAAATTTGGTCAACCTCCAACGACTCTAGAGTTTAATTTTCTCCAAAGTCTGTCACCTCGAATGCAACCGCCAAAAGGTGGCAGTAGTTCGACCTAAAGCCATAGATATAGACCAGGGTATCACGGCATGGGATGATGAGCATGATGAACCCCTTCACTTTTTTTCGCGTCTGCAAAGAGGGACATTTTTGATGGAGGGATGGTCATGATCTCACTCATAAAGCCGAACACTACGAACAAACAAAAAATCAAATCAAAACATTGGCAAAATCATACGTTGTGAGAAAAGCTACTGAAAATTCAGAACCATCACGAGCTGAGGATGACCATCTAAGAAAGTAAGAAAACATCAGCCATCGAATACTTTGACACATCCGGGAAAAGGGCTCGTGGCGAAGCTATCACTGCTCAAAACTCTCACATCATGTGTTGTGGTAACCATTCATCAATTTTCAAGGTTGTACGTAGTAGCTAGTTCACTCATTTTCCATGTCGTTCTTCCTCCCCCATTTAACTTTATGCAATTTGATCTGGATATTACCCATAGCTAGCTTAGGTCAGCCAAGAAATTCCTGATCCTGTCGATATGTGAGGTACTGTATCGGATCATCGTCCGGCCCTCCAGTAGACGTAAGAGTTGTTTCTCCCGACGGTTCGTTTGTCTCGGAGGAACAAATATCCTGAGCATGCTTGACATATGCTCAACGTCTTCTCTGCTCGATAGTAGATAGATATAGGGAATACGATACCCCAGTTCATTGACTACCAAAAACCTATACGAAGCTCAAAAGTTAACTTATTCTTCTCAATTCACGCATTTGCCGCCTTGATATGAATTTATTCCCCGTCAGTCATGGATTCCGAGTCTAATTCTAGTACATGATTTATTAATGGATTAGCGGATAGCGGATAGCGGATTGGAAGAAAGCGAGAGATATGAGATGACTCGCTGAAAGTCCGTATCACAAATAACATTACTTACTATTTTGGCAGACAGGGCCGTGGTAGATTTTTCGGCACAGAGACAAAGTGAGACAAACCAATTGACTTGACGAGCGGGGTCGGAATACCTTGGTGACCTTGATTGTAATATGCTGACTACATAGTACAAATCTAAAAAAGCTAAGAATAGTGGACACTATGGTCGAGGCCGAGTCCGTGAGTTCACGGCATGCGAAGAGTGTGGAGAAGGTTAAAACAATTTCAACAAATAGATTGCTACTTTTACTTCATGTCGAATTATCCGTGGTGTCTCGAAGAATCCTCCGGCCTGCCTATTGTCTTGGATGGATATCATTAATGATTAGCCACTACATAATTACCTAGGTACATGCTATTTGTACGTACGTACTACTCTCAACTACGGTATGCAGCGATGTAGGTAGTAGTAGTAGTGTTATAACTTATTAGTCAATATGTGATCATGTCGCTCGTACAGTTTTCTGTTTCCAACGAATCGTCAAGGCTAAAGTTCGTATTTCCCGTATGGAAATTAAGGTAGGAAGATAATAGCCTCAATATGGCTGCGTTATCTCCTCTGCTAGCTTTCCCCGTTTATGTCATCCTAACATACGCCCTCGATACATTACACCAACTGCATCCATATCCATATATTCCCATCATATAGCCGAAATTGAAGGAAGATTAACAGACAAATTTCATATGTACCATCATTTAACCTATACGCTTCAACTCCTCGTCTCCTTTAGATAACGGGACGACCCGCCGTGAAAATTCTAGATGAGCTCTGGCATTTTCTACGTTACCAAACATCGTTTGAATCTGGGTACGGAAGTACGAACTCTGCCTCCCCGAGTGGTATAGCATGGGGAGCGACATATTCCCATGTACCTTTAATATTGTTGTCATGTACAATGTACACATGTTGCAGAAGTACCCATGTTTGCAAGTTGGGGATACTACAACGGGACGGCAGTGAACACCTGGTGGCATGTGCTGCACCCAACTGGCCTATCTAGGATGAGTGACCTTGCTTCCCTTACCCCTCCATCATCAATGCATCGTAACATCATCCACTCCTTGGCTGATGCTTAACTCGAGAATTTTAGATTTTGACAGTTTGAGAAAACTGCTCAAGGGGACTAGTATGGACGTGATCTAGAGCTACAGGCTTCACCCATGCCTCGTTGATCCTCATCATCATCTGCATGTCAACGAGTAATGTGCGTTTGAAAAGCTATTCAAAGTGGGTTGAGCGGAGTAAAATCCACACAGGGACCACAACAAACTAACAGGCGCCAGCAAGGCGAAGACCAATATTGAGGGTTGACATGTAATAATGATGTTTATGATTTTGACTGACAGCCTTGCGCGCTGCGCGCAATTTGAGTATTATCGTCTCATACGCAATGAAAACGGGGCTGAGGTGAAGAACCTTGCATATGTTGCAGAAGTCTCCAGCAGACCAGTACGAATGCGAATGTATGTATATGACTTTCCTCGAACCCTCAACCCTGGGGTGAGGAATATCCTTGATACTTCAAGATAAGGTAAGAGAAGGGTCATCATGATCCCTCACACAATAACCTCACGTTCGTGGTCTGTATTTAAATTACAGCAGAACCTCTTTATAAGGATCCTCTTTATAAGAATAATTTTTTCGGTCCTTTTTTTTTCAGGGCAAAAAAGATATATATCTTTAAAACCCCTTTATAAAAATATCTTTAAGAATATAAAGTCCCAAACCCTTGTACATTCTTAATGAACCAATAATATCGTTTTACTTTGAAGATCAGATGATGAAAATTCTCGGAATTCTTGAGATTTTCTCCAAATTGCTTATATAATACAGTTGATAAAAAGATAAAAAGTGAATAAGATCCTTCTGAAATATAAAAAGATAATAATAAGAATGAATTTAAAGATCTTTTAAAAAGTATAACGTAACTTATGGTGAACCGGGTCATATGGGGAACCGGGTCAGGTACCTTACACCAAAATTTTGGTGTAAAGGTACTTATAGCGATTTTTATAACTCTACAAATATTAAAGATAAATTTTAAAGCTTTAATAATTTAGTTCAATATCCAATAAAAATATAGTATTAGAGTTATAAAACAATCATAAAGAATTTTGTTCTTGAATTAATACGATTTTAAAAATTCCCATAGTAATTTTTGTTGGGCAAAAATGAAAAATTTAAAGAAACTTTAATATCTTTATTATATATTTGTATATTTATATAATACTTTATCATAATCAATATTTATATTGATTATATTATACTTTAAAATATCTAAGCTATATCTCTAATATTCATAGAGATATAAAAGTTACTATAAGTACCTTTACACTAAAATTTTGGTGTAAGGTACCTGACCCGGGTCCCCATATGACCCGGTTCACCATAAGTTACGTTATAAAAAAATTCATATTATTAAATAATATTCAATTGAAAGCTTTTTTACCTTCTAAATCATAAAATATTGAAAACTCTGATTAAAAGGATATTTGAAAATATCCTTAACTTTTGGGGCTAAAAATGTATCCTTATAAAGAGGTTCTGCTGTAGTTCCCATTTAATCGCTTGCCCAGCATATTTCGTCAACAATTATACTTTCGAATTGCGTCTTCTCGGACGCCCCTCGCAAACGAAACGGACGCAAGTCCTAACTTCATGCAAGTGATCGATAGAGAAAACTCTCTCTCCGTAGCACGCTTTCTTGTCGTCATCGAAAGCAGGGAGACGAGAGAAATTACAAAGGACCCCCAGTGTTTTATTGTCCCAACATGGACGAAATCAGGTAAAGGACCCGAGCACGGCCATTGAGTTCATGCAACTTATCTTAGGTACATGGCATTTTTTCAACTGCACAAATATATATATATATATACACATATATGTAGCAGTTTCCCGAGAGAGGATATGGATGTGTGTGATGCCAAACGTCAACCCCTTCATATGTGACTGTATTACCTTGAGAACGTTTTTTACCCTACCCGTTGCCCTTCCGGAAGCAGGACAGAGACTTGGATCTACATTTGGCAGGTGACAGGACATTGAATGGTGGGGATTGGTACTATTGTGTGATAGTGGCTTTGCAGGACGTTGAACATTGCATGGAAAGGAATTAATTCACCGAGTCAGTGATACATTTGTTGTGTTCAAAGTCCGACCAAAAAGTAAGTATATGTGAAATAATATGCAACTGCGAGGTCGGAAAGTATGAAGAAATTTTTCCATGCATTATTACAAACTTAGCAAAGATGCCAAACCCTAGAAAGGCGAAATGAGGTAGAAAAATATCACGACACAATTTTGCGATGTCTTTTATCTTGGCGCCAGGCACGTAAAATTGGTTATGCAATTGTGCTTCCTTCCGTTCAAACTTCATGGGGGTTTCAAGTCTCAATTGTCCCGATTTAGATAATTCATGGCCGGTAGACTTCGATCGTCCTCTCGCTTTCGGCTCTTACGGACCTGGGCGACTGGATCTCAAAGATGCCTATCTCACTAGATACATATGTATTGTAGGGTACCTTACCTACTTCGGCCTTCCGCATCCATCCGTGACGATGTACTCCATATCTGCCGACATCTCCCCTCGAGGATATGTTTTATTAGACTAGTCTAAGATGATTCTTCGTACCACTCTTATTCCACTGATCAAGTTCCAGATCATTGTACCCCTTCATGAGGCAGTCCAGGCAAGCGAAGTATAGGTAGAGAAGCGGATATTTGACCACGACTGAGCATTCACCGACATGAATGAGTGACATGGTCGTTTGAGAATGGTCCGCTGAAGCATCTCCCCGTGTCGGAGAAACTGGAAAAGGGGCGGCGTTATCCACCACCAACGCACCCGAAGTGAATCATCACGACCACGACGGCCATGGTCAAATGAAGGGGTACATCAGCCTCAGCGTATGTGTATGTATCACTGTCTCCATTTCTCCTCAGAATATACGTGACCGCATGTTCAGCCAACCAAAGTAGTTATTAATAGATGGAACTGTGTTGTCAACGTAACGGAAGATGTGTTGTAGATGTTGCAGGATTGAAATCGATTGAATTTCTTCTCCATAATGGCATACATGCTTCCATTCCCTTCCTCCAGATTACCCGCTTCCATGTCGAGATCTTCCATCGATCCCCACTTTACACTTTTTTTTTTCTCTTCCATCCCTCCACCTGCCCTCTCACACAGACATTGCCAGCCATAAGTACCTCGCAGGTTCAAACCTAATAATGTAACAACCAATGATCTCAACCTTTATACTCATCACATTCACACTTAACCATCTCACCTAGCCTATCCTATGACTTCTGACATATGATCATGACCTTGATTTTTATCTTTAAAGACCTAGACTCCCACACTCTTGAACGGTTCACGATGAACGATTAAAGATTCAAGCTGTCAGCTTGCACCGTACTGTATCATTTGCATTCCGTTTTCATCGCTTATCCATGCTGCCAATGCGACCAACCAACATTTCGAAGTACATACGCATTCGGGAAAGCCGGACATTATCAGTGAGTGAGTGAGCGATAAAAGTCGGAGTCTCGGCCAATTTTACTATCTGGTTGAGGGCTGGGCAAGCTGGGTATGGAAAGATACACAGCTCAGCACAGCACAACACAGCACAGCACAGCACAGCACAATACCTAGGTATAATACTGTACAAACACAGTACCGTACGAACGCGTGCACATTGTTGCTTTCTAAAGTGGGCGGAAGAGGTTGATGGCTTGTGAGGGGGGCTTGGAGGACCTTTTGGCTTATTAGATGATTAAAGTTGGATGGCTTTGAAAAGAGTCGTATGAAAGCCCCTCCTTCCTTCCTTAACTTCTTCCTGCGCCGCTTCAGGTATGCTGAAAATGTAATAAAATGAGTATTAGTTTCGATGGTGGCTGATTCATCCATCCATTCATTCATTCATTTCATTGTCTAATGGAGAAATTGGGAGGTTCCAATCCGGCTTATTGGCACAGCGATTACTTCTTGATTGAATGAAACCTTGTTATTATTTCTTCTACTACTTGCTTTCTTACTTTCATTATTACTTTCATTACTTGGATTATCTATATTATTTATCTTATTTTACATATGTTATCAGGTATTTACATATATGTTTTACATTACTTACATTATTTACATTACTTCCTAGGTACTTACTTACATTACTTACATCACTTACATCATTCATCCGACACTCCTCCTCCTATACTCCTCTACTCCTCATATCCACCATCCATCTAACCTACATACATACAACTACCTACTCAACTCAACCAACTTAGCTCAAATCCAGATTATAGGTACAGACACTTATTACCATATCAAATCAAAATCAAATCAAAATCAAGTCAACTCATTTCAAACCAACCCAAATCAAACCAAATCCAATCAAACCAAGCCAAATCAATCAAATCACTCCTTCCTATTCTCAACCTTTTTATCCCTCGGAGAAAAAAAAGAGCTCACCGTACCCTCTTGTACCAATACCAATATACTTCCGTCCACATTACCGCAAAGAAGGGAAAGAAGGGGGTTTATCGTTATCGCAACCGATTTACATTACATTACATTCCATTCCAATTCTTTAAACCATACCGCATTTGAGCAAAGGGGCAAGTCGGCGGTCAGTTTTGTGTCGTGCATCAATCGTTATTCACTTGATTGTACCGTACCACATTCATTTCTGCACAGCAGCGATGCAAACTAGATGTTATTAAGCGTCTCCGTAAAGGGACTGAGATTTGTTTCTCTTTGATTTTGATTTCTGCTTTTCATTTTGATTTTTGATTTGATCTTGATTGTGTTAAGTTATTGCTATTGCTTGCTATTTACCACTCATTGTTTTGGCTTGTTTTTATTGCTCTCACACCGTACCTACCCCCCCTCCAATCGAAACCATGTCCAATTACCATGGAGATCACATATCGAGATCTAGATCCAAGGTCAAACCTGTTTTTAAAAAGCTGATACAAAGCGAAAAGAATTCACTAGATCTGGATCGCTCTGCTGCGGAACAACAAGATGCCCTCGGGATATTTGATTATGGTGCGGGATATAGTTCTCGCTCCTCTTACGACATCGCATACAACAGTCGAGAAGGAGGTAGAAGGGGTTTTCACGCTCGCTCAACCAGCGGCACATCTCAATTTTCAGCGACAACATCAAGCAGTGGCCCACGTTCTGGACCATTTGTACATCCTTTCCAGCAAACACCCAGACCTTACACTCCGCCATTAGCTGCTTCCTATCAAAACTCAATTCGCGAAAGTGAAGCAACAAACAGCAGCCCTGCACTTACCGAAGATGAGGATCAGTTACGGCATACTTTCCGTAGTACAGCCAATTTATCAAATCAAGCAAACTCTATGAGCAGTTCGGCGAATCCTCTCTTGCAGCAAACCCTAAGGATTCAAACAAAGCTACCCCCGACCTCCTCAAGACTTGGACTTGCGACGTCACGCACAAGTCTCTCCCTAACCCCTGAAGTACCCTCACCACTCGACACCATGTCACCTACTACACCAGCTATCCGGCGATCCATGGAAGGATTTCGAATTCGAAGTCGCAGTGATGTTGATAATCGTCTGCGATCGGAAACAATACAAGAGGCACGTCGCAAGTTCCAAGAGAAAGAAAGGGCCAAAGAAGAAAAGGCAGCGAGGGAGGAAATTCGTGCAATGGAGAAGAAACAACAAAAAGAGGCAAGGCAGATTGAAAGGGGACATCGTCGCTCATCTGCCAGTGACAACCTACCTACAAGAACAAAGCGTTCCAAATCTGACCTTACCATACATGAGAAAAGTGAGGGACTTTATGGCCAGAGTTATAATACTGCAACCATTTCTACCCCCCCATTCCTTACCGAGGAACAGGGTTCACCAGGAGGAAGAAGTCATACCACCATGTCAAATACCAAGAAGAAAACACATAGTGCTTGGACAAAACTCATGATGTGGTTAAGGACTAGGTTCTTGCGCCTGGGAAAGAAGACTAGCAGAAAATAACATGTATGTCTTGATCAATCGACATTCGGATAGAGATGTGAAGAAACCATACACCCACCTTACATTTTTATAACCGGGTATACCTCACACATATACCAACATCCTCCATTTCTCCATCCTCCATCTCCTGGATAAGGTTTCCTGTCCACTTTCTTACTCTCTTTAAAAAATAATTTTGGAATTCATTTTGTCCTCTGGACAGGCGTTAGGCAGGTTCAAATATGATTCATACCAGAGGACCGGCATCGAAATATTTCGACTGCTTTTGTTTTTTCCCATCACATGCGACACATCAGCGAGGCGTTTGGATCACTCGTTTTTTTAAGTACATTTAAAGTACTTCTTTCTGGGAACAGGACCTCTGGTTAGGGAGATTTTACATATGGGTGTTTTATGGGGTTTTGGTGCTTTGATCATTTTCCTTTTATTGCTGGGCGAAGCATCTTGCTTGCTCTTTGCATACACATGGAGGAGCTTTTGGTTTTTTAGGAAGTTTGTGTCTTTCTATACTTGGGAGGAAGGGTTTATGGGGTGTCTCTGTTCTTAGACTGGATGGGAATTGCCTGGGGACAAGATTTGATTTGCTTTTCTGGTGATGGAATAAGTGCAATGGTGATGGTGATGGTGATTGAGGGAAGAAGTGAAAATGAAAGTCAAAGTGGCTTGCATGCCTTCATGTAGCTAGCTAGCTATCTTTGGATAGGAGATTGTGGTATGCTTGGGATAGATAGGATAAGCACAATTAAGAAAACTTCCTTTTTACTTTTTTTACTTTATTTTACCTTTGGCTTGGTTTTTGTATTTGTGTGTGATTGAGTGTATGAGGTGGTGAGGTGGTGAAGTCGGTGAGTCGGTGAAATCGGTGAGTTGGTGATTGATTCAAATACCATCACGTGGGGCCATGCCATCACATTATCTTTTCTTTCTTCTCTGTGTCTGTTCTGTCTTCTTATATTACGAGTACACCATTCGATCTTTACAGAAACCATGGAGATAAAAAAAGGAAAAGAAGATGTCATAGATAAGTAAGTAAGTATATGATGATGGATGAATTATGAATCGCCAATACTAATCTAACACTTGGAGCTAAAATTGCACGGAAGTAATCTTAACCTTACAAAGTGGAAAAGAAAAACCAAACTATTTAATTCTTTAAGGTTAAACCCTCGTCTTCCATTCCCCATCCGGGCCCCCAAAAATTGATTGATAACCACTACCATCGCGGAACTCAATAAAGCCACTAATATATACGAAGCTTATTATACATAATTCTATGGTATGGTTGTGTGTGTGTATATATGTATGTAATTCTATACGAAAATAAAAAAAAATAAAAAGATCTTGATACCTATCCTCATCCTCCTCCTCCTCCTAATATTCCCTCCCCATACGTCCAGACCTCCAGACCTCCAGACCTCAAGACCTCACCGTAGCATTCCAAGCCGAATACCTCACAATCTGTCGAAAATGTCCATAAAGACCAATACAACTACCTAAAATCAAATAGAAGGGATATAGAAGCGTAAATTTAAGCATCATGCGTTTAGTTATGAATTCGGAGAGGACGAAGTAGGTTATTGCGAGACTGCCGATTAGACAGAGGGTTCTAGTGGAGGAGGGGAGGGGATTAGTGTTTTGTTTTGTTTTGAGGGGGGAGGTTTGGGATGAGTATGAGGGGAAGGGAGGAGGAAGGAAGGAAAGAAGGAAAGAAAGAAGATATTACGAACCCAATAATAAATAACCATTTCGAAGCTGGAAATTCAAAGAAAACAAGATTTTTCACCTGATTGCCTGTTTTCGGAAACCCGGTAATGAGAAAACTGAGCATGAGACATGTATATTGTGATACGAGATAATAGCTCAATTCCCTAATCAACAGTAAAGAGAGGAGACCAAAGCGGGTGAGGAGATTCCGTTTCTTGTGTGGTGGTGATTTTTTGTACGCGAGGACGCAGTGGCGATAACTTGCTTGGCTCCAGCCTTGGGCCCAGCGGAGTCGCTGTTTGAGAAATGATTGGATGGTTGTGGGGGCTAGTTCGTAGGATATTACGTTGGGTTCGTGGATGCAGGTTGCGCCTTGTTCGAGGGCGCGGAGGGCAGAGTCAATGTCTTCTGTTAACATGCTTGCGTCCATTTTTAGATCACGGAGGAGATTGGCGCGCCAATAGCCGTTGGATCCTATGGGATGTTAGAGATGGTAGAGGGGATGTATAATGTGAAATATGGGTTGGGGCGGGGAGAAGAGGGGGAATGAAGTATATTTACCGGTGAATAGACCATATCCGAATAATGCAGCTCGGCCAGGATGTGATGTAGCATAAATCTTGTCGAATTCTACCGCGATCATACCCGTCAAGAAGGTAGCCTTGGAATTCTGAATCACACATCGTCCTTGAACGCAATCGATATCTTCATCGGCCATGAACCGCTCGACTGCCCATCGCGGTCCATAAGGGTGGGAATAATGATCACAATCATACAAGGCGATGATTTGTGCTCCGGTATATAGGGTGAAGAAGTAATTAAGATTATGTGCTTTGGAAGTCGAGTCTGGTACTTTGATTATTCTCAATCGGTCAATTTTCGCAGCTAGGTCGTTCATTTCAGATTCGACGGGCTCGATAGCTTTAGGCGTGTTGTACAATACGTTGATCCGAATCTTATCTTCTGGATATACGATATGGCCTAAAGCGTAATGAATCCTATCCATGATGATATCTTGCTCGTTGGGAAGATATGCGACGATAACAAGATCCAGCATCAAGAGTTGATCACCGGGTGTGGGAAATTTCCATCCATTTTTCTCCACGTCGTAGAGTGCTTTCCTCGCAATTCTGTTAGGCTTTAGGCTACATATGGCTTCCATGACGTTCATAGCTGCTGTGTAGGAATTCGTGGAAAGATAAATGAGCCAGAAAATCTCTATCAACTTTGGTGTACAAAACATGTAAAGACATGTTGAGAATATGAAATAGGAGATAATTAGGAGGAATGGAGTCCAATCCAACAATAAAGCTGAAGCACTAGAGGTAAGAGTGCGTAGAGAGACAGGTCTTGAGGAACTGATTAGCTTCGACATCGTGTGAGAACAACAGAGAACCGAGGGTATTAAATTTGGGTAAGAAGAGATGAGGGAAAGGAATTCGTGAAGGATTAGAAGGATATCAACAACAGAAAACACCGCCCGTCTATTTTGCACTACGAAAGAGATTCAAAACCGTGAACAAGATTCATCTCGATGAATTCTTGGTTTAATCCATGAATAGCATCATAACCAAGCTGATCAAACTATTGAAAGCAGGTGGTGGTCCGCAACATTGCTTACTTGTTGCAATTAGAGCATCCGAATATTGAGAAGATAGAGAAAATGATATGTCATGTCAAATCCGTAAGAGACTTGTTGTCTTAAAGCTCAACACAGATGATCTAGACTACTAGATATTTCTGCCTCTCTTGAATGGCAAAAGATGTCTGGTACTGGTTGTTCCAAGCCATTTAATAAACATAGAGGTTCACTTTAGTAGGTAGTAAAGCCTCGTCTCACTATATAAGTGAATAGGTAAAAAAAAAGTGTGTGTTGGAAAATTGATATTCACGGGTAAGAAAGTCATAAATCTAAATTTATCACTGACTGGAAGAACCCATCGGAAGCTAAAATGCCAATGGATGAGCCACCGAAGCCACCGAAGCCACCGAAACCCCTATCGCGCTAGGCACGTGCGTGGATGCAACTTTCGGTGGAAGCCAAATGTTTTTCTTCGACCACTCGTGAAGCCTGCGAAATTCGCAATATCCGCTGTACTGTCTAAGAAGCCCTTGGTGAAAAGGAAGTGACTTCAGATTTCATTCCCAGTCCTCTTAAAAAGCAAAAGGTAAATAAGACATGATGGATTGTGTGTGTGGTCGCCCCTCTCAGCTCTCGAGCTCGAGGAGGACCTGGGCATTTGAATTTGACACCCACGACAACTTATGGACATGCGTTTTTAAGATTTATCTTGTGGAATCCTTTTGACAAGTTGAAGTCACGACGAAGGTAACCTCGAAGGATTTTTTTATCGTTATTTGTTACTGTTGTTATCGACCATGCACACCCTTTCCATCCTGTCTTTACTCTTTACCATTTCATTCTCTGTCTATGCACAATCTTCTTCTGTCCCTATTGTTTCGTCGGATGGTGGTTGCTCGTGTGGATATTATGATATCGTGAATGGAAACCTCTTCACAGAATCTCTAATAGTGTATTTCAATGAAACCGATACTCTTCCCGACGACTTTATACTTCAGTCATACGAAAACAGATATGAGAAGGATTACAACAGCATCTTTCGACAGGGTTCTAATCCTACAAACATCAACTTTCTTAATACTTCGTTATTCACGTCCGATAACGATGAGTCCTGGTCTCTACCTTCATCCAGATCACGTTCCTCACGACAGATCTCGTCAAACTCCCCGCACCAGAACGTTTCATCTACGAGCGGCCGAGGAGGCGAGAACTCTTCAATTGCGAATGATCCCATATCATTGCCCGCACCGTCTGGTAGGCTTTTCACGAAGTCCCTTAAATTATCAGTAGATCCTCCGAACAGTGATCACTTGGTAGCAGGTGGTGGCATCCGAACTGTGAGACAGGATATCAAATATGGTTCAGCACGTGCTCATCTTCGTCCTTCAAATCAGGGAGTTGGGGGGACTTCACTCTCAATGATGTTTCGATATAATGATACAGAATCAATGGAACTCAATATCATGAACACCAACCAAAATTCGACTTCTTGGGTCACAAGTTTGGTTCATTCGGAATTTCCAGATCCATCACTTGGCACAAACTTCAGTACTTTTGCCCGGAGGAACACATCGCTATATGACTACAACGAGTTTCGACTGGACTGGACGGAGAGTGAAGTTAATTGGTATATTGGAAGCGTTCTTGTTAGATCAATTTCGAAGAAGAATAATTCCGTACCATCAACTCCTTCGCCCTTCTTTATCAAGCATTGGTCTACAGGAAATCCATATTCGATGCAAGGCCCACCTATCTCTATCTCAGATGCAAATATTGGGTGGATACGACTCTTTTTCAATTCGTCATTGATGAATTCTACAGACCATGCGAATTTCGATGCGCAATGCAACCTTACTGTCGCATGTTCAATGGATGATACAACTCTACGGGGTTCCTCGCCTTTCCCGTCAGCCGCTTCAGATCCATGGGAACAGCGTGTTGCTCGTGGCACACTTCGGTGGGTGGCTATTTGGTTCAGCGTAGGCTCTATAGTGGTTACTCTGACAGCTCTGGTGAATGCTCTTCTTAAGCTCAAGGTTTTCAAGAAGAAAGAGGAGGATGTCCAACACGTTCCAGAAGATGATAATAGTGTTATGAGCCCTCCTTCTTCACCCTACACACACTACAGAAACGCAAGCTTGACTCCGGCACCTTCATATCGGGCGAGAATCGAATCATATAATTCAGAATCATCTACATTAATAGCTTCATTCAATTTTTCATCCGCAAGCCATTCAGTTTCTGCCGGACGAGGCTTGAGTGGCATTGGTTCTACTGATCAGATATACAGCAAAGTTGACCCCGGATGGGATACTCGTGGAAGTACTTCAGCCGAGAATAGTGAAAATGCAATGTCTATCAATGAACTACCTTCTAACCAACCTCACTCGTGGCCCAACTCGCCCGCCGCCAGCCGATTCGATTTTAATCTCAATGAAAAGTCTAGACGACTCTCGGGGCTCAAAAATACTGCCACTGTGGGTGCGTTAGACAATCTAACACTTGATATCGAATCGGACGTCATAGAACCACAGCATCAAGAACATGACCAAACTTATATCGATACACCTTCAGATGGACAAGATGCCACAAATGTATTTCCAACATCGAAATTCTCAACAATTGGAAGTGCAACCCCCATAGAAAACAGTCAAAGAGTGGATCACTTGGCCGGTCTTATCACAGTCGCAGCAATCAACGTAACTGTCCTTCACTTCTGCCTAACCTTCGTACCGGCCGTCATTGCTCCTGGTGCGTTTGCACACTATCACGCTGAGATATGGATCAACAAAACCATCGTACCATTTTTCCTCAATCAAGGAGCTCTCGGTCTCTTTTTTACAACCTCCGCTCGATTCCTCATTGCACCTTTTCTACGGGATGGAGATCTTGCTTCTATATCTCAAAAGATAGTCGGTCGAATATTTCAAATCATGTTACCTGTCCTCGTGTTCGTCTTTCTAGAATACTTTCTCATTCTATCGGGAGCAACATATTATCTTCCTTTCTTGCCATCAATTACATGGAGCACGTGGCCCTACGTCACGCCCTTTCCGCACATCGGATATCTCCTCAACGAAGTTATCGCACTCGCGTACACAATCCCAAACGCAGTTCCTCTCATAACTTTCAACTACTGTACCGGTGTTCTTTGGACCATTCCTGTAATAATACAGGGATCATGGACAACACTTCTCGCCATCCTTATGATAACTTCTATTCCAAGCCCAAGCAAACGCCTCCCTTTCTACTTTTTTTCCCTCCTCATAAACTGGTATTCGCTATCCTGGTCTTCCTTCTTTTGGGTCGGCATTCTACTCACCGATCTCGAACTTACTTACCATGTTCCAAAATACCTGCACAAGCATCCTCTCATATACTATCCTCTTATTTTGATCCTCACAATTCTGGCCCTTTCAGCCCTGAGCGCAGATACTTTCAACCAATGGCTAAATTACAGCATTATAGCTAAAGAGACGCTCATACATCCTGACCCAAACACAGGTCTTCCGGCTACTATTACTCGGAATTCCGGATACCCGGGCTATCCAGGGTATTGGGTCCCTCATTTTAATGGTCTCATCTTCTGTACTGTAATTCAATGCCTCGCATCTATATCACCATTCGTTCAGTCATTTCTTTCTGCTAAACACCTCATGCTCTTATTCCCTCACGTCTTCAGCATGTATCTATTCCACGGTATGATATTTTGGTCCCTTGGTGCTTGGGTCTGTATTACGCTCAATAGCATCCTACCGTATTGGGCGGTACTAATTGTGACGGCCGTGGTTTGTTACACGGTGTTATTTTTATCATTACCATTATTGTCATTGATCGCAGGGTTATGCGGAAAGGGGTTAGCTGGAGATATCAAGAGAGATTCAATAGAAGAGCCATTACGGGGAAGGCCAACTTTAACACCATTTGGGAGAGATTGGTTGGACCGGAACGGGATGGTTGATGGAATTCCTGTTGTGAGTGGTGCGGCCTCGATTGGAGAGGGTAAGGTTGGCAATACGGGGAAATGGAAGGAGACGGTGAATGACGTAGAGATACGGGTTATCGAGTGTGAAGAGGGAGTTCTGCCAGAACCTGTTATCGGTCCCGCCAACAAAATGTCGAAGGGCAAGTTCGCCGAGGGCGAGGTGCATGTCAAAGGAAACCAGATTATTAAGGCATGAGAAATGATGGAGGGTTCTTAGTTGTTTTTGTAATGGTGGTGGTTTTCCGCGGGCAACGTTTTTACCCAAAGTACAAAATATTTCTCTCCCGAGCAAAAACTTAATCTCTTCAAAATATTAATTATTTATTACTAAATCACTTTTCAAATATTAAAACTTAATCTACGCCTCTAAACTAATGCGAACATTCACAAAATGGAAAGACTTTAAGGTTGGCGCCAGAAGATATTGTCTCGTTATCGACGCCACAAAAAGTTGGGCTCCATTAATTTTCAGAGCTTTGACATGATCTTTCGGATCCAAGACTGGAAAGATTACCCCCCTTTTCTTTATCCGAGACAAATCTAGCCAAGTCTCGGAAAGTGTTTTTTTACATGAAACATTACAGCTCACATGGAAGGCGTAAGATAGTCCGAACAGGGTCTCCAATAGTGTAGATTTCGGATTAGATTATTAGGGAACCTGGTTACTGGAATACTCACGCTGAGTAAGTATCAAAGCTTACTGCAGGTAAATATCTGAAGTCTCCTTTAGAAATCCTTTTTTTTTTTCAATCAGCAGTGAATTGCACACCTCTCGAGTTTGGGGATCCGCGTCGCCTATAGCGAGTAAAGTTCGGAAAGCCATCAAAACTGATTGCGATGACCACCATGAAATCGCCTTTCCTGCCACCACCTCTAAGTACCCTTCAATCGACTTACCTTTTAGGCCTTCGCGGCTTTCTCATAACGCAGAATTTCCTATGGACATTCCTACAAGCATTTGTTCCTGCCACGGTTAAGAGTAATATCGTTACATTCCCTCCAGACACGCCGAACTATCAAAACCTTATTCGCAAGATTCTCTCTCCAATTTTCTGGAATGAATCGCTCATATATTCATCATTTATTTTCTTATCTGCAAGAACACTTTGTATATCCTTCATTAGCTCTCCAACAAAACAAACCATCACATCTTCCATATTCCGACGATCGTTCCGCCTTATAATTCCAACTATCTTCTCCCTTTCGCTTATCACTCTGCTTTCGCACACTACATCTACCGATCACTTTACCACCCTATTCATAACACGCACCGCGAACGCCAGTATCCAAACTCCCTATACTCTTTCCTCACCTGTTCCCCTCACCCTCTTCAATTCCATCTTCACTCTCTTCCTCTCCACTTCCCACACACCTTTACACGAACTATCCGCGGTCCGCGCATTCCCTTCAGCAACCTTATCAATCCTTCCAATCCTCTACTCACAATCCTACACCCTCTATATCACCACCCTCATAATTCCCTACACTCGACCCCTCTGGCGCCTCAAATACTCCCCCCTCTTCCTCTTCACCGCCTACTGGGTATCCTCCTACTCATTCATATCAATCAGCGGCCTCCTCCTCACCGATTCCCTCCTCCTTCCTAATTCTCCCCTACTCCTCCATTCCAAAACCGGCTTTTCATTACCAAAACAACTCACGAAGAAACGAGTTCCATCTTGGATACTCTACACTTTCATCCTTTTAATTGGAGTCAGTCTCCAATATTTCTACACCACTTCTAATTCCGAAGTCAAAACAGCAAATGCAGAATTAAAAGCCCATACCGATATTTATGGTTCTTCGGGTGGATTAAACAACACTCCAGATTTGCAGGAACAAACGCCCAGAATCGCCGATTGGATGATTTTATGCGGAGGATTTTTCTTATTGGAGACGAGGACGGGAGTTCAAAATTTATTTAAGAATACTGTGATTATTGCTCTTGGAAAAAGAAGTTTAAGTAAGTGGTTATTTTTCGAAGTGTGTGTGAGTTGTTGAGCTGCCTAGCTAATGGTTGTATTTTATTATATAGGTTACTTTTTGACGCAATCGGTTGTGGTTTATTCGGCTGCTATTCCATTGTATCTTCATCTTGTCGTGGATAGAGATGTTTCGGATATAGGGGCTACTTGTATTTGTTTTGTGGTTTCAGTGCTGGGGACTCTGGTGTGTGGAGAGGTATTTTATAGGGGGGTGGAGATTCCGAGTTTGTGGGCGGGAGTGTGGAGTTGGGGTTGGATGAGGAAATGAGGAGAGTGTGCTCTATTGGTTGTTGAGATTATGTGTTAGCGGATGGTGTATGTAAATGTAGAGATTTATGGTATTGTTTACGTCTCCCGTCTAATTATTGTGTTAATATGGCCTGAAGTTTTTATTGTTTCTGACTTGCTTCTAGCTTGGACATGAACATTTTTCGTCTCATGTACCTAGGTTCGATGACATGATTGTGCAAGATGATGATTTCAGTTCAACCAACAGAACAACAGTATCTGATCCTAACTTGACAAGAGCGGGACGAGAATAGAAAGGACTGAGGAATGAAGTGAATAAGGAAGGAACTTTCAAGAAGAGAACCATGGCGCTTGAGGATACGATCAATGTATTTTGTAAGACTTATAACCTTACAATCCATTTAGATATTTCAAAGTATGATCAGAATCGAGTGATAAATGATATCACTCTTGTAGTAATTAATCCCCCATGTTTTTTCTTCTTCTCCATTTTGCTTCAGTTCAAAGATTTGCAGACACAGACCTCACTTATGAATATGACCACTTGAACTGATCGATGAATGATGAAAAAAAAGGGCGTTGGTATTTGGTACAACCAATGACAATCTAAAAATAAATACCAACAACATTTGCCCCAATTTCCCAAACAATATACTCCAAGCAATTACTTTATTAAGACCAAAAAAAAAAACCGCCGAGAAGGCACTCCATAGATATACCCCGTAAAGACACCCGAAAAACTCTACCTATCCCACCAAGAACCAGCAAGAACCACCAAGGGCAACCGAAGACCAACACCGAAGACCAGAAAGAACCACCAAGAACCACCAAGGACAACCAAAGACAGAAGCACCGAAAACCACCAAAGACAGAAGCACCGAAAACCACCAAGAACCGCAGACAAGCATCATCTCTACTCAAGATGACTATGAGTTCCAAGCAGAGGGGGTTTGCCAATTCTCAATCCCCCAACCTGTCGTCTCTTCAATGTCATCGTGAGCCTCGTAAAGACGACGTTGTCTGCTCATTCTCGACGGAAATCTGAGCTTCTGGTACAAGTCGACGATCATCTCCTCGCCCGAGTCCGACACCCTCAAAAGGTCTGGGAGCTTGTTGGCCAGCACCCAAAGCGTCCACGCGGCATCGTTGCCAGCGTTGTGCTCCCATCCAGGCTGGACGGTAGGATCGTAGCCCCAGACCAGGTTAAGGAGAATTCGGCCGTTCTTGCTTCCCGGCTCGAGATGGATCGCCTGGGTATCAATGGCGTCCGGGAAGAAACGGTCGAAGGCGTCGATCCCCGCCTTCTCCAAAAAAGCTTGGTCATTCTGAATGGCATGACCAACCAAGACCACTTGTCCATATTTGGACTCCTCCTCAATGAGCTTCTTGATCAGCCCATTGACCTTGGCGAGCTCGACAAACTCGGTGCAGCCGTATTGAAAGGCGACCTTTTCACCTTGTTTGAGCTTGCCAACCCTGGTCCTGTACTTTTTGAATTCCTTTATAAAAATGTGGCGGAATTCGGTGCCAGCTTCCGAACACGGATCCTTCGCGTAAAGGACCGCGTTGTCTCCGGTTGCGCGGAGGATTGAGATGCCAATCTGGGTTGGCGTCGAGCGAGGATAAACCTTGCCATTGGCAAAGCAATTGAACTCGTGCGTGGTTGCCTCCAAGTCGATGGAGACAAAAACGTATGCCTTGACAGGCAGGTTTTTGTCTGCCACCTCATTGATGGAGGTGGAAGCCATTGGCGCCAATAGCTCATCGACAGAGGAGGCGGAGGAGGAAGCGGCAGCGGGAGGAGAGGACCAGGAGGAGTAAGAGGATGAGGAAGCGGGAGGAGAGGGGCGGGAGGAAGACGAGGAAGCCGGAACGGGAGGAGAGGACCAGGCGGATGAAGCGGGGGCGTGGGTGGAGGACCAGGGAGAGGAGGAGGAGGATGGGGAGGTGAAGGAGGAAGCGGAGGGGGCAGCGACAGAAGAGTAGGAGCGGCGTCCAGACATCTTGAAATAAACAAAAGTATAAAAATAAAAAGAAGTAAAAGAAGTTAAGTTAATAAATGATTGATCTTGAGCAACTAAGATCGGACAATCAATAGATCAGTGATAAAGATTTAAAAAGTGTGACTTCTATGAATGATTAAAAATGATCTGAAGATTGTAGGCTGAAGAAAAAATAATCTCTGGAAGGAGAGAAGTGCTTCTTTTATACGTCTCTCTCCTCCAGTATTGTTGGTGCAATCTGGCACGGTCGAAGGTAGTGTGTAAAAACTTTTCGAGACTATACTTTTTTGAAAATTAACTTTTATCTAGAGTTCTTACTATGATGAACGATAGTTCTTAGAAGACGAGCTAGGAGATATAAATTCATACTAGTACTAGTATTTCGAAGTGATTGAAAACGTGCGCTTCGGGGGTGGTAAGAGAGGTAAATCGCTTAATTATGTATACTATATTCAGCAGTAAAGACTGTAAATCAGTATGAAGATAACCTTGATAGTCGAACGCGATTTATACTCAAGAGGCATACTCGTCATTGAAATCCATTTCAAGAAGCTACATGACTGTGCGAAAGATGAAAAGAACTCAGGACATTGGGCGAGATTCCAAGATTCGGAAATTCATCTCCGTCAAATTGAAGGCTAGTTCATAAGCCTACGAGCTAGGAGCCGTTACGCGGTCAAACTAGTAAACATTCATGACTCTTAGTGAAAGTATGTCTTTAGCAGTAACCCCATTGAGTCCTTAAAAATCAAGGCAGCCATAATACCAGATATACCAGATATACCAGATGGGAAAGGCTAGATCATAAAAATGAACGAAGTATGCGAAACTTGACGATCACGAAATCTTCGCGCATATACCCAAGAATCTAAAGAGTGCCCGGACTGCAGGTTATTTCCAGTGATCTGCGCATTCACTCAGTCGACATGAAAATATTTAGGCAGGGGCGTTTGAATGAATAGCTACTAGACATGTCATCAAGATTTATCAGAGTCGATCTTTCAAAGCTAGGCAGAGGAGAAACTATCATCTGGACCAATTCAAAAGTTAATAGAAATTGTAATAGTCCGGATGCGTATCCAATAATGAGATATCTCAATCGTTGGCATCATTTGAAAACTGGAATTATTAAGGTTGCGAGTCATTTGAAAACTGTAATTATTTGTGAGGTTAGGAGCCACTTGAAAGCTTGAACCATTTAGAAGAATGAGATATGTCTCTAATGTTGAGATCGTCTACCTCAGGAGAGCGATACTGACGGTATGACTGAAACATTTTCAAAAGCCCATAGCTGCCCAAATAATGAGAGACTTTGGTCCAGCACCGCAGCCTGGAATATTCTGAACTTAAGGATGTGTGATATCATTGAATATGTCATTCATGAGTGGATTATTAGAAGGATGAATGTTGAATGGAAGAGAAATTTAGTGACTGACTCGTGTGTTCTAAGATGAATGGATGCTCATTCAGCCCTAAACTGAAGCTTTTGAGACCTGTAAGCTGATCATTGAGATCATTGTGATGTATAAAAAAATTTCACAAAGACAGCAAGTCTGACAAGTCAGCTTAGATAATAGAAAAATTTGAGAGTTATGAAAGGTACCAAACTTGGCAGTCGCCGTCAGATCTTCCAGAATGTAAATTGTGTGGATATTCGTATCAGATTAAAGGGAATTAAGGTAATGGAATAGAAATGATTCTGTGCACTCCTTTCTTTCAGACCCACCATTCTAGTAACTCCGTGCAATCCAATCCTCTCATCCTCCCATTACTATATCCTATTCTACATATCTAAATATTAATGATGTTCATTATGGGCGATACATCCATTCCCTTTCATTGAAAACAATTTCGAATTCAACTTTGTCGAATGTTCCTACTGCGGCATACAAGTCGTGCATTCCTTCCAATCCAGTGATGGGAAGATCTTCGATAGCATCGCCCTCTTCATGAAGATTCCATCCACCATGCTTTTTGCCATCTCTGGTAAAGAAAATTTCAACGTTGATGAGAGTTTTAGCCGTGGTTTGTGCTGGCCCAGAATCATATGCAGGAGGACTACTGATATTTCGTGGAGTGAAAGTCATTCCAATGCCGATAGTCTCGCCAGCTTGGAATTTACTTGTAAAGTCCTTACCACCCCATAGATCATTGACATATTTGTGACCATCATCTCCGTGAACGCCCAATGACCCTCGATGCCAACCAGGCAATCTGAAAGTTGGATATGGCTGTGCAACATATCCTAATCCCAAAGTGATTTCCCCACGATTTCTATTTGATATCTTGACCTCGTAGTATATTGTTTTGCCAATTTCGGTTTGTAGAGGCGAATGCGCGTACACGGAGTACAATGGAAGCGTAGAAATAATACATGAATCTTTGCTGTTTGACTTTGTCTTTCCAGTCCAAACACCCTGTCGCAGACGTGAAAGATCACCATTGTAAGACCTGGGCTTAATGACGCCGATATTTCCGGCATCAAGTGCTTCTAGAGCAGCTTGTGGGAATTGTACTGGCGGCCCCAAAGGGTTCTGCTCACACCATGCTTTTCCCTGTAGTGCCTCTTCTTCTGTAGCGTTGTTTGCATCGCTTCGTTGATATCCCATAGAAGGAGGCGGCGGCAGGAGAGATGTGTCGGGGACTGCGGTCTGCCAATCATGATACGGCGCTTGAGATTGCGACGGTGGTGGGCCCAAAGGAGGGGCATATTCGTCGGAAGGTGGGGGACCGGCCGGGGGTGCATATTGCTCGTTATAAAGGTCACGCTTTTGCGACGGTGGTGGTCCCGCTGGAGGAGAGTAAGATTCGGTTTGTGGCATTTTGATGGAGCTCTTTCCTTGAGGTACTGCGTTGAGTGGTCGTGAACTGAGATTGTCGGTGTCGAATCCCGATGGTGCTCCGCCTTTCAATCTGCTTCCGAAACACATATTCAAGGAATTTCTGGAGGTTGTGGTGAATGAAGAATCAGCAATCAATGGTTATAGTATGAAATCGTTGGTTTCATGATTTGATTCACAACTTGTGGTGTAGGGCTGTGCAATGATGGCATGGAGTCATATGGATCGAGTAGCGTCTCCCCAAGCGCCAAGTAAGCGCGGTCACGTCTTCCACCATCTCATTGCCCTGAACAAATATCAACACAACACTGAAATAGCCTGATACATTATATCAACTACATTTGTATTGTTGTTATCTCGAAGGCCTAGATTTCCGTAGGAATTATCCTCTCTTGGAAGAGATAGGGGCTTTCGGTATCTTCCGAGCATTTTTGCGTCAAAGGATATTCTCTCCTTTGACACGTCCGAATCTACTTACGAGCTGATAAGCTCTGATGCTAGAATATTGAACGACCTTTGGCTTTAATAGCCAATTAAGCAACTGTTGTAGGGTAATGAATTGCTTTATTGCTTGGCAACTTCCGTTGAAAGAAATGCATTTCACTCATAACTTTTTAACATAAATTACTACTCCCAGCAGATAGAGCTATAGCCATAGCTACAGCTCTTGGCCCGCCAAAAACTAATGTCATGGCGTCAATTCACTCTTCCTCGTTCAGGGTATCAGTTCATGTTAGTATATGGTAAATTTATCAGGGATACAGTGAAGCTTACAGTACCAATTCCAGTATCCCGACTGTGATGATTCGGAATTTCCCACATTCCAACAGCTTCTGCGCAACCAAGATGCTGCTGCCGATCTGATAGCTTTAAAGGCTGCGTCTTTACCATGGATTGGTCCACCTAAAGGGGGCTTCGTCATCAATGACAATAGATATTTCCGCACTTATGTGAATGCTACAATATTTGCACAAGTAGATGCCTTTGGGAAAGCTACCGGAGCCTATGAGGTACATGGGGATATTCTCAAGAAGTATCTCGCCATGGGCGAAGATCGAAGCAAGTTAGGCTGTCCGGTCACAGATGAATTGTGGAATTCTGACCGTAGTTGTCGATTCAATAACTTCACATCAGGTGCAATCTATTTCAATTCCAAGACCGGCACTTACGTGGTGAATGGTGAAATGTATAAGAAATGGATGACTATGGATGGAGCTGAAGGGGTCATGGGTTCCCTATTTCTGACATGAGCATAATAAATATCTTAGTTCCACGCTTCCTTACTACAGGCACTTTCATATCGAAATACTAGTTATGCTTGACTTCAATGTTGAGCAGGTTACTAATTTGCCTATGTGAAGGAAACATTGACGCCTGGGGGAGTGACTCGCTTCAATATTTTCTCACACGGTGGTGCTATATATTACACTGTAACTCGAGGGGCATTCTGGATTCATGGAGATATCTACAAGAAGTGGATGGCTTGTGGTGGTGAGACGGGCGAGCTAGGATACCCTACGTCAGACGAGAAATTTGCATCCGATGAAGTCTGCCGTTTCAACAAGTTTTCTGGTGGCGGTGCGATATATTCAACACCAGAAGTGAGCAATTTGAATTCTTTGATGTTGAATATGCTAGTCTTCAATTTCAAAGTCCTCATTTTCTATGTTCGACTTGTTTACTGCCATCGCTGAAGTTTCTCGTCTTGTTGCAGATGACTTGACATGGCAAGCAATTACTAACAGCTGATGTTCTCTAGTACGGCGCCGTAAAAGTAGGTGGAAATATTTACAAGAGGTGGATGGCGCTTGGTGGAGACAGTGGGTATCTGGGTAACCCCATAACCGACGAGATTCCCGGTAAATACAATACTTGTTATAACGACTTCTCTGGTGGCTCAATATGGTGGCATAATTCTATTGGCAGCTGGGAGTTTTCTGGAAGGGAAACAAATTACAACATCAACATTACCGATATTCTGATTAAGGAGCTCCGCTCTGCACGGGTAGACACTCTGTACATTACAGTTTCTATCGCCACCCTATCCGCAGGAGTACAATCTACTGCTCTCGCCCTTGGTGAAAGCTCAGCTGGTTTCGTATATCCCAGCTTAACACTTCATAATTGCCCAATTGGAGACGAGGAAACAGTAACATTTACATACCTCATCGTGCACAACGACTCCAACGACCGAGCAGACGTTCTCAAAAAACTTGAGATAGCCATCCACAAATTAGGCACAGCAGCCGTAGAAGAAGATAAAAATGCTTTGCGGTACAGACGCAAATCTTCAATCGGAGACGCTATTGGTGCAGCCCTAGGTCGAGGTCCCGTGCCTGTAAGCGAGCCCGCTGTTCGTCCTTTTGAGGGATGGGCAAATAGTGGGGGTCTCGGGATGCCATTTTTGAATTCTGATGGTGTGGTTGCGGCGGAGGTCGTAACGCTGAAAGGGTAGCGATGTGAAGGCTCATCTCATCGTGGGGAATACGTGGAAAGTTAATGATAAGCATTTGGGCACAGGAGCTCCTTCATGGTGCGGTGCTATCTCACAATATAATGTATTGTGGAATGTGGAATGTGGAATTCTCGTGAATTTAGTGCGTAGGATTGCTACATACTGCAGGTTCGTTGGTCGGTTGATTGCTTGCTTGGAGCGCAATTTTCAAGGGTTTGGGAGTCGGGTCTGCTGCTCTATCTTTTTAAAGGAGATAATAAAATTATAGCGTGTGATAGATTGAATAACTATTTGTCCGTCTCTGATAACAATATCCCAAGTTCGTTTGATATTTGGGAGAAGTCTTCACATATTAACATCTTACAATCTCAGCTGAATAGTGAACCGAGAAGTAGGTATTAATCCATCACAATATAAAACTTTCCTTCTATTATTCGATTAGAGTAGATGTGTCCTTCAAGTAGAATAAAATCAGTAGATGAAAGTAACTACTGGCCTAAAGTGAATACTACAGTAACAATGTATATATAAATCATCGAAATTTTACAGGAGAGCAATAAAGGGGACTGTCTCATTAGTCTTCTTATCAATACAACACAATCTCAAGGATTATTCCATACATAAGGTTATAACCGATCACACACATGAAAAATTTCATTTCGAAAAAGATTCCGATCTATCTATCTAATTATAACTAATGTTAAACACTACGAGAGTATTCCTTAGACCCTCATCTTGCATCTCTATCATGCTTCTCATCTCTAATTCTCCCGCGAATAAGAACTTACTTTCCATTCCCATTACCATTCCCCTTCCCGTCCCGATACGCTACATCAATATCCTTCTCATATCTCTCAAAAATTGCTTTTCGATTCAATTTTGTGGTTGCAGTTACTAATTTCTGGTTCTCGTTAGCTTTGTTCGCTTCACACCACCTTGTCATTGGTAATTATATTTTCAAATAAGCCAACTCCCGTCACATACGACCATAGACTGAAGAGAATTGGGCATCCCGTCCGCTCTGCCATACACAAGCTTCAGATCGGTGGATTAGTAGTTGGGTGGGTGACCACCAGCGAATCCCCACTGTTGTATGTTTATTTGAATCTATTTTTGCATGGGGGGTTTTTCTTTGGGTTCTTTACTTGGAACACGGAAGATGAAAATTTATACTCACATTGATGGTTGTCCATTCCTCATCTGCTATTACAACACCTTGAATTATTTCTGTTGGTACGAGAAGGACACGGAAGACGTAGCACCCACGGATTGCGTAGGTCCTGTATGTCTAATTGTATTCTGTCTAAAGAGCTAGCTACATATTGAAAGTAGTAAGTCTTATATAGACTTACTGAAAGAGCTAGTCTCTTTCGCATTCGCTTAGGGCTTTATTACAGTAGCTATATTACAGTGGTAATTGAATTGAAGTCATTCACTTCGTTCACACAATTTCCATACTGGCTAATCCAGATCTTTTTCCTATGGCCTGCAACTGCTTCAATACCTCACGACGAATTGATTCATTATGCACGAGATCATCGATACCATGACCATCTACTCCAGAGACTCGGCGAGCTTCTTGAGAGCCGGTTCGGCAGGAACGATGATTGCGATGGAGTGTGTTTCACTGATCGAGGCGTAAACGCATATATTTGCTACTATGGCTGCGGCTCGGTAGACTGACTCTAGCTATTATTGAACTATGATTAGCACACTATACAAATATCTGTAAGGTATGATGGGCAGTATACCTTTTCCAAAGCGATATACTCTCCGTTCATCGTCTTGACCAAATTTTTCTTTCGATCAATAATCTTCAAATGTCCATTCTTATCCCACTCACCAATATCCCCAGTCTTGAACCATCCATCTGGAGTAAGCGCCTCGTTTGTTTCAATAACGTTATCATAGTATTCGGACATGACGCTAGGGCCTCGAATCCAGATTTCTCCTTGTTGAGGGATGTTCGTGGCAAAGTAGCCTGCATCGGGGAAATCAACAAGTTTTATTTCGATGCAGGCGGGGATATCACCGGCTTGGAGGGTGAAGGATAGGGGATCGCATATTGCGCCCATGCTGGTGTATCGTTAGTAAACTTTTCTTCACAAATGTGGAAGGGGGTTGCTAACGCGGTAGTTTCTGTGGACCCATAACCGGAAATCATGGGCGTGATGGTTCGAGAGATAAATTCTTGGGTCTGTTGAGATATGGGACCTGCACCGTTTAAGCAGAACCTCAATCTTCCACCTGTCGCTTGTTTGACTTCTGTTAAAGACAATTGCATCCAAAATAGCTGAACCGGGTAAGCCGGTCGAGGAGAGTAATCCTTTAGTGTAGAAAGCACTCCAGAATAAACTGCGGACAACAGGTCCACCTTTATTCACGTTCGCAATTACACCTTTTTGACGGTCTCCCATACTGATGGTACACCCACTAAAAGAGTGGGTTTTAGTTCCTGGATATCACCCTTGCAGTTTTTCATGGAGGTTTCGGAGAGAGTTCTGGGATGACCGTATCCCATTAGCGCACCCCAGTAGAGACATGCGTTCTCAAATACGAATTCAAAGATGTGAGCGAGGGGTAGGTATGCTAGGAGTGTATCCGAGGGACCTAAATAATCACCTACTATGCTATTTGCTCCTGCAACTATAACGAAGTTAGTTTGGTCATTTCAGAGAATAGGAACACTAACTGGCCGCTACAACGTTCTTATGCTTCAACGATACTCCTTTCGGGGCGCCACTTGAGCCGGATGTGTACATGATGCAGCAAAGATCCTCAGTTCCAGGTGGCACAGCTTTGATCGGATGTAAAATGTCCCAAATCTATTAGTTCTTCGTAGCTCAAAAGTGTGAGGTGGCTGTGACTCTTCTTTAGTTCTTTGATAGTGGATAATGGAAGTTCTGAATCTCCATCTGTGTTGTATATCACATATCTAATATGCTTCAAGCCCTCAAGAGAATCAAGTAAAGTTTTAAGGAGCTGTGGTTCTAAGAATATGGCCTTGGCTTTCGTTTGTATAAGGGAATGACGGAGCCCTTCGACACCAAGAGTGTCGTATGCAGTGACGATAGGCATAGACTGGGACATGGAACCGTGAGCGATTGAAAGCCAGTGAGCACTGAATTTACGAGAAGCTTGACTCTCCAAACTTCACAACATGGCGATTACCTCGTCGTTGCAAAAAGATGAATCCGGTCGTCCTTGACCAATCCCAGTTTCCTCAATCCCGCGCCCACATTCAATACCCTAGCTTCATATTCCTTAAAGCTTATATACTCATACCCGCTCATTTCAAAATAAGTCCATACTTTATCTACTTCCTGTGCTTGTCCCTCGATGATTTTCTTGACCTTCTTCGCCTCCTCGTGTTTCTTGATTAGTTTTCTTGACCCTAGAGCTGGAGCATCCCCAAATCGACGAGAACTCTGCTGTACGATATCAAAAACGGTCCCAATGCCCGATTCTGGCTGAGAAAGGAGTTCCGGGTATCGGATATTGCGACGGGGAATGGATTCACCAGGCACTTGAGGAGTCCCTTGCACTTCTGCAGTGAAAGGAGGTTTTCTCGACATTCGAGGGGAGAAAGTCGTAGTCTTGGTCTTGTTCTTGGCTTGAGGGGACATGATGAGTTTTTGCAGCACACAGCATAAAAAGACGTGATTTTGTAAGATATTAACCGGAAGTAAGATGGGAGGATAGCATTGATGATGACCTGGTTTAGATTTCAATAATTCTACATTCCTACTGCCTAGGAGCTCGACCAATCATTCAATGATTGACGGAATGTGATAAATGCCCAATAGTTCTGTGATAAGCCGAGGCTTTCCCTTGCACCTGATTACTCTTTGACATAAATCCACGAAGGTAGATGTTATCACACCTACGACTAGAAGGCCCTTTCATCTTTCTTTGTAGTAACTGTTAATGAAATTGAGATGATGGCCACTGGCCACTTGTTACCAGAATATCTGGCAAAAAGCGATGGAGTCCTTGATTGCTGCTGGTTGCATTGGTGAAAAGAGCGAAAGGGGAGGAAAGCCGAGTAAGTTATGGCTGGTTCGCATGTGATAGAGAAGCCAAATCCCTATAAAATTTAGGCTGGTTGGATAGAAGTTTCACCCGTACCTACCAAGAAGTACATAATCAGCTTATTGTACTAGAATCTGAAAAGAGAATTTCTGTTGAGATTCGATGCACACCGGGAGATAATTTCGTGATGAATGATGAATAAGCTTACTTGTACTTTTCAACCTGCCCTGCCCTGCACGACAACCCGACAAGGTTACCGTAGTAGGTTACCTAATAAGAATCCAACATCACCATACCAGTGTTAAAAACTTTCTCCACCTTCATTTGTCTGAGCGATTCAAAAAATCCTGGATGGACAACGTGATGCAACAGTAACAATGCTAGGATCTCCTAAAAGGAAACCCTTCATATTAAATCCCAATAAGAAAACGAGCAAAAAGATATCGACGTCGGCATGATTCGAACATGCGCCCCCGAAAGGAATTGATTTCTAGTCAATCACGTTAACCACTCCGTCACGACGCCTATTAAATTGCATAAAGATAGATGCGAAATCAACCTCCATATTTAGACACGTTTCAATTCGTTCGTCTAACAGGATCTCTTCAATTGTTATGTGGAGAAGGCCCCCAGAATGTCTGATCATCCACCCGTGTAGAAATCCCACGGATTTACCTCGAGACAAAAAATCTACCCTAGAATCCCATCCCTTTTAAATATCGAAAGCTCGCCATATTTCAGTACTTAGGTAGCATCTCCGACTTCGAATGAACGAATTTTCCCCCGCATAACTTCCTTTGATCCACTGAGCTGGTCGATGTGGACGTGCAAGATACGAGTCTGCTGATCAAGATTATTTGCCGTGGGAGTAAGGGTAGAACGATTGGACAAATTTGGGCGCAGAGAAACCCTCCAAGAGGAATTACAGAGGAGAAAGAATTAATGATAGTCTCGGAATTGGTATTGCTATTGATATTGTCAGAGTTACAGTAGCTTATGGAACCGACAAAGCGATCTGGATTCCTCAACTTTTATACCAAGGTTACGAACGACATTGTATAGTTATTGATCTTTGAAAACGGCACAGGAGCTAAGATTTAGGAACACTACTATATCATCAGCCAGTGGTCGCACAGTTGGGCAGCGGATTGCCGTTAATTATTATTGGATATGTAATTCCAGCGCTTGGACATCTCAATACCAACTGCCATGCCATGTTAAGCCATACTCTCTCTCATTTTTATACTATGCTGCACAAAGGTAGGCTTTCATATCAATAACAGGGCGAAATTGGCCGGTCAGCGCGGCAAAGATGGCTGGATCTGCAACACGGTATTCGGACTTCTCGGGACATACAACAGGAGTTGGATGGACACCACAACAGCACTAGATCCTATAATTCTAAATGTAGCAGCAACTTGAGATAACTAGCCACCCTAGATACGTTTTTATTTAGTAATAAGTTCTAATATATAGTGATACCTTTTTGGTAATCATTACCCAACTCCGATCATGTTTACGTCGGAAGAATGTCCCCATTCTCCAAGCCCTCATAGTCCCCCATAGTATGTATCCGAAAATTGACAATACCCGAGACCCCCGTTCCATCCAGCGGATGATAAACATTTTCCGGTTGAACCGGCTGGTACATTTTATTTGTTTTGGCCGGTTGACCATTCAGACACCCTGAAGGAATTATTTCATGGTAATAAATAGATAAATTGATGATAGATGAATAAATAAATTACTGAATACATCGATAAATAAATAGATTAATAGATTAATAAATCAATACAGTACCTTTCTACGTTGATGGAGTTAAGCTAGCTAGACGAAGTTATTTTAGATATTACATATACTTAAGGGAATGGATTCTTAAGTTTATGGAGTTTATACGATGCTCGTATGTAAGATCTTAAGATATCTTAAAAGTTCACCGCCCGTTCAACCCGTTCTCATTTTCCAAGACGCGGCATCCTAGGCGGAATATCGTTGCTGCTTCTGTATTTGTTGTCTTCCGTAGAATATTTTCTTCTCCGCTCTCCGCCCTCCCTACCCTTCCCATCACACAGCTGGAAATCAATATATGAATTGACAACAACGCGCCCTTATAAAAAAGAAAATGTCGAGCCGGAAGAGAATATCTCAAGCTTGTAGACCGTGTGGCGGCAAGAAAATCAAAGTACAGTCTAATCCCCCTCTCTTCCACTCTCTACATGCGAAAAACGAGCGCGGTCATTGACTAGTCAATTTAGTGTGATGGCGGGGCGCCTGTGTGCGGACCATGCCAGAGAAGAAATGCCGAATGCTCATACGGTATATCGAAGCGTGGACATTTCCCACGCAAATTATTAGAGGGGAGGTGCGTGATTTCAAGACTTCATTCCACAAAATAAAACACCTGACTGATTGATATACTGACTGAACAATTAGCCCTTCAAACTCAAACACTCCTCGTGAGAACTTATCTATTCAGCCGTCTTTTCAACTACCACCTGGAGCTAACCGCCCTCATGTTACCATTTCTGACGCACAATCCATTCAGCCAGGCCCGATCAGGCAACCCTCGACCCTGGCCACAAACTCATCGGCGCAAAGGAAAGAGAAGAAATATCCTTTTAATGCTGAGATTTCAAAGCGTTTGTTCCAGGTCTACTTCGATTGCATTCATCCGCTATGGCCTATCCTGTACAAGCCAATGTACACTTCATTCGATTACACGTACCCTTCACCAAGCATACCGAATGCCTTGGCGTCTGCAATGTTCGCAATTGCGGCTTGTGTAGATAGACATCAACCCTTTCCGCAGACATACGATGATCCTCATATCACGGGTCTTGCAGAGCCTCACTTTTATTTTGAAGAAGCCTTAAACTTGATGCAGAAAAGCAATGGCAGCAACGATAAAACGTTAAAAAATGCACTTACTCCCTCCATAGTAAACTGCCAAACCTTGACGATACTTGCACTGCAGCAACATGGAGTGGCTGAATATTCTAGGGCTGCAGTATTCTGTGGACTTGCATCATCAATGGCCACCGAATTACGCTTGCATAGACCCCACGAATCAGATGGCCCACAGCGTGAGATTCGCTATCGTCTTTGGTGGAATCTATTCATTCTTGAGAAGATGATTTCTTGCGAGATGGGTAGACCGGTGATGCTTAGAGTGGAGGAGACTGATACTCCCTATCCTTCAACCTCGGAAGCAGATGAGTTTGAATTGCTTCCTGCTAGAACGAAACTACAGAATTCGACTAATATCCATAGCACTGGCAAGATGCGTACACTCTCGGTCCTCGTGATGTCTATCCAACTCGCAGTCGTAATGGAGAGACTTTCAAGAGAAGTGTATGGGCTGATGAGTAGAAGAGCAATTCGTGATGACCGAAGTTTTGGTGAAGCAAAACGCATAGAAATATGGTCTGCTTTTCAAGATTGGGAGCGTAGTATCGAAGCCTCCCCCTTGCGCTTGGATTTAACCAATAACCTTACATCAGTCTCTGGCGTCGTTACTAATTATGTTGTAAGTAAGCAACGTATTTGATATCTAGTCCTTACTCATCCAATCCAGGTCATGCACTCCGGGGTAATACTTTTACATCGGCCATTCATTGCTAGATGGGTATCAAGCCCTGCAAATACCAATGCTTCAACGCACCCGCTCAAGGTCTGCCTAAATAGCGCGAATGCAATATGCACTATCTTGGAGAAGTACTTTGACGACTTATATGGCCTACCATGCGACATGGTGTTTAGTATTTTTACAGCTGCAAGCACGTTATTATATCAATCAAAGCAACCCGATGGAGGCGACAATGCGGAATCGCAACGTCGCCTTAAGATGTGTATACACTGGCTTTCTGTTCTTGGAAAGAGCTGGAAGAGTGCTGGAGCTCGTCAACAGCTCTTGGTAGACCGTAAGCCCCTTGCTCCGCAAGTTCACAATTTTTTACTAATTCTTTCAGTATCTGCAATGCCGCGAGATGTTAATATGACGACTCTAGCAAATGCGGCAGCAGCTATCGATGCTCAGGAGTCGACGACCCCACAACTTCTATCCGAGCAAGAATCGATGTATGCACGACATTCGACAGCAGATGTCACGTCTGGCGTAGGCAAACCCCTGTCACCAACAGAGGGCTGGGAGTTTCTGAGAGGGTTTGGAGATTCTTCTGATGAATTTTATGTTCTAGATGAGGAACTCCGAGTTCTGCTCGAGAGCGATCAACCATGGAATCTCTAAGTTCCTGTGGGCGTTTAATAGGAATAGGCTCCCAGCATAACTACTCCTATTATTCTCCATTCCACAGCATTACCGTCCTTTACATTTCAATGATCCCGATGGGTCCATTATATTCCTCTCTCCCAAAGCCGAAGTAAAATATTGCACCAAAAAACAGCCATCCACCCATAACAACCACGCTATAATTCATGTTTTGTGCGGTGACAGGCTGCACGCCGGGAAAAGTGCAGAATACTATCGCCACGAAAAGCCAAACAACAGCCACTACATTGACCACTAATCCCAATGAGTCACTTAATTTAAAGGGCCCATATTGTTTTGTTTTGAGATTCTTTCTACCATAAATTATCATATAGATAATGGGAACAAGATATGAAGCATACATCCCAAGGACAGACATCGATAAGATGGCATTGAATGCTGTACTGTTTCCAAGGTATATTAGACCAAGCAGCATCTCTACCACGGTCACGGCAACAATCGAGCGCACAGGTACTTGTGTTGTTGGACTTATGTGTGCAAAGTACTTCGGATATGGAGTTGCCGAATCGCGAGCGAATGCCCAGTACGTTCGTGACGTTGATGTGCAACCAGCCGCATTGGCCGCCACGGCAATAGAACAGACGGTTAATATCAAAATCGTTGCTCCGGCTTTACTGTTCGTAACGTTTTGGTATAGCTGCATGAAAGGAAATCCGGTGGGGGACGCAAGTACTGGAGGAGTTGTAACTGTCAACAATCTTTCTATTCAAGGTGTTTTGAACGTCGAACTTGTTCATTGGAGCATTTATGGCGTGTCAAACGAGAGAGAACAAATATCTTACATTCGTCCAAGTCACCAAGAGAATACAGCAGCAAGATGCAATATCCAAGTCCTAAGATCCCGTTCATAGCCACACTTCCGACCATGGCGATTGGAACATCTCGTGCAGGGCGTGGCATCTCTTCTGCTAAGTGACAGGCTGCATCGTAACTTTGTGGTGTCATTAGTACACAATAACGTAGCGAGAGTCAAAATGTGTCTTACCCAAGAAGCGGATACACAGCACTCAAAAGACCCACGAGCCATGATGCCCCACCATTTTGCCAGCCACTGGTATTTGTAACTTGGACGAAGACAAAATGGGCATCATGTTTGGGTGCCATAACTCCGAGTACCGTCATGACTGCCACGAGGCCGGCAATATGTAAAGCACCTGAAATTATCAGTTCTGCTGAAATAGATCGTTGTGGGCTGTGGGCAATTACCAGAAACTAGATTCGTATGTGGAAGTACCTTTGATCCCCATATATTCAAGATGGCAGAGTATAAAAGAACCAACCAGTAGAACAGCATACCCTGCCATCTCGTTGGCACATAACTGTCTGGATTATTGAGCGTTATGAGGCCTTGGAATTGCAGTCCTGCAGAAAACGCGGCTGATGCTGTGAAAACAATTTGTCCACCGATGGAGGTCCAGCCCGTGAACCAGGATGCAATTTTCATTTGGTTTCTTGGAGCGAGGGCAGCGACGAAATGGTATTGTCCTAATTCGTTTCGTCAGACTGGAACTACATCCCGCGTGTGGAAGGTGTTACTTGCCGCCAGCTGTCGGCCAAATGGACGCAATCTCGGCTAAGGATGACGATATCGCCAAACTTCCAATCAAGGAAATGCAACTGTGAGATTATCAGTGAAGCTATTCTGCTTCATGGATCTAATATGACTTACTAGTTGTAGAAAAGACATGGAGCTCCGCCATTTGCCAACGCTGCTGCTACAACACTGGACAATGCTTCCCATGTTGCCATCAAACAGAGACACAAGGAGCCAAGTGACCAGACCGAGAAGTCTTTGCGTAATTCTTCTACTTGTCCAGGTACTAGAATATCCTCTTTTCCCTCATCTGCTCCTGTCGACGAAGGCTGGAACCCCTTCATCATCATATCCTCCTTTTTGAAGCCGCTTTCAAAATCCATTGTTAGAAAAAAGCTATCACAGTTCTCGTCTAAAGTCAATGCCGTTTGAGGACAGTAATACAATATCAAAGACAAATCTTGTATTAGAAAGGACAAAGTTTGTAATGGTATACAAACTTTCAATTAAGATACTCTAGAAAGATCATGGAGTTTACAATACTCCAGGACTCGTATCTCTGTACAAAGCGGAGCCTTTCCGTTGTCAACCACGTATCAAGCTGTAATTTTCACATGTCATATCGATCTAATTCCAAAAAAAGGTTAATTACGTCGGTTTCCGAAGTTGAGACGAGCATGAAACTGTCATGCATGAATATTTCAGCGTTGATAGGCAATGCCCTCGGGGCCATCAGTCAGGATTGCTGATACCGGGTATATGGTTGATTTGAGATACCCTTTCCCGCGTTTGTAGATAAGCGTGATAGCCGGACGGATATGTGTATCTACCAATCATGTTTGTGCGCTATTAAATTCATGCAATCAGAATCGAAGGATTTACATAATGGACTTGAATAGCCGGTAAACTGATGACGATGTTTGTGTAGTGACTAGTAGTAGGTTTAATTTCTTTCGTAGCTTGTATTTATACCAAGTCCTCCCTTCCTTCTACGTGCATTTCTTCTCGTGCATCTTTCTTCACTTGTTTCTCAAGTTCACAAACGTTGCACAAATTGAATTTGTGACACAAATTCGTCTGGTTGTTTAAACATAATATCAATTCTTGTCAATCGACCAAAATGGTTGCTCCAGCCATAAGACCACATCCCCTCACCCAACTCTCAATCTCCGAGGCCCATAAAACCCGGGATATAGTCATAGGTCTGCACAGCGGCTCTCTCGTCTCTTTTCGCACCATCTCCCTTGAAGAACCTCCCAAAGCCGAACTACAAAGGTTTCTCGAAATAGAACATAATGGCTCTCTAAACGCATCAACCGTCTATCCGAAAAGAGTTGCCAGGGTTATGTATGATGTTATTGGTGGGAGTAAGATACCACAATATCAAGAGTCTCTCGTAGATATCGAGGAAGGTGTTGAGATCTCGAGGGAGATCGTAGATACCAAACATCATGCCCGTTTGACTCTGTATGTCTAAACTTCCCTCTCTATACCAATCCAAGCTAACCCCACCCCTACAGAACCGAATTCGACGACCTAGTAAAAGCCACCTGGGCCTCATCTCTCTTCAAAGAAGCCGTCTCCGAACTCCATATCCCAGAAGGATTCGAAGTCGTCGTAGAACCTTGGCCATATGGAGGAAGCATCGAGGAGGAAAATCCTCGATATTTTCAAGGTCTCTGTTTTGCGCAGGATAAGCGAAATGGGAATCCAGATTCAAATTTCTATGGGTATCCGCTTCCTTTGATTCCTATTATGGATGCTCATACGCGTGAGATTATTCGGGTTGAAAGATTGGCTACGGGAGGGATTGAGGATGGATTTACAGTTGGGACTCATGATAGGGATATTTTGAAACATTGTAAGCCGTCGGAATATGTGCCGGAACTGTTGGAAAATGGGACGAGGAAGGGTTTGAAACCTATTAATGTGGTGCAGCCTGAAGGGGCAAGTTTTGTCGTAGATGAGGATGAGAGTTTGGTGGAGTGGCAGAATTGGAGGTTTAGAGTGGGTTTTAATCATAGGGAGGGGGCTACAATTCATGATGTGAGATATGAGGGGAGGAGTATCTTATATCGCTTGAGTATGTCGGAGATGGTATGTGAGATTGATTTCTTGTTTGTGGTGGAATATGGCGCTGATTACTTTTTATCTAGACTGTTCCGTATGCGGATGCTCGAGCACCATTTTATCGCAAACAAGCATTCGATTTTGGAGATGGTGGTGCAGGAGACTGTGCTAATAATCTAGAGTTGGGATGTGATTGTCTGGGCGTCATAAAAGTTCGTGCTCTTATCTAACATCCAGATTTCAACAATCCTACCAACTAAACCTCCGAGTATTTAGCTAACCATACTCTAGTATTTCGACGGCACTAAAACTCAAGCCGATGGAACTGTCTCCACAAGCCCAAATGTCATTTGTCTGCACGAACAAGACGCCGGTATTGGCTGGAAACACACCAATTGGCGTACGGGCCGCGCAGTCGTAACCCGTCACCGCGAACTCGTCGTCCAATTCATCATCACCCTTGCCAACTATGAATATGTATTCGCCTACAAATTTGATCTTGCCGGCGGCATCACTGTTGAAGCACGCGCCACGGGTATCGTATCCGTCGTCTCAATCGATGCCGGCAAGAACAAGAGCGAATACGGAAATGTAGTTGCCCCGGGCGTCCTAGCACAGAATCATCAACATATCTTCTGCGTGCGTATTGATCCCGCGGTCGATGGACCACTAAATACGATTATGGTTGAGGAATCCCGCGCCGTGGCTGATAAGACACGGAATCCCTATGGTAATTTCTACGAGGTGGTTTCCAAACCAGTGGAGAAGGCATCGTGGATAGATGCCGCACCGATGAACAACCTGTTTATTAAAATGATCAATCCAGCCAAGAAAAACAAAATCAGCGGTAAAAATGTAGGATACAAATTTATGCCTGCAGCTACACAGGTACTACTAGCGCAGGATGAAAGTATCCAAGCCCAACGGGCGAGATTCGCTCAACATCACGTCTGGGTAACCAAGTACAGAGATGGAGAGTTATTCGCGGGTGGGAGATACACGCTCCAGAGTAAGCGGGAAATAGACGGGGTGGCGGATGCGGTGGAGAGGGGCGAGCAGTTGCCTGAAGAGGGTGAGGATGTAGTGGTGTGGAATTGTTTTGGTTTGACGCATAATCCGCGTGTGGAGGATTGGCCGGTTATGCCGGTCGAGATTCATGAGTTGAGGATTAAACCTTGTGATTTTTTTGAGCGGAATCCCGCGATTGATGTGCCTAGTGCGAGGAATTTGGAGTCGAGGTTGGTGGTGGGGAGTGGGAAGGAGGGCAAGGAGAGTTGCTGTAGTTAAGGGGGGTGAGTGAAGTGAAGTAAAGTGAAGCTGTAATGTGAAATTATGATTTAAGGAAAGGAAGTGGGGGGGTTTTGAAGAGAAATCTTTTGTATGTATATGTATGTATGAATAAAAGTATAAATGTGAATAACATCATTGTGTAGCTTTTTATCCTATTTTAAAATCCTCATCTCTAAGATGACTCCCTTATATCTATCATTTTGGATCTTACAGGGCATACTTCGGAATTAATATTGTCATAATCCCAAGATCATCATCCTGAAAACCTGACAATATTGGCTATCGAATGGTCTTTGAAAAGGAATAAATGTGTTGAGATGATATTTTTGGGAGACATCACCGTAATATCGAGGAATGACACGGATGTATCTCAGATACCGCTCAGTCTCAACCAATAGATACGATGAATGATTTTGGCCAGCCGCTTACGAAACCAGACTGATCTGTCTCTTTACCAGAAGAGACATCATCGTATGGAAAAGCATATCCACGACCATGGTGATTTGCCTCGTGGACAAGTCGAGCATAGTGGTTGGTGATGTTATGGCGGTAGTATTCTGATACTCTTTCGTTGGTTGGATGGTGATTATTGCTTAACAATGTTGAGCGATTAAATGCCGCGCTAATGCGAGCAGTGAGTGGTCCTGTCGCTCCAGCATTGTTGGCAAAGGGACCAGAGCTACAGCTGAAGATGTCTGCGGTAGATGGTTTGGAAAATGTTGCTAGACCTGGGAATGTTAATTGGCCGTTGCATACTCGGCCCTCGACCTCTCTCCATTCTGCTTGGGTGTCGATGATTAATGGTGTTTTGCTATATTTGTCCCACACTTCATCGACGTAGGATTCATAGTAGCCGCTGAAGCCTGGTTCATGATTGGGGCTCAATACTCGAAGTTTCTGACCACCAGATTCTACAATTAATTTGTCCCATCCTGCGCCGTCGGCTCGAGTTTGTGCTTTTAGACCCTCACATATAGTCTCTAGACCATCTGCTTTCAGTCCTCTAATTCCTTGTGGCGCACCATTTTCAGTGATGAGTTTCATGGAGACTGGCAGACTAACAAAGTCGACATAGCTGTTCCACATTAGCGATATTGAAAGGTATCATGTGGTAGGTAAAATAAACCTTATATTGGCATAGATTTGGGTTTGGTTGAATGTGAACTCGCAAAAGGCCCAGTTGGTATTGATATTGTGATCAGAAGGATTGGTAACAGATGGCTCAACCAATGCCGGCCCAGGATTAACGAAAAACTCCAACTTCTTCCCTATTGAAAACCAGATTCTTCCTCCAGCAAGCAGCGGAATCGTAGCAATAGTGGTACTGCCTTGCCTACCTAGTTTAATAGCACAGTCTGCTGAAAGTGGATAAACGGTACGTGGTGGTGACTCGGGATAATATGGTGTCTTTCCATCGGCCTTTAGCAGAAACACACGATTATTGTTGTTCAGTGCTAGTCCCGTGATGTAAGCGTACACTTCATCTGAAGGATAACGGTTCTGTAGCTGGATATCGAGGGTTTGAGACATGATAATGTGAGTTAGCTGACGATAAAGTAGAAGGAAACGTGCAGTGAGAGTTTCGGACAGAATTAGATCAAGTTAAACTTGGTGACTGGAAGCTTGTATAAAAAGAAATGCAGAAGCGAGTCTCGATATGGATCAAGCACAAGTTTGATGATTGAAAGAACTGAGTGGCAGTGAAATCAAGCATTTAATAATAACGATGCTCAATGACGTATGCAGTAGCCAACTTTCATGAATTGAAAGTTTTCTGAGCAATCAAATGTGAGATACAGTTGAGATACTGAAGTCAACTCCGTATATTTGAAATAGCAGTAAGGATACTGTATTTCTCTAGTGGGTATATCGACCAGAGAACAGCAACAAAGGGGGCTAGATATCAGATAAGTATAAGCTTGCTATCTGGAGCACTGAGATTATACCTTGTGCGTAGCTGCTTTAGTATACAATTAGTAGCCGCTGGTAAATATATTGGTGTATTTCGATCCTATATGTGAAGGGGAGTTGAGTGAAATCCAGGTGATATGAACAATAAGGACTAAAGTAGGAGGAGTCTGTTTGACAAGTTCAAATGGATGACTAATACACGCACAAACACTAGTATCACGTGACTATAAAATTAATATTAAAACGAGAGTATGGTAAATCTGTGCCCACTTGCCCACTCATCCTACCTTTTCTACAGTATCTTCAGAAAAACGGCGACCTATAACATCATCAACGCAATCAACGGCAACCTCCAAGTACCATCAAAGCCACGACTCAAACCGCCAGTATCGAAACCTAATCGTCTATTTTTATCCTGATGACGATTGCAAACAATCGTCAAAATGGTTTACGATTGGGATGATAAGGAAGAGTTATGCTACCGCATGTATATTGATGAGAAAAAATCATTGGAAGAAATTATGGAATTTATGAAAGAAACCATGTCCTTCAATCCATCGTAAGTTTATATCCTGCACTGTCCTGCGCTGCAAGCTATAGTATCCTATAGCAACTATAGCATCATGCGTCATATATCGATATGCACACCCGTACCACTCGCACTGACAACGGCTGACCCTTGATAAGCAAACGTGCATTTCAAACCCAATTCAAAAAATGGGAATTCCCCTCGAAACAGAACCCTGCACACAGGAATGAGCCACTCGTTCAGCGCGTCAAGGAGCTATGGGACATCAATACGTCACAGCGAGAAATGCTTCGCATTCTCAACGAGGAGGGATTCGAGATCAAGGAGCGTGAACTCATGCGCGTCAGGGCGAAGAATCGCTGGTTGTTGCGAGTACCTAATGGGAACAAATCAAAGAAGCTGATAGATCAAGATGTAGAAAACCAATTACAACAGGCATTTTACAACAATGGACAATTACTGGAAGGAGAACAACAGATGGAAGGACAAATGGAAGATTTACCACCAACTTCATCCACTCCCAAGAACAACGCTAGAGCTGAATCCCCACCACTTAGTCCAGAGGTCATGGCAAAAAGACAAGAACGTTACGCTAAGTTACAAGCTGAATCTGCAGAAAGATGGGCCGCTCGCAAACGTCGTCGTCGCACCCGTGGCTGGGCTGGTCTCCCGGCAGATCCTCCAGGGCCCCCTCGATTTCCTTCTGAAACAACTATCGATGAGAGCAAGTCTTTCTTGAGTCTTGATAACCGTCTATATCGTGATATAAGGGAGAGATTCCAACGCATATGCGAAGAAGCAGGCATCATTAAGAAGACCATCGCTGGACCCGAGCGTTGGGAAGCTGCCAAGGATAGACTCATACAAGAGAGTGAACATCTACAATCAGTTTTCTGGAATAACGATGATAACCTGGACGCAAAGAAGCTAGCTCTCGACGTTGTTTGTGGGGACGTTACAAAGCGAATGCGAACCTTGCAGCGTCGTATGACTATCGCTGAAGCCAAGAATGCCCTAGGAGTAAACCCGGAGGAGTCCAGACAACTTCGTAATGCTTTCTACCAGACTTTGAAAGCTGACCATTTCACCAGTAAGCTTGAAGCAGGAGAAGAACATTGGCAGGAGCTCAAGGCATCCTGGATTAATGGATCGGAGCTATTGCAGAATTTACTTGCGCCTGGAGAGGCTGATCCTCAGCATGCCCAAAAAGTAAAAGCGATGGAAGTTCTATGCCGGGACGTCATGAAGCGTCTTCGTGATGATCAGACTAAACGTGATCCAACAAGGAGAAAGAAGTTTGATGGTTCTTTCCAACCCAGTCAAACTATGGAACAATTCCACCACAGTCAAGAGGGAGCGCCAAATTTTCAACCAGATCCACAGGAAGCACTTATTCAAACTGCAGCTCATGCCCATGCTCACTCCCAGAACCAAGCTCAGTCTCATATGCAAGCGCAGGAATCTCATATGCAAGCACAAGCTCGCCAGGCTCAAGCTCAAGCTCAAGCTCAAGCCCAAGTACAGGTCCAACCACAACCCCAGGCTCATACACCTGTAATGGTTAATCACGGTGATATTCAGAATCATGGTGACATGCAGATTGATCCAACTCTACTTCTTGCCGCTGCTAATGATCCTGGTTTGATGAATCGTAGTATGCAAAACCAGTATGCGCATCCCCAATATACGGATCAACAATATGTTGACCAAGCTACCCAAGCATTTCCATCAGCGGCTCCGTCATCTATGATTGCTTACTTTCGACTACATCCAGCATCAGACGTTACCGCCCCATCTAGGTTATGGATGGATACATTGAATGGAACCTCTCTTGAGGAGCTACGCCGGCTCGCTGCATCCAAATTTCCTGGGGCAATTACTGGTCGTGTTGAGGGGATCATGTCGGGGCCTTCTGACCAAGATTTGACAATACCTATTGACAACGACAATGAACTGGATGCCTATTTGGGAGCTATTGGCGGTGTCAAGCCATCATTTTCTGTTCAGTTATTTAATGCATGGAAGAATGCCTAGATATCGTGAGGAGGACTATTTTCTTGTAGTGTACGGTACGGTACGGTACGGTAGGGTTGGGATGGATTGAGGGAGTTGCTGGTAGTTTGCTCATTATTTTGGGGAAATGGGATGGCGGTGGTCTGAAATGATAGTAAAAGAATACTGTCTCTCATTGATTAGTTTCATCTTGTTGAGTGAAAGGCGGCTGGTAGGTTTGATGACCTAAACACGCACTCTTGACTGCAATCTATGTTCTCTTCATATCCTATATATTCTTAATCGAACCCATTTGATGAAAATACTATTTATTATAAGTCCTGGTCCATAAACTTTGTCAACATAACCATGAAAACGTCCTATTGCCAGCCGGTATCTTATCATGTAGTAGGCAATTCCACGGGCGATTTAGTATCATGACTGGACTGAGCAAATCGATGCAACGAATTACGTGCTGAAATGTGGGGGAGCGGGAGCCTTTTATGAAGCTTGGATCCTCAAGTAAATTATTCCGAGCCGACTTGCGAACGAGCTGGAATTTATATTTATACCACCTCGCAAAACTCCCCCAAATCCACGAAAACTATTCCTGGTAATTTGCTGGTTCGATGCCAGGTTATTTAACATCAATTGATATTTGATTCATGTCGTTCTCTAAAAGGGCCCCCTCATCGGCCCTGCTGTCAAGTTTGCGCGCATCCTCTTATAGATCGCCATTTTGTCTTCGATCCCCCGCAACCAGATTAAGATATGCATCCACAGAGCAAAATGCAGGAGATGGTCGTTCATTTAAAGGACAGCTCTACGAAAGTACACAGGCTCGATTGATAAAAGAACGTGCAGAGCGGGAGCAATATTCCAAGAATAGAAATGAAAGTTCTGGAGGAAAGAATTCGGCTTTAACATTCGGTGCGCATACAGATTACCTACTTGAGACATAAACAGCATGGTGAACACTGCTGATAAACCAACCGTATAGTTATTATATCAGTGGCTATAGGAGGATATTATTTCGGTTCATTTAGAAACCCTGGTGCGCCTACGACGTCGACTACCCCTCTTTCGACCACAAAACCTCTTCGACATAACACAAGTCGTTCAAATCTTGAATCTGCATGGGCGGATTTTGTCGAGATAGTGGGCAAAGAAAATGTTTCTACCGTTGATTCAGATCTTGAGAGCCATTCAGGTAGCGAATGGTCCTCTCATTTGAGAAAGCCGGATGAGGTACCATTTATGGTCGTTTCCCTTTCATCAACGGAAGAAGTTAGCGAGATCATGAAAATTTGTCACAGGAGGAAGATACCCGTTACTGGATACAGTGGAGGCACAAGTTTGGAAGGACATTACGCTCCTACACGGGGTGGTATTTGCATAGATTTCGGAAGGATGGACAAGATTTTGAAGCTACATAAAGATGATATGGACGTGGTTGTTCAACCGGCTGTAGGATGGGAACGTCTCAATGAAGTGTTGGCGAAGGATAACCTATTTTTTCCACCAGATCCAGGTCCAGGTGCCATGATTGGCGGAATGGTGGGAACAGGGTGCAGTGGAACAAATGCGTACAGATATGGTACTATGAGAGAATGGGTCATGAATCTGACTGTCGTTTTGGCAGATGGAACGATTATCAAGACGAGGCAAAGGCCAAGGAAGAGCAGTGCAGGTTATGATTTGACTAAGATGTTTATCGGGAGTGAAGGGACACTTGGGCTAGTCACCGAAGCTACATTAAAGGTCACTACTAAACCAAATACTACCAGCGTGGCAGTATGCAGTTTTGGAAGCATTAAACAAGCAGCAGATTGTGTTGGGAAGGTCGTTACTGAAGGTGTTCCGATCGCCGCCATTGAAATTTTGGATGACAATCAAATGCTGAGCATTAACAAGTCAGGCATGACAACCAAAAAATGGCTCGAAGAACCCACACTTTTCTTCAAATTTGCCGGTACACCCAATGCTGTCAAAGAGCAAATCAGTATTGTTCAAAAGTTGGCAAAGGCGACCGGAAGCAAAACTTTTGAATTCGCAAAAAGTGCAGAAGAACAGGTTGAGTTATGGAGTGCAAGAAAAGAAGCTTTATGGTCTGTAATGGCCATGCGTGAAAAAGATGGTGATCATGTGTGGACCTCAGATGTCGCCGTACCAATGAGTAGATTGCCGGAAATTATTGAAGAGACCAAGGCGGACTTGGCTAAGAGTGGGATGTTTGCTTCGATCGTGGGACATGTTGGAGATGGCAACTTTCACAGTGAGTACCTATAATTCCGGCTTATTAAATCGCAATACTAAAAAGCACAGCTATTATCCTTTACAATGATACCCAAAGACAAACCGCCGAAGAAGTCATCCACCGAATGACCAAAAGAGCGGTCGAAATGGAGGGTACTGTCACTGGTGAGCATGGTGTTGGATTGGTCAAGAGAGACTACTTGAACCATGAATTGGGGGAGAACACAGTTGATGCTATGAGAAGGGTATGTACCAAAATGTGTGACATTCAGCTGAGTTGTTCTTACTAATGTTTTACAGCTGAAATTTGCATTTGATCCATTGTGCCTACTGAATCCAGATAAGGTTGTTAGAGTCGAAAAACCTAAACCAGGAGAGGTCTCAGAATGGTAATTTATTATAGATCTATTAGATACCAATGAATACTGAAAAATGCATAATAAACTTGGGTTCTATATTCATGGTAAGATCTCGAAGCCACATTGTGAAAATATGTATGTAAATACAATAATGGAATCTATTGGATACTATTAATACTATTGACATCGTTCCGTGAAAAAAACGTATCATTGAGTCTTTGACCATGTATCTCAGACGAATTGAATGGGTTGTCGTCCCACTGATCCTTCCAGTATTCCAGATTTTGGAATCGTCCACGTGATATCCTACCCATGTGCTCCCTCAACCTCCACTTTGTTTTTCATGTCACCACTTTCGTCACAACAAACTACTCGCAATGGTTGAACCAGCTCAAGAGCCTCGCAAATGGGTTGGCTACCCCACTCCGAAAGAAGGTCCTACTGTCCCTTTTATTAGAACAGATGACAAGAATCCTACATTCCGAGGATTGCTTTTGGTGGTGGTTGGATGGCTGTAGGTTATTTAGTCCAGCAAAAGCTCTACCTCACTGACGTTCTCAAAGTGTTTCCAAAATTACGTTCATTCAAGGCCCTCTATGGAACAATGCAAAAATGAATGCGTTGAGGAATATCAAGGGATTAGACGAGTATTATGAAAGATGGGATGTAAGTTCGCGGTTCATCTGATTCGGTGGATGATAATTGACAAGAGAGCAAATAGCCTACAGTAATCCCTCTTGCAAATGATTCGCCATCAACAACAACTTCTAATGGTTTAGACATTAAATCCTCGCCTATCGTCCTAGAGGATTCAACTGAGCGATATCGTTCAGTGGCTGAATATCATGCACTTTATCGCACCGGAAAATTAACCCCACTAGCTGTCGCCGAATCGCTTCTTCCCCTGATCAGGAGAGATATCAGCCCGGAGGGACCACATTCTGTCGCATTTACTGAGAGCAATGTTGAACAAATCTTAGAAGCTGCCAAGGCATCAACTCTGCGATACCAACAAGGAAATCCTTTGAGCATTCTTGATGGAGTTCCTACCGGTATTAAAGATGACAGTGATGTCGCAGGATATAGAAGTCATCGTGGACGAAAAAGAAATGATTCAATTTTCACTGCCGCGGAAAAGTCTACTTGGATCGTTCAACAATGGCAAAAATCTGGTGCTCTTGTCATAGGAAAATTGAATATGCATGAGCTTGGTTCGGATACTACTAATAATAATCCCCATTGGGGAACTCCAAAAAATCCACACAATGACCTTTATTATCCCGGCGGATCTTCCGGAGGTCCTGCATACGCAGTTTCCTCTGGACTGATTCCCTTTGCTCTTGGTTCAGATGGTGGTGGAAGTATCCGCATCCCATCATCTTTCTGTGGTCTCTATGGTTTAAAGCCTTCGCACGCACGGGTTGAGGACACTGGAAGTACTGTTACTGTCAACGGTCCTCTTGCAGCGACTATGGCGGATCTCGAGGTGGCTTATCGAGTTATGGCAAAGCCTAACCCATCTGATCCGGTTGCTGCGCTCTTCAATCCTCCAGGATCTCTCAAAACTGCACAGCCAAAACTCATCGGAATTTACAAAGATTGGTTCGATCGAGCTGAACCATCCGTTCATAAATTATGCACTAAATTTGTGGACCACTGTGAAAAATCTCTCGGCTATACTGTCGTTCCAATCACAATTCCATACTGCCCCGAAGGCCAACTTGCCCATGCCATGACTATTCTCACAAACATGGCCTCACGAGCAAAGACTCATCCTTTCTCGCCTTTCAACTGGTTACAAGATGCCTCTGCCTCAAATAAGATTCTACTTACGATGGGTGCATATACTCCAGCCCGGGACTATCTCCTCGCCCAACAACTCCGCAATCTACTCATGCAGCATCTATCCTTCCTCTTCAAAAAACACCCCGGCCTCATCATTGTCACTCCTACAACCCCAATTCCCGGATGGGAAATAGAATATGAAGGAGACTTACTACACGGTGCTTTTGATCCAAATAAAAGTCTTAGGAATATGGAGTACGTATGGTTGGCCAATTTCACGGGTATTCCTGGAATTAATTGTCCAGTTGGATATGTAGATCCAAAGAAAGGTGAGGGGAAGATTCCGGTGGGTATAATGGGATCTACGGAGTGGGGAGGTGAGGAGGTGTTGATTGAATTTGGTAAGGAGGCTGAGGCTTGGTTGGCTGCAGAAAATGAAGGGGGTGGGAGGAAATTACCAAGGAATTGGGTGGATGTTGTGAAGATAGCTAAGGAGAAAGTGGATGAGAAGGTGACGGAAGAGAGTTGATTTGGGGATTGAATGGGTGCGGGATTACTGATTTTATGCTGGCTAGGGAGTAGCAAAGGTTCGATACAGATACTTCTCGCAGTCTTCAAGCCAGCAAAATACACGAATACCTCATAGCAACTGAAAGAGTATGCCCGCCTCCTTTTTATCGTTGATCATCCATTCTGTGCCATTACTGCTACAGAATAACCTGGTATAAGGGACTACATTATAAGGGATAACTCTTTATACGGGACGGAAATTTCGACAATATTGATTTTATATGGTGATTGTCAATTTGTAAGTGATTGGATATACGGGAATCCTCCTCTTAATAAGGGATTCGATTAGTCGAATCTTTCGGCCTTTTATAACCGGGTTTTACTGTACCACAATATGGACAAATTTCTTACCACTAATGTTGTTCGTTTCACCAAGATTCTTAGAAAGACTTTCATTTTTATTCCTTTCACTTACGATCCCGATCTCGCGGATTGAGGGATGGATATGGCCTCCGAAGGCTACTATATACTTACAAAGCAAGAAGTGTCGGAACTTATGGTTGTGGATCTCGAGTTATCTCTCTTGGTTACTAATTTATTAGGTCGGGGTGAAGATGTTCTATTGATTAATAGGATATGTGCTACTGGTATGTTGGCAGAATACCGAGCATGAAGTTTCCTATTGGGGTATTAAGCTTCTTCTGGAATGTTATTGGTGGGTTCGTGTCTGAATCAGGGAGTTGCTTTGCACTTTGGGAAGGGTAGGCTTGAGCTAATTTCTTCGCTTTAGTTTCAAATCATTCGGTTGTTATTGGTCTTCGGGTTTACTTATTCTTTTGATTTCTTGCGATTTTGCATACTGTCATGTTTGTCTAAGTCTTCAAATGCTCTTGGCATTTTGGAAATCATGTGTATAGCCCATGGACGTATCTTACATCAACGTCAATTGAGTATGACCATGAACAATTCCGACGACAATTCTGCCTAGTGTCAGGCTTTCGTGTCCATATCTCGAAACCCGTATGTCGTGATAAGTGCCTAAGGCATACTTTTACCTTCACGCCGTGCACTTTTTGTACGAATGCATGCTAGGGCTTGTGTAACCTCACGACATCTAGAGATCTTCTGAGTGGACAAGATGCGTGTACAACGACTTTAGAATTAGGCTTTGAGGCTCACTTAAGTTGTGTATATTGCTGTCCTATTATATTGCGGTGCTGCAGTTTGTGCTCTTTCTGTTGTAGCATTTATTAACAATTGCTGCGCCCAGGGATGGTCGTGCAGTTTGAGCCTTACTTTTCACGCTGAACAGAAACTTTTCTTTTACCGTTATTACTCTCGAACATATAAGTCAAGGCTTAACCACCCGTTTTTCGACATACTTGCGTGATACTCAGAACAAAAGTGAGCATAAAAGCCTCTGGAACCTGTTTAACGTCCTGAACCATTTCGATATTCAGCACCGAATGAAATATTCAAGGTTCATATCCGTGCTCTTTTTACAAAATGGGACCCACTATCAATGAGTGCCGGCATTTCTGGACTAAAATCTATTCTTGGTGTTATTGCTGGAAGGAGTCACAAATATGTAAAATCAGCTAAGGGATCCGTTCAAGAAGTCAAAAAGCTTGTTGATGAAATGACCAATCTATACGGCATTCTTAACCAATTACGCCTAGTAGTTTCACGATTTGATGACGAATCGATCCCGTCCGTAACGCAATCTCAGCATATGGATGCTTGTCGAACACTGCTTGACACAACAACGGAAAGACTAGATAAAGCTGACCCAAGCCATCTTAAAAGTCAAAAGCGGGTACTCGCTCGAAATATTTCCCTTAGGGCGAGCTCAGTGTCACTGAGACGGAGGCATTAATCAACGACATGAGGACGCAGAAGTCGACCTTTATGCTTAGTCTACAAGTCTAGTAGTGATAGTGATACAGACATAAATCTTACTGCTAGCTTCATTACAACTCCGCTGTTTTTTCGCGATGTATGGCATACAGCATGATATCATAGAGTTGCTTCTATCATATGGTGCCACCACTAACGAGCTCTGCGACCCTCGTAAATTGACAGCATTACATCTTGCTATCGTAGTTGGCAACGAACTAGCTGTTAAATATCTCCTTCAATATGGAGTTGATCCCAAGCTCGTGATGGTGCAGGATTGACACCATCTATGATTGCTGTGGATCTTGAGTATGAAAGTATAGCGAAGATTTTGGCTGTCGCTCCAGCAAAACTTCGTGAGTTTCCCGCTGTACTTGTCCTTTATCGTCTTAGTCAGCTAATTATCTCTGTGGATGATAGCTACCACTTGGAGATCATGCTAATTACTGATACTCCATCCATCTAACATGATCTGCGCCTATTTTTTCAGATAGCGATACATTGGCTGGGACGACTGAATCATTGGGAGGCTATAAATATGAATCGGGCGCCATTGAAGATGCCATCATTCGCCAGGATTTTTCGACTCTTAAACTTTTACTTCGAAGTGGTTACAGTTCTAGAGTACTGATAATTAGCCGAGGGTCTTTTTACATCAAAACTTAACAATTTTATTTATAATATATTTTAATAAGAATAAAAATTAACTTATATTATTGAATTTTTATTTCTTTTATAATAGAATTCAATAAAATAATCTAAAAATAAGAATTTTTCATTTCTAAAAAATTTAAACAAAGAATAATATTATTTAAAAAATAATATTTTTAATTTTTATTGATTTCATTACAAAAATCAAGGAAAATTTTAATTTTTCAAATATTTGATTTAATATTTGAAAATATAAATTATTAAAAATATATTAATAATTTTTAAATATTATTCAGTATCGAAACTTTTGAAATATCTAATTTTTATCAAATATTTTCAATAATTAAGATTACTTTGATTTATTAAAACAATTGAGTTTTGGTGTAAAATGGCCCTCGACTAATTATCAGTGCCCGGTCATTGTACAAGCTTAAAGGGTCTTGTTGCTGTGGATGTACTTCATTACTTAAGGCATTTATAACAAACTCGCCCAAAAAATTTATTCATTGTCTACTGAATACCGGAACATCACTATATGGTGTAGTGACATGCACTAAGCCCACCGTCACTGCTGGATTTACACCTCTCCATCAGGGCTGCATTGTTGGGAGACGAACAAATTATGGAAAAGATTCCCAAACTGGGGAAACCGACTACTCATCAGAAAGTATATCCATTGCATATTGCAGCTTATAACGGTCATTTTGCTTGTGTCAGGTTGCTTTTGAATCATGGTCTTGACGGAAAATGTGGTGCTGATGTGAAAATCAGTCTTGCCCGACCTCGATGCCTCGCAGAGACCCAGATGGTGAGTAAGCATATAGGGGTCGTAAGGACATCTGCGGGACAGCCCTGCATATTCTTCATGGGAAAATCATGTGAATACTATGGAGGGACCCTTAAGAGCTGAGGCAGATCCAAATGCTTAAGACATGAAGGGAAAAACGCCACTGCATATCGCTGCGGTCAAAATCAAGCATGTCAGGTACTAAAATCTGCCGGGGCCAATATGATATCCCGCGACTCGGAGAACCTCTGGCAATTCATCTAGCAATATGGGGAAAACATCGGCAGATTGTGGAGGATATGATAAACCAAGACGATAGTAGTGATATTCTTTTAGAGAATGGGGTTGACTTACTTCATTATGCTTGCTGCTCGGGAACACAGATATAGTAGAAATCCTGATTGTCGCTGGACTGAACATTAGTTCAATGGACAACTTTGACCATTCAACATTATTTTCAGCATTGTCTAGCAAATCATTCACCGATGAGTTTCGAATCAATTACTCCCAGATAAGCATAATTTACAATGTCCTAGGAAAAGAAACTTACTTACGGAACTTTCCTCGATGTGGATCTGGATTTTTTGATACTAGTACTAGTATTTCTGGAGAGGAATGACTTTTCGTACCGCGTAAAGAAGCTTTCCTACCAAGTAATTACAATATCACCCTTTCCTATAATGTAAGGCTTATTATATAAAGAGATATATCTTAGAAATCATTATCAATATAGCCTACGACTCATAAAAGTATCTAGCAACTAAAAAAAAAATACTCAACAAAATCTATTATTACTTTTTAATCGCTATTCAACATCACCCAAGATCAAATACATTTCAATTACACTCCAATTAGTTAAGTAATACATAATATTTTACAATTAATCTATACACACAAAGGTAAACACCCACCACCGCCCCCACCCTGCCCCCCAATTTCACAACAACACTATCTAAGCCTCGCAGCCTTCTTCCCAATCTCACTTCTCCATCCCTTAGCCCTCTCAAAACCATTAGTATGCGTTTCGAAATCTATCATCGCTTGGTAGACTTCTTCTTCTGAATTAAGGACAAAGGGTCCATATTGGACTATTCTTTGATTGAGAGGTTGACCTGCTACTAAGACTTTATGATTTGTTAGTTTATATTTTGTGTTGTGAACCGGGGGGAGGGGAGTAAAATAAAAATATTAATTAGATGAGTAGATGGAAATTGGGAAAGATGTGCTTGAGTAGGGATGTAGTTGTAATGGGAATGCTAAGTTGATGATACTAATCCATTCGTATCAAAGATAGCTAGATGAATGGTTATTTTGGATAGTCGTCATGTACTAGAAATATTTTCCTTGACGTTGAAGCACTTGCTTTGAAATTTACCCCACTAAACATGCACCCCTGTCACTCGGCTATAGTGCTACTGCGTCAGGGGATGTTCGGTTCCCCTTGTAGATCTTTCCTCGCGCGCATCGAAAGAGTTCGCTATCATTTTGCTTTTTTGTATGCATTCAATCCGTTGAATGATTGTCTTGTTTTGAAGTTTAAAAGTAGTGCTTGACGGTTGTGATGTGAGGGGGCTAGACGAGCTTTCCTTGCTTCTCTTTTGTCCCGTCAAATTTGGCGGTGGAAATTTCTTGTTGGGATCTCAAAAAGTTGCGGGAATAAACCAAATAAACAAGCTAACTTACTGAAATGTCCGTTCTCCTTAGCAGATTCTTCTACTTCTGCGTTCACAAAATCTCCTTCCTGACGGAATACCACATTGTGGAACTTTGCAATCTTGGTCTTCTCATCCCCAGTTCCAAATACTGCCTCTCCACTTAAAATATAAGCAAAAGCATTCCAGCCGGCAGGTAAAGGTTGCTCAATCTTCCCACCAGGTTTGATTTCCACATCGAAAATCCAAACAGGTGTATAGGCGAGCTCTTTTACACTATCGACGCCATGACTTTGTCCCGAAATAATCTTCACATGGACTTTCCCATCGTCGATATCAATTTGTGGAATATCCTTGGCTCGTAGATCACGATATCGTGGTTCGCATTTCTTGAGTTTCTCGGGTAAGTCTACCCAAAGTTGTAATCCAATATTTGGGCTGCCATCGGCACTATCTCGTGGCATTTCTGAGTGCATGATTCCTCTTCCTGCAGTCATAAACTGAAGATCTCCCGCTTCTATCGTACCTTTGTTTCCTGCGAAATCTTCATGATCGACGGCACCTTGAAGAATGTAGCTTATCCTGATGAAGAGTATTTTTAGCAAAGTTCAGTTTGAGAAGCAAATTATCATCTTACGTTTCCTGTCCTCTATGTGGATGATCTGGAAATCCGGCTGAGGAACTGCTGTGGAAATGATCAAGCATTAGAAATGGTGAGAGGTTCTTTAACTGGGGTGAACCGATCGAACGACGAACTCTTGCGCCTGCACCTTCGGCCTGCTCGCGTGCCAAAAAGGACATTCGGATTCCTCTGGGTGCTGTCATATTGATTACTTTGGAGGAAGTAGAATATGAAGGAAAAGGAAATTTAGGAAGTTGTTTTAAGGAAGGAATTGTAGATGAATTGTTGGTAAACAAGTTAGTTATGATTTCGATGTGTTCAATAATTGGATCTCGGAATATAATTGAGGACACTGCAATGATGATTGAGAAAATGAGGAGAAGCAATTTCATCTGGAAGTCATGAGAGTTAAATAGGATATGGGAAAGGATGGGAAAGAAAAGAACCTTCTTTGGAGGAATATTTAAGGATTTGTAGGTGATTAGTTTCTATGGAGCTAAGGTTATTGACTTTAGATGTTTTGTTAAAGCTGTAGAGTTATTCATGATGATGATGAAATGCTTATCGCATTGCTTATGAGTTGCTGATTAAGAGTCTCGTAGGGCGCTGCGGCAAAGCTGACCAATGAATCGAGGGGAATTATCGGGAAATGTGGCTGAAGCTATGGATTGATAAAATATGGGATCTGATTGGCTAACCACTATTCGCTAAATTGCTTGCTCAGCATTTCAAACCTTCTGAGTCAGCTTTGCAATCAATAAGTTTACCCCACTTTAAAAGAGCATAGAGAAGTATTCTGTCGATCGATGCTGCGATGTGGTGCAAGCAATTTCACCTTCTTCCATGAGCATTCACGTAACTATATCCGTGTTTTAACTTATATTAAGCTCACAAAACCTCAGATGGCATTATTTAACGAGATATCATACGAATCCTGGCATAAAATAATCAGCTAAAAAGTTCACGGGGCCCTGAATCTTCACGATGTACTCCATGGCAGAGACTCTCAGCTTGACTCCTTTCTTATGTTTAGCTCCATTTCTGGTATTATTGAATTTGCTACAGAAAGTAATCATTGTGCCTCTGTCGCATTACTCGACTTGTTTGGAGCTCTCGGACGCAGTATTTATTTATCCGGAATCTCAGTAGTTTTGGGTATGATATCCGAAGTTATTTATTCTTCATGAAGTCCCGGTCTGAAGCTGTAGTTTTCTGGAGCGGATTGTGTCTTTTGACGGAAAAGGTAGATTTATCCTTGAATCCTCGATTCGCAGACACATAGCGTCTCAATTGTGGATGTAGGATCCGGGTCAGAATGTTACATTAATCAATAGCCATATTCTGACCAGAATCCAACTTTGCGAGTTTCAGAAAATGCGCGAGGCTCATTTTATATATGGAATTGAGGCACCTGAAGACCCAGGTTGTATTTTCATAGCCGACGCGCTTGGTGAAGCTACAGAAGCCCGTGCGAAGGAGCTATTCTGCGGACGACGGTAACTCACACGAAGTATAACGACAGCACTTGCTGAGAGCATGAATAAAGCTGCTTACGGCCAGTCCCTAGTAGAAGCTGTGGGAACGGTGTAGTAGAACGGCTAGCAGGTCTTCCGCTGAAGGCCTCCACTGAGCTCCAAATCACTTCTTGTTTTCTGACTTAGAAATCGAGTTGACTCTTGCCGACGAGCTTTGAGACAACATTTATCGGCATATGAATTGACGTTCCATTCATTGTACTTAGGGACTAGAATTTTCGGGCCGAAACTGCGCAGAACACATTTTAAGAGGGCTATTTGAGATAAAGTAAGCGCTACAAAGCCGATAGACGATAGAGACGCATGAATATAAGCTATTCGTCTCGTCATATCTCGTTTCTTATTAGTCTAGGCCATCGTACTGCTTTTTGCCAAACGCAAATTAACGTCCTTGACTCTCTAGTACCGTCCATGTGATTTTTCTTGTACGGCAAAAGACATATTTTGGTGACATTTTAGGAATATATCCCCTCTATGAATGTTAACAAAGGATTTCCTATCGACTTGATCCATCAAATGATCGATGAAGAATGCTGGATAGAGGCAAGCCTAGATGAGACCCTCATATCTATCCCAAAACCTCTCAGTCCTATCATAGATTTTGACTGTTAAGAGTGTCAAGAAACACAACTGGATTAGCTAGAATAACATAGATCTTTTACAAAACTCAGCTATCTGCGGAATTATAGTAATGAGTTGCACAGCTGCCACGTCATTTAATTTGAGGGTAAGACTCACTTCGACCCGAAACTTTAGATGTAGTTCTCGGGTTCCGAGAAATACCCACATCCGTGCATTAATATGGTTATATAAATGAAAAATATGCGTCTAGTTTGTTTGTAATCTTGTAATCAAATTATCAATTTCTCCGGATCTATATTTTCTTCACCATTTCCCCAGAACTTTCTAGCACTAATTAGTAGTTCACTATCCACAAAAACAATCATGGTCAAAGTTGCAGTCGCAGGTGGAACTGGCGGAGTTGGATATGCCATTGTCGACGCACTCAAAGAGCAAAGTCAGCATGAATTTATTTTGCTAAGTAGAAATGTGCTCAATTCGTGAATCCTTATTTCAACAACCACTGATATCAAAAGTAGGAGAATTCGGAATTTGCTGCGAAGAACAATGCGGAAGTCGTTAAAATCGACTATTCAGATGTCTCATCTATGTCAAAAGTCCTTGATGAGCACAAAATTCACACCGTAGTTTCTGCACTCTGTATTGTTTCTCAAGAACACAGCGATGCTCAAGTAAACCTTGTTCACGCAGCTGCGGCCTCTAGCTCCGTCAAGAGGTTTGTACCAAGTGAATATGGAAGTAACTACGAGGAGAAGTAGGCATATATTCCGTCCCTTAAGATCTCCTTTCTCCATACTTCGGTATGAAGTAACTTGAACATGAATTTTAACAAACTCTCAGACACGCGTTAACACGTCCAACTACCGCCCTCAAAGCAATTGCCATCACAGAACTTGGCAAGACACATCTCGAATACACTTCATTTGTCAATGGCTTGTTTTTGGATTACTTAAGCATGCCGGCAATACCTTCTCACCTCGCTGCTGGAATCAGCTTCTTTGATATCCCTAATAAAGTGGCGGTACCCTTAGGTACTGGTAAAGTACCCCTCGTTATGACACATACCAAAGACGTAGCTCGTTATGTAGTCGCCAGTCTTTCGTTAGAGAAGTGGGAAAAGAGGAGTTATATGGTCGGAGATCGTAAATCCTGGCATGAATTGGTGGAAATATTGGGAAAAGTTGCTGGTAAGTGCCTAAACATATTTTTATATGCCCCTCGTTGGGTTGAGAGCAGGAGGAGTGGATAAAAATCTCCAATATGGGGTCCTTCCAGTCTCAATAAAGGGAGCTATACCTAACGTTACATAGGCGAAAAATTTACAATCGTAGATGATCCCTCTTCCATTATTGCTGGACAGGTTATCGAGGCACCGACCCATCGGGCGGCATATTCTGCTTCGCTAAAAGAGCATGGGGATTGGTTCGAAGCGGGCGCTTTCAGTTTCGATGTCAAAGTGCCTAACTCTGTTTATCTTAACGATTTATTTCCAGAAATAGTGCCTCTATCGATAGAGGATGCTATGAGGGCTCAAGTACAGTTTTCTCGGGAAAAAACATCAGCGGGAGGACAATGAAAGACATAAAGTTCAGCATTGGTACGTAAGCAGTAGGCTGGAGCCACAGAGGGATCAGATACTGCAAGTGAGACTGGCTAGACCCTGCCTTAGCGGCTTGATAGTAATCAACCACAATATAAAGACACTTTGGCCAACTGTTTCTCCATCTTAACAGGGAACACTGAAACAAACTCCAAGTTCAAGAAAAACTTCGGGATCCGCACTAACTTTAAAAGCTCGCACCCCATGGGTTTGGAGACAGCCAGAAATCAACAATCTATCGTCGACTCTGTTGGTATAAATGGTTTCTCAGTCGTTGATTAGCTTACATTTTATAATGATCCCGACTCGGCAAAATTTGTTACTAAAAGGGGAGTCATCTCACGTGTGTAGTGACAACGTCTTGACCACTCTCGCAGCACTAAGCAACCTTTTCCAAAACGTTCCAGAAAAATACTATCAATCCAATTGTTTGTACACACATTTTTTGCACGACTCAAATTTGATCCTATTCGCTACAAGACACTGGCGGTCGTGTCTGTATTATCATCATATCGGCAACCGACCGGCTCGGTAACCGAGAAGATGAAGCCCCACTTATACATGGCCAAGACTCCGAACATCAGTATCATGATCGCCAATCGCTAAAGATCCTCAGTAGTTGTTTACTAATACCTGTAAAATGAGTTTACTCGTGCTTGAAGAAAGTATAATACACTAACGGTCTAAATAAAGACCGGCATTCTCCCCGTAGTGTACCATCTGGTGGTATATGCTTATAGGGGATATAGGGGAATGCATATTGATTACTGCCTATCCGCAGGAGCAGGGTCCCTCCTGCATGCGAGAATGCGAGATCTTATCTTGTCATTCCCACTTTTCCTGGCCATATCATATCAAAGCTCTAGATATGTAAGTAAGTGAAGGAAAGGTAACACAGATTAATTTCTCCTTATTACTTGCTTTTCTTTTGATTTGAATTTTTCTCCAAATACCTCGCTTAATAACTTCACGTTCGTCGCGATCCATGGATATGGAGAAAAAGCCACCAGTTAGCGCTTTACAAGCAGATGAGCATCGCTTCGCTATCATTCTTGGTGCTGGCGCTGCGGGTATTATCCAAGGATGCTCATTTATTCGTGAAAAAGTTCTTCCATTGGAAGAATTCCATATCTTGGATCGCAATGGTGCTTATGGTGGTGTGTGGTGGAGGAATACGTATCCGGGAGCTGCATGTGATATCCCTAGTCACGAGTATCAGATTAGTTGGGCTTTGAATCCTTGTGAGTTTTTGAGCTTTGTATTCCTGCTATGATAGTTTTATATTTGCTAGTGCTGCCATATATATCCGAGATTTTCCTCATTAATGTAATGGTACTTGCTAACTACTGATATTTTTGAGAAGACTGGAGTAGGACTTTTGCTCCGCAGCTAGAGATTCGGGAGTACTTCGAGAGCGTAGCACTACGATACCAACTGGTCAAATCTACAACTTTCAACACCGAAATCGTCAGCGCCACATGGGATGACTCTCGGTTATTATGGCTTGTTGAGACCATAGATCTTAAAACCGATACTAGAAAGATATGGAGTTGTCATGTGGTATGTTCTCATTCCACCGTGAATTTACTTATCTAGTTTCTGATACCCAATCTAGCTAATTAGTGCCGCGGGAGCTTTCACCGTTCCAAAAAAGGCCAATGTACCTGGTATCGATACATTTAAGGGCGAACAGTGGCATTCGATAGATTGGCCAAAAAAAGCTGATCTAAGGGGCAAAACAGTAGCTGTAATTGGAACTGGACCTTCCGCTTGCCAATTCATTCCGAATATTTATCCAGACGTAAAATCTTTGATTGTGTATCAAAGAAGTCCGGGACATGTTTTGCCTCGAGTTGATACTATTTCTGGCTGGTTCAAGAAATTTTTATTTGCTAATTTTCCTATTACTATGCGATTGCATCGATGGATTTTGATGAAAAAGGTAAGTTGAGAACCATCGATCTTTTTGGGATGAATTCTCATGTAACACTTTTTATAGGATGAGATTTTGCGCAAACGAATATTTAATCCAAATTCATGGCTTCACAAACAGGTAATTGCCATGACTAAAAAGCATCTCTACAACCAAGTTAAGGACGAAAATCTACGTCGAAAACTAGAGTCTAAAGATGTATTTGGATGCAAACGTCCAATGATTCTCGATAACTATTTCCCCATCTTCTCAAATGATAATGTAGAACTTGTCACGGATTCCGTCACCGAAATCACAGAGGAGGGTATAATTTCCAAGGACGCTAAAACAGGCGATGAGACAGAAAGAAAAACAGATGTTTTGATTTGGGGTACTGGTAAGTTATCTATCTATACATACATCTACAGAATTAGGAGAAAATAATTAACCAAAAAAACCAGGCTACAATCCCGTAGATTTCGGACTCCCAGTTCCAACACGAGGACGAACCGGTCAACTATTAGCTGAAAAATACCAACCAGAATTACAATCCTTATACGGTAAATAATAAATCTACCCTTCAAAATATTAACATCCCACACCAAAACTAACAATAAAAAAGGTGTCGCAGTAGACGACTTCCCAAACTATTTCAATTTCCTCGGACCCAACTCCTCCTCATTCGAAACCAGCGTAATGGAGCTCTTCGAACTCCAAGCCCATCACACCTGTCTCGTCACCGAATTCTTATTCAAGAAAAACGTCGGAAGTTTCCGTTATGCTATTATGCCCAAAGAGGAACGTGTTACAGAATGGACTTTATCCCTACGACCAGGCCAGGCAAAACTACCTCCTGCTAATCCATTATGTAGGAGTTATTATAGGGTGAGTAGTACTTTTGATCTTATGATGTGATGATAGATAGATAGACATGTGAGGGGAATTTTGCTGATGGGATTTCTTAAAGTCGAAAATAGGACATGTGTATCGATTTCCGTATCCGTACTGGCAGTACAAGGTTTTGATTGCTAAGATTGATTTTAAGCGGGATTGGGTACTTCTTCAGAATAGGATTGGGCAGAATGGTGTACAGATTTTGGAGTTTGTGGATTGATTGTGAAGGAGGGTAGTTGTGGGAATTGTGTGTCATGGCATTCTTGGTGGAAAGCTATGTTATGTAGTCCTGTAAGTCTTCATATCTTCTTATGTTGAGACCATGACTTATGTATTTTTTTTACAGTATACTCAACACTACGAGCGTGGTGGTTCGGTTCGGCTAGGAAGATGTCTGAATACTTGTATGTAGGACAAACAGGAGACAAGACAAATAGCGTAATTCGAGATTGATGATGAGTCAATTACATATTAGGCAAAAAAGGAAACATAATCATCTCTGAAATCACATCAGCAGGACCAAATCAAAAGCGCGGATTTAGTCAAAAAGCCCAAGTCAGTCAGTCAAGGTTCTAAAGACGCTCAGTCAGTTAATAAGAATATATATTCACTGATCAACATTGGGTTAATTTAAAAAATAATATATACACAAGAATTCTATTGATCTTAAGACTTTTTTGAAGGTGTAATGTTGAGGTATTTGAGATTCCAATCAAATGATAAATCTGAAAACTTAAAATTATTAATCATTTCCTAAAAAAAAAAATAAAATAAAAAAAATCCTATGATTTTCTAAATGTAAAAATTAACATTCTTCTTTATATATATATATATATAACACGGATTTGAAGATTCAAAAAACCTGAAATTTATAATAGAAATTATAAAATAAATAAAAAATCGATCTTAAGATCATGTAACGTGGTTTATCATCGAGTGGGCCACTTTTCCCTCAATTCACACCTTCAAACCTATATTATTCAACAATCATTAAATCAATTGATTAAAACTATTAAGAATCTAATAATCTAGGATCTATTACATTGTTTTGACAAGTTCTTGAATTATGACCCGGTTTTCCACACTTACTACAACATCTATTAGAAGATGCTTCCCCATTAGAATTCCCCCCTTTTTGACGCTCGTCGCGTTGAATCTGAATATCAACCTCTTGCTGAGATAATATATCAAGAGCCTCTTGTCCGGTGAGTACTCCTCCTTGACGTAATTGGGTTTTTTTTCGCGCGTCGACGCTTGCTTAATGCTTCATTTGCCTTCCGAAGTGTACGAATCTCTGCAGTCAAAAGTGTATTTTCATGAGCTAATCTCTCTGTACCCTTAGCTAGAGCTAGTACAGTCTCGAATATAGGTGTAGGGGAGCTTGATTGATGACGGGTCATTCGAGATTTCACTAAAGTTGATTGAGAAAGAGCTTCAGTTGGGTTGCGAGGGGTTTGAGAGATCCATTGATCTAGGTTGAAAAGAGGGGGGGTAGGTGTGCGAATTCAAATATCTAATTTCGAAAGTACAGCTTCAGGATTAAATGGTATTAAACCTGTTCCTCAAAACCCTGATTTCATATTCTGTGAGGTGATTGATTCTTCGTATGCAGCTTTAAAAGCCATAAAGAATTCAACCTTCGAAATATGATTGATATGTGCCTTGATAAACCCATCAATTTGACCACCATATGAACGTTTCAGATTACTGAAACAGCCAACATCAAGTGGCTGAGTTAAATGACTTGAATGCGGTGGTAAACGTAAACATATAATATCATTTGCTTTACAATATGACTGAAAAGCTATTGATTCATGACTTTCGTGTCCATCCAGCACTAGCATTCGATATTTGCCCTTTCTTCGATGAATTGTATGCTTGTCGAAGTGCTTTAACCATTCCAACCCTGTCTCATTGTTTGTACATCCATTAGATGTAGGTTTAATAGCCCATTCCGCAGGAAGATTGGTTTCGGTGTACCAATTGGAAGATGAACCTGTCCTTGAACCACTAGAAATGGGGGAATAGTTTCACCCTCTCCATTGCCACATATAATTGCTGTAGCCCACTCTCGATTGCCTGGCTGTACTGATTTACTTCTGCCATGTCTTTCGGCACTAGTAACAACCATTGCTGCACTTATAATGCCTATCATAAAGCCTGTTTCATCGAAATTGTAGAAATCGCCGTCCAAAATGCCGTATTTCGCTCGCATATTCGCAACCAATCGAAACCACTCTTCAATAAGCTTAGGATCTTCGCAGAGAGCTCTTTGAAAGTCATAAACACGACTAAAACGCGTCTTTAATTCGATTCGACGCTTTACGAATCGATGCGCCCAGAGCTTCCCAACACGCTTCGTACCCCTCGATTCAAGAATATAATTCGCCATATCTTCCACATTCTTAAGTTTAGGTGGAAAACCTCTCGAATCCATATCAAGAATATATTGAACAATCACTTCCTCTTCCAATTCTGTAATATTATGACGATTCGCTCGAGTTTCTGTACGAGGTGGTAAACCATCCATTCTGTGTTGAAGAGTCGTACGAGGGATATTATAGAGCTTAGAAGCTTTTCGAATGCTTAGTTTTTTATCTTTATGAATAGCTTCGATAGCAAGAAAGATTCGGGCTTCTTGATTAGTTGATTCCATAATAATTGATTGATAAATCGCGTGTAGAAGTTGAAGGTGTGAATTGAGGGAAAAGTGGCCCACTCGATGATATGGCCCACTCGATGATATGGCCCACTCGATGATATGGCCCACTCGATGATAAACCACGTTTTATATATATATATAATAGTCTGAACTACAGTCTACTTCTGATAGACTTTTGGATATTAGAATGACTTTGAAATATTGAAGGTATTTCAATTATTAATTATTAAATTATTACATTACATATGTCAATAGTTTTGGAACCGAACATAAGAGAGTGAGCCATCCAACATTTGAATTCATTTTCGATTAGTGTCGGTTGTTGTATTGAATTAAATTAGTATTTGAACCGAACCAGAGTGGCATAGCGGCTAGGTATTTTGGGACATGGAGTAGAAAAACGGTTGTCATGATGGAAAGGATTATGAATAAAGTGGTATTGAGAAAGACTATGTTATGTGCAAGATAAAGAGGAGTTTTACATGCCTTCTTGCCATTTCGATTCCCGTTTCCTGATGCATTCTTTCATTACAGACTGTCCCATCCGATTTCAAAACAAATGACCTACTGTATTCGCCGATCATATCAACGTTAATTTCATTTAACTCGTGTCATCATACTCCCACTTCTATAGAAGTATGGCGTAACTCAAGCTGACGCCTTAATACCCTCTACTCCCGCTGGAACAACTCTCGCTCTTCCAACCCCATGCACAAGCACAGCATCCAACCAAATTCGTTCTTTACCCTCTCCAGGTTTCTCCACTCCCCAACCCCTTTCAGGGCCCCATGTCACAACCTTTTTATGGCTCTCCACAACCTTTCGCAGTCCATTCATCATGTCTCCGCTCCTCTTCACACCAGGAAAGGCATCAAATTCAACAGTTTGAATTCCCTTCACATCCCTGAATATGCCTTCTAATAATTCCTGGCAAAAGCCCTCATAAAATCCGTCGCCTACTCTGAAACCTTTAAATATCGCATCCGATGGATCACATTCTACGAATATTTTCAAAACGCGAACGGATGTGCAATCGGCAAGTCCAAGTAAAGGTGATACAACCCAGCCTCTTGGCGGACTATTCCAGCCAGGACCTAGACGAAGTTCAAGTGTAACTATGGAGTTGCGATAATGAGATGGCAGACGCGCGAGTAGAGGTTTCTTTGTCTTGAAATAGCGACCTGGATGGATGGGAAAGATGCGGAAAGTATAGGTCGAAAAGAAGTGGTGAGACGATTCATTGTATATTTGTTTGCAGACATGGAATAATGAGAATAGTTTGTGACGATGAATGATGGAAAAGGTTGTGGGGTCGAGGTCGATGACTTGAGGGAAAGGGGCGAATACGAGAGTGTAAATCTTGGTACGGAGTTCGGAAGGCAGGGAAAGGAATGGAAAGGATTGCTTGGTTTTGAGAGAAGTGATAAGAGCAACGTCCTCAGCATCAGATGGATAAGCTGATGGGTATGCGGACGAATTCGGAGTTGAGCTACCAGATACAGGCGTGTTTGCTATCCCGCGACGATGATTCCGTATTGTAAGAGTATGTTGCTTCATTGACGGCGCCATATCAATTGCTGTTGGCTAAGTAGAAGTAAGAAAACCAAATTGTCGTTCTTGTTGACCAGCTGTAGAGATAGTTGTAGGTGTTAGGTTTGTTGAGCTTCAGTTAGATAATGGGAAGAGATCGCGTGTTGAGTAGATTAATGATTCAAAGTCACAGATAAGAAAGTTGAATCGTCTGATTAAGGCAAAAAGACTGAATGATGGATGATATTTATGATTTCAATTATAAACAAGAAAGCTCCTGGTAGAAGGATTTCAAATAACAGAGCCGCGATACAGGTAATGAGAGAGATCCAGGATAATATTTTCCACAATGAGTTTTGGGTAGATAAATAGATAAATAGATGGATATATGGAATGTTATGACACCACGGGACTGAAGTTGTAATTGAGTAGCCGGTAACTTTTTCAAGCACCGGCTTAACATCCAATTCTTGAAAGTGTCATATTTGTTCTCCTCAGATTGTTCAACTCTTCGTCCACGGTTATTGTAGGCGCGATGAGTATAAATTTCCACTGAGTGTCAACTTTAGAGAAAAAAGAAAAGAAAAGAAAAATCTAAAAGCAAGAATGAATCGATGCTTTTATGGTGGGGGAATCGATTGTCGAATTGACGCCAATTGAGACTGACTAGTATATTTTAGTACTAGCCTTAATATTTCCCGCCCGCATCATTGTAGAAATTTGTATTTTGTCATTTTATTGTAAATGAAGGGAACTTTTAAGGAATCAAGGTTATTTTGTAAGGCTAAAAACAAAAAAAGACTCGAAGCTTCTCTTTACTGACAAGAGCTTCAACAGTATTCAATGCGATTTCGCATATAATCTTTTCTTCATTGGAGTAAGCTGTGTATACTGATACTTTTCCTTCATAATGTTGTCTAGAGCTATCGGAAGGTCGTTGCAAACGCCAGCTCTAAGAAATACTTCGACAAATTTCCGGATAGCCTCATCGACATCATGGACTCGGTCGATGGCGAGTAATAATCGCCAACCTAAAAAACCTACAGAATATAATAGGTCTTCGGCTACGCCCAAACCATCTGGTCCAGGTGGGGCACAAGCTGCTTTCACTTCACAAAAACCAGGACAGAGTAGTGATAAATCTGGTACTCCCGACTTTTCCGAGGCCCAAGATGAAGTGAGCAAGGACGCTTCACCGCAAAGGAGTACTGTGCCAGAATCAGTGGGTGGAGGTGCTGGCGTACCAAACCCAGATGCTAGAAAAGGCGAAAGTTCAGACTTCTCTGGTAAACAAGATGAATTCGAGACAATCGCTGTCGACCCCGCACAAGCAGAAACCGAAAACAAACCTCTACCAGATCTCACCCAAGGAATTCCTTCGACATTGGATTTCGAATTGGCAAATAGAAAATCGAAGACTTCGCCATTAAATCTTACAGAAGCGGCGGATCCTGAAGAGATTCCTGGCGCCGGGGGCAAGGGTCGCGGGGAACTGCCAGCATCCGCGTATGTGTCTTCCTCGGAAAGGAAGAGAAATCAGATGGCCAACTACATGTATCTTGCCTTTTTCGTATCTGCGATCACCGGTACGGTTTACCTGGGTAGAAATTGGGAGACTGAGGAAGAAGAAAAACTACACGCGGAAACTGCTCCATCTGGGTGGTCACTTAGTGGCATGTGGAATCGTGTAAGGGCTCGAACTGGAGACCAAATTGGTCATTATACAGAGCCAGCTTTTACCAAATTACTACCTGATCCGACTCCTATGTTTGAGCGCCCTTATACATTAGTTTTAAGTATGGAGGATCTTTTGATTCATAGTGAATGGACTAGAGAACATGGTTGGAGATTGGCGAAACGACCTGGTGTCGATTATTTCTTGAGATATTTAAGTCAATATTATGAATTGGTTATTTTTACCACTCAACCATCCACTTTAGCAGAGCCAGTTATTCGAAAATTCGATCCATATCATATCGTCACATGGCCACTTTTTAGAGAAGCGACCCTTTATGAGAATGGAGAGTATATCAAGGTAGGAATTTCGGATCGCACTTTTTTTGTCTTACTAATTTGTATCAGGACCTTTCATACCTCAACCGTGACCTCTCGAAAGTCATTTTAATCGATACCAAACCACACCACGCCAAAAAACAACCAGAAAATGCAATAATTCTCAAACCATGGACAGGTGATGTAAAAGATAAAGAACTGGTCTCTTTGATTCCATTCCTCGAATACATCCCTACTATGCAATACGTCGATGTGCGCAAAGCCATTAAATCATTTGAGGGCACACATATTCCTACTGAATTCGCCAAACGTGAAGCAATAGCAAGAAAGAAGTTCCAAGCACAACTTGCAGAAGAACGAAAGAAGCATGGAAAGAGAGGTGGAGGTGTTGGATTGTTAGGAAATGCTTTGGGTATTAAGCCTGGTGGAATGATGGTGACAGATCCAAATGAACAAAGTCTAGCGGATGCGCTCGCACAAGGAAAAATGTTACAGGATTTAGCGAGAGAAAGAGGACAGAAGAACTATGAGGCATTTGAAAAGGAAATTCGAGAAAATGGAGCAAAATGGTTAAAGGAAGAGGCTGAGATGGAGGAAAAAGCAAAGGAAGAAGGTTTAAAAGCTATGAAGAGTGGAATGACAGGAGGTTGGTGGGGAGGTGCTTCGTCGTAATGTGCTTGATAACCTTAAGTCAAAGAGTCGAAAGCACGTGACGAGTGTATATTTTTTCATGTACGATGAATGAAGCGTCAATAGGAATGAAGCATAGGCGGCATTGAAATCTCACCTCTGCAAATGCGGCCGAAGATGGGTTCGTGGTATTAATTATCGATCTTGTTGATGATGGATGGGTGGATGGATGGATGGATGGGCTTCATGCGATGGAAGTATTGCTGATCTCAATTCGATTGTAGTAATGCATTTTTTAGGTAGCGTAGCATGGAATGATATCTGTATCTATATTATATGTATATATAAGATTATCTATATCTGTATCTTTTGTGCATGTATGTAAGATTATCTGTATCTGTATCTGTATCTGGATCTATATATGTAAGATTATATATTATAAATACCCGAACACTCGAAGAATGAATATTAACTAAATTGCATGATGTAAGATTATGATATCCTCAGAAACCCTAGTCTTTTATCTAATATCTAGTTGATTTTGACGGTTTGAAGCAATAGAAAGAATTCTTGTATAATAAGTTTTATAATGTTATATAGTAAGTATACTGTAAAAAAAATAAAAAATGAAAAATAAACTACTTCTGATATAAAAGATTTAACTAATTAGTAGCTAGCGTTTTTCAAATTCTTAATTTTAACTGTAGTAACCTTATTAAGATTAAAAGATATACATCTACTTAATATCTACCTGTCTGTCTGAGAAATAATTGAAGTTTTTCTATAAGGTTACATTCATTCATCTATTATAAATCTCATCTCTAAAAAAACCAGAAAATAAAAGTCAAATCAAACTCCCTAATTTTCCATATCGTCACTTAAAAAGTGAGAGCGAATGAAAGAAAGAACCACTGCAAAAAGTAAAACGCCTCATTCATTCCAACTCCAACTCCATTTGCTCGTCTCCTCATTATTTAGCTAATCATCTCGTATCTCGTATCTCATTTCTCATCCTGTAAAATCCGCATCCATAACATGCCCCTGCATCTTTTCGCTCGGATTCTGTGTTTCGATACTAGTACCACTGCGTCCCACTTCGTTGATACTCATCATATTACTACTTGTCCTCGCGCGCATCGCTTCGCCTGATCCTGATACTGATCCCAATCCTAATTCCGATCGTGTAGAATGTGTATGAATACGCGTATCAGAATTCATAACGCCAAGCCCGAAATTTTGACTCATTGCTTCGTTTCGACTTTTCCTTGTTCTTCTCTTTGAACGTCTCCCTATCTCCTGCATAACCCTCTCCGAGCCAGTCTCTCCCCTCTCCACCTCCAATCCCATTCCCAACCCCAACCCCAACCCCACCCCCACACCCCCATCACCACACACCCCCCTCTCCACCTCCTCCCACCTAACAACAACCCTACACCTCCCCCTCCCCATAGCCCTCCTAACCCTCTCCCAAACAATCCTATCCCTCGTAATCTCTCTATAAAACCTACTCCACCAAATCCCCTCATTAGGCGACAATTCCTCGCTGATATCTACTCCACTCTCATCTTCCATTATCTCGCCAAAAGTGTGTAATTCTTCCTTTGGAATACCTGCTGCATGTGCGTATTTTCGAGCGGCATTTTGGTGATGTGCGGGATTTTGAGAGATGTGTGGTGGGAAGGGGAGGTAGGGGTCTTTTGGGTTGTAGGCGGGAAGGGAGGAGATGCTTAGGAAGTCGGAGATGGGTGGTTGGGAGGGGAAGGTACTTGGAGATGGAGATGGGGATGGAGGGTCGAATAATTTTCGGGTGGAAAATTCAAAGATGGGTATTCCTTGGAAGGAGAAATCGTAATCTTGATGTCTGGCTATCTTTTTGGTAGGGAGTCCATATATGTTTTTGGGTCGAGTTTCTTCGAAGAGGGAGGAGGTATCGGATTGGATGGGGTAGGTAGTTATGTTTGCTACGGGAACAGCGAGACAGAGCCAGGTTGTGGGGATTGGAGAGGGAAAGTTGGGGGGTGTACTGGTGCTGGGATTTTTGAGGGGGGAAGTTATGGTGAGGAAGGGTTTTTGGATGAAAATTGAGAGCCAGGGGTGAAGAATACCATTTTTGTCAGGTCTGTGGGGGTTTGTTAGTAGAGGTTTTTTGTTGCTATTTGGACGGATGAGCAAATGAAAGAGAAATGGAAAAGGAGAAGGAGGATAGGTTGGAGAAGCAGATGTTGGCAGCGAAAACTATCTGGGCTGTAGAGTTGAAGTGACGCAAATAAAATATACAAATGGCTAACAAAGTAAAAAGACAGCAACTTTGCCATCTCATCATGCCACTTCCTCAAGCCGTAAATCAAGCCATGCGACAGTAACAGAAATTCCACCACTGCCACAACAACTTCATCACACAAACTCCACAGCAAACTCTCTAAAACGACAGCAACAACTTCAGGAAAAATTAAACAAAATCCACCAAAAATAACGATCCAAAGCTGAAAAAACCAAAAAAGAAACTTATAAAAATTTAAAAAGAGAAAGAAAACTCACAAACTCAACTCCACAACCTCAACTCTATCACACTTAGAAACCCCTTGTCCAGACCCATAGATATCCACCCCAAAATGTCCCAACAACCTATTACAAAACTCTCCCGTCCTTACATCCGGTGTAAAATCATGAAACGATATACTCTTACACTCTCTTTTTTTGGAACCAGTGAGGAGAGCTCGTCTGAGAAGATATTCGCGGAGTCCTTCTCCTGTATGTGGGTTTACTGCTGCTGAGGATGATAGGAAGAAGTGGGATATTTTTGGGTTTTGGGTTTGAGGAAGTTGGTGAGTGAGATTAATGGGTAGGTTTTGTTGGTTTTGTTGGTTTTGTAGATGGTATTGATGTGCTGTAGTGTTTGGGTTTTGTCCTGTATTGACATTCCAATTGGTGTTTATATCGATATTGAAATCCATCTGCATACCCATATCCCCTTGATTACTCCGGGGAGCATATCCACCTACAACACCATTCCCTCTAACAACATCAAGATACTCACCAATACGCCTCTCAAACAAATCATCACCCACAAACTCCCCATTTCCCCCAGAACCCCCAAGTCCCAAATCCACCAACACTCCATCGACACCCAGTACTAAATTCCTCGCATCATTCTCTCCACTACCTATTAGTAAGTCAAACGGCAAATCATTCCGTACTCCCAACACCGCTTGTAATCTCCTAGAAGCAGTACGTACAAATGGTTTACGATCAGAAATATGTTTGTTTAATATTCCAGATGCTTGAACTTGATCTCTGATTGCGTGAGAGATGTGAGGAAGTTGTGGATGAGGTCCTTGGGCGATGTATGCGGCGGTTAAGTGATCGAGGATTGGCGAGTGAGGTTCTAGACGGATTGGGACGTTGGGGGATGGGAGATTGAGGAGAAAGATGGAGGATGAGGTGGTTGAGGTATTTGGATGGTGGTTTTGAGGTTGAGAAGATGTATTGACTAAGTGTGAGTATGAAGGTGCGCGGGATGATTCGAAGCTTTGTTGTTGTGATTGCTGGTTGTATTGTACAGGTGCATGTTCGACTTGATTGAATTGCTCGATTTCTCTGACTTCATGTAGATCGGTTGCCATGATAATTGAAGAAAAAGATGAAACTCTTGGTGTATCCATTTTTGCTTGATGCCATTCAGCATAAGCGTGTTCCATTTTCCTTTTCGTTCCTGCAGAAGGTGGAGTTTTTGGATTATTTGGATCGATAGGAATATGATGTTACTGCCACTGAGGTAAGGGTAAAGGAGGAGTTAAATTTGAAGACAGGTGTAATTGGAGATGGAGTATATTTGGTGTAGAGTTAAAACAGGATTCGCTGTCGTTGTTTTTCAGAAAGCTCGGAATGAAGGTGAGGTGAAGCGTTTTGTGAGATTGATTGTAGACTTTCGAGGGTTGTACCAGTAACCTGCTTCTCATGCTATGAGATTAGAATTTAATTTATTTGATGCTGCAGCAGATGCAGAAAGGAGTTTTGGTGTTGTAAGTACTCTCCTTTCGAGCTTGGTCTACCAGAAAAATTAGATCCACTAAGATTCACTATGGTCGATATCGTCCGAATCGGTAATTGCAACAAACCAATTTGTGAAATTGACCATAGACTTTTGGGGATTATAGATGCATCCCGCCGTCTTTCTATGAGGTTGCGCTCTACTACCATCAGGTCCTGAAGCTGAGACAGACAATGTGAGTGCCCTTTCTTCAAACTTGATGTATGAGATTCGAATCCCCTAACACCCGCACCCGCATATCCAGATTCCAAAGACGACGCACACCAACTTGTGAGATCAATCACATACTTTCCGGATTGTAACCATCCAGCCTTCTCTCTCCTAACCCGAAAATCCAAAGCACAAGATGCTAATGCTGAAGCAGCTGCTGAAGACGGTACAATCACCTCCTCACTATCGATCACTCGATGCCCAGCAGACTCAAAATCCAGAATCAACCTCGTCTTCCACATCACCATCAAAAAGGAGTAACCCGTAAACTGTATTTACTCTTCTTAGCTGATCTTTTGTCTTCGTCTTCTTCTTCTTTGTCTTCTTCCTCCTTTTTACCCACCAACCATTAGCCCACCCAACAAAAAGACAATAATCGATACTATTAGAGAAATAGATATAGAAGTAGTAGACAAGTAGAAAACCCAGAAAAACCAAAAACCAAAGCTTAAATATCCTCCACCATATAAAGACCAAGAGAAATAATATCAGAATTCATCATCAGCTAAACAAACATTAAACAAAAGATATCAAAATTTGATTTTAGTATTAAATATCTATTAAACTTAGGTAATCTAAAATAACAAATATTGATCCCTTATTCATGCCTTCTATATGTATAGAATACAATGGCCTGTATATCCCATCTCGGCAAAAAAAAAGTAACCCTAATGCGTCCAAACGGACCAAAATACAAATCCAACGCCGCGCTTTCATTCATCATAATGCGCCCATGTACCGAATTAACGTGAAATGGTTTTTATCCACGTATCATAATCGTTTATACATCAAGCCATCAAGGCTGAAGAAAAGAAGAATTTTTTGAACCATGTACCGAAATTTTACAGCCAGTACATAAAACCGAACATGACTGCGGCTAATCCAACGCTCATACCGGTGATTTCTTTACCACCAGATGCGCTTCCCTTTGTCGAAGTTGCGGATGCAGCTGAGCCAGTCGCGCTCGCGGTAGTGGATGGTGATCCGGAAGTTGTTGTGGTAGTGGCAGTGCTAGTTGCTTCTTTCTGGCCAATAGATGGTAATGGGACATCCCCATCAACCAACCAACCTCCAGAGGTCGAAGCTGGGCAGGCAGGTGGTGTAAGAGTTGGAGAATAAGCAGAGCTTGCAACACCAGTTGGAGTCAAAGTTGACCATTGACTTTGAAGGTTGGCAAAATCTGGAGCAACAGGGGTTGGGGTTCCACCGCGAGAGAAACCACCTGCAACATTTGTAGCGACGGCAGTAGCAGCTACAGTTGGCCCATAGCTAATCAATCCATAATCATTGGCTTCTTCGATCCACTCGTAAATAATTGCGCCAGACCATTGATCATCCATATCTGAACCAAGAATAGCTGCTTGATCTTGGAAGGTTCTTGGCTTAACCGTATTGCATCCAGTCTCTGAGAAGAAAATAGGGATGCTATAACCTTCCGCATATGTGTTAAGGGTTTTGTAGCCAGAAGTCGAATAATCACTGTCACCGCACCATTCGTATGCATTCAAACCGAAGAAATCGATAGTTTCCGAACTGTTGGTACCGCAAGCAAGGTAATTTTGAAGCATAGGACGTAATTCCGCAATATCTGCCGCCGAGTAACCAATTGGAATCTCTCGATAACCTTTTGACTTTCGGTATGCCTTCATATCTCTAGCAGCAGCTTTGATAAAAGGTGCCGCTAATGATTGGTTGTTCATAGCAATAACTTCATTTCCTACAAAGAATCCTAAAGTATTATCGAATTTGGCGAAGGCATCCATCACTTTGCCGAATGCTGTGTATTGGCTTTGGTCCCAAGTCGCGTTAGTCTATAGAAGTGATTAGCCATTGTTATGTTCCCAAATTATAAGATATATATCTTACTGGGGTGATTGCAGTGGTGAAAGTATCCAAATCCAAAAAGAGGTAAATTCCAGCATCTGCAAAGGCAGACATGCATCCAGAATGATCACTGGAAGGATCAACATGGTAAACACGAATAGCGTTTGCGCCCAAGGTCTTCATCAAAGAGGCATCGAGTTGACATTGTTTGGTATCGATTAATGGATCGGCTTCAGTCAATTGATATGCGACACCTAGATATTGTCAGTCAAGAATTGAAGTAAAAAACACGTACGATCTTACCCTTGATAAAGAATTGGTCGCCATCACTTGTGAAGAACTTTGAACCAGTCGCCGAGATTGTGGAAATAGCATTAACGGTAGTAACAGCCAAACTAGCAATCAAGCCAGCTCTGGCGATGGATTTTGAGAACATGATGCAAATAACAGATATTATCGTATGTACAAAGATCGAGGATAGCGAGCGGTAAAAGAGCGAAAGTCGACGCGATATTCGAGGAAGGAAATTCTGCAAACCAGGCACTTTAAGGAAAGATTGTAGTGGACTGTTCTAGTTGTGAAATATCGAAGTTCAAAAGAGAAGGTAGACAGCAACAATGGAGAAGCTTGTTATTTTTTTTTAATGGATGGCATCCACAAGTTCCAAGGTTTTTCTACTCGTCTCCTGGTTCGTCTCCTGGCTAGTCGACTTAAGATTGAGGGTAATGCTGGCTTGGTTTGGAGTGCGGGATCAAAGTGTAGTGGATATCCAAATAGAGACTAGGTTATCGATTCGAGTGTAGAGTAATTTCGAAAAACAGAAAGAAGTTGGAGTCTGGATCGTTCCTTCGTTTTATGAATGGGGAGGATCACAGTCGAGTCTGCTCTGTACAATTTTTGGGAGTTATGTAGGTAGGTAGTGGAGCAACAAGTTACAAGAAGCAGTGATGATGGAAATGGATGTATAAAATTATGAGTAGGGATTGATTATTGCAGATAACAAGTCTGAAGAACGAGAGTTGATTCTAAACCAGGGATAGACAGACGGTGAGGATGAAAGCGAGTGAATGAGGATAAAAATCCATGAAAGTTGGTTCTGTCTTTCTGTGGTTGTATATTGAATGAATGAGTTGATGGATGGATGTACTGTAATATGAAGGATATGCAAGAGCAAGGAGGATGAGATTGTGGATCCATGTTGGAGATGATCATGATAGTTATTGGTCTAACTGACATAAGGAACTTTAGGATTTGAAAAAAAAAATCCCATGTTTATTGGAACCAATAAGAAGCTCGTGTGGTGATTACTGGATTTTAAAGATTTGACGATTTCGACTCTTTCTCATTCAATTGGTCCGTTATCCTCTGTATTATTTCATACTGCAGTCATTCACAATCCATCCCCATGCATTACATAAGTTCTACGCACCGTACGTAGGTACATATGGATATATGGATAAATAAACGGCGCAGAGGATGGAAAAAGCTTCAAAAGCTTCAAAAAGCTTCAACCTTGCTGAATTGAGTCATTTTCTTATCGTAAAGTCTGATAACCAGCAACTGAGTTATTTCATTGGTCAGATTGTGCATAAAAAGGAGGTTATTATGGATCCATCGTTCATACTTGGTTAGTCAGTAATCACCAAAACAGGTTGGCCCCGTCTTTTGTTTCATTAGTGAAAAGAAGTGAGAACTCCCCATGCTTTCCTCCATGGCTCTCCTCATCTCATCACAAGTAATTTCGAAATGCGAACAAATGTCTGTCAGCACAACTTTCACAACTCGAAAACTATCCAGAAAAATGTTGCCAGAGTTAATCAAATACATATGAGATCAAATTCATCAACTCACTATACTATAGCAATGACTTTCTTGACTTCGATCAACCCATATCCATCCATCCATCCATCCATCCATCCTCAGACATCTCAATGCTCAACAAAGTCAATTCACTCTTCACGCTCAACAAATTATTTCACCGTCTTTGCTAGTCAAACACTCACCGATCACTTCTTCCTTCCGTCAGCACTACCGTTAGTTTTGGTCCATTATAGTGCATCCATTTACACTATGCGAAGGGTACGGGTATTGGCCGAAGAAAGTGTTTGCTAGCGCATCATCATTAACAATGGCGCGTAACTATGGCAGTGGAATTCGCCTCCAACCTTTTCCTTCATGCCTTCTTGATATTAGCGCGTGTCGATATCGTTTCATGTGTCGCAAATGATTTGCGGTGGCTAATATTTCAAATTATTGCACATACGTTCATTCAAAATCAAATCAACTACAGCAATTTGGTATTGAATACAAAAGATACCTGATGCGCTTTATCTCAGATGCGCTTTCATCTCAGCATTTCTTCGAGGATTGAGCCACGAAAACCGGCCAATCCAGATTTTTTATTCTCTTTGATGCTGGTAACTTCTTGATTACTCTTGATTACTGCAATTCTATTCGAACCCTTCGACTGACTGTAGGAAATCCCATATCCATTGAGGGTAACGTCGGTGCTTCTCCACCACGCTGCGTAATTTCCGACGACGTTGAGGATGAACCATCCTAGGAGCCTAAAACGATATAGAAAGATCTTCTGTGCCATATGTTTGCCAGCGCCATACGATAGCGGTGGTGCCGATAGACATTGTTTACGCTCATAACCAATTTGTGGCTGCTTTTGACGAATTCGGTTGATCTCACTGTTGATAACTATTGTATGGAACCAAAGACTTGTACCTTGAGCAGAGGCTTTCAATCCTGTATTTTGGTGGCCAAATCTCCTATACCGAAAGGTTCCCAGTCCAGTTCATCGCAATCTATCCACATACAATCAAATTAGTGAAGTCGAGACACCTAGCTGATGCTAAAACTAACACAAAAGAGGAAGCGACGCACCAGATTTCTTCAGCAGTCGCGTCGGATATCCAGACTGTTTAAATATACCGATCGCTGTCACAAGGCAATTTTCATTGAAAATTCTTTATTACGAGATCATCAAGTGATAGCTCACCGGTTGGAAACCGACCGAGTTGAATAATCCACACCAGCAGTTCAATGAATGGTCTTTTGAAAGTTTCCAATCTTTTTCTATCCCTACTTTCTGATACCATTGGGTCTATGAAATTAAAAGTGAGAGAAGATGGCCTAATGCGCTGACGGTGATCTCAACACGAAACCTTGGATATGTTCATTGCAAATACATCCAATAGCAGATATTACTGACCACAACCCTCGTGCACAATTTGTGGCCGAACTGATGAAACACCAAAGCAGATTATGACGTGCTGCAAATACAAGCTTCAGGGCTTCAGGGCTTCAGGGCTTCATGCCATCACAGAATCAGCATAAATAATAAGTTTGCGGACTTGTGTTAAAGCCTCGAATATTGGCAGAGAAGATAAGTACCGACGAAAACACGATGAGAGAAACATATGGTAGCCTAGAAGAGCAAAGGCTTTGGGAGAAAATGACTTCAAAATTCCGAAGGCCGGATATATCAGATTTTGGACAGTTAAGACCGAGCTAAAGAGCAGAGAGGGTTTCCATACACCACAGCAAAAGCAAAGTAAGAGGATGAAAAAGTGCAATATGAATTCGGGAGAATGAAAGAAGTACGGAAAGGCCTTCGAAGCAAGTATTGCCGACATCAATAAAGAATGGTGTTAAGTGCTTCACTTCCACAGCTACAAAGATATCTTCAATTGGGCCAGCGATTTGGTTTCACTATGACTCCCCTAGAAAGGACTCATCAATATGATTTTCAAATCCTTTATACATATATTACAACGGCCTTCCTATTTCGCATCATGACCATGGATTTCGGCTCTCGCTTAGAACGGGCATGCAGTAGTGGGCGCTAAACCCTTGGATATCAGCCCACCTATTACACAATCAACTGCGATGACTCTTATGGTAATGACATTCACGTGGCTTATATAAACGTGTTACATTATCATCATCTCCAGCACATCTATTCTCTTTATTGCTTATATTCTTTCCACTCATCAATCATCTCCAACCATACCAGAAAAAAAGTCCCTTGTCCATTCCCCCATTCCTCAAAATGCCCATTCATCACGACCCCATAAACCCAACCCTAACCCTCAACTCCCCCAACCCAAACCACAAAAACATCATCCTCACACGCCCGCGCACATCAGACGCAGAACCCACCATCCCCGCCTTCAACAATCCCACCATCTATCTCAATCTCACCGGACCCCCTTTCCCATACGTCCAAGAATCATTCGATACCTTCTTCACAGAGGTCCTCGATAAAACTTCGAGGATTGCAGTAGCGGAGCTGTGGGATGCGAGGGAAGCGGAGAGGGATAAGGAGGGGAAGAGATGGATTGGTGCGATTCCGTTTCCGAGTATTAGGGAGGTGGTGGTTGATGAGGAGGGGAGGGAAAATGAGTTGTTTATTGGACAGGTGGAGATTAGGAGGAGGGGGTTTGTGACGGTTTTAGATGCGGGGGTGAGGGAGGGGTTGGTGAGGGAGAATCTGGGGAGGAGGGTGGGGGATGGGGGGATTGAGTGGGAGATTGGTTGTATGTGGTCTTTTTTTTCTTCTTTTTTTGGTGGGGTTTTTTTTTGGTTCCTGAGGAAATGGTGCTTTGGAAATGGTAGATGTGTGGTCATGCTGGTGAGGTTGGCTTGAGTTGGTCGGTGAATCTGGAAGAGATGGATGGAAATCAACTTCTATTCATGGATTTCAAGGATGATTCAGATCACACACCTGACACCAATTTGGTAGTACCAAATCCTTCTCCTACCCATCCAAATAATTCCCCGTACGAAAAACAACCAATCATATTCTTTCTTCCCCTTCTCATTTCCCCTTCCTCTTTTCCCCACACCAATCCTCCTCATTTCCCTTCCCACTCTCCCCCAAAACTAACCAAGTTCTAACACCCCATCCATCAGTTTGGCTCCTCCCCTCCCACCACGGAAAATCAATCATGCCATCCGTCCTACAAACCCTCATATCGGATTTCTTCATCCCGTATATGAATGTACATTTCCTGACAGGTGAATATTTGGAATTTAACACGGCTAGTAGGAGAGTTTTTGAAAAATGTGGGTTTAAATGGGAGGGTGTTACGGAGCGGGTGGAGAGGATTCATGAGGGGAAGTTGGGGGCTTTGGTGGAGTGGTTGGGGAGGCAGAGGGATGGTGTGGGGGAGAAGGAGAAGAGGGAGGATGGGAAAAGGGAGGAAAAAGAGTGGTTGTGGAATGGGAAGGGTGATGCTTGGGTAAAGGGGGAGAAGGTAGGTGTAGGGAGTTTGAGGTGGTGTAGGGTGGGAGGGGAATAGTTATAAGAGGTATAAGATGGGAGGTGAATTATTGGAGGAGGTATCAGGTAGGGGTGGGGGAAAGTTGTTTTATGAATAGATGGATGGATAAATGGCGTGGAGAAAGGAGATTTTATTAATACTTTACTTGGATGATGCCGATTTTGTTAACTTTATAGGAGAGGAGAGAAGAGGATATTTTTATTATATCTTGTCTTTTGGTTAGGGAAATAGATAGAGAAATAAACAGATAGATAGATAGAGAGGTAAATAGATAGATAGAAAGTTACCAATACCTAGTGTAATAATACCCAGGTACGGAGTCCTTCGTATAAGCTGTAAGAGGCCAGCTGATTAAATCAAATGACCAAATCAGATCAGATCAGATCATCTCGTACCTAAGTACTCGAGTATACTAGTAGGTATATAAGTAGTGAGTGATAATAAAATTCACATCAAATTTCAAACCAAAAAGGAACTTTTGAATGAAATTAAATAAATAAATATTTGAAGAATAATACTTTACAATCGTAAGATTACAATCTTATGAATTGAAATAAGCTTGGTTAGGTATTAATAGTTAACAAAATGATTATCAAATGAATGCCAAGTTTCTACAGTGTAGTTCACTAAGGTTAGATCTTGTGTGGGGATTGCGGGAGTGGAGATGGGGATGGGGAAACCCGCAGGTACAGTTTGAATTTTGGTAGTGTAATTATGTTAGCTGATGAACTAATGAAGGTTAGGTAACGCAGTTAGTTGTAACCTTATGGGTTTTTTGGAGTTTGTTTATAGAGTAGTAGGATTAGGATGTGATAGTAAGATAGGTAGGTAGGTAGGTAGGTAATAATAGATGCTGATATGGAGATACTAAGAATGTAAAGAGATGGAACTAGAAAAGTAGAATATAAGAATATGAGATCTCGTATTTGATTGCGCAAGGATGAGAAAATGTGAGGAAGTTTGATGGAAATATGGTTAATAGGTAGTTATGTACGGAGTATACGAAGTCTGAAGGGCGATAATTAAGTTATAGGCTCTTTTATTTTAGGGTTAGGTTTTGATTTATTTCTTGGTAATTCAAAAGTTAGCTTTGATATGATGGATGTGATATGATAGATTTGAACGAGAATGACTATTTCGATCCGTACTCGTATAATAAGAATGTGAGATATTATCTAACTAGGTATTGATGCTCCTTATAATTAAACCGATAACCCCTATAATTTAGTTCTAGTGGCTTGCATCATCAAACATGCCAATGCTAGGCATTAAAGACGATGACTTGAAAGATTGTCCTAGCAACTCCTTTTTTCTATTTTTGTTTCTATCATTTCTTTGTATTTGTTGATGTTTAGCAATATTGATATATTCCATTCTTCATCCATTCTTGTTCATAGAAATGTGTAGAAGTTTCAGATGCTATGTCTCGTATATGTATGCATACATAGGTAGGTAGCAAATCAGAAGAAAACATTATCAAAAGTATGGATCGTTTTTGTTTATATTACTTATTAGCCTTATGTGATTGGGGAAGCGAGGTGAGACATTTGACGATCTGGGGTGCGGAGTACATGTACTAGTGGTAGTTATATCCTATACGACTCAGTATTGAAGTGAGGAGAGTTAAAAAAAGAATTAATTAATTACTACGAGTATAACAATTCGTTTTACCAAGCGGGGAAATGAGCAAGGAGATTCAATAATTTTCCATCCAATTCCATTTCGTTGCTATGGTTGCACTTGGCTTGAATCATTTGGTTACCTAGATATGATATTAAATCATGCCTAGGTAGTTTTATAGCGCCATGGGCTGAAATTGTTTGAGATATAAATAAGGTGTGAAGTTGCACTAGGGGAGATTATTGTATTGCTTTGAATCTTATTCTTCTACAAGTTGTAGTAGTTAATTTCCTATTCACTTTCGCTTTCTATTTATCTAGCCTACATAATAAAGCTTTTCAATACATCCTACCTGGCTACCGACTTTTGAACTTGGTTATACTTGTCAAACAACTTCACTACACAAACATCACATAACATAACAAAACACTCAGCCAAACACTTCAATCAAAACTCAAAATGCGTTTCCAACTTCTCGCAACACTTCCCATCTTCTCTCTCGTCATCGCTCAATCAGCTACGGAAAACGTAAACACCATCACCACACCTGCCACCGTCCCCACCGCTCCCACCGCAGCCAACACAGCAGCCACCAGCGTAACCCCCGACATCGGTGCCTACTCCCGCGGCGCCCAACAAGACGAATCCGCGCTCTCCATCCTCTCCGCCCAACTAGCAACTGAAACCAACGCTGGGCAAAAAACCCAACTGAGCGCGCAAATCTCCCACCTAACCGTGCAACTCGCCGTCCTCAGTTCCCAAGCCGCATACGCCAGCTCCGTATCCACCGCCGGCGCCGCCAACGCTTCCGCCAACGCTCTCTCATATATCTCCAGCTTGAGCGCTATCGCAGCCACCGAGACTAATTCCGCTATTAAGAGTCAGTTGAGTGTGCAGATGAGTCAGATTAGTAGTCAGGCGGGTTTGACGTCTACTATGGCGAGTGAGTCGAGGGCGACGGTTACGGGGAATGTGGTTACGACGACGGATAATGATGGGAAGACGGTGACGAGTACTTCGAGTGCGGTAGCGACGGGGACGAGGGGCTCGGTTAGTGCGTCTGGAACGAGGAGTGCGGGGGAGAGTAGTAGTAGTGGTGGGGCGGTGGCGACGAGGGTTCCGGTTGTGGGGGCGGCGGTTTTGGGGATGGCGGCGTTTTTGTTGTAGGGTTGGGGGATGTTGGTATGGTGAGAGGAAAGGAAGGATGGGATGATGGATGGATGGATGGAAGGAAAGAAAGAAAGAAGAATAACACGGGAATGAATTATTTGAGATAATGGACTGGGATGGATCATATGAAGCTTAAGGTAAATGAATGCAATGGGTGGGATCTTAATGGATTAATAAGTGGAGGGATGGCAAGATAAATCGATATGATTTCAATAAGATGTTTCAATGTATACTAGGTAGTCCAGTCCAATATGAAAGATATCTCATAGTTTAAAATAAAGCGCATTGATTTGCGCTTAGTGATCTGATGTATTGATGACTAAATCCTTTATATCTCATATATATATATATTCCTATAAACATATCAGCTACCTAACTAAGAGTAAATAAGACTATCTATCAAATCACATCATCAACTTACATCATCAAACCGCAAACCATAACTCCAAGTAGATTGAATAATTATAATCATACTCATAAATAAATCTAGTATTTTACTTTTGGACCACCTTTCTTTTAGACTACTTTTTTACATCAAAAATAAAAATTTTATTTATTAAAAAAATACTGATATAAAAAAATAGAAAATTCAGAATAATTTATTAATTATAAATGATTTTTTATTATATTAATGAATTTTTAATAAATATATAATTAAATATATATAAAAACTTGAAAGGAAAATGTCACAAACCACGACCATAGTATACAATAAAAACAAGTACGGGGGTCCTTATCGATAAGGAATCCTAGGACAAGTGTCCTAGGATAAAATGTGCCCCAGGATAATAATTATCCTAGGAGCTATATTGTCCCAGGAGACGAATCGTCCCAGGATTAGTGTCCTGAGGCAAATAGTTGGATCACGTGATGGAGCCCTGGGAGCCTTCAGAGCTCCTAGAGGCTCCCTCTACGGATTAGTATATAGTTAGAATAGTTTCATAGTTTAAGAGCTTCGTGCTCAACTTAGTTATCAATTAGTTTACCTACATTCTACTTGATCTAGTAACGACTTCACTTCCAAGTGAATACCAGTGATAAAGCCTTAACCCACAACTACCAACCAGACGAAACCTCAGGCAGCCGCTGCCTCCAGCACAGTATCGTTACAGAAAAGTTCAAAAAAATTTTTAAGAAATTTTTAAATCTTTCAAGTTTTCAGATTTATATATAAATTTTTATATAAATTGAAGATATTTATTTCAATTTTTAATAATGTAACTTATGGTGAACCGGTGTTACGAGGTTTGCCGTCTAGATCACGTGGAAGTGCTCTAGGCTCTCGAGGTGGTTTATAACTAGGCGTCAAGCAGGGACTTAAAGTAATGACAATAATATGATGCAATTCGTAACTAATAGTATGGTATACTAAATGATTGATCTTGAGCACGAAGCTCTATACAAAGGAAATCCATCTTGATTATATAGACCTTCGTGCCGTATGTCCCACCGTTCCCCTCGATTTAAATCGGTGGGACGAGTGGGACCACGTGACCCCTTGTTTAGTCATGTGATGCGGTTTCTAGTCATAACTAAATACCGTCGTAACACCGGTTCACCATAAGTTACGTTAATATAAATCAATCTATTTATTGTCATTTGATATAAATTTTATTTAAATTTAATATTATTTGATAGAATTATTATAAATTGAATTTTCAATTTTCTTGATTGAAACGATATTAATATCAAAACATTTCATGTTAATTTTGGATATATGTTATGAAATTAGATGTCACCGAATATCATTGGTCCCCACACAGTTCTACCTGCTCCTGCCTAAACTACTAGTCAACAGCGTGCAGCAACCCCACTTCTTCCTGCATATACATATGATAAGAGTCATAAGTCGGAGTACATAGATCAGGCAGACTCGTCGCCGATGATGTATACCTAGTATTTAAATCTGCATCCCATACCTGTATCTAACAAATAATAATAATATAAATAAATACAGAATCCTCAATTAAGGTTACCATTCCCGTAAACTTTCAAACCTCTTTTCTCACCATCACATACACACCACAGACACATCAAGCACAAAATGCCTTTCCCCTCAACTCCACTCACCATCCACGGCGGCTGCAGCTGTAAAGCTCTCCGCTACAAACTCGAGATACCCCAAGCAAGCGAGCGACCACTTCACCCAGACTGCTGGAAAGCAAAAACTGCATCAGGATCTTCATCACAAAATGAATCTGATTATGATTCAGGAGATGAATATAGAGATAATAAATCAGGCGAAGAAGTTAGGTTACCCATGGTAGCAATCGACCTCTGTAATGATTGTCGAAAGGCAACTGGAAGTATATTGCCTACTTGGATTTTTTGTCCTATGGAGTATATTTGGGTTTGTGTTTCTGAGGGGGACAGTGAGCAATTGCAAGATGTTGGAGATAGTGGCACGGGAGGCCATGGGGGTATTAGCGAGGAGAGCGATGATAAGAGCAGGAGTGAAAGCGAGGAGAACACCCGCCAGGAAACCTGGGTAAAAGCCTCCTCTGTATTCCTACTCTCCACATCCTCCCCCTCTTCACCTCAGCCCCCCTCTACACTAGGAACCCGCCGCTCCTCCAGCTCAAGCACACGCTACTGGTGCAACAAATGCGGCACACCCCTCGCATATCGTGCTCATCCCATGCCGGCTGAATGGCCCGAGATGCTAGATATACTTCTCGGGACGATAGATCGAGAGTATCTCGATATGAGAAATCCGCAGACGTATAGAGATGTTATGGTTCCGGAAAGGGTGGTTTGGGATGATTGTGCGGTTAATTGGACAAGGGGTTTGTTGGGTGGAGATTGTAGACACTTGCCGGTTCATACGAAGACGAATATCGGGTTGAGGAGAAGGTTTATTTAGGTTGGGCAGCCGTGGGGGGTTTGGCGTGGATGGGTTGGGCGTGGCTGGGGTGGGGGGTTTGGGAGGGTTATCAGTTGGGGGAGGGTTTCAGGGTTTGAGTTCTATGTATGAGAGTGAAGATGGGGGATTCCGGAATATTTTGGCAAGTCCGTTGGATAGGATATGTTTACTATATCGATCCATCTGAAATCTACCTCTGCATGACACGTGAAACCTGTTGGAGTTCCCAAATACCTTCAGATTATCCGTTAGCCTTTAAGACTGGATTTTGGAAGCTTTTTGACGCAATTCTCGAAATCTTGATGCTTCGGAGGAAATCTGATAAATTGGAACACTGCTTCCAGTGCCAGCTTTACGTGACAAATGATATTGATAGAAGCTTGTAGGTGCGATATTACTGACTTATAGTTTGTAGTGGAGATTATTTGTAACAAAATGACCAATTCGAAAATAAATGCATATGCTTATAACTTTATTTTCTAAACACATTCCTGGGAATTCAAACTCTGAAAACAACAGCATATACACTTGGTAACTTAAGAGTGTATGAGAATGACAATATAACCACAAATAATATTATCCCAACTAGGAACTTCCACTCGCATCAATCGCATCTGTACCTCCACCTCCACTTTCAAACAAATCACAATCCGGAAATCGATATTCTACCAGCCATTAGCATATGCTTCATTTCTAGCCCATTCCACCGCTACTTTCTTTTCCTCCCCTCTCAACCAAAAAAAAAAAGGAAAAAGAAAAGATCATCACTTACGATCAAACAAACTCTCCCAAAAATCCGCCTCCCTCACATAACAAAAATCCGTCGTAAGATACCCATACGTCGCCACTCCATTGGTATCCACGAAATTACTCACATAGCATTGAACCCAAACACCATGATTCCACTCATATTTCTTGACTAAATTACTTGATGCAGAAGGTGTACTATAGCAAGGAGCATAGTCTTCGCCTACCGTTATATTAAGAAGATAACGTTTGTTGAGATTATTAGATAAGGAAGGAGGAGAATGTTTAGTGAGGAGACGAGGGGCAATTTCATTTTTATCAAGGGAAGATGAACGTTTTGCTGGTTCTGTGTAGTTTAGTTGGAGGAAACCTACAGGGCCGCAGTAGTCGAGCTCGGCTTTATTGGCGGATTCTTCGAGTCCGATTTGTGCGACGTAGCAGTTATCTGTGGTTTTTAACCATGTGCTATTTCTCTCATTGTTAGCCATTTTACCTTGGTAGATTGGTAGGATGAGGAAGGAATTGAAGCAGGAGATAGTCTACCTATCATTGATCACGAGATCTCCCTGATCAGTCCAGCAAGTCACCGTGATATCAGTTCCATATTTTAGATATTTGATTATGGCACAATCCGCGTTGTCATCACAGAGATTACATTCGGTATTGTACTTTGTGGTTGCAGGAGCGGTAGTGTAGTGTTCAATGGTAGAATCATGGCCACAAAAGCTGAGATCGTCTTCATCTGTTGCACCACCGTTAGTTGAACTCACATGTGATTCTTGAGAGAACTTACACTCTCCAGCATAATCAGTAAGGTCATATTGGGTTATGTAGCAGTTGTCGCTTGTTCTCAACCATGTACTTGCAGGTTTTAGCATTTCATATGCGTATATGGCAACTCAAAATGTCGAGATGAATCTTACCTATCACCACCAATTACTGTCCCTGTAGTCCAGCAAATGAGCGATACAATGGTGTCGTAGTCGTAGTATTCCTTGTTGGTACAAAGCGAATAAGGACAAGTCTTACATTCAGTTGCTACCCCTCGCTCTAGAGTATTGTTAAATGGAGGTTTGAATGCAGCATGTGTGACATCTGCAAGGATCATGAAGATCCCAAGAACAGGAAGTGACGATATCATCATAGCGATGCCAGATTCTTCAATTCGACCTAGAGAAAGATACAAATGTAGTTTATTGGTCGATATTGATTAATTGATAGAGAATGTTTTCCGTCAATCTCAGGTTATGTTGGAGTTGAAACCTCATATATACCAACATCACACCAGACTGCGTCGAACCGGAACCGTTTCCCGTCACCGCCCATCAATGGCTGCTGCCAAGAATAAATTGTTGAATCTCTGCAATATATCTTTGAAATCAAGTAACTTCAAGCATATTACTGCAGGTTCAATGCAAGCAATATTGATCAACCCGAGCTTACACAGTCATTACCCCGCCGTCCTGCAGCCTTGGCAAGCCTTTCAAGTCAGCCATCTCATATTGACGAATCAGTGAAGAGAACCTTGATGCAACATCGTATAGCCAACTTGAGATTTCTGAATGCAGCTTGGATGCTGGTCGTGATGTTCAGCCTAAATGTAGGTACGAAGTCATGCTTTCAGAGGCGGGGCTGATAATCATGGTGAAGTGGCTTTTCGAGCTTCGTAGCCAAGATTTTTACAATACGAATCGTACAATAAGTCCTAGTAGCTGCTACGACTCTATTTCGTACACGAGTGGGGATGTGTACATGACAGACAGCTTTTTGAAAGCTCGCGTATGGTACTATGATAGGTCTTCGGTAGCCACATCTAACTCGATGCGGCTTCTCTTGTTACTACAATAATGATAAGTAGTGCAGTATGTTGGAGGTTGGTTGATAGCAGTCTTCTGAAAACTAAGCTAAGCCTAATCATATTTTGTTAATTTCTTGACTTTACTTTCCTAGATCATCTTATGCGGCTATTGGCTCAACCATTTTGGTCCAGTTATACGTGCGAAGGACTTTAGAATTTTATATCACATAGTTCTGTTTCCTACCTTTTGGGACCCGGGAAATTGAGCGATTGGGTATATTAGACAAGACCAAAATCCTTCAATTCAACATGGAAACCCTGTTCTTTCAGCAATTCAATGTAAGTCTTAAGTCATATCCTGTCTTTGGCATGTCTCTTTGTTAACGGCATCTGTTAAACGTCCTCGTCCGGAAGTGGTAGTTCGAATTGCCACCATTTCGAAGCGTACCAAGTCTATGATCCACTTGGAATCTCGATAATTGGGTCAACATAAAGGTATGGACCCCAAAGTTTTGCTAGTCGGAATCCGCTGGTAGCCGCCAAGGCAACCTTAATTCGACATCAAGCCGTGCACGTAATAGATTCCTAAAGCTTGACAGCAAGCAGCTTCGGAAGCCTCATCAAGGCGGACTTTTTTACACCAGTAAACACATATCATATCGCTGAGGTGACAGTATCTGGTGCCAGGACTATGAAACCCTACGTGTTGTGCAAATCATCCTCCGCGGGTGAAATCACAGATGATGTTAAAAGAAGAGTCCTCATCCTTGTCGAAGTCACCTTAGCAATTCTAAGCCCTCAAGATGTCGAGATACGATATCTAAACATACCTCAGATCTTAGATCTTTTGCCGAGTGAAGAGTACCTCTTCCAGCAAAGTTATGTACAGCAAGTGTACGTGTGAAGGCTTCAAGGAAATTCTCTTTCCTTCATGGCGAACAAAACTTTCGATTCTTCAAGAACGTGAATCAGTGCAACATCTATAATGGCCTGTTTTTGATAAATCAAAACCAGATGATAGAGTAAATAAACTGTCTCTCCTATGATAGCACAAGAAAGCCCTGTCATGAAGTCAGACTGAGGTAATTGCGAGAGACAACCCAGATGCAAGAGTATGTCCAAGTAATGGATGGTACCTCATGAACAAGGCTAGTGGGGAGACTAAGTACGTATGATGAGCCTCATTCCTGAATTTTCTTTTAAGTATATGCCGCAATGTCCATATTGACAGTTAATCAGACATCCATAATGTTCCATAGCGGATTCCTTGCATACTCGAGAAACTCTCTCAGTGTGATCTGCTTTAACATTGATCATTTGCGAGTGCTCCGATCTCATAAGACCAAAAATAGCATTAAATCTATTTCTATCATTAGAAAATTTAGTACGCTGTGTTTTGCGAAAGATATTCATAAACACGGACGTGAGATTCATGTTAAAAATTGAGATAGCAATCTCTAAAGTGACGCCCTACCTTGATCATATTTAAGCTTGTGAGGCATGAAGAACATAGAAATTATAAATGGAGACCATCTCATGATGTTTCCAACAAATGATCGGTGGTTTCCTAGGGAAGAGGACAGAATTTGCTGCCATCAATCGATAATATTACTTCTTGTTGAGTGCTGTTCGGCAATAATCCGTAGTGTTGGTCGATGAGATGAATGACACTGAAGTGCGGTAACCTCTCAGGGGATATAAAAATGAGTAGACTATGCAGCCATGACAGATTCAGTTTTTGAAGACCCCAGGATTCTGCATCGACCATTCAATCTGGACTACTTGATGATTGAGTGGGTATGTTTTGTACAGATACCAAGAATTTGGCCATGATTGATTGGGCTGAGGTAAACCATTGCCTGTAGTATCAAAGAAGCACGAGCGTATACTGGAAGCAAAGGTATGCCTGCCTGCCAGTTTTGGACTAATATTGACGATGAAGATCAATTCTTAATAATCGATATATTTGAGCTGGGAAGTGTCTGATAAATCCATATCGAAGAAGTCACAAAAGGATTCCAATTCTCTCATTGAAATCTTCATATGTAGTTATGATTATAAGACAATATCGATGCTGGTGACTTTAAGTAGACATTGCGTATGAGGAATGGAAACTCACATGATGATAAGCTGATGATCAGCTGATCATTTAAGCACATGACAAGAGACAGGAAGCTGTGTGTTGCTTATTACTTGTAGGTTTAATCGGTCAGTCTCAACATTAGCACTCACTGAGTCGGTTTTGTCTAGTATCTGCTAGGAAGTATGTGTATTCTAACAAAAATCACCATAATTATCTCATTGGAAAGAGGCAAGTAACTTATGAATGAATGAATGGACGTAGTGGGGTCAAAGAGGATATCAACATCAATAAGATTACCCCACAATCCAACGACCATATCCATTTGACTACGGAGTACTGTTACGGTCACATCGGTACAACTACAGTAGATAATCTATAAAGGAGGAGGATTCTTTGCTGTGTGATTCTAACAAGTACAGCGTAAGGTTACTTTACAACACAACAACAACTCAACATCAAATCCCATAAACATGACACCCACACCCGCCCAACCCCCACGCTTCAAACTAATATTTTTCGTCCCCCCCTCCCACCTCTCCGCTTGTAAAACCGCCATCTTCGCCTCAGGAGCAGGCCGCTACCCCGGACCCGGGAACTACACCGAATGCTGCTGGACCACGAGCGGCACTGCACAATTCCGACCAGGCGATAGCGCAAATCCAACTATAGGGAGTGTGGGAACTTTGGAGACGGTGGAGGAGGTGAGGTTTGAGACTTTATGTGTGGAGGAGGAGACGGTTAGAAATGCTGTTGCGGCTTTGAAGAAGTAAGTTTGATATTTTTTGGGGGGATTTATGGATTCGTGGTTATGTTATATTTTGGTTTTGTCTTTTCTTCATTTTCGTTTTTTCTTGTATTGTCTTGTCTCTAATTAATGCGGCTTTAGAGTACATCCATATGAGGAAATTGCTTATGAAGTTTACAAGCTGGAGAATTACTGAGCTGGCGAAGTAGCTGACAATTGTCACTGTTGGAGAGAGGAGTACAAGGGATAGGAAATAAGTAGTGCGAGTTGCTGCACGGGGACCTAAAGTATGGTTTCTATGATCTTGGTATGAATATCTGAGGACTACAGTCTACTGCAACTACGTTCAAACAATATGTACCCTGATTCTCAGTTTTGAAGTGATTTACAGATAATTATACAATTTTACTTGGAAGTTATTCTGTGTCTTGATCGTCTTTTATGCTCAATTTGGGATATTCAAAATCTATTTCAGTCTATAATCATTTCGCATAACATTATTGTCTCTAGCACTTATATCATTCTATATATTCACATCCACAAACTTGAACTTGTAATTTATATTGTAAATATAAAATATAGATGATTCTAATTTCTTTTTAATCATCAGTAAATTCCCGAGTTACTGGTATTAGCTTGGATATTATATTAAAAATAAACAAATTATCAAAATAAACATCACCTTCTAACAAATTAAAACAAATAATATTAATTATATTATAAAATTCAAAAATACAATCTCTAACAAAATTTTAATCAAAATAATAATAAAACCCAGTAATTTAAATAATCTAATATATATTTTTAATTTTAATTTTTTTTAATTTTTTTTTAATATAATCTATTATAAACTTTTATTATGAATTTAAATTTAAGTTCAAGTAAATTATTATTATTATTATTATTATTATTATTGTGATTAACGTCTACTCTGACCTCCCGAGGGGTATTTAGACGTGCTAAGCTAAGGGGATTAACTACAGACAGCTGTTGACCTCCTTAATTAACAATTTAGCATCTGAGAAGGGGACTGTTCGTCCCTTTGCGTGAACGCCCTGTCCACTCAGTTGTGGCGAATGTGTGTGACTGTTATTTTATAAGTGCGTGTGGAAGGGCTCACAAGGCCTATCTTTATACATTCCCATTCTGTAGCTAGAGGGTGGGGAGTGAGGGGGGCGCCATTTGGTTAGCTAGGCGTCAGTGTTTGCACACCAGTGTGTGTTTTTAGTGAAATGTAGAGAGGGGAAGAGCTAAGTTGTCGGATAGCCCAGTTGGAGAAGTCAAGTGGATTGTGGCGTGTTGTGCTCTGCTTTTGAGCGAGGGGAAGAGAGGGATTTTGAGGGGTGGCACAAGGTCAGTACAGCGGGCATACTTGGGTATAGAACTTTGAGACCCGCAAGAGCTCTGCGAACGTGTCTGGAGCACGTAGAAGCTTGTGGATATACATGATCGTCTGCCAGATGGTGGTGGTGGCGCTTCGTGGTGCAGTTGGCCACTGACCACGTGTCTCATTGTTGATGGGGCATTTGAAAAAGTGGAAGGGTTCTTTCTCTTGCCCACAGGTGCATCTCAGCTGGTTGTCCCCGTGCTTGAACCGGCGGTGGTAGTCTGCGAAGTCGCCGTGCCCCGTTCGCATTGCTAACAGTCGATGCAGCACGCCCCTTGGCAGTGACAATTCCCTGGGCTCTCTTGTGCTGTATGAAGGATGCCATGCTGAGTAGGTGCTAGATAGCGTAGTCCTAGCTTCCCCCACCAGCAGTCCTCCGCCTGAGTACAGAGTTCTCTGTAGAATGAGCGCACCCCACTTACCGTAGGGGGTGTTAGCTAGGCCTCGATCCATCATGCCCACTGCTCCATCATTCGCCAGGCGGTCTGCCTCTTCGTTGCCTTCGATCCCCATGTGTCCAGGTGACCATTTAGCTTCTATGTCGTGTTTTGCCATCGCTCTGTGGCACTTGCGGAAGGCCCACTGTGACGTGGTCGGGGCATTACCTCTCATGCACCATATGACGGAGGTGCTATCGATGCAGAGCCATATCTTGCCAGAGGGCTGGTCCGTGGTCAGGTTGAGCAGGTGCTCGAGCCCACGCCACGCTCCGATCGCTTCCGCGTCGAACACATGTGAGGTCTCGTGGATCTGACCTTTCCCAGCTGCTACTCTCTGCCTGCCATGGTATATCGCGTAGCCGTACCCAACATGGTGCTGGCTATCGACCCATCGTTCTGATCCGTCCGAGAAGATCGTGTAATCCTCGGACGGTAACTGCGGCCACCATTCTTTGAACGCCAGCGCGGCCTCCTCTTTGGAAAATCCTTTCGTAGGGTTGGTCCGACATTCATGCGAGAAATGTGGCCTGAGCAGTTGGGGCCTCTCCGTCTCAGGGATTAGGCGTCCAAGTCGCTGTAGTCTAGTTGTAGGGCTTTTCGGAGTGCCTGCCCTCTTCCCCGCTCTCCTGATGATGGGTTCAAGCCGCCTTACCAAAGGGTTTCTAAAGTCGACTGTCTGGAGCCGGAGGGCGAACCTGAGCTTGGCCTTCTCCAACGCCACCCACCCTGAGGGGAGACCTGCTTCCTTGATCAACGCGACTATCGGCGTGGTCTTGTATACTGGTATCGTGCCTCGTGCGGCAGTGTTGATGACCTTGTCTATCAGCTTCAAATGTGCTTTCATGCCCATGGAGCGATCAGGCCCGTGTTGACCTAAACCGGGCTTGGTCATGCCTGCGTACCAAACCTCGGTTCCATAGAGCGCTACCGGAAGCACGCAAGTGATCACTGCTTTCCTTAGATATGACGCTGGCGGCCCATGAACCGTTCTTGCAATCGACCTGATGTGAGCAGACACCTTCATAGCTTTGGTCGTTCGCTCTTTGACATGTTGTAAGAAGGACAGTCGTCTGTCAAAGTACACCCCTAGCCATCGCAGTGTTGGTGTCGTTTTCGCAGTGGTTGCAATTGGGACAGGCGTGATTACCAAATCCCGGTTGACTACCAACGGCGGGTTGTCGGTTGTGTGCCTCCGAGTTATGTGGAGTAGCTCAAACTTTTCGGGCGCGAATGAGATTTTGTTATCTTCACCCCACTTGATGATTTTCCGGACGCGTCATTGTAGGACCTTCGCATTGGTAGAAAAGTCCTTTGAACAGTGAAAAATACTGATATCATCTGCATACCCGAACTGTGTGTCTTTATCTCGGTTGAGAAGCTCAGCCAGGTACAGCATGTACAAAATTGGGGATAGTGGAGAGCCCTGAGGAGTCCCACAGGCTACCGGATACTCCTTCGTTATGACCCCTTCCAGCCTGATCCTGACTCGTCTTCCTGTGAGAAACGAGTCTATCATCCTGAGAAGTGAGGCGGGCCATCCCTGTTTCAGCATCCGTTTGAGCAGCCGTCTCTTGAGCAGAGCATCAAAAGCACCTTGTACGTCCATAGTCACTAGTGACACTATTTTCCCTGCGTCAAGTGCAAGCTCTGCCTCATGTGTGAAAGCGGCCAGTAGATCTATGCCTGACCTCTTGGGAAGCGCTCCGCAGTGCTGTGAGCTGACCACGTTGTGCCGTAGCGCGGTCCATGAGATTTGACTGCCTATGTATCTCTCGAGCCCCTTGGCTATGCAAGAGATCAGAGCTATGGGCCTCCATGATCGCGGAGATGTCTTGTCCTTCTTCCCGAATTTGGGCAGCATGACCACCTCAGCAAGTTTCCAAGCATCCGGATAGTAACTTAGTGCTAAGCAGGAGTCATATATCTCGTGGATTGGTGCTTTGACACTATCCCAGCATGCTTTGAGCAGTCGGACCGTAGCCCGGTCTACCCCCGGCGACGTGCTTGAAACACCGATCACATGTTTCTCGACCTCCTCTTTGGTAATCCTTCTCTTCCACGGAAGTTGGCCCCGTTGCGTGCTGCCTTCCAAGGGGTCGTCAGGCAAATCGTCATCGGCTTTGAATCGATCGAGCACCGCAGTGAACAGCGCACTAGCCTTCTCTTTGGTATCAACGTATTCTCGTCCATCGATAATCAACGGAGGAGCCTTCATAGTATTCTCCGGGGTGAGCTTATGCCACCCAATGACCTGGTACAGTTCCTTGTCGTCCTTTACTCCATCCAAGCGCATTGCCCAGTAGTCCTTCTTTGCCTTACGGACTGTGTTACGCAATGTGTGCGCAGCTCTCATCCTTCGGTCCGGTTCCAAGCTGTTCCTTGCTTGTACGTGCTCGCGGTGAGCCTCTGCGCACTTCTCTATCCACCAAGGTGATGCTCTGCCTGTCTTGCGGTCAAGTCTGCCAGCTATCCGAATGGAGTCTTCCAACGCGCCAGTGAGCTCATAGACACATTGATCGATTTGCTCTTTGGTTTTTATATCCAATCCTTTCATATGAGCAAGCCTATTTGCCATTAGCCCGTTAAGTTGGCATAAATCTGAGTCCCGCACTCGGTAATGGTGCTGCACCAGATCTCGCGCCCCTCGGTTCACTAGAGTGGTAACTTGGGTTACGTGGTCGGAGCCACAGTGCAGCTCGTCGCGTACTTCGGTAAAAGCAAAAGGGACATTTGAAAACGTGAGATCCAGTACATGGCCCCGCGCATGCGTTGCTAGCCCTGGTGTACCCAGGTATTCCATCCCTTGTGCCTCCGCCCAGTGCGCAAGCTGTGATCCTTGGTTTGCAGCGCCCACACCAGGTTCCCATAGAGGGTGTTTAGCATTGAAGTCTCCACCGATGATGGTTTTGGCGTTGGGAGCGAGATGCGTTATATAATCCATCGTGTCAGTCGCCAGTGGGGCTCGATACGCGTTCAGAATGGAATACCCGTTCACTTGAATCCAGAGTAGATCCCTGTTCTCTAGTGAACGCATCTGCAATACTTTCAAGCCTGCGCCTTTGCGGGTGTACGTCATGACCCTAGGGCCTCGTCCGTCATCCTCGAGATCTCCACGAAGGTCCCACCTGTCGATTGGCTGGTGCCTGTCATACGCGTTGTGGTTTTGCGTGGTCGAGTTCCAGTATGTCCTTGGTTCCTGGACACAGACAACATCTATTTTTGCCTCATAAGCTATTTGCAGCAAGGTTATATGGTTTGAGTGGCCTTTGCCCACGTTAGCCCAAGCGATAGTAAGCCCACTACCCTTGTTCGAGTCCCTTGAAGGCGACTCGTTCATACGGGGGTAGTGTCCATGTTGTCCGTAGGAGCGGTTGGAGAGGTGAGTGTCTCTCCAAATACTCTGTTGGCTAAGGCCACTTCATTAAGGTTGGGCGCAGGTCGACTCCTCGTAATTCTCGTGCTTGTCGCCGTTTGCACAAGTAAATTAATAACTTATATTAAATAATATATTAATAATAATATTTATATATAATTTTACATCTATTGAGATAAATATATAATATATATAAATAAATATTTTCAATATTTCAAATTTATAAAAATATTATTATAATATATCAAATTATAAAATCTATAAACCAAACCCTACCTATGAGCCAAGTCAGACCGGTAACGCCCCGTTTAATTATCAGACAGAATCGTGAAAAACGAGAATGAAAAAATTATAATTCATCCTTAAAAATTTCCTCACTACCTTCTTCAGTCTCTTCATCTTCATATACAACATTATCCCCATAGCTCTCCTTATCGCTCGCCTTCTTTTCAGGCTTTTCAATAGGTCTTCCAGGCCCCTTGTCATAACCTTGCCCCTCATCATCCTCTACTATTCCCAATATCTCCCTAACTTGTCCTGGAACATCTACCACTTCAATTTTCCAACCCTTATCCCCGGCTAATTTTTTAACCTCCTCTTGTAACCTTTCGATCATTTTTGGATCAAGATCTAACTTTTCTAGCGCATGTTGACTAATGACTTCGACTTGACCCCCCTCGCTTTTACTTTTGCCGCGGGCAATAACTTCGCTTCGACTGGGAACATCAGCATCGGCAAAATTTGCTGGGATGGGTAGACGTTGTCCTTCTTTGCCGATAAATTTACCTGCGCCAACAGTTATACCCCCGACAACTAAGGGTTTTGAGGCCACAGGTTTTGAAGGTGAGCTGGAGGAGGAGGCTGCTTCGAGAATGGAAGGAAGATCTGAGGATGAGACCACGCGTTTGCAGACTATGCTATTGGCTTTATCTGCTTTGGGAGGCATGAAAGCTACGTCATCACAGAGACGGGGTGTGTACACGACCATAAGGTATGAACAGGTTGTCATTTCTTTGATATAGCCAATGCGATCTTTGACATTGGGGTTGCAATGAAATTGAACTTCGACTTGGCGAGGTTTGCCTGTGAGATCACAAATTGTGCCACCTTCCATTTTCTGAACGAGATAGCGGGTATCGCCCTTTACTTGAAGTTCGGTTTTTGGTGAATCTCCATTTCTGGCTGCCGTATGTGCTTCTATTTGATTTCCCCATTCATCCTCTTTACTCAAACTTTTCGCTGATTTCTTTGCTTTTCCGAGAACAAATTCTTGAGCTGATGGATCCGGTTGAGGTGGGTAAGGGGCCTTCCCGGGTTGTGGTGGTAGTTGATGAAATTGTGTGATTTCATTGTTGTAGCAAAATGAATAGGACCACCATCCAGAAACAAAATACAAACAATTATTCTCTAGATCTTGAAGTAATTCCCAACCACGATCTGTTGCTCGGGCAAGCTCTTTTTGTTCGGCAGCGCGGGCTTCCGCTTCGGAGGTTTCATTCCGTGGAGGCAGAGAAACTATGGGAATCGTACAGAGATGTGCCTGGCCTTGTAGCCACATGAGCTCATGAGTATGCTTGGAGGGGTCAAATTCATGATCGGTAGGGGTATCTTGGATGGGGTGTTGAGATGATATACTTTTGGAGTCGGAAGACTGTTGCGTATCGTGAATGGGTGAAGATGGATGGTTGATGATAAAATCTGCTTCCTGTTCCGAGAGGAATGAATCCGAAAATACTACTTCATACTTTTGTTCGTGAGCTTGGAACAGGTTACATCAAATGGTTTATGATCTTGCGCATACCTGGGGAAATGCAAGTAAGTCATCATGAACGCTGAACACGCTTTGACTAGCTAATGCGGTTGAAGCTGTAACCAACAGGGCTGGAAATATTTGACGCATTATGCCATATGGCAATTGGGAATTTCACATGGACAAAACTTCATTGATAAAAAATGTAGTTGGAAACTACTTAGCAGAATGGCATTTCCACAAAGCTGTCATCATCTTTAGTTGGTGCCGGAGCTTCGGATAAACTGCGTCATATTTAACCGGAGATTATTTTTCCGTATTTCATTCACATGACATTGAAGTTACTGGTTGAATTTATAGAAGTGAGGTTTGCAACAGATTACAGCGAGAAAGAGGGAGTCTATACCAAGGAGTAGCGCTTTTGACCGGCCAACGTTACGATATGCAACCAAATTTCGATACCTTTCAGATCTCGGAGATATAATTGAAACCGATCACGTGTTGCGCTCCAGGCGGCTCAGCGTCAGAAATCCAAGCAGTCTTTGCAGACGATGAAGGCTGGAAGAACGAAACATTGTCTACAACTCCATAGAGGGTCTGGACAGCTTGCTCGGACTTGGAATCCAACTTAAGTTCTGGGCATCATTCTCATTTCACGGGCATCGCCGATGAGGATAGATCAGGCACTTTTTACAAAAATTAGAAGGCATATTTCGAGATGACAAGATCACATTTTTTCTTTTCAACTCATGTTGTGGAACACACCATTCCGACCACAGACTCGGGTCCAGAACGTAGACACAATGTACACCAAAGTAAAGTGTTGAAACCAATCCATGGGTGAGAAATATATCCGGCAGATTCAACAACTCTTTGATCAAGGCCAACGAGATATTGGGCATCACAGCATCGTGCACTCTAACACGATCGATCTCACAAATGGGTAGAGTGTCTACCCTAAATAGTAACACAAATACCCCCAAAGCCTTTTCGTACCTTACGTATGTAGTATATAGCATAGTCTTGTCTAACAACATGTATTCGTGGGGTTTTGCACGTAGCCAGACATTTGCAAACAATGATAAGGATAGCTAACTTCACCTCCGCCATCAACTTTTACAAGTCAAAATCCAATGCCCGATATGCAAAGGGGATAAGCGGCTACGCCCGACGAGAAAGAGAGAATCTGTTTGTGTCATTGCGGATCGTTTTTCATCTTGTCACCCAATCATTAGTCATATAGCATTGGGTGAATCTGATTCGAGGATGTCATCAGTTGTCAGGTTGAAAGGGTGATTACAACGCAGAGCCTGGACAAGCGTGTGAGCGTTAAGAAAAGCGAAAGGTATGATGGTTTATTTTCAGAGACGGGATGGGCGTGGACACCCAAGGTTATTTGAGTAATCCGTAGCAGTGGTTGCGATTGAAAAGGCAACCTCGGGTGTTTGTAAAGTTGCTTGTAAACTTGTAATCATCTGGGCGAACCATTTTAGTCAGCGATGTGTTGGTTTGTATAATTCCGCGCACGTTACGTGTCGAGTCTGTGGTGGAACATATTTACGAGACTTTTGGTGATTGATTGATGAGTAATGATCGAATAGGACCTTGGAATAGAAGTATATGTCCAGCTTCAGATTAATGAATGTTTTTGAATAATAACTGTGATTGGAACATAAAAATTATGAGGCGAACTAGCGAATTGTTTTGCCTTAATCTTCAAGGTTGTTGTATGTTTATTTCTTTCTAAAAAAAGCCAATCGGGTCAAAGCATAAATTGATATGAAGATCCTCATTCGTCGCTTCACTTTTTCTTTTCTAGAAGCGTTGTAAAAAAGTTCTTGGAAGCATTTTTGAATCTCTTTTGATGATTGATCACTGATGCTTGCGAATGAAAGGTTGACGATCCTGCCTTTAAAATTTGGGGTATAAAATTATAGTAAGTCTATTTTTGGTTAATGATAGCATGGATTGGGGATAGCATGAATAGGTAATAGCATGAACAGGTAATAGCTATCTACGTAGGATGCCAAGTTTGCCCAACATCAATTCGGCTGCATCCGGCGTTAAAAAAAGATTCGGTGTGTATGAAACTGGTCATTAGGTGAAGAAGTACCCAGTACCCAGTATCTACCTAGGGTGGATTGGTATTAGGTGGTATAGGTACTACCAGATAATAGGTAAAAGAGATTGAAAAGACGTTATCAATTTGTTGATCTTTATTATAACAAGACAAGAGCGGAAGACTTTTCAATAGTAGACGGTGATTGATCATGAGACCTCAGAGATTTCGATAGACCGACGTATGTAATGACAGAGTGAAGGTGAAGAGGGTAAAGATTAAAGTCGATCAGTAACGGAGAGTCACTCTTTGAAGTTCTAGATCTAGCCGACTTGAAGAGAAAAGTTTTCCATAAGATTTTTGATACCGCGAATGCCTTTGAAATATTTAAATATCCCATCTTGAACATCTTGAACATCTTGAACATCTTGAACATCTTGAACAGACTGAATCTATCTTATCTTAAACTGAATCAACCCCCGACACCATACCCCATATCATCATATATGTGATTCGGCATGTGAATCAGTATATTGAGCACATAGCACATAGATAGTCAAGCCGACCAATACCGATAGATCTACTTGCTGAAATATTTTGAGTGACATCGCTGAAATGAATCAAATCTTGGAAAAGATCTTGCTTGGTATACATTGGCTATGCTGGATGTGAATCGATATTCTGTTGGAGTGAGCACTGAGTAGATTAGATAGTTGATGGCTTAGATCCAAGGGACCACTGGTGGGTGGGTGGACCTGGGGAAGAGAAATAAATGGCCAAATGTCTTGCTTTTATTTGTTTTTGGCTTTTTGAAAAATGAAATGCGTTGATTTGATGGTGATTTGATTTGATAGTGACTTGATGGTGACTTGACTGCGATTTTACAATAGAAAGCTCGTAGTAATGCTGGTTTTGGTGGCTTACTGCCAACTGCTACCTCGTACATGATTTCTTTTTCCTGTGTACAGTGTAGCTAATAAGCCCCCCAAGTCCCAACCTGCCCATGCCTGCCCGCCCATGTCTCTGTCCCATTACCAAACTCTTCTCTCTCTATAGGTTCATCATTTATAATCCACACTTCACTTCCCGTACATACAATCATCATTTATCGATCCACAGAATCTTGAACACGCATGTCCTCAGCAGGCTCACCTTCATCCCTCACCAATACATTCATTCATTCAATCATCCCACCATACGACATCCACAAACACCCACAGACATCCACACACATCCACATACATCCTCCGTACATCCACACCCACATCCACGGCACATCCACTCACATCCACAACAAACTTCATTCTTTCCTATTATAGGAGAGTCCCCATCTATCATTATTTGAGGATTCATTCTACCGGTATTCGTACACACTTTCTCCCTTACCAAGACTGGACTGGCTGGCCCATCCTTTGTACATCCCATCATCCACCTCATCCACCTCACACATCCACTCAGATCCCAGAGATCCCAAACATCCCAAACATCCACACAAAGCACATCCCATCTCCCATATCCCCCATACTTTTATCAATCTTTTTTTTTTTTGGTATGACCTCGAAACAACCTAATCTGTCTTGTCATCATAATTATCCCAACCCACAAGTCCACACCACAATTCATCCGTTCCCATGCCGTGTCATCCATATCCCGAACTCAAATTCATATGAGCCCCATCTTACCGTGTCGCGCTGTCCATACAATACATAGTTCGCCTTTCCCATTTCCACAATCTTTAATTCATTATTTTCGCCTTACTTTATGCCTCTCTATCTTCCCACTCAATCATAATCATATCGATAACTCAGTGCGAACTATCATTACCTTCACCGTTCGTAACATTGTTACTTGCATCCTTCATCCATACACGTATGTTATGGATTCCAATCTTCATCATCCCCAACTCCTCTTTGCTGCACCACTCATGTACCAAACATGCTGGTGATCATACCATTTACTAATTATAGTGAGGCTACAGATAACGTTGCAAACGACCATCACCTTCTCCACTATCATACACCACGCATTCGAAAAGTCTCTTGGAGACTTATCTGACCAACTCTAAATAAAACATTTGCTATGTCGTCCCAATTGAGGCTCAATACCTCGGTAGATCAAGATCAGCTACAATTCCTTCTGGCACAGCAAGAACAGATTCAAGCCCAAATCGCTTCCCTCACATCCGCTTCTTCATCCTTATCTTCCTTTCCAACTCACAGATCACCAATATACAAGCAACAAACACAGCGAAGACATAATGTTCCCCGAAGCATGTCAAGCAGTGGAACTTCCATGGCACGACACACATCTTCTGTAGGAATTCTCCTTGGTTTTCCTTCCCGAGTTGCTTCTAACGATACTTAGGATGGGATTGAAGCACCGGTGATATCGCGGGCGATCTCTCAACAATCGGAACCTGTAATGTTGCGAACGAGTTCTATGGGCAGCACGTCCGCCCATTCCGGAAGACTCCCATTCACCCAAAATGGCGCCATGCCTCCTCCACTCCAAAGTGATCTCCGCCGATGTAACCCGGCCTTCGAAGCTTGGGTCAATCAAGACCAGCCCTACAGCTCTTACACATTTTCGCATCAACCTTCCGCTCCTCTCCAGCGATCCATGTCTCAACGAAAACCGGAACTAGAACAAGTTTTAGAAGATCCCCAACAAGGGTTTGAGAATCCCGGCGATTTCCTCCTCCGTACCGGCTTTGCCGGTGTCTCACCAACACCAGTGTTCTCAATCACGCCCTCTCCTGTAACCATGCATTCTTCCATGCCAATGCAACAGCGGCAATCTCGACAATCGTTCAACGTGCCAAGTACACCTACGACTGCAACACTTACCGATGCGACTACATATACAAGTAACATGAGTCGACAAAACAGTCTCTTTAATGAGCCCCTGGTGGAAAGTATTGAAATGATGAAGTTCAATTCGAACAATTCCTTTTCTACAGGTATCAATAATGATGATACTGTTTATCCCGTTGCTCCTCAGTATAGTTCTCCGCATCATATTCGTCGGTCTTCCGACGAGGAACAGACTCAACTACTTGTTGGGGCTGGTGGTGTTGGCAATGATTCTCAGTTTTCTCTTTCTTTTCCTAGTACGGAAGCATTTGCTCAGTCTCAAATTTCTCCATCTTTTGGTGCCAAGATGGAAAAGTCACAGTCGGTTGAAAGTGTTTCATCGACCATGTCATCATCATCTCGCAATAAGCAGCGGCTACAAGTCAGTAACATGGCCGCTGCACGACCACTCATGCCTAAAGGTGGCTATGAAGATAATGCAATGTCTCGAGTCAACTCGTCACAATCAATGACTCGACTCGATTCGAAAGATGGGTCAAATGACAAGGTTGCTATCGAAAAACGTGCTTATCAACGACCAAAACACGAACGTGTATTTTGCAAATTGTGTGATGAACACCCTGATGGATTTCGTGGCGAACATGAGCTTCGAAGACACTTCGACCGACAACATAAAAGAATGGTGAAGAAGTGGGTTTGCGTTGAACCACCCAGCGGTCAAGGGCGCGAAAAGCCTGTGCTCCCACTCTCAAAATGCAAAGCATGCTCCACACAGAAGAAGAAGTATGGAGCATACTACAACGCTGCTGCACATCTCAGAAGGGCACATTTCAAGCCAAAGGCTAAGGGTAGAAATAAGAGCAGTAAGGTTGACGATTCTCAAAAGCGTGGTGGTAAGGCTGGAGGGGATTGGCCTCCCATGTCGGAACTGAAGAATTGGTTCAAGGAAGTGGAAGAACCAGCCGCCGATTACACTCAGCAAGAGGAGGACGATGATGAAGAAGTGAACGAAAATATGCTCAACGATATATCGCCAGTCATTAACGTACCAACTAATTTCGAAAATACTTCGGATGGTACTTTAATGCCTGGTCTGTATCCTCCGACCAATACTCAAACTTTCGTCAGCAACATCACTTTCGACAATTCGATGCAACATGACATTGATCTATCAATGAACTTTGCAGGTCAAACAAATTTTGACTTTTCTTCCTTCCCCATGAATGACCCATCAGTGGCATTCTTTGATCCTACCTCTTCACTTCCTCAAGTTTTTGATGACCCATCTCTTGTTGGTGTCAATGCTGTAAATTTTCCTTATGATTCTTCTTTGTCTTTCAATTAGGTATTATACCAACTCTATTCATAATGATATGGTTCGAGTAAGATGTGATTATAATTTTCCTTTTTTTGTCTTCTTTTTCTTTTCTACTTGTTTATTATTTTTGGCAATTCATCAATTTGATCAGATGAATTGATGAATATGTTTTGGAAGTAGGATCTAGATAGGCAGGCGCATATTTTTTTTTCTTCTTTTATTTTTATACCTCGACTATCTGACTACCTACCTATCTGTCATCTCTACCTATTCTTCCCTTTCTTCCTTGAGAAGTCACGGCTGTTATGAGTAATGAATTGAAAATATCTATCTATACCTATTGGGCGGTGATATCTATCTTGTTTGTTTTTTGGTTTGCTTTTGGGTTGTTTCTTCTTGCTTGTTCAATGGCTTGAATTGCGCTATGCGGGTTTATCAAGGCGTCTTTGGTTGGATGGATGGTTGGATGGATGATACCGAGAAGTTTTTTGTCGCCGATGGGTGAAGACGCGTTTTTGATGGGTTTGCTGCGCCTTGGGCTTGATTGGGGCCTTGTGTTGCCTTTGTGGGATTGGCTTGGCTTATACCTATCTATTTATTATTGTTATATCTCTTGATCTCTTGATTAATTATATGGGTATATACAAAGTTAAAGTTTGTTTTTGATGTGTTGGTTTTGGTTTTGTGTGTTATGAGTAGAGAGAGAGATTCGTGTTTGTGTTTGTGTATGTGTATGTTTTTGTCCTATGATTATGTGTTTATGATTATGTGTTATGAGTAGAGAGAGACTTTTGATTAGGATGTTAGTAGGTGGGTGGGTGGGTGAGGAGAGAGGGATGGGATGGGATGGGATGGGATGAGATAGGGTTTGGATGGAAAGGAATGGAGGGAAGAGTTTGGAAGTGTTTGTAGGTGCGGTGGTGAGTCGTAGTGCAGTAATTTAGTGAGGAAGTGAGGTAGTGACGGGTTGAGGTAGAGAAGGAACTTATAGATTGGATTATTTAAGTTGGATTTATCTTGAATTTTTTTTTTTTTTTTTTTTTGATATTGATTAATCTTGAATAAAAAGGATTAAGAATTTTAAAATAAAAATAAAAGATTATATTGTAAGAAAGTTGGTATTTTGGACTATATATATAAAGGCTTATAATTATATCAATTATATAATATCTAGTAATTAGATATATAAAAAAGAACTTTAGTTTTTCCTTTTTATAAAAATCAATTTATTTTATTATTATTTTTATACTTTACTGTATAAACCTTTATTTTATTATAAAATCTATTTTTCTTTTAAATAACAACTTTTAATATAATTTATTTAATATTTCTTTTTTATTTTTCTTTTACAATATATTATCAAGTGTGTGGGCAAGAGAAAGAACCCTTCCACTTTTTCAAATGCCCCATCAACAATGAGACACGTGGTCAGTGGCCAACTGCACCACGAAGCGCCACCACCACCACCTGGCAGACGATCATGTATATCCACAAGCTTCTACGTGCTCCAGACACGTTCGCAGAGCTCTTGCGGGTCTCAAAGTTCTATACCCAAGTATGCCCGCTGTACTGACCTTGTGCCACCCCTCAAAATCCCTCTCTTCCCCTCGCTCAAAAGCAGAGCACAACACGCCACAATCCACTTGACTTCTCCAACTGGGCTATCCGACAACTTAGCTCTTCCCCTCTCTACATTTCACTAAAAACACACACTGGTGTGCAAACACTGACGCCTAGCTAACCAAATGGCGCCCCCCCTCACTCCCCACCCTCTAGCTACAGAATGGGAATGTATAAAGATAGGCCTTGCGAGCCCTTCCACACGCACTTATAAAATAACAGTCACACACATTCGCCACAACTGAGTGGACAGGGCGTTCACGCAAAGGGACGAACAGTCCCCTTCTCAGATGCTAAATTGTTAATTAAGGAGGTCAACAGCTGTCTGTAGTTAATCCCCTTAGCTTAGCACGTCTAAATACCCCTCGGGAGGTCAGAGTAGACGTTAATCACAATAATAATAATAATATTATTAAGTGTTACGAGGTTTGCCGTCTAGATCACGTGGAAGTGCTCTAGGCTCTCGAGGTAGGTTTATAACTAGGCGTCAAGCAGGGACTTAAAGTAATGACAATAATGGTATGCAATTCGTAACTAATAGTATGGTATACTAAATGATTGATCTTGAGCACGAAGCTCTATACAAAGGAAATCCATCTTGATTATATAGACCTTCGTGGGTATTGGATCGATTGGATCGATTGGAGCGACGATTAAACTCTTCGCTCCATTAGGTCCTAAGATCCATCACGTGGTTCCTGATTGGAGGCTCTGTGGAGTCTTGGGCGTAACAAGAGTACAGACAGGAGGTTTACTTTATTAAAAAATGTTTTAGAAAATAATTTATATATAATAAATCAAAATTAAATCAAAATTTTATTTTAATAACGTAACTTATGGTGAACCGGGTCATATGTTACGACGGGCTACACTACTACCATAACATGACCAAGGCACGTGATTACAGGTGATCAGTAGTGATCATTAAGGATCATTAAGGATCACTGTACAGGTGATCACAGGTGATCACTAAGGATCACTGTATAGGTGATCACTGGTGATCATAAAGGATCACCAGTGATCATAGAAGCATGAAGGTCTATATAATCAAGATGGATTTCCTTTGTATAGAGCTTCGTGCTCAAGATCAATCATTTAGTATACCATACTATTAGTTACGAATTGCATCATATTATTGTCATTACTTTAAGTCCCTGCTTGACGCCTAGTTATAAACCACCTCGAGAGCCTAGAGCACTTCCACGTGATCTAGACGGCAAACCTCGTAACATCATATGGGGAACCGGGTCAGGTACCTTTACACCAAAATTTTGGTGTAAAGGTACCTATAGCGATTTCTTATAACTCTACAAATATTAAAGATAAACTTTAAAGCTTTAATAATTTAGTTCAATATCCAATAAAAATATAGTATTAGAGTTATAAAACAATCATAAAGAATTTTGTTCTTGAATTAATACGATTTTAAAAATTCCCATAGTAATTTTTGTTAGGCAAAAATAAAAAATTTAAAGAAACTTTAATATCTTTATTATATATTTGTATATTTATATAATACTTTATCATAATCAATATTTATATTGATTATATTATACTTTAAAATATCTAAGCTATATCTCTAATATTCATAGAGATATAAAAAGTTGCTATAAGTACCTTTACACCAAAATTTTGGTGTAAAAGTACCTGACTGTCACGAACCACGTCTAATATTATCCTAAGATAAGAATCGTCCCAGGATTAGTGTCCTGAGGCCCATGTGGGATCACGTGATGGAGCCTCTGGGAGCGTAGGCTCCCCAGGGCTCCAGGAAAGGAATCAGTATATAGTTAGAATAGTTTCATAGTTTAAGAGCTTCGTGCTCAACTTAGTTATCAATTAGTTTACCTACATTCTACTTGATCTAGTAACGACTTCACTTCCAAGTGAATACCAGTGATAAAGCCTTAACCCATAACTACCAACCGACGAAACCTCAGGCAGCCGCTGCCTCCAGTACAGTATCGTTACACTGACCCGGTTCACCATAAGTTACGTTAGATTTGATAGATTTGATAGATTTGATAGATTTGATAGATTTAATAGATTTAATAGATCGAATAAGCCTAGGTCGAATAAGCTTAGGTCGAATAAGCCTAGATTGAATAAGCCTAGGTCGAATCGATCGAATAAGCCTAGGTGGAATACGTCGAATACGTCGAATGAGCCTAGGTCGAATAGGTTGAAGGTCGAATAGGTCGAATAGGTCGAAGGTCAAAAAAGCTCCAAGTCAAATATGCCTAAGGCATATGTGGCGTATGTGGTTAGTAGTGCCAAGAGAAATCTTATTTGAATTATTACCAATTAGAACGCTCAGATCGCGATTTATTGCATAAACCAATCAGATCACAACTGATAATCAACTGTAAGCGAACCTGAATTTCACTGTCTACACAGCACAAACCACCGCTACGCGGGGATGTACAGCAAGGATTTTAAGGAGGTAAACCTCCAATTAATAAATGAAAATGACAATTTTTGATACAAAAAGATAGTCTATATTAGAAGGTGGTTTATGAGTAGAGTACTATACTTATATACTATATTCACAATATCGAGCTTTAAAATTTTGTTTTAATTACATAGAGAAACTGTTTCTGTGGTAGTTTGAATCCTATCCCTGGATATCTTTTCAAGATCCTTGTAGTTGTGTATTTTGTATGTGTGTGTTGGATTTTGGGATAGCATTTTCAGTTGTAAGAAATTCAGGGGTGGGAATGTTTTTGATAATTGGTTTAATGTTGATATTGTATCTTTGAAAGAGAGGATGATTGGGGTGTCTTTAGCTGAATGAATGACTGAATGACTAACTGACTAACTGACTAACTGACTAACTGACTAACTGACTAACTGACTGATTCATATGGACACTCGAACAAATAGATGATCAATCACAGCATTATATTACCCTGCTAACCTCTACAGTAGCAAATTTTTGTAAAAGTCTCGATGACATAAGTACATTTACCCGATAGTTAAAACCTATTTCTAGACGAGCAACTAACTAATGGAGAAATTGCCGGCTTCTTACAAGAGGTAAAAGTAGACAGAGGTTGACCATAATTTAGAAGCGTTCGCTTGAATAGCAGCTGCAGCCTTTCACCACAGCTCGTTATGGTCATAACAGTTATGGAGGGAATTCGGAAGTTGATGTGGTTATTGAGACTTCAACTGTGCGTAGCTAGCTCTTGATGTCTTCCCACCGAGCCACTGCCTATTGGAATTTGTTGCATGTTCCCTTTGGCGAGAAGTCGAGCTCCTGGTGACTCTTCCTTTTCTTCCTTCCTACATAAATCTGTCATTATTGTATCGGAAGATAGAAGACTTCATACTCTTCGTAGAAATAATTGTCATGTCTTCAAACAAGACAGTCCCATCTTCTTAGTAGAGGAACACCACCATTGCTAATAATTTGATTGTAAATAGTTCATGTCGCAGTATCAAGGTCGCATCGAGTTTGATGAAGTGCTCGCTGAACCACAGCCTTGAAAGTAAAAGAACCGCGAAGTCCGAACAATGCAGGTAACCTCTGGCGTGACAAAAGCGATGGTGTTTCTTGAAAACTCCACCGAGGTCCAGACCAAGTAAATGAGGATACTTTCTGGCGTAACGAGATGCATCGTATACGTACATACAGGATGATTGACGAGATCAAATCCAAGGTTAATCAACTCGAACACCGTGTAAATAATCCCCGCAACTTTCCCTGAACATATCTACAGAACTGCCACACAGGCACCACTCTACCGCATACTTCTCCCTATAGAATTAGCCCGGTCCCATGGTCCCCTCGAGAGAGCCCCCCAATATACCATCATCATAAACATCTGCTACGCATGGCGCAATTTCTCTGCTATCTATAAAATAAATCAAATGCAATGGAACTCCCTCCACATGACCGGAATGCTCGGAGAACCACGCCAAACCTGCCCCCTATTGCTCTACCAAGCGAGTGATACCTTTCTTTCGTACTGTCCTGGTAATTACAATGATTCTCGGCAGTAGTGCCCATAAGTCCGCTAAGATAAAGAGGGATCATCATAAAAACGCGTCGAATAAAAAATATCCCACGCATCCTCGTGTTTTCAAAACGCATTTGCTCTTCAAGTTTGGCTTTTTGCAGGGCGCCACACCAATCAGCCATAGACCTGTCTCGAACCAAGCAACGCTCTTCAGGAGAGATGCGAAACGCTTCTCAGTGCCTACTAGCACGTTGTGAAGGTACGAAGCTGCTGGTAGGCAATACCACGAACCATTTTTACCTCACCTTAGGTTCCCGAGGCTCTGAGCGTTAGGAATTCCTTGCGAAATTCGCAGTTGGGTGTGCCTCCTAGGAAAGAGGAATTTCTGGAGCAAATCTGCCGACGACAGGACGAACCGAAGCCTCTTAATAACGAGACTATAAGATGACTCGAGACTCCACGGCTACTGACAGGGAAAGTGGGCTCGAGGAGTATTGCGCAACGGAACAAGAGATGAAGCCAGATTTTTCGCTGAAATTCATAGTTTTTGTTTTACTACTTAGGTAAAACGAAACTATAAGTTTCCGGTTCTTCAATTTCGCTTGGATATGCTAATCCTGAGCTGAGAGGTGGGGGAAGAGGTTGTTTTTGGGGTTCTTCAATATGCATTGCAGACTGGCACATTGAGTGGTCCTACCATAAGCAAATCAGATGAAAGCTTCGTAATGTTTATTTCCTTGAATTACAAGTAGCATGATGGGAATTAAAGAAAGAGGGTGGTTATTGAGATGTCTTACACAAAGTTCCAACTGGTACGTTAAGTGATATTGCCACAGGGAAGAAAAGATAGAAGTGTCCCGGTTGTTGATCGCTTCTTGAAATTCTAAAGTGCTTTTGGTAAGTGTAGGAAGGGAATGCAATTAAAGCTCTAGCTGTGCAATTTAAAGTGAACTAACTTGCAAATAGTTCGAAAGGCAGATCAAGGACTTCCAGTAACCTTGCCACGCCAATACAAACATAGATGTTAAGATTAATGGCAAGGCTAGAGGTTTGGACCGTAATTGCTAAAGTAGTATCATACAGACAGAATGATGAGGAAGGAAAGAACAAAGCCCATGGTTTCTCCATGCCAGTAAAACGTGTTGTTAAACTGTATATGAAACAGGAAGATTTTCGAAGACTCGCCAATAACCGAGAGGGTTTTACTTGAATTGTAAGGGGGTAAAACCTTGTAGTAAAAGACAATAAAAGGAGAGATCCGCAATTTTGTTCCCTTCCTAGCTATGCACTTCAATCAGCTAATATTATACCCACACTGGAGCTTCAATAGCTGGCCGTTTTAGATTTGGTTGTATTATGGTTGGGGGAGAGATCTTGGAAGCAGAAAGAAACCATATAAATACTAGACACAGAGCAAGTTTTCCTCTGCTAGGTGAAAAGCACTATCTATCTATTAATTTTAGGCAATAGATTCGACATTTGAAAGGCTCGCGCTTAGCCCACGCTTTCCTCAACCTGGTTCAATCTTAAGACAGCAAGATTGTGAGCTAATTTTAGGGAGTCTAAAGCTTTCTTTATTATCACTATGGATTTGTGAATGTCATCGTTGTCATGACGCGATTGAGTTGCCACCAGGTAAGGAGAAATAAAGACAGACTTGATGACCTAGACAACTTGCTTTATGAATTTACAAGGAAGTCCTATCGAGAACATTAACCCTCATCGGTCAGAAGACATCAGAGTATAGGTAATCCAACAATAAAATGAGTGAATATAAACTTCGCTACTAACTTGTTTCTGGTATTCCCAAGTGACTTCCTACTATTTATTGTTCAATAACATACTTAATCACAGCTTGACAATGTAGCACCAAATTTACGTCCTCGTGAACAGGTAGCTAATTCATGTATATACATCAGTAATTCTATTAGGTAGGTATATACAGGTAGATCAAAATGGAACCATAACACTATTATAAATGATCTATATATTTATACCAAATCTAGGAATCTTTTAAAATAAAAAAAAATGGAGCCATGCATCCACCAACCAAAGGCCGCTGTGCAACCCAAGGTGAATAAAAGTCCAAACAGCTGCAAGATAACAGTTAAAATTAGCGAAATTCCGAATAAAGTAAGGCAGTATCCTTTCATATTGCAAGACAATTTGATGGTAGGAAATTTGATGATTCTGGTAATATAAAATAAAAGGTTTCATTGAGTTTAGTTTGAGCCAAAAACAAAATAGTGAATCGCTTGGACGTGTTGAGCTATAATTGACATTTTCAAGCAAGTTTAAGCACTTTTTTATATTGGGTTCGGTACGAATCTTCCCAGTCCATACTCCTCTGTTTGGTATAACATTGCACACACTAGTCTCCCTCTTGCAGCTGCTGTATCACAGAAATCTGGAGTTTAGGAGACAACTATGACGACATTATGATGGCAATAGCCACCATGAAGAAGTCTGAAAAGCGAGTTGAGATGGATCACAATACTCCTTCCCCAAGCCCAATTTTTCATCTATATATACTCCTCTGACCTTATAGTTCTCTATATTGCCTTATCTTCAAGCTTTGTAGATGTCAAGAGTATGCAAAATTTCTTCTCAATTGCCCATTTAACTCAAAGACTGTACAGAAATAATGAAATGCAAAAACTCTGCGAAAGTCACTCTTACCAGGGGAGCACAATTAAAAAGCAGTACGGCGTTAGCGTTCGCGAGTGATAGTGGCTTGAAAGAAGATGGAAGCCTCGAGGAAGCTGTCAAAGTGAAGCACTCCTACCGCAGTCGACCCAAATTCCCGACTCTATCCATTGTGATCACTCAGCATTGAACAGCACTACAACTTTGGGCTCGGATTAAGCATCCCGAGACTGTGGTCATTCCAAACTTCTCCATTGCACTATCATCCCCGTCGTAGTCTGGGCGGGTGGTAGTCCCGATCCAAAATCGTCGCAGGTTAGTCGCCGAGGTGGCCAGTACTTGCTCCAGGCCTCAATTCAACATATACTGCACATTTTATGTGCACATGTTATAATGTTTCTCCTCGGAACCGGACGCGAATATCTGTCATATTGAAACATATGATTTTTGGTTGGGCTATCTCCATCCCTTCTCCCGCTTTTCTGCAGTGCTACGACTCAGAAACAATCATCTCCAGCACACAAACACCTGTCTCGAGCCAAACAATCTTAGCTGATGACAGACTGCAAATGTTCTGTCAATTTCCAGGTCGACTTGGCGAAAGTTGATAATCGCTTCTATGGAAAAGCTTCGCGGTATCCAAATAGCCAATCGCACCTCTGCACGCTGGAATGTATGACACGGAAAACGGTAATCACACAAGGCGTAAAACGTTAGGGGGGTGTCCTAGCTGGTTCTACCGTTCCGGTCCAACATTTTTTCTTCTTCAGATGCAGTGATTCATGTCCAGATTTGAGAGCAGACTTGAAAATCATGGGTACATGATTTTAAGTATTCCGCACGCATCTTTATCATAGAGGGATGCAATCTCAATTGAGACAGCCTTTTAATCCACAGATATGACAAGAGTGAGTGGAGTAAAGTTGGGCCTAACTTGTGCTGTTTTGGTCGATTGAACCTAGCCGCGGCATCTCTCCTGTCGCAGACTACGCAGGTCGTCACACAATAAGCATGGTATAGGAGTTCGGCTCGGCTCGGTACCTGTGTTGTTATCGGCATAAAAAGCATCCGGCATTTTATCTGTCGGTATTGGCACGCAGCCATTCAAGATTTAGCCATTGGCGTGGGCACAAAACTCTGTCATTCGACCCAAAGCTCGAATTGACCTGTCACTGGGCTGTTACGCCACGTCCAGATCCAACACTCGGTTTTCAATTCCTGGTCTCAAAGTTATTGGTATGTGGTTGCTACATCTCCTCTTCAATAGATAGAATGATGATGTTTTCCGTCTGTGAAAGGATCGACCTGCTAACGAACATGCAGGCGAGCTGAGCGATTAAGCCTAATAAGGTCACCGCCTTGTCAATTACAGGGCCTAGTGTATAACTCGTGTCGAATTTTGAAATAACCCCAACGATCAAATTCTGCCAGCTATATCGCTTAATTAGGCTTAGACCATTCCATCGGTGTGTGTGTTCAGTTGGCAGGGAATCTTTCTACAGCATTGAGGGATCCATTTTTGGAAATGTTTATATCTGCTGATTGTTAGATCGATGCTGGCAAGTCTGCTTTTTCCGGCATCGGATATTTCGAGAGACAGGAAAATATTTGAGGATGAAATTTCTTTTGCTAGACCATCTGAGCGGCTTTGCTTTATGGAAGTGAGAGTCTGGTAGATGGATGATTGCTTCGCGGGATAATACCTCGTCCGGAGCAAAAGCTCAGGCGGAGCAAAAGGTCAACATGGCAAAAACTGACCGAAGCAAACCCTCATACGGAGCAAAACCTCTCCAAGAAAGCACCCCAGTGAAGTAACATCTCCCGGAGCAAAGAGCCCTTCTTATGCCAAGCTCGACCAAGAGGGTAATGCAGAGAAATCCTTGCTTGTCGTGAAACCTATGTAGAAGTAGCGATCGAAATTGTGTGACTGCATCTTTTAGAACTGGGGCGGGGAAGTTTGTTGAGGTGTTTGGATTGGTGACATTAGTTGGGTGCGAATCTATTGGGTCGATCGAGATTAAAAGAACAATTAGATGGTTTTTTGGCCGATTGACTGAATCAATTGATGTGAGCGTCGAATTTGTGTTCTCTCTTGGCTTCATGAGTCCAGAGCGGAATCAAAAGTGTGAGATTTATCAGGAGCAAAAGCTGTAAGTTATTTCCTCTTATATCCGTCTGCCAAGAGTTCTGGAATCCACACACTACATAGTTAGCGAAACCACATCAAAAATACCGATTTTTCACCTTTTTCAAACTCTAATATATATAATGAGTATTAGAATTATTAATTAAATCCTGTATATTTAAAAAGATAATCATCTGAAATTAAATAAAAATTAAACAAAATTATTTTTAATGTTTTATTTAAAAATATTATATATTTAAATTTGAGATAATAGTCTAGTTTAAAAAACAATTTATTTTATTTAAATTTATTTTTAAATAATCATATTATTCTTTTTTAGTCAATTCTTAAATTGATTATATTGCTTTTATAGATTTTTATAATCTAAAGATATTTATTATTTTTTTTTAAAAAAATATTTCAAAATTTAATTGATTTAATTTAATATTATAAAAGTTATTTAATATTTGATTTTAAATAGAGATAAAGTTTTCTTAGAAGATATATATTATTACTTTAAATAATATATAATAAATAAAATTCAAATTTTTGTTTATAATTTATTTTATAATCATTTTTAAAAGATATTAAAAGTTTTAATTTATTTTTCAATACAATTGATTTTGATTTTGATTTACAATAATAATATTTTTAATATTTTATAAAATAAATTTAATTTATTTAAATTTAATTTTTTTAGATTTTTTTTAGATTTAATAGATCTAATTACTTATATTTTAAAATAAACAAAAATTTATCAAAATTATTAATTTTCATATATATATATATATATATATATATATATATATATATATCTTAATTTTCTACTTTTTATTTATATCTTTTTATTTATTTTCTACATTTGATGGGTTTCAGTAATGAGGTGTAGAGTCTTTGACGATTCTCGGTATCCTCTTTTGACGGCAACGAGAATTTGAGCCTCTAGAGCTAAGTAAACTAAGTGATTTCTTTTGTATTTTACGGTCTTGTGACATGAGTTTCATTATTTCCGGTGTGTATAACTTTGCCGCATTCTTAACAAAAACCATGTGTATAATCGTGCTTGGAATAGAGAGAGGGCATAGCTAGTATGTACCTGCATGCCACTCTACTTGGCTCAGTGGTATCAATCATTCTCCCTGAATGCTTCTTCTGCTAAAGATTGCCGGGGACGGAGTTAGATGTCAGCCTTTTAAGGCATGGTGATCGTGATTGAGGGTGCCTGGGCTTCTCAATTCCGCGGAGAAAGCAGGCTATAAGGTGATGATTTTTTTCTTCGAAACTCTATGCACATGCTACAAATTGATAAGCCATAAGGGACAGTAAACTGGTTTCTTAGCATTCAAAGTTTCATACTTCCTAGCTATGCATCCGCCACCTAGAGTCGGATGGTAATGTGAGATTAATTAGGCAGCAGATTTATATAGCTACGCCACCAAACCTTTATCTCAATATCATAAGAGACCAATGAGAAAATATCTTCAATATTTTGAAAATTTCATCAGGCCGGATATACCGGAGTCGACAATCTAGTTGATGCAAGTTTTTAAACGAAAATAAAATTTCGTTTAGTCGACGTCGATTTCTAATGAAAAGGATATTCCTAAGCATACAGTGGAGCCCCATCAAATTTCTTTACAAGGAAGAACACACATGTCAGGCCCAGGAACCAGTCGTTCGGTTCTCACTACTAGTATACTGATGTCTTATGATTTATATGGTACATCATGCGGCCTCTGACAAGCATGCCTTCGCTTGTCATTTCCTAGGAATTCACAAATGTAGGAGAAGCCAAAAATAGTATTACGAAATAAGTTTGACGTTCTTTTTCTTCTGATAGTAAATTCACATACTTCACCTCGAAAGCTTAATTTGGTCCAGCCCTGGATACCACCAGGTGTAATATTCGCAACTTACAACTGTTGTGGGTAAAAAGATCACTGACACCCGTACAATGGGTGGGCGATGCCTAGCTTCTTAATATGCAGAAAAGGGAACATGTGAATAACATCGAAAGGCCCCATGAAATCAATGTCCAGGCCTATAATTTGCGTAAACACCTTTGTCCTAAGCCTGTGTATGTGTGATGATGCCTAATGCTTCATGCGTAATAACATATATATGCTATTCTGTCAGGAGGAATAGTGCAATTATCGTATGCAAAGCCTGTGGATCTCAATGATTGTAATTACTCATTCTGGAATGGCAAGGGCCTGGCCACTGGTCTGTTGGACAGACACGTCGGGTTACAGCTCTTCACCACCCTAGGATACCACCATGCCCTGTAGAATGGTGCCTGGAAATCGCTCTCTCACACTGGCCGAGACATTCTTCTCGCAGTTATTCAACTCCAGATTACGCGCCATCTATGTACTAAAACGTGTATTTCTCTTCATGATAGATATATTACTCATGCTAGCAACAACTGTCAAAACAACTGTTGGAAGCTCTTCAGTAGATAAGTGCCGGAGGCGTTAAGTTTCGCCAGCAATGCCCATTATTTCTGTGTCTCATCGGCAGATGAAAGCGTGGAAATAAGCATGCAGGGCCATAACAGGGTCTTTCGATCCTTCGAGCCACTAGTAGGATCAGATTCAAAGCTCTCACCATCTTAATTGTTCTTTAAAGACTAGGATATGGCACAATGACCTAGATTGGGTGCATATACATTCCCAAATATCAAGAATCAGCGAGCTGCTGAGCCTATTGGAGTCACATGTTCATCATAGCTTGTACGTCGTTTCTTGGGTTCGGCTTACACTGCATATGAGACCTATAGGAAACTCATACAGACTGTATACCCCACTGTCACCAGGCAGGACCTGTGTATGAAAGTCAATATCTATGACAAAGTGAGCCCCTGGATGACTTGCAAATCTAGCTAGCCAGTGATCTATCGCCCATCCTATCACTCTCTCTTCGGCGTTTCTATGGCCAACGACTTCCATTTTCAAATTTTCACAAGATCCACCTAGTTTAATAATTTTGATTGGATTGAGAGACACAAAGACCACTATACACAATTTTTTTTACAAGGGGAAATCTTAACAACACAAAAGGGTCGATCACAGTACCGCTGAAGAACCTCGCTCAACATGATTCTATGAAGCGTGGGGCGAGGCGCTTTATTACTGGCCACGCCCCATAGCGTGCTACTTTGGCCCAAGGAATTGAGGAGCGCTCTGCTTCGGAGCATACTAATGGCTCGGATAATCAATGTCGTGCATGAGTAACTTTGATCGCATGTGAGGAAATTAAAGGGGGGATTAGCTTGAGACGGTGTGACCTTCGATTGTAGAAAATACGAAAACAGTCCAAAAAGCTCAAGAATTCAGCAGTATAGTATCAAGGCTTCGGTATTGTGGAAGATAGAGCTTGCTCGTTTTCCAATCAAGAGATGTGGAGCTAGCTATAGTATTTCGACCGCCATATACTCAAAGCCTACTTATTTAATCCCCAGATATCTCATTGCTTGAATACGAAAGGATAATAAGTTCTACTTGATACATTTAGCCTGATCACTTAGATCGGTAAAGTCATGCCACCTCTCAGCCCATCAAGCAGCATACGAGCTTGGAAATTGGCAGCACCTTTCAGTGACAGCAACAGTCTAAAATGCAACAGTAGCGCTGTACAGTTTTTCGTATTGTTAAGGTCAGATGCTGCGCTCCTGCCCGCAGAATATGCAGTACTAGTCGATAACTGTCGAATGTATCATGCGAGGGAGGATCGTCGATTTGAAACATCCGGCCGGCTCACACAGCCCATATTAGGTATATGCAAATTGCGGAAAGCAGCATTTTTGAGATGGCATTTAGCATTACGATATTAAAACACTTTTGAGGATGGAATTGTGATCCAAAGAACACTCGTTTACCTGCCTCCTCAGTACAGAAATGAACAAAGCCCCTATTGTAAACATTGACCTAATGACCCAAAAACCGAACAATTCCCGATGTTGCCATGATGATCGTGACAGATCCACCCCAGCATCCTTGCGTCCATGCGTTGAATGACACCTCATCGTAACAAAAAAGAACTCGTCACATCGTAAGCTCATATGCAGTATGCCAACTATAACCCCCCCGTCCCGTACTCCAGACTATACTAAAGATCCCTGACAGGATCATAAGGCTTAGCCTGTCCGTTCTCTCGAGCGATCGTCGATGCGTAGGGCACGTAAGATGGCGATGATGGATATGTTTGGCTCGAAGAGTAAGTGGCGTATTCACTGGTAGATGGACCAGGTCCTAGAAGAACCGTTAGTACTCCGGAAAGAGAGCGGAAAAGGAATAAACACACCGTTGCGAGAGTAGTCATATCCCTGGCCGTTACCTGCCGGCAGTTAGAGAGAAGCACCCGAAAACCTGGTTTAGCTTGTTTGACCAGTGCTAAAGATTTCTGTATAAAGGGTCTTTTTATGCAAGACCTGCGGCGTGCATACGTTTCACACAGACATCACTTCTTCGTGGACTGTCATGGGGGGATGTAAATCATAACATACCTGCATTTACGGATGCACCTGAATAGTACGATGAGTGACTGTAGTGTCCCTCGACTTCGTGCGCTTGTCTACGCTGTGTATGGTATGACTGGTACGAAGTTCGGTGACTATGCGAGGAGGTGGTGGAATTGTAAGGGGCGGCATCCCTACTATCAGCTTTGATATTTCGGTTCCTCCCATCCCTATAGCGGAATTTGTGGTATAAGAACCACCTTGCGATCCAGTTTGGGCAATCGGGAGTTGGTCTAGCTAAGCTCCAGTAGTATGCTGTCTGATCAGTCCCATTCTGTACTATCAATCTCATGGCTTCATCTTTCGATCTCTCTACAATGTCGCTCCAATCGTACGGAGGTTTCCCTTTGCAGTTCTTCTTGAGATGGGATTTCTCCGAAATAAGCCACCTATAGACAGTATCTGTCTCTTTCTAAGAGTCGGCCAAGATAAGTAAGCACTTTATTGATAAGGTTCTTCATGTGGTAATGGCAAGGTGGGTTAACGAGGGGGGTTTGGTTGAAATGGATGGATGCTTACCGCCATCAGGGTGTAAGTCTCCGCATCAATGTTTAGATGCTTGACGAGATCATCTTTCGTCTGACTCATTGCCAAAGGGCCTAGGTCGGGTGTAGACATGATGATGCTTGTTGAATATCCGCTTTTTGAAAAGACTAGAGGTGCAGTCTGGAATGGAGAGAATCACGATGCTCATAGCGAGCTTACGAGTCTATGAAAGAACTATAGGTAGCCGCGTTGCCTGTAGGGCTTTGCGTATAACAAGGATGGCGAGTTAGACGTTCGCCAGATTTTAAAGAAGATTGGCCAGTGCCAACTTCGAATCTGGGAAGGCCGCATCTCTCAATGCGTATCATCGTCGTCTAGTTTCTCATTGAACCGCTTGTTTACGTTCGACGTAAGGACAAAAAGATGCATATGGCTGGGTCACAAAATATTGGTTGGGACAAGTTACAAGAGATGGCATACATCTTTCCGCCAATGATCTTTAGGCTTTCCAACAAACCCTAGTCAAGTAATGTACGAGCTCGAGGATTAGGATTGTTAGCATTGGGCCGGAAGCGCGTGCCGTTCTATCTGCAAGTTCGGGACAACTGAGTGGTATCGGAGATGCTTCCGACGCCGAATACAAGTCAGGATATCCCCAATACTGTTCATCTATACAAAAGTCCCTGCGTTTTCCGTGGGAATAATGCTATAAAACTTTAACCGTCGCTACCTGCGGCACTTCCGCAAAAGAGTGACGTAACGATTTGGTGCCACGCCCTAGAGGTTTAGCCCTTCCGGTCGGGAGAGACAAGAAACAAACAACCTGGAAACTTTTACAAATATATGCTTCCTGCAGCTACTCGAGTAATACTACCTTCAATAATCGTTTTCATATCTAACAGCAGGTGTTACCGCTTTTGGTCATGCGTTGGTAAGATGATAAGTGGGAACGAATTTCCTCGACTAGGATTGACGAGGTAAAACAGCTAATCTTTGATCTGATAAGGAGGTACCCGGGGGGGAATCCTCCGGCAAGGAAACGACAGAAAGAAACAAAATGATATGCCGGTACTGTCCCGAGTCTCATGAGTACGGAGTAGGGCCAACTGGATGCTTAATATGGAAGACAGGTTTATCACTGGACTGTAAATGGGAACTGATTGTGTTAAGTCCGCTTTAGATACATTAAAATGTCTTTCCTAACCTGAGCTGGATACGTCCAATCGTTTCCAGTAGGTCAAAACTCATTGGTTCGAGGGAAATCATAGTGTTACTATCGTTTCATTCAAAAGACACTAAAGGAATGAGGGATACTAATCATAATCTCTAAGAAATAAAAATTACTAATAAAAACCTTTAATTCTTTTTCATTCTTTCAAAACCCGTGTAAATAAATACAGGTATATCAAAGGTTGAATCTCTACTCTCGTATAACCAATTAGTCATGAAAATAGCTTTTTTTATACACGGAGTATATTCGAGGCTATGTCACACCGCTATCATTCCGCCATATTCGATTAAATACCTAATATCCATATTTCGGTACCACTGTAGATCTTTGAGCAATTCAGCCCTCATCGTCAGAGACGTTACCTCGAACCCACCGTTTTGGTATGTAAGTATAGGTATGAACGAACAGCAACCTTTCTGAGTTATCCATGTTCGACAACTCAGTTGAGTAGTATTTGCCTCGTTGGCACGACAATGTTGTGAAAAGAAAAACAGTGGGATGCGCTAAATTGAGCTTGACTCGCTTTGGGAAACATGAAGAGATGCAGAACCTTTTTGTCGTACCATTAGATTTCCTTATACATTGTCGTAAGGCGGGAGCTATGTGCGCTATGTACTCCTTACTTAGGCGATGCTAGAGTAGAGATCATGATGTTCATGATATGACGTAAATGGTACTGCATTCAAAGGACGCATAGTCATTTAGATATAACCGACTAGATTACTGCATGACGGTCTTTTCGATGTCGCGTTGTGATCAGAGGTTGTACTTACTTATAGTTGTAGGTTACTGACTGGTGCTTCGTGATATATCACTAATTCGAGTCAAAATTCCAGGATTCTAGAATTCTAGAATCCAAGATTCTAGACTTTAAACGTTCGCAATCCGCTAACTTTTACTCATGTCAGATGTGACTTGTTTTAGTATCAACACTTTTATTTATTATATTGCCTATTTAAATCCTAGGTAGGTGGATAAGATCCATCTATTCATATTAGTACCTTCCAAGGAAAAGACTACATGGGGAGAAGCATACTGTAACTCCCCCCACGAAAGATGCGGTGATTTACTCGTAGTGAAAGCTAAACATCAAACCATTATTGCCTATATGAAGTTCATTATGTCCAACCCATAGTTAAAAACTTGTTCCAAAATTTCAGGAGAAGCGAAGGAAATAGAAAAACCTCGCGATGCACGATATACACACACGATATACACGCAACATAAAGTGGTCTTTGTGGTCCCTTTCATCGTTCCACTCAAGCAACTCGCATTACCAATAGCATCTAGTCTTTAGCTGCTGCTAACCTACCTACCCTACCTACCTACCCTACCTACCTACCCCACCTTGTGCTGCCCCGCCATATCCAGCAGCCATGCTGAACTGACCTCACGATTACTCATCACTATAAAATACAGGTAAAGGCAACAAACACTATAGCAACCAGAGAATTCTTCGAGTCGCGACGATTGATTGTGTATCAAGGTCGGAAGAGATGGTTTCTACAAGCACCACTGTTCATTTGCCAAATGGCTATCACATTACAGTTAATCCTGTCTTTGGAGGCTTCTTTTTCAAGGCGAATGAGTTGAATACACACACCAGCATTTTCCCTGCTGGCTGGACTGTTATCATCCAGACCGAAGATTATTCGGATGAACATCCTTCTGACAGTGCTTCCATAGCTACAGAACCCCAAAGCGCGTCAACTGAGCGACATCGACACATACATCCATTCAGACTCCCAACTTTACGCAATGACAGTCTCTTTATTTCTTCCATCTCGAACCCCTCGAGCAGCGATTTCAAAGCCCCTATCAGCCCTACCAGGCAGATCGCAATGATGCTCTGGGCAACATTATACTGGTATTTTCATCAACCAGAACCATCACCACATATTACCACGGCCGCCTCGAAAAATACACCCGATGCTGGGAAGCCCAAGGCAGATTGGCGCATACATATTAGAAGGGAAGGTGTGCTACGGGGTCGGAATCTGATACAGAAGCTCGATAGAATGGGTTTGATTACATCGGAAGATTCAGCAGTTGGTTTGGCGATAGATGAGAATACACCTGAGGGATGGTCAGACATGTTTACTTCAAGAAGAGCATTCTGGCAACTGTCGGCAAGGTTGTTCCTATACACTTTCAGTCCAAATATATCTCTAGCTTCCCCGCAGGGCAGCAGGCCGTGTTCGCCCGTTACTGGCTCGACCAGCAATCAGTCTACCGGTAATAAGAGAGATTCTACAGACTCATTTTCAGGACTATGGTCACCGGTGTCGATTGGCCCTTTCTCATCAGGAAGTCATCTACCGACATATTATCCACCGCCTCCATTACAGTATACAAATACTTCAGGTACGCGTCACCCCCTGCGCCCCAAGCCACCCCGCCAAGGAGAAACATTTTATACACGTTATATCCCTAGTTTGGGGCAATACCTTTCTTTCAGAGTTGCGTCCTTGTCTACCAAGCCTGTAGTATATAATGGTCCAACATCAAGCTTAGCACCTTTTCGACACCATGCCACAAACTCGTCAATCTCCTCTATTAGAGCGTGTTTGTCCGCAGATTTGCAAACTGCGCATTCTAGTGCAGCTTCACAACAAGTAACCAATACGACTGAGATGACGGACCTCCAGCTTTTGAATCGTTGGATGAACGTTCCTCGCGTCGATAAATTTTGGGGCTGCTCTGGTCCAATTGCTACACAGGAAAAATTTCTCAAAGACAATCTGACTTCAAATCATTCGTTTCCAGTAATTGGTCTCTGGGATGGAAAGCCCTTCGGATACTTTGAGCTATATTGGGCGAAAGAAGACATTCTTGGGAAGTATGTAGGCGATAGTGTTGGAGACTTCGATCGTGGTGTTCATGTTTTGGTTGGCGAGGACGAGTATCGAGGAAAGCATAGGGTTCAATGCTGGATCACTGCTTTGGCACACTGGGCTCTGGTACAGGATTACAGGACTAATTCTTTTGTGCTTGAGCCTAGAGTGGATAATGAGAGGTATTTGACGTTCCTTTCCAATCATTTCGCATTTGTCACAACCATTCCCTCTAATTTATCCACAGGTTTATCTCACATCTAAAGGATGCCGGGTTCGTAAAAGAACGTGAAATCGCTTTTCCCCACAAGCAATCTGCATTCATGAAGCTGAGAAGGGAATGCTTCGAAGCCCCTGCCTTGTGATCATCTTAAGCTTTGATTCTTCTTGGGTGCTGCGAGAAGCATAAAATGGTTTCAGCCACAAACAAAGGTCTTCAGTGTGGATATCATAATATGATTGCTTCACGGCATGTATGTACCTTCTTTCATGAAGCCTGCGACCAGCAAGTCACTGTTCGTATACAATGCACCACAACGCTCTCAAGTGATCAATAAGTGCCGCACAAATCAGCCATGATCTACTTTCCCACACCTTCTAAAATCACTTTTTCTTCAATACTTTAGGGGCTTCATATCGCCTTGCATCGCCAAGGTTCGATGGGCGTTTTTGAGGGAGCAGGTCGTTCAAAATCCGCTCTTTACATAACTGCATATTTGTCAGACGCGATATGTGGGGTTGTCAACGTGATAAGACGTCTTGGTTCTATCACAAGCCAGCCACTCCAAGCCATGGTATGATATCGTGGGGCATCATGCAACAAAACCGCCACAGTCTCATCAATTTTAATCAATGGAAATAAAAAAATCAATCTAAATCTGTCATATCTCCTGATATTTGGAACACAATCCATTCTTAGGGGGAAGTGGGGTGTGCCATTATTGGCTCAAGCCTCATTCAAATCCGAAAACCGTTTTGCCATCGACTAGTTACTGCATGGAATTTGAGACGTGACAACCGTGTATACCCATCCTAGAGGACATCGAGATTTGGAAAATCCCATGCGATCTGACGTCAACTCTTATGTCCTTTTCATGTTGTGTAGTAGTCGGATTAAAAAGTCGAATCTGTGCGTAAAAGTTTACCATACTAGTTGCGACGGCCATGCAAGGATGCATGGCATGGTAATGGGTCTAGTGAGTGGTTGTTCTGGACTCCAGGACGGGCGCGAAATTAATAGCAATAAAACGGATTGTCATTTTCTTGACGATTTACGTCTGCTCCAATCATGCATAGGTTAACTATTTTTGGCTGCGGACCAGCTACTAGTTATAAAGGACTTACAGTTACTTTTTCGGTGCCTAGCCGTATCTCTCCAAAGTACATGTTTATTCGCACTGCACCACCTACTTTCGGACCTGAGTTAGGAATAAGAACAATGTCGTTATGTTGGAGGCAAGAAAAAAAGGTCGGTGTAACGAGGAGTAGGGCATACTTCCGCATATTCCAGACATTTATCTCGTTTTTCTAACGTTTCGGGAAAAACGATATCAAAAGTATGGTGTCTCATGCGACTACATGAGTTTAAGACTCTTAATCAAGGTCTAGAGACGACATTTGTATAACGTTTCATCCCAGCTTTCAGATGGAAATGAGACGATTGGAGCGTTCCATAATAGTATCGCAACCTAAGCCGGAGTCGGCCTGACGGTCAGATCTTTTGATCGCATAAACTGAGCTATCACTTAATGATATCATAAATTTGAAATGCTTGTATACCTTACTTGGGCACAACTTCGTATACAGGCTGATAAGACGATTTTGAACCTGGAGAAAAAGTTCGTCTTTTGTTTTCTGTTTCGGAATACAATATTCTATGAATGGCAAGCCTCTTACAGCTCTCGAGCTTTGTGTTGAAAATCTTGTGCGAGGAAGAAGTCGGGTTATTCTGGCTTGGGTGGTAGAGTGTTAGGAGATAGGAGTTAAAATTAGGAAGAACGTTTTTGACTTACTTTGCGAATTGTGACAAGGTTGACAAGAATGATGGTGGGAATTTTCTAGGAGTGTTTTAATTATAGGATCAGATATGACTAAGGGGTTCTCTGCCATTTACCATTGGTTTGAGTTGACAAGAAGTCGGTGGTCTCGGCATCCGCTTTCACCGACATTGGAAAGCTTCTACGCTAGGCTAACCAAAATCATGCGCATACATTTCCCTCTAACCACACTTGAAGATTGCATTGCAAAATTCTGGAAATGAGGGGTAATATTCATGCTATCCGTTTCAATTTTCTACATACGGATCATCGAAGTTAGCTAGGAACGCCAATATTGTTGGATGGATCGACCGGCGCTAACTTCCTGGTTATTGGACAAAATACTCTTGGCACTCCGCCCTAGGGACGGAAAAACTCCACCTCGCAAGTCGGTGCATGATGAGATGACTACCGTGTACCGGTTATTGACTATGAGCTGCTGCTAATAGTTTTAGAGCGGGGTTATGTATTCAGTCAAAAGGTTGGATTCCCCCAAATGTTTTCAAGAGACTCTTCACACTTATGAACTGCTATCTGTAACTCGACTGGTCTTTGCCCACGATTAGTTGTTGATATAGTCATTCCTCGACTCGAATTACCTTCTCTAAGAACATTACCATCATTCCGACTCTTATCATTGACATTTTCACGCACAGATTGTTGGGAAAGGCATCTATCGGTATCGAAATACGGGCTTGACTTTGACCGCGGAGATGGATACATTGTCACAAAAATTCTCGGGTCTTTGGAGGGATACCAAATCAGTATTCAAGACCAAGAACACCGAAAAGGTACAGCCAGGGCCTGCTTTCATTGCCGAATGGGATTACCAAACGGAAAGCTCTAGTAGTTTGGGAAGCTTTTCACATCCACCACCATCTCCGGCATTATCATTCGAGCAGCTTTCCAGAGATTCTGATCACAGTACCAGAGATAAAAAATTCGGCATTGCGCCCACTACCTTCACTTGTTTTGGGAAACTTCCTACGGAACTTAGAATACTGATTTGGGGCACGGCATGTGAGCTGCGGCGAAATGTCAGCATTGAACTCAACCCATCTTATCAACAAGGTGATCTTGTCCCTGACCAAAGAAGAACCGGATACATCTGCACATCAAATACACCTCATCCCAGTGTCTTCTATGCATGCAAAGAATCGCGTGAGGAGGCTTTCAAACATTACAGTCTCCTCTTTCGAGAGAAGCTCATCAGCCCTAGGTTCAGTATTGAGATCCAGCCAAGGATATGGTTCAATCCTAAGGCCGATACTTTATGTCTAAAGTCGTTCAGTTGGAATGACCGGGTGTATGAGGACTTTTTCAAGAATATACCCGCGAAGGATATGGTAAGCTCTCTCGCTTTCAACATACAGCCTCTTATCGAATGCAATTACGGTCGATCTGTCCCCGAGGAGGTCGATTGGTACAACATGTTCCGCATCGTGAATGCTTATGGAGCTCGTGGCCTCGAACTGCAGGAGATCATCATGTACTATGATGTGGAAGAGAACCGAACGCATCAGCCCGTGGTGTCGGAATTCGTGGAGCTGGACTGGAGCGCAATGGATTCAAATTCGTCCAAGACGAAAGAATTGCAGAGGGTGCAGAGGGACTTATTGAGAGATTTATCTAGTTGGCCAGTTCACCGCGACCTGTCACTGGACAGCCGGGCAACTTATTTGCAGGAAACCCAATCAAGGTTCAAGTTGATGGACCTTCAAGTCAATTGTTGATTACAATACCATCGGACACCTTTGGAGGACCCATGTAAGAATAAGAAGTAATTCTTTTGAATTTCTATTTGATTATGATAACGATAGGATCTCTAGTATAGAGTACTACTACGTAGATAGTTATTCACATTATATAATATTATCAATATCAGCTATATAGATTTTCATTCCGCTTTAATATACCCAACACTTTGTAAATGTTATCTAAGTAAAATAATCTTCTTTGTAAAAATTCACGATATACGATATCACAATATTCAGTATATGTTGCATGTTGGCCCTTTAGATCTGCGGTGCATGAGATACGTCATCGATAACAGGGGCAAGTGTTTGAGCTCCCCTCTCCCAACTTTGTGTTTCCAAGGCCCCATGTAAGTTTGTACAGGTAGTCAACTACAAAATGGATACTTCGGAAACGGAACTTTTAATATCTAATTATTACATTAAGCTCGCGTTCTTTGTATCGTGATAGAAGTGAGGTAAGAGGGGTCTCACAATCATGCGACGAGCAACGCACCTTTTACCACGGAGCATAGCACAAACGACATACCCGCCAACCTCGTTTGTAGGTACCTTTCGAAATAGAACTGCACCGCAATTTACCGTAAAAAATGCCTCTCCTTCATGTCTTCGCACATTTACTTCGACGAATATATGGAGAAAAGAGCATCACACAAATAAGGCCAAGGAACTAAATCAAAAGGAATTAGGCAAGGAAGAAGACTGGTTCAACAATCAGATCGACAATGCGATTGGCAAACAGAAGGAAATACAAGCAAGAACGCCATGGCATAGAGAAGGCTCCAATGAGCCCCCTGTGAGGAGAAATAGAAGTGCTGGGGCTATGACAAAAGGTTTTGTGATTCGAATCTTCCTATCTTTTTGCTAGCAACGTCTCTAATAGAAATCCGCAGGCAAACTCCTTACCACCCCATCACGACTCCTAAAGCTTATTCTACCTCTCACCACGCTGGACAAGAACTCCGATCGTAAAGATATAGAGCCATTAGCTCTGCTTGTTCATCCTCAACAGCCTCTCTCCTATCTCGAACGCCTTATCCAGTCTGAGTTACCAATGATAACTGCAAAAGATGGACATACAGAAAAAGTACCCACAGTGCATTTTCGCGCCCAAGACTCCACACAAGATGAGATTACAGCCGATCATAGAAAAGATACAGATGTAGATGAAGATGTAGAAGAAGGTACAGACGAACAGATGGTTGATGGGAAAATCATGAAGCTTGGAAAGATTAGCAGCTTCAAAGATAAAAGCATTTCGCAGAAAGAGAAAGAACAAATACGGAGTGATTTACGCGGTGGACCTGGCGAGGGAGGGGTGGAAAGTTATTCAGGAAAGGGACGTGAACAATCTTCTGAAGGGGAAGTGAAATTCGTGCGCTGGTCTTCGTCGACTGAGATAGGAGATTTCATTCGCGATGCTGCGCGGGGAAAGGAATTTGCCGTGGAGATTGAAGGGTCATCTCGGGAGATTAGAGTAGGAGTGCCATCATTCAACGATCGAACGCATTACTTGAGAGTTCGTCTACGGAAGAAAAGCAGGAAACTGGCGAATTATGCAAAAATCAAAAAAGAGTGCGATGAACTTGCACATCGAGGAGCGCGACACCTTGCTATGGGTGGCCTTGGCCTGCTGGTTTCCTGGTGGGTTGGAACCTTCTTCCTTACCTTCCTGACTCCTATTGGATGGGATACCATGGAACCTGTCACTTATTTTGCAGGATTATCGACTATTATTCTGGGTTACTTGTGGTTTCTCTACCACAATCGCGAAGTTTCCTACAGAGCTGCGCTTAATTTGACGGTTTCGAGAAGACAGAGAACGTTATATCAGGCAAAGGGGTTTGATTTGCAGAAGTGGGAAGCGGTGATTGAAGAGGCAAATGCGTTGAGGAAGGAGATCAAGAATATTGCTGATGAATATGATGTTGATTGGGATGAGAAGGCTGATGAGGGAAGCGAAGAGGTGCATGATGCGTTGAAGGCTGAGAGGAAAAAGACTAAGAGGAAAGAAAAGGAAGATGAGGGGGAGGAGGCGGAAGAGGATGAACGAGATGAGGATGATAAGGAGAAGAGAAAGGATGATTAATTGCGTATTATATTGATAAATGGATGGAGATGGGAGTTTTTTTTTGAGTATACATATTCGGTGGCGCATAGCATGTTTGAAGGATTTGATTTTATACCACAGCATAGCGTTAGGAAATAATAGAAAGATACATATAAGATTCACAACGAATAGATACAAATCTTTCATCCCGCTAGTCCTCCCCCTTGGCCCCAACCAACCATTCCATCCTTACCCACAACCTCACAACCCATCCATCCCAAACAATCCCAACTCCTCTCTCATTAAAATGTCATAAAAGCTCCGCAAACCCAGGCATCACCACCACCGCTCCGCCTCGGTCAAAAATCCATACCTACCTACTTATCCACCTATACCTAGGTAAAGACAGAAAGATAGATAGATATAAACCGCGTCACCAGAAATTATAGATCCTTCTAGCATGCAAATATGACCGACTAGCCAGTTGATGAATGGTATCAAGCGGTTGATTTAATCATGCGATTTAAGTGTAAGGAGGAGAAGAAAAAAGGAAAAAGAGGAAGGGAAAATTTGGTGGTTCTTGATATGGTTGGAGAATTTTGATGTGGTCTGTGCGTTGGGGCTAGTGATGGGATGGCTTAGGCTGATAGTGTGGGTGACTAAGCGAGGGACTTATCAAGAGGGAAAAAGTTTTTTCTTTTTTCTTTTTCTTGGTTATGATAATATCAACAACAATCAATCGATATGACTTTGAAGGTTGGAGATGGGGGGATGAATAGATGGTGCGAAGGTGTGATGATGTAGATTCTGAATGGCAACACAAGCACATTTACATCTCATCATCCACCCAGTCACCTATCTATCCTATTCTCTCCGCTCTCAAATCTCCATCCAGGTTTGTATCCTTCCCCTCCTTTGCTTTCCTTTCCTCTTCACACATTTGCAAAAGCACTAGAGAGCTATAACTCTACAGCTATACTCACAGCATTAATCCAAAAACAAACAAACAAACAAACCACATATTGCCTACCTCCTGCGCCTCTTAATGGACTTGAGCGTCACTTATTTAAATATCGTTCGTGGGATATAGAACCAACGGCCTAGACAGCCAGTCCAATCCACCCTGCTGGCGTCGATTAGTGCGCTAGGAGGACTAATCGTGACAAACATTCTTTTTTGGTGTTTTGCTCTGCTTTTTTGTTTTGTTTATTTGAGGAGGAAGTTGTTGTAGATCGGGATGAGGGTTAGGGATGAGGTGGTAGATAGAGAGGAATATAATTATATTATCTTGTACATTTTGGATTCATCTTTTGATAATTTTTGGGCTGTGATTTTGTCTTTGTGATCTCAGGTGTAAATATTCTGAGTATCTTGCCCGAGTTCACGAATTCTCCATGGTGGGATTTTGATATATTCAATGAGAGCCTTCGACAACGCCGCAATTCAAAGTTTGCTCATAACTAACAAACACAGATCAATAGAGTACAATCAACTTCAAGAACTGGCTTGTATTATGTGTTTTATTTAAGGAATTTCTAATTCCTGCCAATAGTGTATATCACCACGGCGAGACTGGCCCCTAACGCCATTACATGCTTTTTGTACGACCATTATTCCTCTTTATCCATATCCTCATCCATATCTCCACCGGTGCCAAATAAGTCATTCATATCACCAGCACCCTCCTCATCACCTTCCAGGTTATCCTCCTCCGTAGCTATAATGCCTTCCATACTCTCTCCGATCGGGCCCTCCTCTTCTTCTTCATCGTCTTCCACCCACTCATCCTTCAATCCCCATGGCACACCCGTAAGAACAAATCTCTCAGCCGGTAACCTAACACCCCATTCATTCTGTAGAACCCTTGGCAGTGCAATTTTATTCCGCGCCTGTGCAGTTTCTAATAAAAACTCCTTGCTCAATCCACCTCCATTGCCCGCGCCAAACTGATACTGCAATCGACTCTGTATAGCCAGTTGAACCGCATTCGCGCTAACTTGTCCATCTGCGTCTCTGAATCCACCACCGGGCGGCGCATCTCTCGCGCGCGTCTGTTGTGATACATAGGCGTCGGACGAAAGATGTAAGGCATCAGAAAGAATAGAAGAGGAGTGACGGTATGCGAAATCGAGAAGTTGGAGAGGAACGCGTTCTTGGTATGCGGATACGCCGAGTGAGGAAAGGAGCATATGGATAAGACGAGCATCGCGTGGTCGCTTCGATAGACCATTGTCTTGGAGGGATGTGAGAGGTACGCTGGGATTTGCGATGGGAGGGGAGGCAGCTGCAGAGACTGGTGCTGGAGGTTGTGGGTTGGGCGCGGGAGCAGGCTGAGTTGGCGGCGATGATGGAGAATGCCCATTTTGGCCATTTGTATGGGATATTGAGTCGCCGTTTACGTCGGCCATGATGAAGTTGGCAGAGTCCTCTTCACTCCAATCTATGTATTGTGTGGAGTGAACTTTTCTTGAATCTGTCGCAAATGCGACTTTATTAAAAATCGATCGCGGGCGCCGGAGTCTCTGTCGTTAGTATTTGGTTCGTATTATATCGTATTAGACTCAAGAAATCATCTTAGTCTGAGTATCGTAGCTTGAAAAGCAATTACCGATAAATCCAGGATTTTGTACAATAATGTGAGGATATAAGTATATCGAACACGACCTAATGAGTACAGGTCAAATATCTGTGACGCCGGTGGATAACATTCAATCGTAAGACCAGGCCAGGTACAATCAATTGCAGCTGCATTTCCGATTAGAAATAAAGCACAGACCCGTACCTTAAATTTAAATCAATGACCAGTGAACAAGATTCATGCCCCTCCATTACATAACCCATTATGTCTAAATAGATCGAACTTTTTCTTGTTGACTCACTTCACTCCCGCCATCACTGGAATTTTCTTTGAATTTTGCAAAAGACATTGAGAGTATCAGTATTCGATATGGATACTACAGCATCACTTCCTTTTCTTCCTTGTGTTGACCTTGGCAATGGTCCTGCAGAATCGAAAGTAGGACTTACAAGAAATCAACTATCATACTTGGGATGCGTTTATTTCAAAGCGAACAACGATGATGTCGATATCCTGCTCGGATTTTTGCAGAGACACGTTGGCATTGATACTTATGTCGATGTATCTGCCATTAAGTCAACAGACGATATCGTAACAATCTTAGACGCTGGAGCCCGCACAGTCTTTGTGAAGCCATCTCAACTTACACACTTGGAAAAGCATACCGATCGTGTTCTTCCAATCATACCACAACCGCAGACAGATGTCGAGTTTCCCAATGGGGGATTACTCACTTTTGTCGATGAAGCCTACACTCGATCCCTGTTGGAAGAATTCAAGACGAAAAAAACATCTTCGTTATTCCTTCTACCAACTCCCGAGAGTGATTTCGAATTACTCGTTAAAGTTGCGAGAGAATTCTCTGCTATTCCAATCATACCTGCGACACACCTTAGCATTGAAGGGGCTGGAGAGGGTCAAGTCTCTCTTCCAAAATTGGTTGCGGATTCATGGACTACGGACAGGGCAGACAAATTGATTCCTACTGTGGTTACAGATGAAAGAGGGCTGGCTTTGGGACTTGTATACAGCAGTGAGGAGAGTTTGAAGGAGTCGTTGAAAACTGGTACTGGGGTATACCAGAGCAGAAAGCGTGGATTGTGGTACAAAGGGGCAACGTCTGGAGATACACAAGAACTCGTTAGAGTATCTTTGGACTGCGATCAAGACTGTTTGAAATTTGTCGTCAAGCAAAAAGGACGAGGTTTTTGCCACCTACCACAATCTACCTGTTTCGGTGAATACAAGGGAATTTCCAAGCTTGAGAAGACCCTTATTTCGAGGAAGACCTCGGCGCCTGAGGGATCCTATACAGCACGTCTCTTTTCGGATGAAAAATTACTCCGGGCTAAGATTATGGAAGAAGCAGAGGAGCTTTGTGATGCTAAGGAAAAGAAAGACATTGCATTCGAGGCAGCAGATCTCATTTATTTTGCTTTAACCAAGGCCATTTCTGCCGGAGTAACCCTCGCAGACATTGAACGTAATCTTGATGCTAAGAGTGTGAAGGTCAAGCGGAGACAAGGGGATGCTAAGGGGAAATGGGCCGAAAATGAAGGAATTACTAATGGATCTACTGCAAATTCCGAAAGTGTCAAGGAGGTCGTCAAGGAAGCTGCTTCCGTGCCAAAATCCGAGGATGACAAGGCTGGGCTCAAAAATGGACGCATCACTATGAGACGATACGATGCTGCGACAACATCAGAGGCCGATCTCAAGGATGTTTTGCAAAGACCTTCCCAAAAGTCTACTGATATGATTATGGGCATTGTAAACCCTATCATCAAGGATGTACGGGAAGGAGGTGATAAAGCATTGCTTGGATATACCCACAAGTTTGAAAAGGCAACGTCACTTACCTCTCCTGTCCTCAAAGCCCCTTTTCCACAGGCACTTATGGATCTTCCAGCAGAGACTATTGAGGCGATTGACATTTCTTTTGAAAACATTCGCAAGTTCCACGCAGCACAAAAAGAAAATCCATTGCAAGTTGAGACTATGCCAGGCATAGTATGCAGTAGATTTTCAAGGCCTATTGAGCGTGTTGGACTGTACATCCCAGGAGGTACTGCTGTGCTTCCAAGTACAGCTCTTATGCTGGGTGTCCCAGCTATGGTCGCAGGTTGTAAGAAGATCGTACTCGCATCGCCCCCTCGAGCTGATGGTAGAATTACTCCGGAGATTGTTTATGTTGCTCACAAAGTCGGTGCTGAAAGTATTGTTTTGGCTGGTGGTGCTCAAGCTGTCGCTGCCATGGCATACGGCACTGAAAGCGTCACCAAAGTCGATAAAATCCTTGGTCCAGGTAATCAGTTTGTTACGGCGGCAAAGATGTACGTCAGCAATGATACCAATGCTGGGGTTAGTATTGATATGCCGGCTGGACCATCTGAGGTACTTGTCATCGCTGACAAGGATGCGAACCCGGCATTTGTTGCATCAGACTTGCTATCGCAGGCAGAGCATGGCGTTGACAGTCAGGTAATTCTGATTGCCATTGATCTCTCCGAGAAAGAATTGCAAGCCATCGAAGACGAACTCCATGAACAAGCTATGGCTTTACCAAGAGTTGACATTGTTCGTGGTGCCATTGAGCACTCGATAACTCTTGTTGTTAAAGATATTGAGGAGGCAATGAAACTCAGCAATGAGTATGCCCCAGAGCATCTTATATTGCAACTCAAGGATGCTGCGAGTGTTGTAGAACTGGTCGAAAATGCGGGTAGTGTTTTCATTGGTGAATGGACGCCAGAGAGTGTTGGCGATTATTCTGCTGGTGTCAACCACTCTTTACGTAAGTTTTTCAATCACATAATTCCATAATATAATTGTGCTAATCATCCAAACAGCTACGTATGGATTCGCCAAGCAATACTCTGGTGTAAACCTTGGATCTTATCTAAAGCACATCACTAGTTCACAACTTACCGCTCAGGGGTTGAGAAATGTTGGTGGAGCTGTGATGCAATTAGCGAAGGTCGAGGAATTGGAAGCTCACAGGAGAGCCGTTGGAATAAGACTTAAGTATATGGATGAGAAAAATCTATAATGCTATGTATTTATTAGGTGAAGGAAATTAAAAAATTTCGTCCTCTATTTTCGCTTCGCTGGCCAAGTCACTGCCGTACACATAACATGCAACCACAAAAACAACACATGTTTTATCGTTGTTATCCTCGTTCTAGTAGATACCTGACTATACCAGGACAAAATATCAACCTCAGGATCACCCTCATAATGGTTAAGAAACGCAATATTGCGGTCATAGCACAACGCAGCAGATCACATCTTTAATCCAACCATGGATCCAGAAGCTGCTTTACACGCTTCAGTCACTTACTTCCTTAGCAGTGGATAATGAGGAGGCGGGATTGAATGGTGTTAGTCATGCCTGTTGCATCAATAGCGGACGGGAGGTAAGCTGGATATGGTTCGATTCTCGACGATTCCTAGAGTTATGAATCACTAATTTTTTTCTGGGAGTCGGGGAAGAGATGGGAAGTGAGAGTTTGGGGAGATGATGTGGGAAGAGGAGGAGAGCGAAGTTCGATGCTAGTCATCGAGTACTAGTTTCTCGTGAGGATAGGAAGGAAGTAATTAAGCAGAAGGTTGAAGACTTCTATCACGCGAGCAATCAGATGAAGTTCGATACGAAGAGCTGTGAAGTTTCAGCAACTTCTACACATCTAATAAAAGTGACTTGGCAAATTACCCCTGCTAATTCGTCGGTCTGATGATATGCATGGAGATCTTATTAATCTGTATAAAGACATTCCTTCACGCTAATTATATCGATCATTCTTCTATATCTAACATGGATAATCATCAATCATCAAGCATCTAATTTCTCATTTCTCAAAAAGAACAACACTTCCCCATAATCGAAAGACTTTGCTCGTCCTTGTCTTGCTCGTCATATTCTACCTTTGGCTGCAGTATTTATTTGTAAAACTCTAATCCTCAGCGCGAAATATTCTTTCTTTTACTGAAGAATGCTTCGATGATGCGAGTCTGCTCTTGAATCACAAGTTGGGTTTCCGGTTGCAATGTCTCGTTTGAGGCTCTTGAGAAGGTGTAGATATTGAGATCTATACATACATACATTCAGTGTGTTTCCTAGGTAGAGAGGACTTGTTTACTTCTCAGCTTTGTAGTTTGGGGAATCATTTGAGGGGTTGAGGGTGCGTTTTTGTGCAGTTCACTGGGAAGGATATTGAGATGGCTATTTATAGAGAGAGGGGGGCAGAGGAGGATGTTTGGGGAGAGAATTGCGGATAGATTTTCTTTGAGGTATTGTGGTTATAGTGGTCCTGGTGTTGGTTTGTTGTTTTTTGTTCCGTATTCGTGTGGGAGGGGCTGATGGTTATGGTGAGTTGAGTTACCGGTGCTTGAGGAAGTGCTCTTGAGTGGTTATTGGAAGGCAAGCAGGTGGTTATGAAGGGCTTCGTAAAGTCATAAAACCAGCTGATGAGGTGATGCAATGAACTCTTTTTTACAATGAGAACATGGTTTTTTTTCCGCTTATAGTGATCTCTACCAATATCCAGCGGTGTATTCAAGAATCTGGATGACTATTCCAGATCCTAACTTTTAATGGTCGAGAAGCTAGGAAGTTAGGAATGAACAGCTGATTTTCAACTTCTCACATCAATTCACACCCCGAACTCTTTTCATTGTTGAATTTTGCCTGCGGGCTATTAAATCTAGCATCCATAACAACAAGTCTGCTATAATTTGCCCCTTCCTACTTCAATAGTTGTGATGAGAGAGGCTATCAGTGCCTTCCATACTAGTGCATCATCAGTGTACAATATTTCTTCTCCTATCAAACCACAATACATAAGATCAAATCAAATCAAAATACCTTCATACATACTCTATTCAGCCTGCACAGATTGGATAGAAATTATTCTAGTGCACTGACTAATCATTAACATCTCATCATCATGGCATATAATGACATTCTCCTAGAATTCAAAACGCGACTCGCAAACAAGCAAATACTGTATCCAAAAATGCAAACGATAGCATATCTAAAACTTATCCAGCATGTCTCGAAGAACGATTACAACCACCAAAAGGCAAATGCTGCGCATGCAGAAATACGAAAATGGTTTGTGTATTACTGTCCCCAGTGGCCTATCAATGAGATACCCCCGTATCAGGAATTGTACTCCATAGTCGATGAGATTAGGAAATTGGGACCGGCGCTCAAAGATGAAGCTTTTGATTCTTGTCTTACTCCTCAGAAGATATGGGTACAGATAGATACTGTAAGAAAATGTGTGTGCTGATTTGAGGGAGATACTACTTGCTAACTATGTACAGGAGACTTCGGGAGTTTCTGCTCTCGAGCATAAGCCTACTTATTTAGATATATTTTTTCTTCGGTTACGAAGCGGAGATATTCCTGTGCCTAATACCATTGATGTATGTCCAAGTCTTTCGTCTGATAAAATTTGATGAACTTGGTCTGATTTTAAATCAGCAGTTTTGGTATAATGCCAGTATTGCATCAGAGAGAGATAAACAGAGACTCCTTGGCTGGTTCTGGAAATACTGTCCCGAGTGCGAACCAGAAAACGAACCAGAATTACAGCATCTAATATTCCAAATTCACAAAGCAAAAGTAAGTATATCATCTTCCATTTGCAGAAATGTCATTGACAAATAAAACAGTCACTCTTAGGAGCAAACGCTAAGCCAGAAGTCGAAATGGAAGATTCTATACCTATTTTCCAACGTTTCTCTATATTTATCAAACAAGGCAGAATTCCACTCTCTACTCTTCCAATTTGGTATTACCCCGGACCCATAAACGCTGGAGATCTCACATGGGAACAAGCAGCTGAACTTGTGCTATGGTGCCAAAAGTACGCACCAAACTTATCTCTTACTGAAACGCCAGTATGTCCAGAAGATATAGATGAAGCCATTGCATCTGGTATAGAGCATGTGATGAGTGCACTTGAACGCATCAAGCAGCGTTTAACGACAGCTCTCGAGGAAAATATCGAGATACCTATCCATTCCGATGACGAAAATAAAATAAATCAATATTACAAGTCAAAGTATAATAGCACGTACATGAAAGCTAAATCGACCCCCAAAGACTGGCACCATAATAAATGGTCCGAAAGAATCCCACTTATAGACCTGAAAAATAGGGTCATCCAAACCGGAAAAGAGCTCCACAGCACAAAATGCCAATATCCCGGAGCGGTATTCAATATTATACGCATAGCACACAAATCATACATCAAGATGAGGAACCTAACTATGTTTACAATAGAAGATACACATTACTCTGCATCAAGCATCCAGGCCAATATAGACGAACTCTGGAAATGTATTCAAAGCGAGCAGAGTAGCTATTATGACGGAATCGAACCGTTACAATTTTGTTTCGACGATACGGAATTTGAGAAGGGAAATATGGAATGCAAGGGAATAGATTGGTGTGGGGTGCTTGATTGTTCTCGAAATGTGGAGGAGCTGCTTGTGGATTTTGAGCGTGGTTTGCTGCTTATTGAGGAGTTTGCTTGGTAATTAATTGACTTTATTGTAGCTATATAGCTATATTGATATCTGATTAGTTATTTGATGCGGATAATTGGGATTATTGTTACTTTTATTATTACTATTATTATTACTATACAGAGATAGAAGTTTGGTGTTAATTTCAATATTTGTTATTGTAGAATTCATCACTTGTATATAGGATTAGATTAAAGAGTGTTTTTTTTTTAAAAAAAAATTCATCATTAATTAAATAGAGAGAGAATTATTACCTCTCTAGTTAGGTAAGTAGATAGTGAGTATTACATCTTATATCTATACTCGAGTATAAATATAATATCCCCAACAGATCCCAAAGAGCACCCTTCCCCCCTATATAGACCCAACAAAATACAATACAATTTAACACAAGACAACGACACGACACGACATGACATGACATGAAACGGCATACAACGATACAACGATACGATATGAAATTCCTCACAGAATGACTACTGTAATACATCAATCAAATTTGAATAATATATCAACTAGATACATATAACGTGGTTTAACACCGAGTGCACCATATCACCGAGTGCACCACTTTTACCTCAATTTGCACTTTCTAACTCATATCATTCAACAATCATTAAATCAATCAATTAAAACTATTAAGAATCTAATAATCTAGGATCTATTATACTATTTTGACAAGTTCTTGAATTATGACCAGTCTTTCCACACTTACTACAGCATCGACTAGTAGATGATTCCCCATTAGAATTTCCCCCATTTTGACGCTCGTCGCGTTGAATCTGAATATCAACCTCTTGTTGAGATAATATATCTGCAGCTTCTTGTCCAGTAAGTACTCCTCCTTGACGTAATTGAGTCTTTTTCGCGCGTCGACGTTTGCTTAATGCCTCATTTGCCTTCCGAAGTGTACGGTTTTCTGCACTTAAAAGTGTATTTTCATGTGCCAATCTCTCTGTACCTTTAGCTAAAGCTAGTACAGTTTCGAATATAGGTGTAGGGGAGCTTGATTGATGACGAGCCATTCGAGATTTCACTAAAGTTGATTGAGAAAGAGCTTCAGTTGGATTGTGAGGAGTTTGAGAGATCCAAAGGTTTAAATCGAAAGGGGGGGGAGTAGGCGTATGAATTCGAATATCTAATTTTGAGAGTATAGCTTGAGGGTCAAATGGTATTAGACCTGTTCCTCGAAAGCCAGCTTTCATATTCTGAGAGGTGATTGATTGTTGATATGCAGCTTTGAAAGCTATAAAGAATTCAACTTTAGTGATATGATTGATATGTGCCTTGATAAACTCCTCAATTTGAGAACTATATGAACGTTTAAGTACACCAAAACATCCAACATCAAGTGGTTGAGTTAAATGACTTGAATGTGGTGGTAATTTGAGGCATATAATATCATTTGATTTGCAATATGATTGAAAAGGTATTGATTCGTGGCTTTCGTGCCCATCCAATACTAGCATTCGATATTTGCCCTTCCTTTGACGAATAGTATGTTTATCGAAATGCTTTAACCATTCTAACCCTGTCTCATTATTCGTCCATCCATTGGAAGTAGGTTTAATGGCCCAATCCGCAGGAAAATCGGTTTCGGTATACCAATTGGAAAGATGAACTTGTCCTTGAACTACCAAAAATGGAGGTATAGTTTCACCCTCTCCATTGCCACATATAATTGCCGTAGCCCATTCTCGATTGCCTGGTTGTATTGCCTTGCTTCTGCCATTTCGTTCAGCACTAGTTACAACCATTCCAGGGCATATTATACCCATCATGAAGCCGGTTTCATCGAAGTTGTAGAAATCGGAATCGACAATACCATATTTCACCCGCATATTCGATACCAATCGAAACCACTCTTCAATAAGCTTGGGATCTTCGCAAAGAGCTCTTTGAAAGTCATAGACACGACTAAAACGCGTCTTTAATTTCGTATGACGCTTTACGAATCGATGAGCCCAGAGCTTTCCAACCTTCTTCGCCCTCCGCGATTCAAGAATATAATTCGCCATATCTTCTACACCACTTAATTTAGGTGCAAACCCTCTCTCATCCATATCAATTATATACTGAATAAGCACCTCCTCTTCTAAATCGGTCATTTTATGACTATTTGCTCGAATTTCTGTACGAGGGGCTAAACCATTCATTCTGCGGAGAAGTGTTGTATGCGTTATATTATATAGCTTGGCAGCCTTTCGAATGCTTAGTTTTTTATCTTTTTGAATAGCTTCGATAGCTAAGAGTATTTGAGCTTCTTTTCTATTTGATTGCATAATAAATGATTGATAAATCGCGTGTTGAAGTTGGAAAGTGCAAATTGAGGTAAAAGTGGTGCACTCGGTGATATGGTGCACTCGGTGTTAAACCACGTTATAGATAGATAAATAGATAGATAGATACAACAAACAAATCAATCTTACATTCCCCCTTCTCCCTTCTCCCTTCTCCCTTCTCCCTTCTCCCTTCTCCCTTCTCCCTTCTCCCTTCTCCCTTCTCTTCTCCAAACCCACAAAAGTCAAAAAAGAAAGAAATTCCCCCCCAAAAAAGGAAAAACGCCTCCCGATGCTACCTACCTAATTAACGATTATCTATCTACACGGGACCATGAGAAAACATTGTATTGTATTTGTATCAATCATATCGTCAAGCATACCCAAAGAGACCTTTAATTTTTTGTCAAGCCCATGGGTTACTAGTAAGTAACAAGTCATTAAGTCCGTTCGTTTTTGAACCTTATCATCGTAGCTCAATGATAACGTATTTTGAACGACGTTGCGGAACAGAAACAAATGCCAATCAAACGCCATTTAACCCTAGATAGAATAGTAGGTGAAAATACTATTATTACTATTCATTAAATAACCTCGCATTCTATGAATAAAATTGGCTTTTCTGGAAACTATCCACTCCAATATCACCTGCTTTTCCAGCCACAGCAGGAGGGGCCGCCAGTGATTTTGCTCGGTTGGCATTGCTAATACTTGAACTAGTCAAGGTACTAGTTCGACTTCCACTTTGACTTGCACTCTTAATTTCTGCTATTGGTTGACCAGGTCGTCTTGCTACTTCCAGGTATACAGCAGGAAGATATCCCATCCGACCATCGCGAGCACGACAACGCCACCATTCTGATGGATTACCCATCGGATCACTTTTACTAATAACCGCTACTAGATCTCCTTTCTTAACTTCGAGATCCACACCTTGAACTGCGGCGCCGGATTCAGGGGTAAAGTCATATAAGACGCGACAGAAATCCAGCTTCGAAGGATCGAGTTGTGCGGGTACAGGTTGGCCGTCAGCACCTATTAGTTGGCCTGATGCCATCAGTCGTTTCTGCTCCTCTTCTTGTGAAGCAGCAAGGGCCTTGATCATCTTACCCATAAGGTATGGGAGACCGAAGGCTGCTGCTATGAAGAACAAGAAAGGCTTCTTGGATGGACGGGGTGCCGAGCTACCATCTGGAAGCCCTTTGCGGCCTTCGAAAGAGGCAAATGCTGAAGGTGTTAAAGAAGTGGCGTCTGCGGGCATGGGTCGACCTGTAATTTTGGCGAAAAGAGTGCGCAACCAGCGCATCATGGTAAATATTCCTAGGATAGATCCGAGAGTATTGCGCAAGTTTCCAAATTGCTCAGCCACAGAAACCATAGCTGTAATAGTTAGTAGAGTACCTCCGAAAAGAATGCGTCCATGGGAGATGAACTTACCGAAAAAACTAGAGTGTGTAGCCATATATGTGCTTTCAAGCATTTGAGCAAATCCTCCAAATGCACCAACTATACTTTCGATTATCTGGAAGGTGGCTTGTGTGCTTTGAGTAAAGCCCTGCGTCAGACTCATAGGATCATTTGGCCCCATTCCTCCCATATTTCCATACATCCCGCCCATGCCTCCACCATACATAGATCCGTACCCTCCCATGCCACCATAACCATATCCACCCATGCCACCCATTCCTCCCATTCTTGAGTACGGTGATGAATAAGACCCCATGGTCCCCATACCATATGGGGAAGCGCCTACGGCTCCTAGTCTATTTGCGCCGTATGGCGAGTATGTGGACGCGTTTTGGTTGACGGTATTTGTGAGAGTGGATGGACGTTCAGGAATGGCTGGTGCGCCCGAGGAAGTACTAGCTGTAGACGATAAGACGGATGGTCCAGCAGAACCCGATGTAGCAGCGGTGGTCGAAGTCATGGCTGTGAAGGAAAGTAAATATTAGCAAGTTATATAAGATAAGATAATATGACGGGCATACTAACCAGGACTTGGAAGAGCGGTGCTAACTGTAGCGCCTCCTCTTTCCCACGGTTTTGGCGGTGAAGCCATAACAAATTTATTCAAATTAAACAGAACCCTGTAGATGGAGCTTTTATGTCTACAGAGACCTTGCGTGTCTTATGGCTGTACGATGGATAAATTTTGAGTCGCAACGATGTCGAATTTGATGGAGAGATAAAATGATTTCTAATAAGATCCAAGCTCGTGATGGCCGACGGTGATGGGCCCGATGCGACGAACAAAACAAGGCTAAGCCTGTGACAGTGTAATTTTGCGGGGGATTATTTGGATTGGCTAGAACAATTCCGTACGTAGGTTTTGGTGTTTCGCCGGTTGAAAGCGGAACTGGAGATAGATATCTCGAGAGTTTAAAAGCGATTTACAAAATTAATATACAGATTGTTGGTAAAAGGGGAGAAGGAGAGAGGTAACAAGGTAAGAGGCAGGCAGGATCGTGAAGTTATCGACTTGATTGATTGATTGATTGATCGATGGTTCAAAATTCCATATGTGTGTGGAGGGGAGGTTGGGAATAAAATGAATGAAAATGAGAATGAGAATGAGAATACTCGTAGAATGAATGATTCAATGAAATTCATCAAAGACGCCCGACGCTCATGCCCGAAATTCGCTTCTGAATTGGATTGGACAACCTCGGCATTTATTTTGCCACCGGGCGGTCAAAATTAAAAGCTTGTGTTAGCCAGCCCAACTACCTAGGTACAAAGTACCGACGGGTAAGGTTATGTATGTACGGAGTACAGTAGAACCTCTTTATAAGGATATCCTGTTTATAAGGATGATTTTTTTTTTTTCGATCCCTTTTTTTATAAAACAAGGAAGAAAACCTGATTATAAGGATAACTTCAAACATCTTTAATTTTGGAGCTAAAAAAGGTATCCTTACAAAGAGGTTCTACTGTACTCGAGTAGATATCACATTCCTAGATGCATATGCTTGTTTATCACTACATTATCTAACAGCTGTTTACAGGTGTTACTGATTATGATAATATTATCTAACTAACTGCTAATTACTGATTAAAGCTCTAATTAGTAATACAGTAAGTAATACATTCCCTTCCATCATCAGTACTCCGCACATTATCTAAATACCTAGGTACATATGCCTATTAGGTAGATTCCCTTTTATAATCATTATATTATCTAACCACTGATGAATATTACTTACTGTACAGTACTACAATAATATGCCCCCCCCCTCTACCCATCGTCACATCATCTAAATGCTACTGATAAATGCCAGCTATTGTGTACAGTAAGCAAGATAGGTCGGTTCTTCTTTTATCATCATCACCCATCACCTAAATACTGTTGATAAATGTTACCTACCACGTAGCTACCTACTTACATCTTTAATTTAAAACACAAGTGACATTGCAATCAAGTTACGTGGAATATAGTTGGCATTGCTCAAGTGGTTGATGTTTAAAAACATAGGCGATTGTATCCATATTTAGAAATCCCCACGAGGCACCCACCCCCCTTTTCAACCCGCTTACTAATCAAGACCCTTAAAACCTCACTTCAAATCGGCAAAAACTGGGTTCTTGGCCATATGCTCCTTCCATGTAGTCAATTTGTCAACCAAAATCTAAATGGAGTGTATTAGTATGAAAATCGGGGTAAATCCCATCAGAAGAACTTACTGAGTGGCTTTCATCCAAAGGAGCACCTCCGTAATAGCCAGATTCAGACATCCACATCATGTTGTCGACGAGGTCATCTTGAATGAAGGCACTCATACCCCCCTTGGCGAGATTCTCCTTGAAGGCCTCGTAAGAAATTTGAACAAACTCGGCTCCCTCACCAGCGATAGGGTACTGTTCCTTAAATTCGTTCAAAATCTCGGTGAAGGTTGCATAGTTAGTGGCACCAAGGATTTGCTTTCCAAGAAGCTTCTCTCTGTTAAGGAGGATCGCTTTAACAAATTTGCCAGTGTCCTCGACTGTGAGGTGTGAGTGAATGATTGTCACAAGATTGTAGCGCAAAGTTACTCACCAGTAGCAACAAGTGGAACAGCAGTCGAAGGTGGACATGGTAGGGTAATCCTCCACTTCTTGTCACCTGGCGTTTGCTGTAACTGAGAACCAGGAAGATTGGTCATAAAATATCCAGCCAAATAGAAAGTCGCAGGGACTCCAATTTTGGTAATATATTCCTCAACCTCGGCCTTGGCGTCAAAATGTGCGACATGGGTGAAACGTCCCTTGGAGACTGCAAAGAATCAATGAGCTTGAAGACCTCGCAAAAGGTTTGAGTACAGAAAGGCCGTATGGATTGCTAAAGGCAGGTGTTAAGAATGGATAGAAGGACCACTTACGGTTTTTAACGCTCGGTAGTGAACTCCAGATCAAATGCTGAACGCCAGCCTCCTATGTGCCGCTCAAAATTAGACTCCAATTTTCTCAACTCAATACGTAAACTCGATTTCGTACCTTTGCGGCATCTGCAATAGCAAATCCTTGTTTCTTCTCTACCTCAGGATCACAACTTTCCCAAAAGTTGGTAACGGCAAAAACAGCATATGCACCCTTCACTGCAGCTTTGAGAGTGCTGGCGTTGTCTAAGTCTGCCTATAAATATTTATCAGTTTCGAATCATACAAGAACAAAGATACTATGGAACTTACAGCAACGACCTCAACACCTCTGGCCTCGAGGGCCTTTGCGGAAGGCTTAGTGACATCTCTAGTGATGCCTCGAATTGCCCAACTCTGCTCGAATTTTGGATCAGAAAGAATGTGCTCAATAACTGAGCCACCTTGATTTCCTGTAGCACCGAAGACGACGATCAATTTCTTGTCAGACATGTTGATTGTTGATTTATTGTTGATTGCGTTGGTTGAAGAAATAGATTCTTAGCTTTGCTGACGTTGTTGATTTGAATGAGATTCGAAGACTGGTGGGTGAGTGGAAGATGATTGAAATGAAGATGATTGATGTGAAGATGATTGAAATGATGGAATGAGGTATTCTGTTCGTACCTTCCTGGAGGTACTTATAAGAAATTCGTTCCCTACTTCAAAGACACGTCGATAAGACTTTACCCTTTGTAGGCATCGAATCAATAAGCTACTGATCTTACATTCCGCATACCCTTATAAGAAACTCGTTCCCTACATCAAAGACACGTTGTTACCTTTTGGAAGCGTCGAATTAATAAGCTACTACTGATCTTGCACTCCGCATATCCTTAAAACGATATGTTTTTCGGAATCATTTTTCGTTCCGGACCATTCACAAATGCAGGATTCTGAAATCAATTTAGTTTGTTCGGGCTTGGTTTTTAAGAGGCCCAAGGGTCCCAAAGAAATATGTTTCTATATTGAACATCACAACTTTTAAAAATCTCATATAAAGTATTGAAATATTGTTATAAACTTTATAGATATAATAACAGTATAATATATTGTATATTCTTGTTACGTCCGCTACGACTAGTACGTCACATGACCTCGGAACACGTGATGGAACGGTGAGGAACGACCGTTCCTAGGAACAACCAGGAACGCTCGCTCCCAGGAACGACGATTCCTAACTAGCCATAGGCATGAAGGTCTATATAATCAAGATGGATTTCCTTTGTATAGAGCTTCGTGCTCAAGATCAATCATTTAGTATACCATACTATTAGTTACGAATTGCATCATATTATTGTCATTACTTTAAGTCCCTGCTTGACGCCTAGTTATAAACCACCTCGAGAGCCTAGAGCACTTCCACGTGATCTAGACGGCAAACCTCGTAACACATAGAGATATAAAAAGTTGCTATAAATACCTTTACACCAAAATTTTGGTGTAAAGGTACCCTGACCCGGTTCCCCATATGACCCGGTTCACCATAAGTTACGTTATATAAATTATAATATATAAAATATTATTAATCTTTTATTATTTAATAAAAGTTATTTAAATATTTCAAAAGAGTATTAAAATGTCAAAAATAATAGCAATATATAAACATAAACTATATAGTTTAAAAATATATACCGTGATAGGTAAGCAGATAAGCTTATATGACTTGTCTTATTAAGCTCCGGATATCGTCGGAAATCTTTCGATTCGTTAGAAAACCGAGTTGTAAGCAGGAACTTCCCTATTTTCAATTGCGGGGAACTCCATAAAAGTCCCAGTTAAATTGGCTTTAATTGGGGCCAAACTTAAAGCATTGTTGTTTTAGTGTCGCCGAATTTTTCGAACTATACAATACTTCCGCCGTCGACCTCCGTGATGTGTACCGTCATGAGTCAGCTGGATGGGGATATATATAGAAAATGATCAAACGAGACGATTTGTTTCTTCGATCAGAGACTTTTCCACGTCACTTTGTGATCTTGGCTCTATCATCATAATTAGATATATTTGTCAGCACTGCTAAAAGATGCAAGAAAGAAGTCATGCATGTAGGGTTGGGTGGATTATCTAGTTCGGGATACAAACTCAACTAATTAATTATACAGAGTATATCATCACACTTTTATATCAACTAGATACCAGGTGTGCCTAGACATTACAATGTATCCATCTACATTGGACCGACTAGAGCTGGTAGGCGTGCGCAGAAGAAGACTAAAATGGCTCTTCTACCCGTGCTTTTCTACTTATTATCATCCCATGTACATATGATATATGAAGAGAATCTTATCTACCTCAATCGTATGTACGGAGTATGCTGCTAGCTTTTCTAGAATCTAGCTTACAAATCAAGAACATCCATCAGCACTATTACCCATTCGTGGCAGTACGTCAACATACATAGTCAGCAAGCGCTTAAAAGCCACCAATGAACTTCATCATTCTATGATTGAATAATTCGGAACCAAACTGTCGGATTTTTACCCCATCATCTTCAATAATTTCTTTGGCTAGCAGTTTGTTTCAAAAAAGACGGACTTTAGCCGAGAGCATATTTATAGATATGACTGGACTTAAGGTTCTGATGATCTTACCGCCCTAGCGATGAATGCTGCAAAGAGATCAAAAATGTATTGGAAATACCCACTCCAAGCTCAAACATGACCCTGTGTTTTCGCGGGTCGGCGTCTATGTGAACATGCGTTTATGTGATGGAGATATAAGTTTGTTATATCACTTTGGGAGTCTGAGTAGACATGCATATATAACTTCACAAGAGAATTGATTGTGCTGGTCACACAAATCTATCAAATATCGGCGTTACGTTCATTTTCTTGCCTTCTTTCGACGGTACATCGTCAGTGGAAATTGTATAGAGCTATCTCTACAAGTCAGCTGCTACAAGTGAAGTACGAGAAGCCCAGAACAATTATACACAATATGACGATGGAAAATACCCCTCCCGTTTCTCAACCCACGTTACCAAAGGCACCTTGGGTTCAACATGTACAACTGCGGAGATCTGATACTCCCACAAGCGTCTATTCAAATACACATTCCTCTAACGTGGAAGCTCCAAATTCTCCCACCGCGGCAACTCCTTCCGGTCCACAAATAGATGCACCCTCAAGAAGCAGTAGCCCAACAATATCACCCATATCATCCAATAACTCTTCACACACCGAATTTCGTAGTTCTCGATATCAAATAACACCACCTCAAAGTCCTCGTAATTCATCACATTCCAAACCTCGTAGGACTCGGAACCATACTTCACGGTGTAAAAGTACGAATTTTCTTGTTTCGAAATGGGGCATTGGATGGAAAACACCGACGATTATAATATCTTGTTATTTACTCGGTATGTTTCTCGTTAAAATCATATAGTTCATGTTCTTACATTTTTATTTGAAGCTCTCGCAACCGCTCTTATTCATTTATTCTTATTTATCTATATCTCGGGTAAACCAGCCGACGGAAAAGATAGAGTTGCTCCTCAGACGTATATTTTTACCGCTTCTAATCTCCTAGCCAATACCTTCTCATTCTTTCTCAAGACGGCATTAACCACATCTTTTGTCCAATATCTTTGGCATCTCCTTCGTGTTCAAACCATGAAAGTTTCAACCATTGATTCTCTTTTCGGACTCAAGTCCAACATTTTCCATATGTTTAAGGGTGCTACTATTCGAGCTGCTCCTGTTTTATGCGTAATGTCTGCAATTATGGCCAGTATGACGATTGCAGTCAGTTTTACTCCTGGTGCTATCAACGTTGTTTTAGTACAGAGAACATCGTATGATTCAATACTTGTTCCAATCTTCAACGCATCTTTTGTAAGTTTACATTACGACTCGACGACAACCACAACCACTGTAGATTTCCGGCTAACCATATATTATAGATGGGAAATGGCTCTGGTGTGGCCGCAAAACAGTATTCTCTAGCTACATTATCACCGATATTTGAAAGTGGAAATGGATCTATATCTGGGTTTACAGCAAGGTACGACAGAAATCCCAAACACTCTTTAAGATTCACAATTACTAAAACTCATGCCTAGTAGTTCGCTACCAGGGGAAAACTCAAATTTACTTTCTCGCCTCGCATTCCAAACAATGATCACAGGAAAAGCAATTGATCAACCGTCACCTTGCGGCGAAAACTGTTCATTCGTGATAGAATTCGAAGGGCCATCCCTCGAATGCAATTCAACAAGCACAAACATCACAACTAGCCACACTGGTAATAGCACAACAGATTTTCCATTCTTCACCATCTACTCCGGAAACTGGACATCAGGCCTACCATCCACCACTTCTCCACAAGCAAGCGTCCTTCAAAACGAAACGTACACCAACGCCCATTGGCAAAGCCAGACTCTAACCCTCCTCAACTCGGAAATAATCCTAACAAACTCCACCCTCCACCCCCAAAGCACAACACTAAACACATCCACCACCCAGCACACTCTCTCCTGTATCCCCAGCCGCGCTCTCTACACCATAAACAATACCTACATCTCCAACATCCTCACGCGCAATATTACCAGTGCATTTATCTCACCACTAACCAATCTCATGCTCTCCACACCCAACAACACGGTCTCCGTTCCAGGGTTTGCCAATACCTCGACGATCAATACCGAGTATGGATTTGGGACGGACCCTGCGGAATGGAGCGCGGATGCGCGTGCTTATTATCGCGATTTGAATTATTTGGTTATTATCGATACTATGTTTTCGTATCTCGCGGGTGAATATGAGGCTATGCCTGCTATTTGGCCATTAGAGACGGAGATAGATGAGGAGAGCTTGAGGATGGGGGTGAGAGGTACTGATGAGGGATGGAGTGAAAGTCCATTTAAGGTTGGGGATGGAGATGCTGGGGTTTTGGGAGGTATGTTGATTTTTTATGATTAATTATTTTTTCTCTCTCTTTGTTTATCCCAGTTCCCGTCTTAGTACCAAAAATCCAAACTAATACATTCTTCTTCCTCCACCAAACAGCAAAAAACAACACAATAATCGCCCTCACCCCACTCAGCAGCACCTTCACCTTCACCTCTACCTCCACCTCCAACTCCCCTTCAACAAAAAACCCATTCACCATAACCCTAACCCCACAAACCCTCAACACCCTCCTCCAAAACATAGCCCTCAGCAGCATCCATCCCCAATCCCCTCTCAACCCCCACACCTCCACCCTCACCCTCACTCAAACCCACACCCCCACCCTCACCTACACATTTCCCCTCTCCCCGCCCACCCCCCAAACCCTACACCTCCTCCTCCCCTACCTCCTCTCCCTCTTCCTCACCCTCCCCCTCCTCCTCCTGGGCCTCAAATCCCTCTCTCAAAACGGTATCTCTATACCCACGCACTCAAATTTTACCACAGGATTATGCACCACATCATTTACCTCCTCCTCATCCATCTCCTCCTCACATCCCTCCTTCTCCTCAACTTCCTCATCCCACACAATGGCCACCCCCACTCAACTCCTCACTCTATCCCGCGCAGCCTGTCTAGGGAATCCCGCATCGCTTTCGAAGCCCTTACGGGACTTACGGATTCGGTTTGGGGAGTTGCGGTTAGCGGTACCTGGTTTGGGGGATGATCATGATAAGGAGGGAAATAAAACCGCGATCAATATCCGAAGAGCAGGATTCGGACTCGAGAGTGAAGTTGTACCGTTGATTAAGGGGGAGAAATATGGTGTTCTTCTTTGACTTTAATTAATTAATTATAGCTAGCTCAAGTAGAATTGCGTGCTACTCTCTTTAAATTCCACATGTCACAGAAAAACTTTAATCTTTAATCACCTGGAAAATATACATACATATAATTACATCATAACATCAATCAATCCCCATGATACAGGCCAAACAGCACGGGGTAGTACTATCCTACTGATGGTACCTATACTTTCATCAATTTTACACGTAAACAAACACAAGAATCAAAGGATATTTTATGAACAAAAAGTTTTAAAATGGCCTGCCATTTAACACCACCCTCTAAAGACTTTTTTTCTTTTCTTCTTCTTCTTCATCATCATCATCATCATCCACGAATTTTCCCCATACCCAACGAAAAATTCCGAAATCCAGGTCAAAGTAATCAAGTCACTAAGAAATAGCAAACTCAGAAAGCAAACTTCCAGAACTCGTGTTACAAATATTATGAATCTCATCCGTTGTTAAACTTGTCGGGAATGCATAGCTCATAGACAGCTTCTGAAGATGTATAGTAGAAGTAGCCTCACTAAAGACGACTGCAAGTTTCATCGTGCTAGAAGTAGGTCGTACAAAGTAGTCTGAATCACCTCCAGGTTTATTCGTATGGATTGTGGACTTTAAAAATGTTGAACCGGCATTGAGTGCTTCAGCAATGTCGAATTCACCGCATCCAGATTCCCAACATGAACAGCTCGGATTTCCATATTGAATTGTGCGAGGGATTTGAGCGTTGAGAATCCAGACTGAGGGCATGTCGGCATTGAATCCAGTGGTTCCATCTATTGGCATGCCGAATTCTAGGAGAAATACTTTGTTTGCCCCATTAAAACCATCTATAAATGTGTTAGTAATAACACATCATCGTTTTTTTGCATGATAACTCACGGTAAGCAACAGATCCTGGTCGCACGTAGCCACAATCATTAGTGCATTCTTCATCGAGCATGACAATAATCTCGGAATCCGATGGTATGGTGGTATCAGCAAGAATCTGAGGTGACGATGCACCGCCTGTGCCATTGCTATCTACGAAAGAAAGTGAAGCTCCATAAGCTTCATTGAATACACCTGAACCTTGGCCACCACTAGTAGAAAAAGACTCGATTAGTATTGCTCCTGGGTATGTATGATATGAGGAGTGATGGAAAACTTTATACCAAGTTTACCTGCGGACCTTTCGAAGAGACACGTGCATCTTGGAGGAAAAATGAAACTTACTAATTTCCAAGAAATACAAGATTATCAAGAGTCTGCTCAGCAGAATTATAATAACCTATTCTGCTGTAAGATCCCGATCCTACAGCTGTGGTGGAGGCGGTTGCGCCTGAAGATACTTGAGATTCAGGAAGCGATGCGCTTGTGGATGATTGAGGCTTAGAAAAGGATGTAGTCGTGGATGATATGATTGAAGAAGTAGCTGGATATGGATGTTAGTAACCTAACAATTCCAACAGGGGATTCCGTTTCGTACAAGTCTCTTGAGCCTTTGAACCTGCAGCTGCACTTTGAGACATAATTTGAGATGTGGTAGTAGATGCTTGAGATACCATCGTCGAAGTACTTGCTCCAAACCAATTGTTGATCCACGTCTGCTTTTCACCATCAATCGTGGCAGTAACCGGTACTGCCCCACCATCATAAGCATTAAGGCCTGGAGTAGGCCGGGTATTATCCCATGAGACAAGTTGTCCATCAATGGTAGCATAGATCTCTTCGCGTTTCCTCTTGCCTACCTTAGCATGTTTGTCAAGATGCTGATGATGGCGACGGCGTCTAGCGGTCGAGCCATCACGTTTTTCCTTGCTAGTGGTAGTAGTACTTGGAGTATATACTGCGAACTGCTTCAACTGAAGAGGTCCTGAATATATAGTTAGTTTGTAAAGGGGAGCCAAATTGTGAATCATTGAAAAATACCCCTAAAATGAAAAGACACTTCTTCATCTAACGGAGAGATTGGACCAGAAAAAGATTTTGGTGTAGAAGAACAAATTCCATTAGCTGCCATGTCGGTAACTTGATTGTATGTTCCTGACGAGCCGACATTGCTATACAGAATAGCATCCACCGGATTGCAGTACACATTTCCAAGAACCTCAGAACAGCCACTGACGAAGAGTACTACTGATGATAAAATAAAGGCCGTAGCCCAAAGGTTATCACGCATGATTGATTGTGTAAAGTCGAGTATGTGGGTATTTTGATTTCATTCGAATAAGGAAAAGAAGGAATAGTAAGTGATTCTGTGGGTTGTAAGATAAATATGGATTGATGCCAGAGAAGTGTATGTTTTATTCTCTGGTCGTACGATCTGTATTATTGGGGAAGGCTGAGGACTGATGGCTGATGGCTGATGGCTGGATGGGTTTACGACGGTGCAAAGTAAAGGCTTATTGAGGAGATTGTGTATTCTAGGAAGGGAGAGTATGCTGTCTTTTGATTCTCGTGATTGGATCGTAATTCGTGAATAGTGAAATAGAAAGAATGAATAAAGGGACGAACAGACGGAAAGATGGATGGATGGAAGAGTGATACCGCGAATGAATAATATAATATCCGTCGCAAAGAAATATAATTATAATCAAGAAGGAGGAGAAGAAGAAGAAGAAGAAGAAAGGTACCAAAAAGAGCGACTACAGTTAATAAAATAAAGTGAACCAGAACCGTCACTAAGGGCAAACAGCGAAATGAAGGTGAAGTGAAGGCTCAAGTGAGAAATCCGAGTGAAGTCTGAATGAATAGTCGTTGATTGAGGTACCTTAGGTTAGTTGAAGAGACACTTGATGAATAGATGAGAAATGGAACGAAGCACGGAGAAGTGTGGGAGAGAAATGATAGTGAGAGAGGTAAGAGAGGATAAAATAGAGTAAAGTTTACTCAGGGAGGGAGAGAGGGAGGGAGGTAAGGATCGAGGTATGTATGGTTACTCTTGCAGTGCAGAAAGACACACGGAAGGAATCTCAAGGTACAGAACAGGAAGCATCAAACCTTTTAAATGAAGGAAATAAAAGAGCAATAAAGGTCCCTTACCAACCTATGTATCTAGTAACCTTACATAGAGCTGAGAAGCAAGCGCGGACGCAACCACAACTCCAACATCCAGAAATACAATATGCATCCAATATTAACCATCATCTCATCACATCAGCAGATCAAAACTCCAAAAGCAGTTCCAAAGGAAAAAACAAAAACGACATGAGGTCAAATTAGCCGCCTACCTACCTAGCTAGCTGTGTTAGCCTGTGTATCAAAAGAAATAAAGCTAAATCAATCATTCGTACCTGCATGATCAGAAAAAAGAATAAGACGTTCATCGCGGATAAGATAACCGAAGTGAGTAACCTACAACCAATCATATATCATTCTGGCAAAAGATCATCTATCACATAAAACAAATGGCTCGGGTTAGCTTTGCGCTTTCATAGTATAGTATCGGTACTACTATCTATCTGTGTACTGTTTGTAGGTTATACAATTTCTGAGTTATCGATTAAGAATATTCCAGATACAATTACTACTTGTCAACTGCGTATTCTTGTTTTTATTTGCTTTAATCAATAATATAGTAGGTACTACGTAGTCGTAAGTAGGTAATTACTAAAGGTTACTACAAGCATTTTGGAATTTTGACTTTGGAAATGACTTGTTGTCAATCAAAAGTCCAAAAACTACTTCCACATTCCTCATCCAAAGAAACAGAAGAAAAACAACCACTCAAATTAAAACATAATCGATACCTAGGTACCTATTACAACATATCATCATTTACTATACACCGACATATCATATCAAATCAAGCACGTTCAACACAAGATACAAAGAATTTGGAATCGAATTGCGTCGCTGATAAGTTCAAAAAATGCATACATTATATATAGATTGGTAAATGCAAGGTATTGTCCAAATGGTATCCGGCCTCCATACTCCATCCTATGAAGATAAATCTAATACTCTCTTTTTCTATCGTAGTAACTACTACTCCGCTACAAGTACTCCCTTGTCGAAGTCACTTGTGCTTCACAAACCGGCGGTTCCCAAATTTGGCTTGAACAAGATCCGCCTCTTCCAAATTGCTCCATGTATCGAGGTTGTGATTTTTTCCCTTTGAACATCATCGCTCAGTCATGCTCCACTTTACATAGTTCCGCCCATGATAACTGTCAAAGTGGCAGTGCTTTGTGAAATGTAGCAACTACCATCGCTGTTACCGATTGGCTCAGTGGCAGTCAACCAATAGTTTTGAGTTGGGTCACTAGTGCACTGAGGAGCTTCCTTGCTGGTGATGGTCATGTTGTAGTTGTTGCCAGCGGAGTTCATGATGGCAGACATATCGTATCCAGAACCGGTCTTCAAGAATTGGGCCTCACCCCATGTGGTGTCATAGGCACCCGAGGCGGCGGTTTTACTGCAGGCTTGAGCCCAAGCGACTTGCGAGTCCTCGTCGAAAGCGACGGTTTGAGAACCACCAGCTTTGATGACGATGGTAAGCGTGGTGTTTCTTGGTGCAAGCGCAGATCCGGACAGTGCTTGCAAGTCAGCACCAACTTTGTTCCAAATGTTGACGGTTATTTTGGAACTTTGTGTGTTAACAAACGTGGCAGTGTAGGAGTAGCTTGCTGATGGGTCGGCCTTGATCACGTTGGCTCCATATGGTCTTCCATAGTTTCCGTAGTAGAAATCGGTGTTTCCTCCAGCAGCGGCTACAACTTCACCGAAAGATTTGCGACCGTTAGAAGCTCCAAGCAAACCATCGAAGAAGTCTTCGATGGAATCTTCAAAGTCGTCGAGGAGAGACGAAGTTGTGGTAGCGGCAGCAGCGGAGGTGCTTGTTCTAGTTGAAGAGCTGCTGCTAGACGAAGAGCTGCTGCTTGAAGAGGAGCTGCTGCTGGATGAGGCGCTTGTCTTGAAAGAAGAGCTGGTGGAGGTCGTACTGGCAGCTGCTGGTGCGGAAGTAGTTTGTGCGGCGGCTTTGCTTCCTTCGAGATCGGCCATAGCATTGAGAACAGAGTCAGATCCGGCAGAGGCACCGGCATTAGCAGCAGTCTTGACGGCGAGGCCTGCTTCATAAGCGGCTGACCAGTTGATGTCCATGTCGGCCCAGTCCAATGCATCCCAATCAACGTTGGCGCTATTGTCATTTCATTAGCAATCGCTCTTGGGTATCTAATAATAAGCTGTTTCTTACGACTTCTTCTCATGTCGGTGTCGGTGGACGTGAGTAGGTCCAGCTACAGCTTCGCCAATGGACATGGCAGCCAAAACAATCGCGGTGGTGGAGTAACGCATTTTTTCGGAAATAAATGACAACTTTCAAATGTTCGCTGATGGGTATACTGCTTTATTTTAGAAAAAGGGATCGTGAGAGGCCGTTGATAAAGAGCGTGCGAGCTGTGTATTGCTCAGTTGATTGATATGACAAAGGAGTGTGTCGAACGAAAGAAGGGCGAATTTCTTGAAAACGGTGAAGAAGAGAAGGAAGATGAAGAAAGAGAGGGAGAGGTATTATTTAATAAACCAAAAGGTCATCTTAAATTGGGAAGATCATTTTCTGGGGTGCCTGTGTGTAGTTGGGGGACTCCTTTGGCAACCAGGCTACGACCTTAATCTTACGACCTTAGCCATTAGTAGAAGCCCTGGAACATTCAGATTTCATTTCAAGCCATGAGGGTGCAGGGGGTTGGATTGAGATGAACCCAAGCAACGCGGATGGATGATGGTGGTCCACTGAAAACGCGTTCCTGGGAGTGGAAGTCCGAAGAAAAAGGGGAAAATGATGGTTCATTGGTCGGATAATTTATCATTTCCACTCTTTTTCTCGAGTACGCTATTCCAGGGGTAAAAATGCCACGGCATCCACTCTCACGGATCATCTCAATCAAAGTGTCAAGCACGGTAGGACCGTAGGAGGTCTGTTCCAGTTCCAATTCCTATCTCTATCTTTTTTTCATAACTTTTACCGATAGATACTTGTATGGTGCTTCACATCGCTTTCTAAGAGACTTTTCAATCTATGTATGTATCTAGAATCTAATTGGAGCCACGCAAATTAAAGAAACAAATACCTTCTTTTTCGAGCAAGTTTGATCGAATCGTTCTTTTTTCTTCGGTTTTTTCCTTTTCTCACTGTTCTCCACTCGGCGCGGTAGTCAAGTACAGAATACGTATGTACTATGCAGGCAGTAAAACTTTTTCTTTTTTTGTGAAAGATAAAAACAAGGCGGTCCGCGGATGATTAAAGATTAGAGAGAGATACCCTTGAATTCAAATTGTGCTCTCATTCCGAAAATGGATAGTTGAGTGAGTGAGAGGGATTTGGTCATATACGGTATGTAAATTCTCCCGCTCATTCCGAGCGGGTTATAAATGTTTTCAGGGTTTCTTGTAATAAGAAGAATTATCCTTATAGGGAAGGGAATATTGAAACATTGTTAAGGAAAATTTATCATAGCGGTAGAGCAACGCTTCAACGGTGTAGTAATACTAAATCTAGAAAGATTCTAAACTATTTATGTATCTATCTAACGAATGAAAAACAACGATCTTGAGATATCAAATATGATTTTTCATCTAAATACTTCCTGTACTAATTACTATTTAATTCATCCATAATCCAGACTTTCCTTCCATTTCTCCTCTGTACTGTAAAAACTATATCTATCTTCAAGGTTCAACCTCCTTCCCCTCCATGCATTTCACAAACAAAACATCAATCAAATCACATCATACGGTCCATACCATACAAAGCCCTCGTCACTTGTGCTTATCTGTGTTCTTCCTCGTCATACTTTATGCAAGTTTGCATATGATGCGTATGTAGTAATTAATGAATGAGTCTGTAGACCTATAGGGTTGGAGATGGTGGATTGGATGGGGATAGGGATGGGGGTGTTGTGGTTCTTTTATGATATACTTTTGTAAAAGATTCTCTTGGGGGTTTTTGATGTGGTCTGGATTCGTGGATGATGGATGTATGATGCGTGATGTTTTGTTGATGATGTATTTGGTTGATGTTGAAGGTTTGGATGTTTGAATGTCGATTGTTTGGATTTTTGAAGGTTTGAACTTTGAACTTTTGAATGTGGATGGGGAGAATATTCGGTAGGGACTCGGGAGGGCTAATTAGGATTCAGGAGATAGATAGATAGGTTCAGACAGCAGACAGATAGACAGACAGACAAGGCAGGTACATGTGATGTTCTTCGGCATAGAGATTTAATTTCTCTTGCATTATTGTATGCATGCATACCTACATAGGTTACATATGTACATATAATTGTACATACATACACACGCACATATGCAACACCACGAGTTACATAAAGCTGCTGTACCTTTTGACATGCTCCGTACAGAGGTACCACGCTGACTTACTTCCTACACCACGTTTATCCAAAATTACGTATACAACTTTTCAGCATTCATTCATATTTTACTGTGCATAAAATAGAGAGGACGGGATAGGCACACGGTACAGGAAGTAACTCCTTCCTTCTCTAGCATTATCGTCCGAGAGAGAAGTCTTATTCCTATCATCTTTACATCCTCCCCCTTTTTAAGGACTTGCCCAATGTCCACCCCAACCACCCATTGCAACTTACCATCAATTGCCGATTGATATACATACCAATATAGACAGCTTCCTAAATCCCATCACTCCAAACACATACACCCCCAAGTTCCAACACAAATATAGAAAAGAAAAATACATCATAAAAAATCCCTCCCAAATTTGACTGTCTCGAAAATCTACATACTGTATAGCGAACATTTTTCTCCCCGCAAATACTGCATCCATACTCTGTATTTGAATGGATTGATTCATTGATTTCATTGATTTCATTGATTTCATTGATTACTGCAAGACATGAATTGCGACGACTTTTGACATTTGGGGATTTGGGGATGGGTTCTAGAATGGGCGAATTATTTAGTGGATGAATGGATGGATGGATGGATAAGTGGACGAATGGGAATGGGCGAAATGATGGATTGGTTGGGTTATCTGTGATTTTTTTGGGCGATTTATTATACTGCTTTGTAGATGGGTTAATATATCGTTACCGTTTAATTTTTGGGGGGTTATTTTCTGTATTGGGATTTTGATTTGTGATTTTTATCTTTCGTATACGTATACGGAGTACTCTGTGTATACGAGTCCAGAGTACGAGTACAGGTACAGGTAGCCGTGGATATCGGATCACTAATCTGGATTGAAACATTAGGTAATTATTTCAAAGGATTTACTCATCCAGATTCCATATTAACCTACCGACCGACTATATAGATAATCTTTCATTCACACCTGAATTATATATAAGCTTACCATCAAAAACTCCTCGTTAAGCTTCTTCTTCCCACGATTCATGAATCATCCCAACCGACATACACACGTTTCAGGGTCTCCAAAGAGAGATCCGGAGACCTTTAGTTGTGAATATTAGGGCAGATGGTTGGTTGGTTGGTTGTTTTACCGTTTTACTGGGCTCGTTTTACTTCTTACCGATCATTAGATAGGATAGGTCTATCGGTAACAGTTTGACTGGTGGACTGACCGTGCTGAAGCAAGCAAGCTCCTGATAGATAGATACCTAGATAGCAAGTCGAAACGAATTGAAAGATACGCACGCACAGCATACGGAGGAACATAGTAAGGTTGACAACTTGACTCCTACTCCGCATAGCACCATGAATGCTTTTTTGTTGAGTATTATTTTTTGGTGGGCTTTTACTCCGTTCTTAGCATTCGAGAGAGAATATATTGTAAGATCACAATATCAGATTAAGATATTATTTGATTTGATCGAGTCGAGTATACTTACTATTCACATAGTCAATCACATGTCACTTACTAGAAAACAACTAGAAATTTTCAGAAGAAACCACGAAAACTACCAAGATACCAGAGAAATACTAAAGAAATACTAGAAGATCGAAAAGAAAGAAACAAAAATTTCTAGATTTCCATGTGGCATTTTCATGGTCGTCTAATTGGTACGATGATTCTAGGTTCCTTTCTCGGCTACTTAGGGTGTTACGACGACGCCGGATGGTGTGGGACTTCAGTTCAGTTCTGTGGCATTTTTGAGCGTTGAAACTTGAAGGGCCGCTCGGAATGTTTGGGTGTGTGCGTAAGGTTATGTACGTAATGTACGGTACGTATGGAGTTGTCTTGCGGGTAGATAGATGGACCGATGGACTTTTGAATCTTTATGTACGGAGTTTGAGTTTTTGGATTTGTTGTTTATTTTTCTATGTAATGTAATGTAACTAATCCCCCAGCTAGCTAGCTAATTAGCTAAATAGCTAAATATACTATTCCTTAGTACCTAACCTACCTACTTACACACCGAATAAATATAAGGCTGTATGTAGTATGTAATCTACACAATAGTCTCAACAACTAAACCTTATAATCTTATTATACAACCTAACTAACACGAGTAGGTTAGGTTACCTAGGTAGATTAGTTTAACAAACAACTTAGACCGACGGGAAAGTTTCCGGCGCTTCTACCACCGCATCGTATTGAGCTATTTGCTTGATAGGCGGTGTATGTGTACGGAGTAGGATCGATCGACTCGATTGATTTGTGATTTGCGAGTTTTTGGACTGCTGGGCTGAGTTTTGACTTTTGAGTTTCGGATTGTCCTTTTTAACCTTATGGGCGTGGATTGTTGGTGGTTGATTGTTGATTGTATTTGTAGGTGTATGGATTATGATGGATGGCTTTATACTGCGCTTGTAGTGGTGAGTCAAATTAGGAGTCTATTTCGTATTTCTTTATGTGGATTGTTATTTGCTGCCATTTGTATATATGGATGGATGGTTGAATATAATAATATTGCTTTACTTGCGAGCTCTCGTCATATACAGGAGTATTGTAGACTCTGTGGATTGAATGACTTGAATGATGATTTTATTTCGCTTAATAATCGTTAACTCACATCTGTGGTTGGAAGATGTTATTTTATTTTCTTCATGAGAGTAAGTAGGTATAGAATAAGATACGTAGTATTAAGCGCCAGTTCTGTGTTTCTGCTTATTTTGTGATGTGATGTGATGAGATGGGATGAATGTTCGAAACTGGAATATGGGTCGGTATATCAAACAGGAGAGAAGAGATGAGATGGACTGCGTATCTGTGATGGAATGATCTGGGACGGTTGACGTTACAGGATTGAGGTGAAGTTAGCTGGGATGGATAGATGAAACGAGAAAGTGCCATTCCTTATTTGCTTCATCTGACGATAATTGTATCTACATCATCCCAATTACCATCTATCTAGCACATAGTGTTGTGAACTATCCCGCCATTTCAGCTATCAACACAAACACATTGCATTCAACCCGATTGTTTCCAAGTGTAAAGAGTATGATCAATATCTGATTTAATCATGTATTGTATATTCTAAGATCTCTGCAATGTACATGCCCGTTCATGCCCTATCAACATCCTCTCCTCTTCTTTTCTCATGTGGAGAAGTAGATATATCGTAGTTTACGCCTTTCCCAATACTTGTCCATCCGTATCCATATCCATAACCATAACCATAACCATAACCTTCGCCTCAAACCTACCCATAACCAAATCCCATTCCAGATTCCCAACATCAAAGCAGCTCATAAAAATGTGTGAGTAGCATTAGGTGTAATAAAGCCTACTAGTAGTAAGTAGCTTACAATATATACGCTACCTTACCCTCGAGGTTTCAATTTCGTCCATCCGCTCGTTCCAGATCTCTTATCTTGATCCTTATCTCTATTCATTGCTGCTGTAGCATCTCTCTTTCCCTCTCCCCTATCCTTCTTAGCACCATGCGTTAGCCCAAAAGAAAGCCTCTCCGCAATACCTATATTGATACCAGGCACTTCACCAACCATTTCAACCGCGTCCATCACAGTTCTCATACTCATAAAACTCTGCATCCCAGCCATATAATCTCGCTCCTTTTTCACCTCAGGAGTCCCTGCCTCAGATTCCTCTTTCCTAGCTCCTACTACAACGCCATCACTGCGCATTTCATCCTCCATGGCCCATGCATCCTGGCTCAAAACTTCCCATTCTGCATTAGCCACTTCACTCATGAGTTTACTTTTCAATTTGTCAGCCAGTTGATTCGGACGTGGAAGTTTGAAACCGCGTATGAATTCTGCCCCTTCTGCACTGCCGAGGAATGAATATGCAGAACCATGACTAGCCCAACCCAAAAGCGAACGTTCAATTTTGTGATTCTTTTTGTCTTCGCCTTCGATGTAGCCATCAGAGTCTAGGTTTTTTGGCGAGGAAGGGTTGAGAGATGCCGAGCGTGGTGTGGGTTGTAGATGTGGTTTATCACCTATGAGAAGTTTCCATAGGTTTTTTCCTATGTTGCAGATGTCTTCAAAAGTTGTGGTGCCGTTTTCTCCTACAGAAACCCCTTGACTTTTACATAGCCAAGCTACATTATAGGCGAGGAGGACCGCACCTTCGAGGAAATAAGTATAGACTGCCGAATCCTCGTTCGCTAATAGGGGAAGAGGCCTGTTAATCCACAAAGGTCTAGGCCTAGGTTGATTGGAACTTTCGGCATGGCGAGAAGTGGAAGGACTGTTGCTCGAGCTGGACGTCCCCCCAGGGAATGGTACATTGGTATGCAGATATGATGAAGCTAGAGAGAAGATAGTGGGTAAAGGATAATCTCGATGAGGAAGGGTCACTTCCGCAGGTAATCGGATAGCGAGATAATGAGTAGCTAGCATGAGGACATGAGTAATGTGAGATAAAGAGGTAGAGATCTGGGCCGGGCTCGCCGCTGTAGATGACTGTTAGAATTGTGTTTGTTTTCAGAAAGCGGGTACATACTGTTCATCAACCTCAAGTCTACTATGCCGACGCCACCTATTTTATACTCTTCCCCCCCATTACTTCTTTTGACTCTATGAAGCCCATATAACTTGGCAGCTTCGTAGCAAAGATAAGCCCTGGAGCCGGCGATAAGGTTATATGCTTGGTTCCATCTGTATTTCGTTCTGCGAGTAGAGCCGTCAATATCTTGAATTTGCTTTGACCTCCGAGCCTCAATTCCGCTCGAAGCTGAAATAAGATCTGCCCTTCTTTGATCATTCTCGGCCTTCTTCTTGCTGCGCTCCTCCTTCGCACGCTCGAGCTTTGCCTTCAACTCATCTGCATGAGCAATAATCTGGTTCGTGTGGTCTATGATTTTCTCTCGTTCAGCGAGTAATGCATCGTAATTTGACTGGGTGACAACCAAAGGCGGTTCATTTTCGTGTTTGATCCCTTTTGAAAACGGCGGCGGGAAGCGCCCGCTGATTTCTCGATCAAGGGCATCCTTTTCTAAGAGAACGCCAGCGGTTTGGACTCGAAATTCGTATAGCTGGTTGCGCGCATCTGTGGGACAAAGAAATGGAAGTTTATGCCCGCCTGTACGGAAGCATATATCGCACTGCATGTCGTGCAGATATTGACAAAAGGATGTTGTTTTAGATGTTGCAGGAGTTGATGTATGTAAGTCCCGAGGTTATCAAAGAGTGTTGGTTTCTATAATTCTAGGGAGGCATATAATACATGATGCGGAGTAAAAGAAGCCTCGCTAGTAAGAGGCTTCTATGATTTAATAATGTTCCAATGAAGATGTAGGGCTTGAAATATATATTGGAACAGTTAGGAATGTATTGAAGTCCATTGTGCGTCAGGCTGAATGATCCAAGTGTAATGATTCATTGCCTCGCCTTTATCTCAACTCGCTTGCTTATCATCACATGATTAGGCGCCATTTTCGTGGTGATTGCAACGAGGCTGCCAAACTTTAACATTGAGTTCACTATTACAGCAGCTACGACGGTAGCACATTCAACTGAACCAGCTCCACCGGTCCTACCGCTTATGATTAAAGTCTTCCCTTGGGACGATTTTAGCTTATCTTAGCGATTATCCTTATTCAGCTTTTCCAATGTCTCAAATAAATCACTCTCCTCCAAAAACCCCGCGTCGTCCAATTATGGCTATCGTCAACGAAAGACTCGCAGAGAAATCGGCCGCCAGAGGTATTCCAAGTACACCAGCTTTTACCCCTTCTTCTTCCAAGCTACCTCAAAAGATTCGTGGTGTTAGTTCAAACCTGCTATCTACTAGTATTCAAGTTCCCGCTACGCAGTCTCCAATCTCATCACCCCTCAGGAGCTCACACATACTACAACATAACGATCACACCGACGATGTCAGTCAAGATATAGATATGGCACCACAAGCGGAGGCGGGGGCAGGAGATGAGACGGTCATCAGTATAGACAAATCAGATCCCAAGAGAGACCTCGACCCAATGAACTGGACTGGCTTTGAGCAACGCTATGCGGAAGCTATCAAGGAATTGAACGACCATGAGGATCAGTTGATTGACAACTTCAACCATCTTTCCGAGGTTAGTTTCTTGATACGATATATATCTTTAGCTCTAACTCTTTAAAGGCATTTACAATCTGGGCGGATTCTTCGGCAGAGCGTGATAATGGGAGAGCATTGAAACGGTAAGTTGTACTTTATATTTTATATCGAGCTATCAACTAACATTTACTTAGTTTAAAGACGAGAGAGAGATATGTGCAGATACAAGAGAGGTCATTGGAAGACAAAAAATTGCATTGTGAGTCGCTCTTCTAGCATTTTCCTTTTCTATGCTGATTTCAGCTCTCAGATATGAAAGTTGTTGAGGCATTCAAGCAGGCTCTCCAATTATTTGGAGAATGACTGCTCGTTTTACTTTTCATTTTACATGGTATAGTAATATGGTTCATTTCCGGGAAGCCATATTTTGCTCTATTTGGCTGGAACATAGGCGCAACAATGTGAATAGGCGTGGCGGAGGTTCTTGATTTCACGGAGGCCATTTTTTTCGCTTCATCTGACTGGGATATAAGGTGCAACAAGGAACTATTTGTGGCTGATATTGAGATACCCTATTTCTGTTTGTTTATATATTGCAATATTAACCTTTAAAAACTTCTCAATGGCAATGGCAGCGATATATTCGATTCAGCAAGATATACTTGTCTTTTTTGCACGTCTGAAGTTGCCAATTAGCCCTTATTTAAGACCAAGCTATTGGAGTAGTAGCTGAGATGACAGAATTGTTGTAGGATAACGGGTATGCACACAGCCTACTTTACAGAACTTGATCTGTGATGGTGTGGGAGCGCTTACTACCTATGTCTAAAGCCGTCTCGCAGTGTCATTATCCTGTGACAGGTAATCTGAGGTATAGATAATTGTGATACTGACTTTTCCCAAGCTCAGTGGATGTATCTCATAAAATATGATGAGCGCGAATTGACAGATGTGTAATATCAGCAGCATCATTACGATCACAACAGCATTATGAGTGGCATCATCCAGTTTCACGAACTTCAAACATGAACCATACAGGATTTATGAATTTTGTCCCAATTTTCGTACTCTCCTTGGTACGAGTTTGCCGGAATTCGAATACAAAGTGGAACATGCTATTCCTGTCTGAAATCACCAGGACACATCGAACCTCCTCCTTCCTCGCCTGCTCTCAAAGACTTCAGGGGAAATGCCATGCGTTTCCGATCGAGATTCTATCAACCAGCGCAAACAAGATTTTTCGACGGAGGGGAAAGAACGACCTCTGAGGCGAGTCTTTACATGTTAGAAACTATTCTGTACAATACTCTGAAAAGATCCAATGTTCAATTCCATATTCAACACGCTCGTAAATATTTGATGGTGTCGGCCCGCATCTTAGTGGAGTGGGTCGCGAGCTTCACACCAGATTCTACGCTAGTGTTTCGGTCACCGTAGCCCACCATAAATTTTGAAAACTTTCTTTTTATTTGCTGGGTGAAGCTTGTCATCCTTCAAGCAACATGACAACACAAACACTTGCGATCACGCCTCAGATTGCGCGTCGCCATGTCTGCGCCGGAGGTAACTCAGGTTAGTTTATCCATATATCTATGTTATTTTTACAATACTAATCAATTGTAGAATGACCTCATGGCTTTCTATGCCGCTCACTTTGGCAATACCTCAATTGAACATTTCACGCAACAATTCTTGGGTCCTGTAGAGGACACATATGGAGAAGAGGTCGAAGATGATGGTCTTGGTTACTACCCGGATGGTGTCAAAAGAACCTTGACCGATGAACAAATCGCGATCTTTCGACATTCTGAGATTCAAGCGATTCTTCGGGAGCGCAGACATGCTGCGGAGTCCAACGAGACTGTCGCTGAGCAAACCACATCTGGAATTTCCAACACCTACCACGTAGAAGTGGATGAAGCTGAGGAAGAAGATGGAGAGGTTGCCCAGAATTTCTCGCATCCTGACCCAATCGGACCTGTGCGACCAAATAAGAAGTCAAAGAAGGAACTGAAGAAAATAAGGAAAGCGCAAGAAGCCAAGGAGAAGGGCTGGTTCAAGCAGAACGTCAAGCCTGACTTACGAAAGAGGACTTGGGACAAAGTAGAAAAGTCTATCGGGTCTCTAGCGTACGATGAGGATGAGGGTGGTGGTAACAGCCATGCCTCAAGCTCAGCACCGCAGAGAAGAAAGATATCTTATGATGATCCTTAAGCTATCTAGGCTTGATCCGATTCAAACTTCGTTGGTAGCTTGCATTATTTATTCAAAAGGTCAGTGCTTCCTCTCCTCACCATGTTCGCGCCGCCGACCGAATGATGAAAACCTTCGTATCGTCATCCTTAGTCGGAACTGGCAAGTATACTTTGGCTCTATTTCGGCCAGCTTTGGCTTGCCTTAGCTCCCCGTTATTTTGCCCATCGTATACATTGCTGGTCTTGATGAGACATAATCTTCTCTCTGAAATATGTTGAAGCTTCTGCGCCCTTACTGTCACGCATTCCTTTTGAGAGCCCATGCTGATTTTAGTAGTAACCAAATTTGTTCATGAATCTGTGTCAGCACAGAATACTTCATACTCGACTTCAAATTTGAACACGGCACCTTTTCTTTAGGTATGATGAAACATTTTACTTTTTTTTTGCTTTTATGATGACAAAGGGCCATGAGGCCTGAATAATCCCAGCTCGTCGAGTGCCTCACAATAAACGCAGAGCGCATACTGAGAGATAAAACCCGTTCTGAAAAGCAGTCATTACATCTTATCTTTAAATTACATCCACAAACTGTATACTGACAGTTATGTATAGCTCAAGTTCTACCTACATATACACCCGATCCCGATGATTTCAGCCCCGCCATCCCGCTGCACAATATCTCAAGGTCTCATTGTCGGCACCTGGCTTCCAGACCAAAAGTCTTTGCGGACATGAATCATCCTATCATGTTTTCTTTTTTAAACTAATGAGGAAATCAAAAGTTCTTTGAAAGCTGATATCACATATTTTGACCTGCCGAAGAAAAGGAAGGTGGAGTTGGACGTGGAGGGTTTATGATAGCGACTTGTGAGCGCAAATTGTCCTCTTAAAGGAACCCACTGGGTACATTTGTGAAGGAGTGGAAATTAGAAGGAAGGTCCAGAATATTTGCAATTAATTTTGAACAAGGGCACGTGGAGTTGGAAACAAGACAAGGCTGGGTTGTAGCCTCGGATACTTGGCATCAACCGACAATCTAAAGCTCCAGCTTCTTTCAATGCAACATTTCTGACAACCAATATCCGTTCTCCCATCACTATCGAAAACTGAAAATGAGTGACCCTCCAAGTTATGACCAAGATCTACTGAATCGACTTAATGCTTTGAAGAAAACCAACATTCAGCTCGATGCATCTACGTAAGCCGGAAATCAATATAGCCTTGTTGTCACATGCTGAGTCCTTAGCCGCACACCACTAAATGTTCTTGCAAAGGAGTCAACACCTGAAACAGACCTGTCTGAAAGACTTCGAAGTCTACGAAATGGAACTCCATCAAGATCTAGTACTCCTAAAGCTCCCGTGCTCATTAGCACTCCACCGCCTCCGCGGCAATCCAGTTTCTACAATGAGACTGCCGCGCTTGATGCCACTCCCCTGTTTTCAAATGATGCCCACGATGACAAATCTTTTGACGAACTTCTAGCAGAATTAGGCTCTGGATCCGAATGGCTAGATCCCGATGATCCAAATGATATCCAGAAGCTCCTTGATGAAGCCAAGAAAGCTTTACCTAGTGGCGATGATGTCACTGCGGAAGAAACAGCATCATCAGGGGAGACATCGGAGGAGAATCCTCGGAAAGGTAATATCTTAACAACTGGTCTTGATATGTCTGTATTTACCCTAGACGACGAGCAACATGAAGATCCTAGTCGTCGTCAAATCGAAGGTTTAGAGACCGAATCACGTGAAGTGCAAGATATTGTTGCGAGATTGTTAGATGAGGTTAATCTCGAGAGAGGAGATGAGGATGATGTTCAAGAAGAGCAGGATCGGGGAGCGAGAGGTTATGATTTGCATAAGGATAAGGATAGGGAACTCTCGTCATTTCCGACATATCGTGGAAATGATGACGAAGAAGAACCGTCCTTTACACTTCCCTCCGCACCATCTACACTCCCGGAACCGAGTCGGAAATCTATCGATTCCGAAGATGATATTACAGCAAGATTAGCGGCGATTAAAGGTCTTTCTGGCTCTACTAGTGATTCCCTCGGTTTACCTTCCGCACCGACAACTAAACCTGTTGAGAAACTAGCGAAGCCCTCGAAAGGAGCATGGGAATCGAGAGGAGGACTAAAGAAATATACAGATGAGGAAATGGATACGTGGTGTATTATCTGTCAGGATGGTGCGACGGTAAAATGTGTAGGTTGTGATGGAGATTTGTATTGTGCGGGGTGTTGGAAGGAGGGGCATATGGGGGTTGATGCGGGATGGGAGTTTAAGAGGCATCAGTGGAGGAAATGGGAGAGGTCTGGCTAGGTGGGAGCTTTGCGGGAAGAGTGGAAGGTGGTTGGTTATGTTCTTGATTGTATTTTTGTATTCTTGTTGGGGTTGGGGTTGGGGGGGAGGAGGAATTTGAGGGGTGTTGGTGTTCTTGACTGATAGATGGTTTGAAGGATGGTATGATGAGTTATCGTTGCTGACCTCGGATATGTTGGTGGTGATGTGCAATTTAAGTTACGGTTACCATCCCATCCCACCCTAGTTGATAAATTCGTCATATATCTCCTCTCAAATTCAAAGAATTTAAATACAAGTCCTAATAAACTCAACAGGACGAGTAGATGAATAAGGCAGCAGACAATATTTTTGTAGACCCGAACAGAGTATTTCAAGCATAAGGGATTAATAAATAGAGAAGTTTCAGAATTTATAAATGAAGGGATATTAATGTGATATTTCGCTGTTTACATTCTGGTTTTCATAATGAGTACAATGATCATACACACTTTGTTCTCTCCTACCATATCGCCCGGACGATATCCACAAGCAGTATTGATTGCCCATCCCGCTAGTCTCGATAGAAACAAATTTTTCCGCTGGTACCATATTCATAAATTCCAATGCAAAACAAAACAAAAAAAAGAGGAAATCCTTAAACCAAGTCCAAGTATCCTGTACAAAATGCAGCTTCTCAAATCAGCGCCATACTTGTTTCCAATACCATCCAGGCCCAACCGTATCCGAGCGACCAACAAAAGAAAATTGCAATTTCATAGAGAAAAGCTTAAGAAAGATAGTGATGAGTGATTAATCATCATCGTGATCATCATCACCACGGATTCCTCGGCCAGCGGCACCCCTGCTAGGAGTCTGGTTTTTAGCTTTACCACGGATATCCTGCCATGTCGCACCGAATCTTCTGCCAGTAGTAGCAAGAAGGCCTTCTTCCTCATCCGCCTCAGCATCTTCATCCAGCTCGCTGAGATCCAACTTAGGAGTTCGGAACAGCGCGGTGACGAAGACAATCAAGAAGATGGCGAGGAAAACAAACTGAGCCCAAAATGCGAGAGCACCGAAGAAGGGGAAGTTGACGGTAACTCTGTTGAGGAAGGTAGAGACAACTGTAGGAGTGCAGACCTTTTCAGCGCCTTCGCCTGAAGATAGCTCACTGCAAGTCTTGATCAATTCTGGGTGATTGCTGCAGTCTGGTTGGTCGCCAGGAAATCTAGTAGGGTTCGTGCAGAAGGTTTGAGCTCCATAGATGGCATATTGTGGTGCAATGATCATAGCAATCGAGTAGTTTATTGCAAGAATGATCAAGGTTAACATGACAGTTGCCATGAGAAGAGCTTGAGGAGAGGTGTGTCCTTTGCGTATCTCAAAAAGCCTTACCCATAAGAATCGAAGACCGATCACGGCAATACCTGTCACTGAACTGCTGAAGAGGAATAAGACTAAGAGAGCCATCAATACATAGTCAACTGGGAAGACGATAGAAGATTTGACGAAAACCCAATTGATGGGCTGGAAGATATTTATACTAGATTGTAAATTAGCAAAGGGAAAAAAAGAATGACAGGCAACGCATATCTTACCTTCCTAAGATATACCCGCAATGTTGTTTACAGAATGAGTTCTTTGCCTTATCAATTCCAGTAATGAGCATGGAAACCCATATAATAACAGAGAGGACCAGTAACAGTATTCCTCCTACGAGTTTGAGAGGTCTGAAGATTGCGCAAGTCTTGGTCCATGCTCTCACAATAAAGCTCTTCCCTTCTCCACGAGCTTCCGCGGCCAGACGTTCGCGTCGAACCAAAGTACGTTCTTCACGGTGTAATACTTCTAATTCTCGCTGGTCTTTAGCCGACAATCTGGCATTCCTTCCGGCGTTTCGTGCTTCGAGTTGACGTTGACGTTCCCGATTTTGCTCCAAAGCTGATGCTGTTGTTTCTGAAAGCTGTGGTGCACTGATTGAAGGCGCAGATTTGATGAAAGACATGGGTAATAATGCCAATCCAACAGAGGTGTAAAGGATGTACAACAACGTGCCCAAGGAAATCAATAGCCCCAATGCAAAAGTTAAGGCGCGCTCCCCGTGGTTTTCAGCTAGCAAACGTTTGAAATAGTCCAGATCCATATCAGATCCACCGCCCCTCGCGACAGGCGCAAAGAATCCAACCAGGAATAAGATTACGACAAGAGCAACAAAAAACAATGTGTATTTTGCAGCACCTAAGAGTCTCTGGCCAAGTGTCTGTGTGCCTTCCTCGGTGTCGACTTCATCGTATTCCTCATAGAAGAAATAAGTAAATGGGATGACAAGAAGGCATAAGATGGCATCCAAGCTGTATAATGCATAGTAAACGATTTTGAGAGTTAGGAGAATGTTGTGAACAGTCTCGGGAGTGGCCCAGTCTTTCTTTGCGCCCAGCTTCGAGGATGTCGTAGAGCTAACAAGGGCAATATCGACAGGAAGGAGCAAAACAGTTGCCAAAAGAGATGTCAAGGTGATGATAGTGATTGTAGAGACCAGAGCTGATCGATCGCGTGGTGTCTGATACGTATAGGCAAAAATAGCAGCTATGAGAGCAACAATGCCTACAGCAACAGCATAGGCAACCCATATGAACGCAGTCTGTATGAGCGCCATGTTGCAGGCGAGGAGTTGATACTGGAATTCTAAAAAGATATTAGTAGTGCTTGTATTGTTGTTGATGTTAGATCTGTATGAAGTTCGAGGGCTAGAGAGAGAGAGATTACGCTTGCGGAAGCTGAGCAAACCAAAAGAAGGGTGTAACAATAAGAAGAGAATGTTATTACCTCACGAACGAGTTGATAATCAATGAATTTGATTGTAATTATTTATATTTATATCCAATGTCGAGGTTTTAATTGTGTTTTATTAAGTCTTACTTCACTTCCTTGCTCCATCTATTAATAC